>VDFB02193867.1:464101807-464282725 GCA_007258455.2 Sequoia sempervirens
AAGAAAATAGAAGCCGTTTAGAAAACCTGAGATTATTGGAGAAGATCAATATAAGTGACTGTCCAGAGTTGGAGGTGCTTGCAGGTGTAGAAAACATAAGATCACTGGAGGAGCTCAGAATAAATGGCTGTTCAGAATTAGAGGGGTTTCCGAGTCTTGCAGAATTAACTTCTCTTACAAAATTGCAAATGTCCCACAAATTGGAAAAAATAGAAGGTTTAGAAAACCTAAGATTATTGAAGAAGCTCGAGATAAGTGACTGTCCAGAGTTGAAGGCGCTTCCACGTCTTCAAGAAACCACTTTTCTAAAATACTTAGAATTGCAAAAATGCCATAAGTTGGAGAAGATAGAAGGCTTAGAAAACATAGTATCATTGGAGGAACTCAGGATATATGACTGTCCAGAATTAGACAGGCTTCCGAGTCTTGCAAAATTAACTTCTCTTACAGAATTTGATTTGGGAATGTGTCACAAATTGAAGCAGATAGAAGGCTTAGAAAACATAGTATCATTGGAGGAACTCAGGATATATGACTGTCCAGAATTAGACAGGCTTCCGAGTCTTGCAAAATTAACTTCTCTTACAGAATTTGATTTGGGAATGTGTCACAAATTGAAGCAGATAGAAGGCTTAGAAAACATAGTATCATTGGAGGAACTCAGGATATATGACTGTCCAGAATTAGACAGGCTTCCGAGTCTTGCAAAATTAACTTCTCTTACAGAATTTGATTTGGGAATGTGTCACGTTGGGAGGTGCTTCCCAAGTCTTAAAGAAACCATTTCTCTAAAAAGCTTTAAATTGCGGGAATGCCATAAGTTGAAGAAGATAGAAGGTTTAGGAAGCATATCATTGAGTAGCTCAGGCTATATGACTGTCCAGAATTAGACAGGCTTCCGAGTCTTGCAGAATTAACTTCTCTTGAAGAATTTGAATTGCAGAAGTGCCACAAATTGAAGAAAAATAGAAGATTTAGAAAACCTGAGATTATTGGAGAAGATCAATATAAGTGACTGTCCAGAGTTGGAGGTGCTTGCAGGTGTAGAAAACATAAGATCACTGGAGGAGCTCAGAATAAATGGCTGTTCAGAATTAGAGGGGTTTCCGAGTCTCTTGCAGAATTAACTTCTCTTACAAAATTGCAAATGTCCCACAAATTGAAAAAATAGAAGGTTTGAAACCTAAGATTATTGAAGAGCTCGAGATAAGTGACTGTCCAGAGTTGGCGCTTCCACGTCTTCAAGAGAAACCACTTTTCTAAAATACTTAGAATTGCAAAATGCCATAAGTTGAAGCAGATAGAAGGCTTAGAAAACATAGTATCATTGGAGGAACTCAGGATATATGACTGTCCAGAATTAGACAGGCTTCCGAGTCTTGCAAAATTAACTTCTCTTACAGAATTTGATTTGGGAATGTGTCACAAATTGAAGCAGATAGAAGGCTTAGAAAACATAGTATCATTGGAGGAACTCAGGATATATGACTGTCCAGAATTAGACAGGCTTCCGAGTCTTGCAAAATTAACTTCTCTTACAGAATTTGATTTGGGAATGTGTCACAAATTGAAGCAAATAGAAGGTTTAGAAAACATAAGATCACTGTAAGACTTTAATATAAGTGACTGTCCAGAGTTGGAGGCGCTTCTAAGTCTTCCAAAACTCACTTCTCTAAAGAGATTTCAATTGAATAACTGTCACAAATTGGAGAAGATAAAAGGTTTAGAAAACATAAGATCAGTGGAAGAGCTCTGGGTATGGAACTGTTCAGAATTAGATGGGCTACTAGGTCTTGCAGAATTAACTTCTCTCAAAGAATTTGACTTGCAAATGTGCCCCAAATTGAAGCAGATAGAAGGTTTAGAAAGCATAAAGTCACTGGAGAAGCTCAGGGTACATGACTGTTCAGAACTAGATGGGCTTCCATGTCTTGCAGAGTTAACTTCTCTTAAACAATTTGGTTTGAAAAAATGCCACAAATTGGAGAAGATAGAAGGTTTAGAACAATTGAGATTATTGAAGGAGCTGGAATTGCATAACCGCTCGAATGCGCCGTTTATAGTCAGCTTAAAGCACTTTGAGAGATTGGAGTCACTGGTAGTCGTAACAAACCACATATCAGCTGTTGAACCATTCGTCAGTAGCATACAGGTAATTGAAAATAGTTGAATTAGAAATAAGAAACTTCATTTATTATTATGAGTGAATTGATTTTTCGCTGGCTTTGCCTTTTGCAAACAATGTGCAGAAATGGCCAGAGGAACTGATGATATGCACCAGCGCATCATGTGATGTGGGCTCGCTGAAAAACTTCTTTGAAGGGTTGCCAAGTGTCTCTGTTCTTGACTATTCTCATGTGGTCGAAGTTGACTACTATGGAAGAAAGCGCTTAGAATTGAGGAGGCCGGCCAGTCCGGCGAATGCCAATTCCATTCTGATATGTTTGACTATAGATTGTGTTTATCCCGACGTATGCTTCTATACAGAATTGGAATCACCTTACGCTTATTTTAATACCGAATTGGGTGAAGGAAAATGGGTATGGATGGGTGTCTTCACACAACTTTCAGCGGGGTATTGGCGGTCAAACGAGGACTATATTTACGCAGAGAATAGCGAGGGCGAGGATGTAATAGTAAAAGTGGAAGCGGCATGGTTAGTGACGGGCGAACAGGGGAGCATAGTAGAGGCTTTTTCAAAGGTAATTAATTGTAAATCTTTTTATTAAATGTAGTTTTATTTAATTCTTTGATTTTAAGTTTAAAAATATTTGAAATAGAATGATTTTATAAATATTGATATTCATAAAAGGAGAATGAAGTTGAAGTATAATTGAAGAAAGGGGGATTATAGTGAAAAAAAGTGTGTATGGTTTTCTACATTTAGTGAAAGGTTTTTACTAATTTTTAAAGCTTTTAAAAGTAATAGACGTAACAAATTTTATTTATATAAAAAATTATATTGTAAAATAGCTATAAAGTTTATTATTAATTATGTATCTATTTTTTAAATAATTATCTAGTATAGATATCTTAAATACATTTATTTAAGAAAGGTTGAGAGATATCAATGTTAATTTAATAGTTTTCTTTTTTCTCTTATATAACTATTTTATTTACTACATAGGCATATAAATTTTGATTTTGATTTTTTAAATTATTTATTATACATATGTTGTTTATTTTATTTTATTTGTAAAATATTTGTTTTATATTTGTATTTAACTTTTAATATTACTTTTCAAAAAGTTAACTTTCATTATTTTCATAATTATTTTGTTCTATTTTTACTTTGAAAAGTGTAGTAAGTATTAACACAATTTTTAGATATCATTCTCTTGAGGCATTCTTGTTTAAATTAATAATGCCACTAAAATTTAGCAAGTTCATTCAATTTTGATTATTAAGTTTTGTTTTGAAATGTAAGAATAACTAAATTAGTCAAATCAATATGATGAAAAGTCAGGGTCAAAGTGTTCATGATAAATGCACCATTCGTGCAAACACTTTTTATTTTTATTTTTTACGTTGAGTCCATAGGTATGCAATTAGTATTAAATCTAATTATTGCATGTGAATAGTTGAATGTTATTTGAATGTTCATCTCATAACATGCTTTGGATGTCAAACAGTTTGTTGGTGGACCTTCGACCTCGAAACCCCACTATTCACGTCCTTAAACAACTTTCACTCAGGTAACCTTCATTCATTAATAGTGTTGTAAAACAATGTTAGCTAGTTTTGGTAATTTTTCATGTACAAATTTAAAAAAATGCTTGAAACTACATGAACTTAGATAACTAGGTTCTTTAAAGTGATGGGTGTAGGAGAATTCATTAGTCTTTTAAATAATGCATCATATATTTTGGTTTTGAACTTTTCATTTTTACTTTCCTTTCAGACTCAAACCCTTTGGCATATTATTGTTTCTATCTTATAGCTTTGTCTTTGATGAAAGCACTATCTTCTTTTTTATTGAAAACTGTCATTTTTATTGTTTGAGATCAATTCATGTAGTTCATTCAACTAGCATCTATCTATAGAGACATTATAAATTATTGTGTTATGTGATTGTGTTTTCATATCTCAAGGGCATGTGATAAGATTATACATTCTCTAATACCATTGACATGGTTGTAGCCTCTTCATTGGCCTTGACCAAGCATGTTTCAAGGATTATCTTGAGTTCTTTACTAGCATTCTCAATTCTATCTTCTCGAGATTCTATTAGGAGATTTCTTTTGAGATTTTGGACTTCAGATTCCTTTTCCTCTAGTTTTTTGCCTAGCCTTTCAACCTCCTGTTTGTGTTGTAGAAGGAGTTTTCTTCATCTTCATGTGCCCAAGCTCCATAAACTCATTTTCCTTACATTCATACTCTCAAACTGCTATTTGAATTTAGCTCATTAACTTGATGTTATCTTCACTCTTAAGTTGCATTTGAGCCTCTATCTTCATTTTTTTCATTTCTTCAAATCTCCATTCTCAATTAGTTTAACTTATTTATGTTCCAATTTCCCTTCCAATGCTTGTTGCTCTCTCTTTGGTGATTGTGGATACATATTTCTTCTCAGAAAACAACAATGCCTCACCCTTTTTTGAGTGTAATATGTTCTCAAAACATTGAAGATGTTTCATTTGACTATCTTTTCTACTCTATCCTAGAGTTGACTTCTCACTATCTTCACCCCTTTGTGGAATTTCTACCCTCTGTCCATGTTATGATAGCATTTTATGCCTATTTATGACATTCCACCATCATATCTCATAGTCCATTTATTATTACCACTAGAAAACCTCATATAGTGTCCATTTACCATTCTTTATGAACATGATTGGGAGTCTCTCCCTAGCTATTAAGAGGCTTGTATTGGGCCAAGATGGATTTAATTTTTGAGTCCATATAAGATCTAGGTCTATATTTGAAAAATACACAACCTCCAATAACAACATCTACCAAGTGAAATAGAAACACCCACATTGTAGCCCAACCAACCTTTGTTGTTGTTTTTCTAATGCAAGTATCATGGTCTCTTCTATACAGGAGGTCATCCTTCCAAATACATTCATAACTACCTTGTGTTTTTTTTTTTCAACTATAGTTTGAGAAAATTGACAAGCCTTCTTTTCTTTGAACTCATCTGTACCTTCACGATTGTTGACATCATCTCCCTTAAAATATAGGACATTTACATCCACTTTTTTGTATTTCCAAACAAGAAAAATATGATTGTCCATCTTGGGTATTGTGCTAGCAACAACTATTATTAATATTGCCTGATGATGCATGATTTGGACTATTCTTGTGATCAAGAATAATGAGTTCACTTGAAGTTTGCAAATATAGCTTCTCACTATCATACTTATTCTATCATAGTGGTTGGAACAATTTTTTGCATCTTACTCATGAGCTACCCTTATGCCTATGCCCCTTATGGTCATGGTTATTGTCCTTGTATCCATTTTTAAAAAAAAATGGGGTGTAAGGGTGCATGTTTATGTATATTGAGTTGGATTCCCTGTATGAAGCATGATATTTGAAAGCATGTCTCAAATGAAACTTCAACCATGATGTCCACACCAATACCTCTATTACTATTATGTTGTATAGAATTCATATGTTTCATTATGCATTGAGAAAGTGGCCCACAATGGGATTCATATACATGTGTATCAATGCTTTAAGGCAGTCCTAATCATCAACAAAATTTTTCCCATGTGGTTGTATAACCAGGGAAAAATAAAAGAGCCCATTTTTATCTAAATTAAGCTTTTCTAATAAGATTTATACTTATATCATTGTGCGACCATTATGCCATGGCTTCAACAAGCTTCAAAACCCCTATCTTTTGTCACATATTGTCCTTTAAAAACTATTTGCAAGAATCATTGTAGTGTTTGTTCTAGTTTTTTAATCATTGTTATAAACTCTAGCTTCTTACCATCACCATGAGACCAAATTACTTTGAGGCATTTTTTTCAAAAAGTTCATTGTCTTGTCTATGCTTTTAATTAAACAAATAAACTAATGAAAGTGATAAAAACTTCATATTTGTTGTTTCATTTTCAAATGTTGACTTGAGACAGCTCTGGCAATGTTGTTGACACAATGGACCATGGAGTTGCTTCAACAATAGGAAATTTTGATCCTTTGAGAGAGGTTTGCGAAAGATTATTCAATTTGATATGATATTTTCTCTTTTATGGTCTATTATTGAAAATTTTCATGATACTTGTATGTAGTTTAATTGTTATCTTGATGGTTGCTATAGGTGGTTGTCACTTCAGATCCTTGATGTGGTAATGTTATATATGAGTGATGATTATTTGTATGCGGTAAGTGATTATTTTGTTATATGTCATACCACAATTCAATTTATATATATTAACATTTGTACTTTTTATTGTATCATTTGAAACTATAGATAAGTGAAGAGAAGAGGACTAGTGAGCACATTCAAAAGACAAAAGAATCTATAGACACTCCATCCAACCTACTGTCAAAGGCTTCATGTGGTCTATTTCCTTCTCCTAGTGGGAAATGAATATGTATTAGGGTCATTTTTTGTATGCCTACGTGGCATTTTTCAACATATATTTTGTATTATTGATACATGTGACATTTTATGTCCATATGGCTCTTTTGTAGTAAGCATGTATGACTTTATTGGATATATTATATACCTTTATTGACATATATCATTGTATAGCCTTACAAATTTTTTATTTTAATGTAAATCTTATTTTACCACTACTATTCTTGAATGAGTTATCATGTGTATTGTGTAAATTGTATGCTTCAATGTTGTAGGCATGGGCATTGTTTACATCTAATGCTTAAATAATTATGGTTGATTTTTATTACATTAAAATTTTCACACATTCCTATAGCTTTTTAACATTCATGATAAATTTTATTGAGTAGACATTTAATTATCTAAACACTCCTATAGTTAAGGCTAATTATAGCCTGTTACCTTCTTCAATAAACTATTTAGCCTTCTTCTTAAGTAGGCCAATAATGAATTTCTATATGAGTGTGCGTTTCATGTGTATATTGGTGACTTATGTGTATTCATACTTTGTGACTTATGTGTATACATGTGAATACTTTCTAAATACTTTGTGACTTGTAATGTGTATTTGTATGTATACTTCATGACTTGAAACCTATGAATTATAGGTATTCAAGTGTATACAACTTACATATGTATACTTTGTCACTTACGTGTATTCCAATGCATATTTTGTGATTTGCATGTTTTCATGCATATACTTTGTATTCATTTGTATACTTCATGACTTACATGTATTTGAGTACATTTGCTTCACTTATTCACATGCATACTTCATGTATTTTGTGTATTCACGAGTATGCTTCCAATGTATAATTACTGTGTTCACATGTATTCTTCATGATTCGTGTGTATACTTCATGTGTTCACGAGTATACTTCATGCTTCTTGTGTACATTTCATGTATTACATGTATTCACGTGTATGTTTCATGCATCCAATGTATAATTCATGTGTTCACGTGTATTCTTCATGATTCATGTGTTCATGTGTATTCTAGATGATGTTTCCCATTTCTCCTAGTTTTTGAGTGTCTTCATTATAATATGAGATAATATGAACTCACGTTCAAATCTTGCTAACAACATTGTCCATGAAAAACATAGTCATAAAGAACCTACAATATGAGGACCAACATGGTCAATGTTTCACAATCATAAAAAAATTAATCATTGTCTTTCATTTTCTCACAGTCTCGACATTTAGCATTTGGTTAGCCCGAGCATTGCTCGTTGTTTTCCTTCATGGTTTGTCTTGAGAATCTTGTGAACACATACCAAAGGTTGCCTTTGCATTCTCCTTGTGCTTTAGTTTTTGTCCTATAACTTATGAGTTTTCTGTAGTATAATTTCTGATTTTGCTGCCCATTACTTGATATTTTTGTTTATATTCATTATTGATGTTCATATTTATGATATTTTTTCTCATGATTGTCATAATGGTATTGATATTGTTTCCCATTATTCATATTTGTAGTGTCAAAAAATGTCATTGGGGACATTTTCACACTTGTTTGGGCCCTCTTTACAAAATTGAGTCTAATGTTGCCTTGATTTAGTGTTGTAATGTGGTTGGCACATTTGCATTAAGTGTTAGGCCCTTGTGAACAAATGAATTTAAATTGTACCTTGCTAAAGTGTTGTGTCTATGATTTATGTGATGATGATCATGATAATAATGATGAATGCATTTACTTTCTATTATGTATGTTGTGTTATGTTCTATATGATGATGATACAATATGTTATGGATGCAAATGATGATGCAACTAATGTGTTATGATTCTATGATGCTTTATGAATAATGTCTATATGATGTATTTGATGGATCCTATTATGCCAATGAAATGTGATGCATTTGATGTTTTTGTTCTTTTTTGATGAAAAAAAAGATGTAATGGTTGAATGAATGTTTATATGAAATGATCATATGATGATACCTAATTCTATGGGAAGGTATGCAATGATGATATGCTATGATATGATAATGCAATTATGGATGATTCTATATGTTTTATGGATTTGATTATGCAATAATCATATGTGATGAAATGTGATGTTCATATTGATTATGTATGGATGTGATGATAATGATATATAATGATTATGTAAATGATGTGTGATGTTTTGTAATGTTGAATTATGAATATGTGATGCAAATGATTATGGAGATGATTGTGTTCTAGGGTCTTAAGATTAAATGAGTGAATTTATCTAACTTCCAAGAGTTGTGGGAAGGTTGTCATTAGTTCATTCTTTGTTAAAATAAGCTTTACAAAACCTGACATATTTCCCAATTCTTTTAGAAATTTGAAGAGACTCGCTCATTTAAGCTTAGTGGACCACTTTCCTAATGCCACTATATAAAATGATTTTGATTATGTAAATGAGATGTGATGCATGTCTTTTTGTGTTGTTTGATGCAAATATGATGATGTGATGCATGGATGGATGAATGATGTAATGTTTTATAATGTATGCAAATGATGATGCAAGTGATATGCAACTAAATGAGAATGTTTTCTAATTGATGATAATGCAAGTGATGTGTAACTATATGAAAATGATGTATTTTTGGTAATTTCAAAGGTACTCAATCCCTGAATGCAAGAGATAACATCATTGTTATTGCTTTGGAAATCTCATAAATACAGATGCAAACTAGCATGGATGCAATCTACTCTAACCATGCAGATCTCATATGCAAAAGTTGTCATTCATAACAACCGATTTGGTCGTGATTTTTATCATCATTGGACCTTTAAAATGTTGAAAGTGAGTACAAGAATCAATGGTATATTTAGACCATGATGACCTGATTACTATTTCCATGATGTTTGATAGTGCAAGTTAACACAAGCATCTAAGTATAATTAAACTAAGATGACCTGAGTATCACTTGCGTAAATAGACAAGATTTGACCATTTTCCTATGCAAATTTGGATTGTCATCAGTGATACTTTGTAGAGAACGTTCCATGACAATTTACACAATAATAATGATCAACTCGTAGAAAACAGACAAAAAAAATCATACTCCTTGGCTCCTCTAGTTCGATACATCATTGAGGGGCTCTAGAGATATGATAACAAAAATCCAAGTACAACAATTGAACATTTGTGTTTAATGTGATAAACCCATGATTCAGAAAGATCATCCATTTGAAGTTTACTTTTGATTTGATTTGGGTGTTCGATGTGTTTCTGTTTGTATGATTGATGTTCAATGTTTAGTTGCACTATGATCATTATTTTGGGTTGTGTTGTACTACTATTGTTTTTCTATTGGTTTAAGCCCAAGGTTTATTTGCCCCTAGTGAGTTCAGGATTTTGCCTCCAATCCAAGGTGAGACACAACCATGATGACCAAAACCTAACCTAATTACCTATCCTAGGGGCCTTGGGGGCTGATCAATAGATTATTCTTGCCTATGTTGTATACGTAGAGACCACGTAGTTCAATTGATGACCCTACCAATTTTTACAAGATGAAGAGACAAATGTGAAAATTTTAGTTTATTATGATAGACTCCTAGAAGACTGACCTAAATGTTTCAAGGGACAATCAAAGATCAACCTTGCCTATGTTCAAAGCTTAGAGATGATGTAGTTCGATAAGATGACTATGTTTTTGTCTTTTTGACTTTTTGACATGTTTTTGGTTTTTGATATGTTTTGAATGTTTTTGGATTTTTGATTTTATGAATTCAAGAATGTACACAAATCTGATCCAATGTAAGACATGCCCCCAATGCGATGTGATAAGACAAACTGATTTTTATAATGCGTTGATTAGTACTAGGGGAGATCATGACACAAACAATGGATTAATCTATGATGCGAACATGGATGCATGACGAACGCAAATATGGAAGCGTGATGGATGAATGATGCAGAGCAAGTCACATAGCCCAAGATGGATGGAGAGTGCTTATTTTACACAAGGCATATGTTTGCCAGGTTTTCACCAAGGTGCTTGCCCAAAGCGCCACCGAAGTGGTTTTCACTAGAGGACGATTTTTTTTCTTTACTATTTTCAATCATTTTTTTGATTTTTTTTTGGATTTTTTTAGGACCTTTTTCTGATGAAATGATATGATATGACTGTTTGAAGGAACAAGATTCCCCAAAATAGAGATAATGCAACCGTGGATAAATGATAGATCAAAATGAAAGTTTCACTATAAAACATGTCACACAAGCAACATATCTCTTGTCGAAAGGTGACAATGGTTGATTGATTAAGATGCTAGAAATGATTGATTCCATAAGGCATGATGATGATAAGATTGATGATTGCTGATGATTGATTGATAAAATATATGAGGATTGGATAATGTTTTACAACTCCGATCAAATGTGATTTACATGATAAAATTCAAGGTTGCAAAGGGACGTGATGAGATAAGCTAGGAGATATGGAATGGAAGAAATACAAAGATAAGGATAATGAATGGGATGATCAAGATCAACTAGATGAGATATGGACACAAGGCCCAAGTACTTTGCCCCTATTCCCCATCAAGACCAAGGAAAGGAAGAAATGATGTATTTAAAAAGAATGATGGAATATGGATAAGGTGAAAGATATGGTATAAAAGATATGGACAAAGCGAATAGGATAAGATATACGATGTTCAAGGAGATCCTTAACCTTGTCAAGATCAAAGGTAGAAATGTAAGGAATGACAAGATGGATGAAACTTGCCCCCCAAGTGTAGAGTGCAAAGAGGAATATGGAAAATAGGATATGGATGATAGGGAGATGGAGGAAGGACTTAAGCATCAAGTTTCATGACCAACTATCCCTTTAATAAACCATGGTAAATATGAATTAGATTGTTAAATGTTGGCCTATTAAAGGTATGATGGAACAAACTAAGGACTTATCTGAAGGTTTGGATTAAAGGATAATAATGGGGGATGAATGTTGGGTAATGGATAGGAGGTGGGAAGACTTGCTGATGGATAGATGGAAAGCATGACAAGTTCAACATTGGTACACACCTTGAGAGGTGGTGGAGTGATGGAGGAAAAATGGATTTGGAAGGTGAGAGGTTTTTAGATGGAGGATTGGAGGAAGCTTTTGGATTAGCAAATTTGGATGCCAATTTAGATTTTAATGAGACTTTTTGGAACCCACATGATTTTTTATTTTGATATTTGTTTTGTGGGCCTTTGTGGTCTTTGATATTTTTCTCTTTGATTTATGGACCTTTGTGGTCTTGGGAGTTTTTCCTTTTGCTTTGATGGGCCTCTGTGGCCTTTTGAAATTTCCTTTTGATTTATGGACCTTTGTGGTCTTGGAAATTTTTCTTTTTGCTTTGATGGGCCTTTGTGGCCTTTTTTATTTTTCTTTTGATTTTGGATCAAATTTTCTTTTATTTTTGCATGCCTCTTCGAGGAGACATGTTGATCCTTTGACACATGTGGATTTTGATATGGAGGCATTTGACATTTGACACCCAAATTGCTTCCAAGAGCAATGGGAGGGGTGGATTGAGATGAATGGTATGGAGGCATTATGGATGAGTGAGTGTAGGTAGAATTTTGAAAGGGCATCAAGGATGTGTGCCTTTGTTATTCTTGAGGAATAGGATATGGACCTAGGATAGATGGAAGGTTTGAAGGGCTAGGATACTTAGGTGTATAACCAAGGCCATGGTAATATGGGTTTTCTTGAGCAAAAAGTGGTTCTATGATACCTTGTTCATGAAGGCCTAATCCTTTTCCTTTGTAGTTCATACTTTAACAAATTTTTTTACCAATGGGATATGTGTTCTTTGTGAAACAAGATGTGAGTCCATTTTGGGGAGGATATGGTATGGATAAAAGGATAGGTGTCAAAAGTAAACTGGAGCGGAAAAAGGTGGAGGATTCCAATTTGTAGGTGTGTGGTTCATGGATAGCTTGTATAGGTGTGATAGGCTCTTGACATGGGGATGATGGGGTGTTTTGATCTTGAGTTGGAAAATGATCACAAGGTGTAGAAGATGGAGTAGCTTGCCCTTTACTAGTTATGAAATCATTGTGAAGTGGTATGAAATACATATCTTGATATTGAGAATGATGAACATCCTCATGAAAGGAAGGGATATCCTCGAATGGAAGCATATCTTGATCTTGATGAGGAAGGGAATCATGAGATTTTGTAGAATGTATATCTTGATCATCGGATGGTAAGACATCATTAGATATGATGGAAGAATTATCATTCTCCTAGGATGCAATGGAGTCTTGAGATGGTATGGATTCATCAAATGGGATGGAAGAAGAACTTGGAAGGATATTCTTCTCTTGAGATGGATGGGAATCATTGTGGATGAAAAGTGAAAGGAGGGGATCATCATAAAATTCTTGAGAGATTCGGTCTTGGTCAAAGATTGGAAGAACTTGTGGAATTTTGGTATCATTGGATGAAGTGGAAAGAATGATTTTATCTTGAGGTGTAGAGGAGTCTATGACAGCATGGTTTGGACTGAGAGATTGACATGAATCAATGGATGTAGAAGATATGATAGAAGAAGATGGTTGGATGGAATCATTGACTTGAGTGAAATAATCTTGAGGTATATTTTTGCTTATGGGAGATGAAGATAGATGCAGGACATGGTAAAATTGTTCAATATCCTTTGTGTTTGAGGACTGAGATTTGGACTTCTGATTTAATTTTTTCTAAAATTCAATTAAATTGAATTTGGATGATGTAGTTGTTGGTGGAGAAGGTGTCATGTCAAGATTTCTGTCAAATGGATAAGAATAGATGTTTGACAACAAATATCTTTTTGTGGTTATTTCCCTTTGCATATCCTAGATTTGTTGTTGAAGGTTTTTCATTTGATGAGCTAAAGCATTCAATTGATCCTCATCTATTTCAGCCATGGTGGTTTGAGTTTAAATTTCATGTTCTTTGACTTTATGAGCTTTTATGTCTCAATGATTGGAGTTTCAAGATTTGAATCTTCAATGTTTTGATTTTCAAGTCCTTTTTCCTAAAGTTTTCATTTTTAGAACCTTGTTTGAATGGGCATGCAAGTGTTATACTTTGTCTAAACTTTGATCTTTGTTTGGAATAGTTCCAAGAATTAAAACTAAGTCAAATAGAATGAAAAATTCTATTGATAGGACTAAGTTTGATTTGATTGTATACTGGTTGTTTCATGATGAAAGGATGACAAATCCTGATGATGAAACTAGGCTTAGAAATCAAAGATATGATGAGTTTGATGATTTATGAACTTTGAGATATTTAGATCTAGGTTTAGTTTGGAGAGTTCTACTTGTAGAGGTCAGGTTTAACTAGTTTATACTTCTAAGGTATCTAAGGAATGATGTTGGACTTGAGAAAATTATGAAATTTTTGTTCAAACTTGTGAGATGAGATACTTAAATCTTTGGAAAAGTTTTGGATTTTGACAGCAGTAAAAGATGTATAATTCAGGATTGTTCTTACAAGCTCTTTTGTAGATATTGAAGGTCAACCTCTCTCTAAAGTCGTAAAGTGTTGATAGTCATCTTTGATGTTCTTTTGGACTGAGGTTTGGACTTTGGTTTCTGAATTTTAATCTTTCATGAAATCATTTGGTAACACACATGTTTAGACTTTTTTGTGCCTAAGGACTAGTTGAATACTGTTTATGATTCTTGGGATGAGACTGATTGTTAGATAGGAGATAGACCTAGGTCACTATTTTGTGTTTTGAAGAAAGCACAAAACAGAGAAAAAAGGTGCCAAAATAGGTGTAGAAGGCACCAAAAAGATTTATAACACTGTTTCTTGAAAGATTGTTTGGTTTTTCTGATTTTCTAGTTGGAGACATGGTTGTTTCAATGAATGTAATTCTGAATTAGGGTTTTCACTTTCAAAATGTGATGTTTTGTTTGAATTTTTTTGTTAGAACACTTTGATAAAGACACATCAAGCATTGTACACTCCTAAGGTTGTGAAAGACTTTATTCTTTTGGATTCCATGTGGGTTTTACCCCAACCACACTTATTCTTAGTGGATGAATAGATGCTTGAACCTACTGGCTTCCCTCCACAACACTCACTTCTTGGGGTAGCCAAGCACTAATACCCATGAATCTCCCATGGCATATTTCTCATCTCTACTAAAAATTGTGAGAATGTGGATTCCTTCGCAATGATTGTTGCTGCACCAAAGAATAGATAAAGGTTTTTGGCCAAACTATAACAAGGGTTTTAGTATGGGCATTATGTTCATGGGGGATAATCCATGTGGCAAGAGACCATTGTTTCCCTTCTCGTCAGAACTATCCTTGTGATACTGGCCTTTGTTCTAGTATCCAAATTTATATACCAATTGGAAGTTGCTTGGTTTTAGTGTGTTACCGATTGGGTCATTCCCTGAGGTGATTACTTTTTCCCACAAGGCAGACCCTCTAAGATAAACAAAAGCAAGCAAGTATACTCATAGTTTGATCAATCTTTATTTTGCATGAATAAAGAGAGAACACACGCCATATGCTCCACTCACACTCATAGATAAACATGAATGGGTCTAGATTTTTGGTCACCCAGTTAAGGGGAGAGCATATTCCTACCATCCATCAAGCACGAAATACATGGTGTTCATTAACCTTTTAATTAAGCTGTGTTCCTAACTTAACTAAAAGGAAAAAATTAAATCACTTCCATCCCTTGCATAAATCATCAAGAGTTTGATAAGAATGTTTTTGACAAGCGTTTTTAGTACAATAGATATCAAATGATTTTTCTTTCACTTTAATGCTCCATATTTCTCTTAAAACCTACAATAAATGCTCAAAATGTTAGATGAGATCAAGAAATAAGAAGACATGAGGGTTAGATGAATGCTTAGGCATAAAACCCTAAAATTTAGACCAAGTTACAATGTGATTTGAATTTAGGTGTAAAATTGAAAATTTTTACTACACAAAAATTGAGGAACACCTACATCATTGCATAGCTTATGAAATTATAACCCATTTAAAAAAAAGCTCTAAAAATACGTTCGTATGACCAAGATACGACCATTTTAAGATTAGACAAAATGCACCACAAAATGGGAAAAATGTGCCAAAACAGAGACAAAATGCACCACAAGAGGTGCAGAAGGCACCAAAACAGGTGAAAGAGGCACTAGAATGGGTGCAAGAAGTGCCAGAAGTCTCACGTTTGAACCTGTGAACATAAATTTTCTAGCATGTTAAAAATAAACAGGGCAGGGCCCCATAGTGGGCGTCATCAAGCATGGTGTCATCAACAAATTGTTGGTGAGAGTAGATTAAGTTGGACAACAAAGCTTTAAGACCAACAAGGGATCTTTGATCAAGCAAACATTTGATATTTCTTCCCAAGCTCTTAGCCAAAATAGTAAACAAAATAGGAGAAATAGGACCCCCCTGTCTCAGGCCTCTAGATATCTGAAAAAAAATATAGTAGGGGAACCATTCACAATGATAGATGTTGACACCGTTGTCACAAGCTGATTCACAAGTTGAATGACTCTACAGTTGAAGCCAAAATTCTCCAGAATTTTGAATAAAAACTTCCAATCCACCCGATCGTAAGCCTTGGATATATCCAACTTAAGAAGGAACCTTTCAGTCTTAGATTCCATGAGGGAATGTAGGTTCTCATGAAAAGTGATGATTGAGTCAAGAATCTACCTGCCAGGGACAAAACCATTCTATTGCGAAGAGATCGGCTGGGGAAGAAGGGAAAGCAGCCTTATAGTCAAAACCTTTGAGATGATTTTATAGATCGAATTGCAAAGATTGATGGGCCTAAATTCTTTGAACTCTGAAGCACCTGGTTTCTTTGGAATAAGAACCAAAAAAGTTGCATTTAATTCTTTGAGAAGACATTTAGAACCAAAGAATTCCTTAACAACATTCACAACATCCCTCTCAACAATCTCCCAGAACTCTTGGAAGAACATGGGAAAACCATCAGGTCCAGGGGCTTTGTTGCCATCAAAGGAAAAGACAACCTTCATGACTTCTTCCCTAGAAGGAATAGTTGTGATCATAGTGTTTTCACTATGTCCGACCACCTGGGGAATAGCACCTAGCAAAGAATTTTGAGAATTAGGATCAATCTCCCCACTAGCAGAAAGAAGATTACTAAAAAAATGGACAGCCAGCCTTTTGATTTCTCCTTCCTCATCAAATCTTGTACCATTGACATCTATATGAGCAATTCTATTAGGTTCCCTATGTTTCGAAGCAGACATGTGGAAATATCTAGTATTCCTATGCCCCGCAGTCAACCATGAAACCCTTGATCTTTGCTGCCACAAAACCTCCTCTTTAGCAATGATATCGTGCAATTGTATGAGAAGCTCATTTTCCTTCTCTCTATAATTTTCAATATATCTGTTTTCTTGGATTTTAGATTGAATCTCCATGAGTTTACCTTGGATGTCCGATTTAGTTCCAAAAATTTTCCCAAAGGATTCCTTTTTCCATCTTCTCAAATTGTTTTTGACTTCCCTTAGCTTTTTTCAAATCCTAAAGATGGCAGTGCCAATAATATCAATATTCCACCATTTTTTGATTTCCTCAGAAATTTGAGGATGTGATAACCACATCTTTTCAAATCTAAAAGGAAAATTCTTCTTCACTTTAGTTGAGTCTGCCACAAAACTTATGGGAAAATGGTCAAATCCCACCCTAGACAGAGCCCTCAAGACACACTAATAATCTATGAACCATTGACCTGAGACTAAAGCCCTATCAAGTCTAACTTGAATCAAGTCCTTAACAATCCTTCGATTAGTCCAGGTATACATTGCTCCCTGTAGGTCAAGATCAATCAAAGCATTTCTGTTAATGAAGTCCAGAAGGTTAGATTTGCTATCCCAATTAACTTGAGATCCCCCAAACTTTTCTTCATTCAAGAGAGGTGTGTTGAAATCTCCCATAACAGCCCAATGATCAGTGCCAAAAATCCTTCTAAAAGCAGACAATTCATACCAAAAATATTTTCTAGCTCCCTTACTGTTCAGAGCATATATATTGGATTGGATCCAACAAAAATTATCTCTTATATGGGTGAATCTTGTAGCCACATGGTTGCCATTTTCCAACAGTGGTTCCCCTCTGATAAACCGCTAGTTCTAAAAAGTCACAATTCCTCCTGAGGCACCATCATAGCAGTTCCTATGTACTCCATAGTTCTGAAAAATTCTTATATTTTCCACTTTATCTTTAGACATTTTAGTTTCTTGAATTAGAAGAATATCAGGTTTAAGGTCCCTAACAAAATTTTGCAAAACATCCTTTTTGTGACAGCTATTAAGCCCTCTTATATTCCAAGACATGATTTTCATTTCTTACCTAGGGATTGAAGAATCTTTGAGATGGTCATTTGGATCCCATCCGCAATATCCTGAAAGCTGCCATGTTCCCTTTGCCATTTACTAGATCTCCTACCCAGATTGTGCTTAGAGGAGCCACAGTCCGCATTGGCTCTGGTTCTGGTCACCATCCCACTTGGGGTATCCATACGTTTATTTTTGTCCTTTTTCCTAGATTAGGAAATAACATCTTCCCAGTCAATATCATCTTGACTTTCCAGCTCTCTTCCTGACTCCGAGTCTTTCTCTATAATCTTAATCTGCTCCCATGGAAGGATATCCATCAGGCCATTTTTGGTTCGAAGAACATTGTCAATAGGTAGCTCAATGTTCATACTTTGGGTCTCAAAAGTATCCTTCACAACTTCTGAAATATCATTCTCCATTCTAGATCCCTCACTAGGTCGTGAGCTTATTATAGGGTCTTGGGATGGTAAAGGGATCCCAACTTCTAAGGCTAAACCCTGAATGGAGATGTCCTCAAGACCCATACCATTCATTTCACAATCCAAAATAGTAGGAGAGGTAGAAACATTACTAGTATTTCTGTTGCACAAAGCTTCCTTCTCCAAAGTATCGTGTGCCACCTCCTTGGATTCAACTCTTCTTTCATCTTCGTGTTGTTGAAATTTTTGGGGCTCAGGTTCTTTAGGTGCAGTCGTGCTAGTGCTTTCAGGGTTGTGGCTCACAGCATCAAGCTTGCTGCTTAGGACCACCTTGGGTGCAAGGGTGAAATTTTGTCTCTCCTCTTCAGGGTTTTTCCTCTAGACAACCTTAGGAATAAGTAAGGCCTTCTCCTTTTCAGTACTAGCATTAAGAGGGCATTTTTTTGCCCAATGTCCTGATTTTCTACATTTGAAGCAAGCAAAGGGGATAGTCTCAAATTCAATAACTTGTGTCCAGGTCCCCAACTTAGATTGGATATCAATCGAGGATGGGAGATCAACATTTTGAGAGACACCCACATAAATTCTACCAAAGACCAATCTCTTTCTAGGCGCAGTCATTGGGTCAATGGACAAAAGCTCACCAAAAAAGTTAGCAATACCATTAAAAATGTCCTCATTCCAATATTCCAGGGGAAGGCCCGGAAGTCTAGCCTAGATTGGAACCATCTCAAAAATGGAATTAGAAAGATCAAGCCTAAAAAACCATCTCTTCAAGGCCAAGGATGACTTTCCAATAACCCAAGGACCACCACTCCTGACAGCCCTGGAATTCTCATTGCATGTAAACTCAAAGGTGAAAAAACCCTTAGGAAGCAACGCTACCAACACCTTTCCACTGGTTTTCCATTTATTCTTAACATACTCCCTAACTACTTCAATATTAGGTCTTGGGCCCATGAACTTTCCAGCCAGAACATTATCCATCTTTGCAATATTATGGTCAATGATCTCATCTGGCACAGATATAGCGAACTTACCTTTCACAAGGTCGGAGAAATTGCACACTGGGGGAATAGTGGATTTTTCATTTGGCTTAACACCAAACAACGAAGACCAAGACTTGCCCTTAGCACCCTCTTTTTCAACGGTCCCCACCACAGTCTTGGATTGGTCACCGTTAACTTCAGGTGAGGTTGCAATCGCATCCTTTCCACCTGGGTCCACCTGAAACTTGCTGCCGGTGTCCTTTTCATTTGAGACATCCTTACCTTTCTTAGCACTCGAGACATTTTTAGAAACCGCTTGTGATTCTTCCGATCCTCCGACTGCTCCATTGCTCGAAAATTCAAAAGTAGTATTTTCCCGCTCGCGCTCCACACACCATGAAAATTTTAGCTTTATTGTCTACATATTATAAAGTTAATATATTAATAATTATAATTAAATAGTTAATAATACTATTGTATTAATATTGTATATAATAGTATTAACATAATTATAGTTATATATAATTATAATTACATTTTTACTAATATATATAATATTTATGATTATTAATGATATGATTATATAGATTAAATATTATATATTTTTTAGATTGAAGGAATTGGGTAGTCTCCTATTTTTATTTTTTTTTCATGGTTACGTTGGTGTGACATGTCCGTACTATGAGGATGGGGCAGATTGGACCTCATGACCTCTTTCCTGCAACATGATGCTTTAGCCAATCAAACCAAGCCCCCTACTCTTAAATATTATAATTATTAATGATAAAATTTTAAACAATATAATAAATTTTAACATATTATAGTTTTTTATAATAAAAATATTAATAATATATAATTCTAGTTTAAGACCTTTACAACTATAGTAGTTTTAAATAATTTTATTAAAAACCATAAGAATGCATTCTTTTAATTGAATAAAAGCTTTATTTAGAAAGAAAATCTAAGCATGCATTATGGTGACATTATTATTATGTCAAAATTATGATGCCATCAAATTGAAAAATAATAAATCATACTATTTGCTTGTATTCAAACCTTTTTGATTCAAAGGGCATGTTGTAGATTTGTTGAGGTGTCGTCCCATGTTAACAAGGCAAGTGGCACTACAATTGTGAGGCGAAGAAAAAGGGTACCTCCATAAGGATGACAGTACTATCCAGCCCCATATTTACATTGGGGCATGGATTCAAGTTCACATGATTGGAGCAAGTATTTCTTTAGCCTATTTCAAAAGCATATATGTGTTGGAAAACTCTTAAGTGTTTTATTAATTTATATATTATTAAATAAAATAAATAATTTTCTTGTTTTATTTATTTTTTGATTATTAAAAAATAACTTTTAACATTTTAACTTATTTATTTTTTTAAATGTTAAAAGTTATTTTTTAAAAATAAAAAAATAAATAAAACAAAATAATTATTTGTTTTATTTAATAATGTATAAATTAATAAAACACTTGAAGTTTTCCGTCACTTATATACTTTTAAAATTGGCTAAAAAAATGCTTCCTCATTTTTTAAAATGTTAAAAATTATTTTAAAAAAATAAAATAAAAATAAAGCGATTATTTATTTTATTTAATAATGTATATTTTAATAAAACACTTAAAATTTTCCAGCACATATATGCTTTTGAAATAGGCTAAAGAAATACTTCCTTAAATCATGGGAACTTCCTTTTTCCCTAGCACGAGTTTAAAATTTTACACGGAATTCTCTAGAACTGCCAAATGAAATGCTTTCCCAGCGTGAGATTAAAATTTTACACGGAATGCTCTAGTATTTGTTAACCGTAGGGATGCATAAGTCCATCCATTTAAAAACAAAGCGATTGTTTTATTACCCTACATCTATAAACTTCGACAAAACATATTTCAATACATTTTGGAAAATGACAAGTTATAAAATCAAGGCACGAAATGTATAGAAAGTGATAGAAGTTTCACCAAATTTGGATGTGGCTCTCCTCACCCACGAGAGCATGAAGTTGAAGATCAAGTAGTCTAAACAAATCTTGGTCAAAAGCTTTAGGAACATGGCTTCCAATTCATCCACTGTTGTGTTAAATAAATTGGTCAAATGCAAGTGGAGGCCTTATTAATTTTTAGTTTCTCTTTAACTTTTAATTTAGATTTTAAGCTTGAAACTTATTTTATTTTATATAAATTTAAAATATAACTATTGTATAATAATTGAAATTTTAATAAGATTTAAATTAATTGTAATAAATTTTAATTATTATTTGTAATTTTATAGAAAGGAAAATAATTAAAATAAATTTCAAACTTAAATTTCAATTAAAAATCAAAATAAAATAATATAAATGCAAAGTTATAATATATACTAAACAAAAAAAATAAAATCAATTTTTTAATTTAGAAGAAACTGAAATATTAATAAAATATATACCTAAGAAATATAATAAATATATTACAAACAATATAAAAATTAATTGAAAGATAAGTTTAATATTAAGAAATAAAAAAAAATATTATAAATTTAAGTATGAATAAATTATGGTCAAATGCAAGTGGAGGTCTTATTAATTTTTAGTTTCTCTATAACTTTTAATTTAGATTTTAAGCTTGAAACTTATTTTAATTTATATAAATTTAAAATATAATTGTTGTATAATAATTGAAATTTTAATAAGATTTAAATTAATTGTAATAAATTTTAATTATTATTTGTAATTTCATAAAAAGGAAAATAATTAAAATAAATTTCAAACTTAAATCTCAATTAAAAATCAAAACAAAATAATCTAAATGCAAAGTTATAATATATACTAAACAAAAAAAAAAAATCAAAGAAACTGAAATATTAATAAAATATATACCTAAAAAATATAATAAATATATTACAGACAATATAAAAATTAATTGAAAGATAAGTTTAAAATTAAGAAATAATTTTTTTTTATAAATTTAAGTATGAATAAATTAATTCTTAAATAAATTGAACTTCAAAAATTAAAATACTACTAAACTATATTAAAATTGTGAAAGCTAATATTTTAATTTTTATATTAAAAGTTGCAAGTAAAACCAAACATAAAAAGTTACAAAAAAAATGAATCATCTAAAAATAAAGATAGAGTTAAATTGTAATTAATTTGCATAATTTAATAATAATTTAATTTTTTTTAAATATGATTAATATAATACACATATAATTACTATTAGCTTAATCTACAATCATATTCTTAGTGATGAATTGTTATTGGCTAAACATGAAAGAAGAGACACTTAAACTAAAATTTAAATTATATATGTATATATTTGAATATTATATTATATTATATTCTAAATTGTATATTTAAATGAAATATATTTATTGCTATATATAATATTTAAATTTTTTATAATATAAATTATTATATTTTTTTTCCTAGATACAGACAACTAAGCTACATATATTAATATCAAGAAATAATAATGTATGGCCCTAGAACTAAGGACATTGCACTTGAACTCAAAAAAATTCGGGATTTAACTAAGCTTACCAAATACTAAAGTAGCATCTAGATCCCAATGACTAACCAATGAAATGCCATAAGGAACAAGAAAGCAAGAGAGATCCAATTACATAATGATTTTTTACGATTGGCTCCAAGTTTTTTTTTTTGGTATGGAAACGAAGGTGCATCTTGAATGTTGTTAATTCATTTTTCTTTCTTTTCCTTTGCACCACTGTACATTGACCCTCTTCCATCCCTCCATGTGTTCTCGCATCAGTAGACTTCGTGGATAAATTTCCCCCTTCAAGAGACATTATCTCAGAAAACTCTATTTGATTTTCCAAGACTCAAGTCTGGTTACGATCCTTTGTGGCCTTCACACAATCCCTCCATGACAGAGGCGAATCATTCCCAATATTAGATTTGTCAGAAATAGGTGTATCCTTTGGGCATTTGTCCCCATGTGTTTTCTCTTTGCCAACTTGTGCGTTGATTTCCTAGCAAGAAATGGTATCTTCTTTTACATCGACTAACGGTAGAGGGAAGCCTCTCTCCACCAAGTGGCTTGCCCAAAATATTCTATTTGGCATATTAGGCAGCCATATGACCCGTGCTAAAGCACATACAATAGTGGAAAGGAAGTCCTTCATAATCCAATAATTGGTTCCAACACCCACCGACACTATTGAGGGAGATATCTCCAGGAGATCCTTAGTAATATCAATATCCAGCAAGATGCAGGCATAAGTTGTATGCACGTAGTTTGATGATCCCTCTTCAATGGAAATTTTCCCAACGAATTACCCACAATCTCAAAATAGGAATTGAATCAAAATTGACATGGAAGATTCAGAAGTCTTACCCAGATTGGAACTATCATGAATGTATCAGATGTAGAGTTGAATGAAGGATACCAGGGTTTCAGCAAGTGCTCCTCACATCTCCATTGGTAATCACTATCTCGTGATTCCGAACAGTGTCAAAAACCACCACAAAGAATCCTTGAGTACCAAGGATAAATTTGGAGATCACCTTCTAAAATTAGACTCCATACTTTTTTATCCATTTATGCAACTCAGAGAGGCTTGGCCAAAACCCTTTGAACCACTCGATTAAACCTTTTTCTATAATGAAGGCTTTATTTTCTGCTACTTCACATCTGAAATCATCACCCAGGATCACCGTGGGAGAGGAGATGGCACATTTGAGGTGGTGAGCCTTCAAATGGGGCTCAGCTTCTGTAACTACATGCCCATTTCTTGACACCTCATGCAACGCCGCCTCCCCAAAGCTCGACCCAAAAAGAGGCTGAATACTTAGCAGGGATCTGTCACTGTTTCGCATCAATTTTTTTCCATAGATTGTACCCAGGATACTCGTATCCATCCACAAAATTTGATACCCTGGCATCCGAAGATATATGCAGTCGTGACATTCCAGTAGTCCTAAACATTTTAGAAATATTTATATAATGTGAATTATTCAATATATTTAAAAAATATTATTACATTCTAAAACTATACATTTGTTTTAAATATATTTATTTAAATATTTAATACATATCTGTTATTTAATTATATATAAATTTAAATTTTATTTCTATTTATCATTGATTATTGTATTCTATATAATATATATTATTAAATATAAACATAATATATAATATTTTAAATTAATTTATTAAAAAAATTAAAAAATAAAAGGAGAAAAACAAGTCCATTAATTAAGTCCCTCTTCACATAATAGCGTACAAAATTAAATGCAATCAAATTGGATGCAAATGTTTTCTCACTTGGTCACAAATGACTATTTGGTTTATGGAAGGCACAAATTCTCAGAGCTCTAATGAAGGCTGGGACAGATGATGAATTCATAAAATAAAAGGATGGCAAAAATAAAACAATGGGTAAAAATAAGGCAAATAACAAATGGTGAATATGAAAAACAGTTTGAATAAAAACCAATGATATGAGGAATAGCCATGATTATATAGATTGTCTTTTATGTCTTGTTTAAGACCATACGTCATTCATGGACAAAATGAGCTCAATGAAGTTCACATAGGGAACGCCTTGAGTGTAATAATCATAAAGAAAATTAAAACAATAACTGAAAACATTTGAAATAATGAATGTCATAATATTGCTAGCAGGATTTAGTTTTACAAGTCAAACTCATTGACCCATGTTTCATGAATAATGGTTCAAAATAACCCACCTCTCATTCAATAGTGCTCAATGAGTTTGACTAAAATAATCACACTGTGGAATCTATTAGAAATATCATAATTTGACACATTGTGGAAAATACCTTCTATTTATTGGAATGAATATCATATTAACTAGTGAGTGCTAAAGAAAGTTGTAGCATCCTTTTTCTAATGCAGTTCAAATTTCAATTGTCTTATCAAACAAATGAAATAAGCACTTAATAAAATAAAGAACAAATCTTTGAATTCATAAACACCACAAATTCAATTTCCAATTCAAAAATTTAAAGAGAATAAAAAATTTTGTAAAAAAAATTTCTTTACAAACCTGCTATTCTAACAATCAAATAAATCAATTTATTTTTCATTTTCATCTACAAATCATTCCATCAAATTATGTTCATCAAAGTTTAACATATTTTCTTTATATTGGCCTTTCCTGTGCATTGATTCTTGATTTCCTCTGATTGATTCTTTACTCTGCGCACTCCTCTTAACTCCTCTGGCTGTGTTGGTAATTGTCTTTGAATTTCATATTTCTCTCTTCCAAATTCCTGCACTGGATGTTTTTCTTTACACACTAATCAATGCTCAAACTACTTACAACTTTTTGCTGTTCACACACCAATTCCCAGGTGCCCCTGTGTATTTCCTTGTGGTTGCATTTGATGTTCTCTTCAAATATGATTTCTGCCAAATTACATTATCCTTTCTGCTGTCCTCTAATTCTCCACGCACCCCTATCTATTTTCCTGTGGCTACAATTTATTTACTTTCCACTGTTTTCAGATTATTCTCATGCTCCATACTCCTGCGTGTCTCTTCTTCATTTATGATTTCTGCCAAAATTCATCCAAATTCTATCGTCTACTCTATTTCCCACGCGCCTCCCTATGCAGTCTCTTGTGGCTGCATTCTTTCACATATCTTTTTCCTGCTCTTTTCTCACGCTCACCCCAGTCAACAGCCTTGGTTCGCATCCTTTCAACTTCTCAGCATATGGCGTGGCCTTTTGGCCCCCTTTTTATTAATAGTCATTTCAGTTCTATGTTGATTTCACCTTTGCCTGGCATCCCTCAAACTTCCATGCCAACCTGTTTTCTCTCATGTTTCTTAATATTTTAATCATCCATAAAATTTCAATAAAATAAATTTCATATTGAGACAGTTCATATAGAATTTCAATTTCAAGGATAATTAATTAGAAAATTGGAAATTTAAAAGACAGACCGACAATTGACAAATACATATCAAAGAATCAAAGTTTTCAACGCCAAAATAAAAAGAAACCAAAAATTGATGCCGATACTTTTTTGGAGGATACTCATGCATCATTTTCTTATACCAATATCAATTTCAATAAGTTAGTGGAGGGGTCGATAGTTAGGAAAGGTGCTATTGTTTGTATAGTAATTGTGATTGTAAGATTTAGAGTTGCAACATATTTATATTATGTATAGTCAATACTAGTTTGTATATATATCAATAAATGGTCAATTTTTTGTCAAGATGGACCCTTACAAAATGACAATTTATGAATGTCATGTAAAAATTCATAAATACATTCAGTAATAAGTGAAAAATATTTTTTCATTCATATAAAATATTATAACTATCTAATATAAATATGTTATTTATAAGATAAGGTATTCATCTAAATAGACATTGTTGTTATGTGGAAAAATGTTATGTACATATAATTATTAAGATGACAATATATACATTGGAGTACTTCATATTAGATCTTACAAATCTTATGGACAAAGATAGCTCCTCTCCCTTAACTTTTAATAATTTTTTATATTCTAATTAATAAAAATAAACATTTAGGCTCTAGGAAAATTCATTGCCAGCAATTCACCGATGCAAAATTCATGGCCTAGATGAATTCACTGCCAAATATTTTTAAATTTTATTTGGTGGTGAAGATTCTTTATACCAACATTATATATCTCTTTAATGTTGAGTTTAGGAATCTTTTCTCCAACTTTAAGTTCTTGCTTATGATCTTGAGCTTCGCATTCTGTAAGCGTTTGCAAAGACAGTTTTCCATGAGATCCAAACATTCCCATGTTTTTGATAGCGCCAGATATATTCTTTAAAGGGTTTGCACCTTGTAAGAATTTCTGGTTCTTAGTAGGTTTCTTTGGAGCTGTAGTTCTCCATGCCTGTACAACAGGTTTCTGTTCTTCAAACCTAACTTGTTTGGAATATGGAATTTGAGATATACTTTGAGATACACTAGAGAGATCAGTATCAAGAGTATTAAGTACAGTAGCTGCACTTCGTAATTCTCCTCTAGTATCATTTGTTGAGGTTTCGAGTCTTTCTAGTCTAGATCTGTTATCTTCTACTCTTGTATTTATCGTATTGATCGTTTGATCAATTCTGGTGATAAGAGTAGTATGAGTAGCTAAAGTAGCTTCTATAGAATTTGTACGATGAGTCAATCTTTCTATATCAGAAGATACCTTAGTGAGATCATTAACTAATCTGTCAATGTTTAACAGTTTAGTCTCTAGACTTTGAACTCTGTTGTTAACCTTGTTCAATGTTTCTTTTATCGTCATAAAGTCAAGCGAACCTTGATTAAAAGTTTCTAGAGTTAAAGCAGTATTAACGTTTTGGAGTTTGACAGCTAACTCAGCATTATCAGCCATCTGATCCTTAGGTTTAGCATAGAAGACTGTTGGGTCTTTAGCTGCTCCTTCAGATTCTAATCTCCGTTTTACATATTCAAGTAACTGCTTATCAACTAGGTTCGTCATCTTTCCAAGTCTTATATTTTAGCAAGTATCTTGCTAGCGGCTTCCTGTTGTTCCGAGACTTGTTTGAGTAAAAGATGAATATCTTGAGATATCTTGGCAATCCTTAGTTTTAATAAAGTTCCTAGGCTCTGATACCAAATTAGCCTTCGTCCTTGATCCACTAATAACACAGGGGTTCGCCTATGTATAACAGCGTGAAATCAAGTAAAGCTCAGGATCCCCAATCGTTTGGTAGGGTCTAGCCCTCATGCGGAAAACCAACGAAGGGATAAGATCTAATCTTTCTCCTAAAAAGATGATCTAAGATGATTAAACTACCTCTGATAAGGATTCTTACTAATATACTTATGCAAGCTATTCCTAAATGTTTTTGGGTTTTCTGGATAAGTCTTATCAAAACGATTGATCTAATGCAGGATAAACTTTGTTGTAATCTACTATGCATTTAAACTTATCTGATAACCAAAAGTCTATTTTAAGTAAAGGATCTATTAAATAAATATCTATAAAATCAAACAATGCATCTAACATTCTGAATGTATGTAAGCATCATTAAACCTATGATGATCCGAAGCATTTCTAGCAACTAACTCTTCTTGTCTATTATGATAATCGACTAAAATGTTTTCTAATCTATCATGAGCTATATTAGTTAATCTAGCTGTTTCTCTTTCTATTTCCAATTCTCTATTATGCAACCATTTACTCATATAGATAAGAACGATTAAGCAAATCAAGATAGCACCTAAGATTAAGAATACTGGCCATAGGGGCGTACAATTATCTTCATCTGGATTACACTTAACTTTCATGTATTTAGCTTTCAGGAAATAGAACACAAAGTAATACCAAGCAAGAGTTAATAGACAGTTTAAGCAAAGCACTATAAGACAGAGAGCATGCATTTTCAGAAATGAAATAAAGATCTTGATAGTTCACATGGGCCCACCACACTCCGCAATATTAGATATAACTGAGTAATACAAGTTTTACTTTTAACTTTCATTCATGCTTTTGTTGTAGATATAGCTAGTCTTTTCTCTTAAGACAACAGGCATCAATCCTAGACGCACTAAAACTGCGATCTTCCAATAGATCTAGGCAGACTACTTACTGCATTTCAACCTTGAATACTCTACAGGCAATGACTGTCCTGCTTGAGGGCAAAAGAAGCTTTCAGCACAAGGCAACGACTATATCAGTTTACGTTTACAGAAATCTTCGACGTTCGCTACTAGATCTCTTACTCGAGTACTTCCTACCACTTGTCATACGCTACTTCCTACTGCCTGCTCTGCTCCTACTACCCAAAATAAACAGCAACTCATGCAAAAAACCAACTGGTTAGAAGTCACAAAGACAACTGCGGGGTTCGTCTGTTGAGTCTGACAGTAGCTTTCACCGACTCCATGGGCTTTCCTCTTTCTCAGTCCTCACCTCCTATCTCAAGTCTCCGTTTCCTATCTTACTGACAACTAGTCTAACTTCCTTCAAGCAATCCTCATCTCCTATTCAGAATTACTGAACCTATTCATAATGGATGAAGCAAAAGATATATAGAAAAGATATATAGACAACTGAGCACGATAGAAAATATATTTCATATTATATCAAACCTTTATATGAAATATTACATTGCGAAGTAGGCCAATGCTTACTAACTATCACAATATTACATTCTTACTTGCAGTGGCTCTGCCTTATAGGCAGATTGCCTTAGCCTAAAAACATACTTGAAATACAATAGTTCATACCTTAAGAAAGGCAGACACTACTAAGCTTCAGCGCTCGTTCTCCAAGTTCTCGCAATCGCAATTCCAAGATCTCGAATTCGAATGCTTAAACAAGGGGCTCTCGACTCCTTATATAGATAAAGAGGAGATGCGGATTTTAAATAAACAATTTGAAGTCCGGGACACGTATCAAGCGCACTAAGAGAAAGTGGCGATACGGAGGGTGCGAAACCAAAAGAAAGCGACCCAAAGGGAATCAATCAGATAATGGTAGGGACAGTACCATTCGCTTTAGAGCAAGAAGCGCTACTATGATCCGAGATTCGACAAAGACAAAGACAACCAAAAGTGACAGCACACAAAGTCACTTATTACAAAAGCATCTTCTTTGCAGAGCGCGGGAAGGGTAGACCGCGGGAATCTCTTTTCAGAAGGCAGGAGATTAGGACCGTTGTCTTTCTTTTCAGAACGCGGGAAAGATGACCGCTCGGTGATGTCATTACTGAAGTATGTGTGATGCTGAGTCTGACGACGCACTCTGACTAGATTAGGGAAGTTATCAGTCTAATCTAGCTGATTGAGGTAATGTATTAGAATCAGTAATTAATCTTCACCACACTTCGCTGAGAGGAAGATTCAGCCTTCGAGCATATTGTTGAGGTTATGTTCCTCAACATCATCCATAGAGAGTGGATAATTTGGAGCTGTATCTGGAGAGTATGGATCATAAAGATCAGGAGGTAAGAAATCAGGATGATTCTGATTCCACCGTCGACTGTACTCCAGGCGATATTGTTCTTGTTCTGCTCGGAATAAGTTATTGGCTTCAGTAACACAGGCAGGGCATGGCCTGTTTTGACATTTCGTTGGAGAATGTATTGCAGAAGGAGCTGGCCTGAGTGTCAGCTCTGTAGGATCTCGATCAGGAGGAGAGATCGCTTCATTCAAACATTGAAAGCATTGACTTCTTGAAAGTGCATAACGTTGACAGTCATGCTTGATCTGTGAGGAATTAATATGCTGTATTAGGTTCAATTGCCGGATATACCAATCTTCTGATTGACAAGCAAGACATTCGGAAGGAAAGGTCTTAGTCAAACAAGAATGCATATCAAGCATACTATCTGTAGCGGCAGCAATTTCTTCATTGATTTCTTCTCTGGTCATGGTATTGCTCGATCTGAGTAAGGTATCTGGATCAGTGATGTTTGAACCAAACTATGGATCACACCACCACTTCAAACATGCAGGTGAGCAAGGTTGAGGAGGACCATTCAGGATCATATTGTAGAAAGCAGTGTCTTGAAGACATTTGTATCCTGAAGAGAGAATGACGATTCTTGGCGAAGCAGCTATCAGATTTGTTGTTTCTTCAGCCTTAAGGATTTCTTTGAGTTTAACAAAGATATGAGCACGGATGTAGGCTGGACTATGAATCTTTTGTTCAAAAGGAATGGTAGGTGCAGGGAATTGAGTTGACTGGTTTGTTACACAATTGAAGAACTTAATGAGATGAAAACCTAAGAGCACTTTGAATTTTAAATGTTTTCCATCACGGGTTCTTCCTTCATCTTTCCATTCAGGAGGTGCAGAGATAACTTTCATTCGGATTACCGAGAAAGACCTAAAGCTAAAAAGGCTTTTATAGGCTTGGATAATGAGGTCTGGGAATCCTTCTAGGTCTGCAACTTCAGTAACAAACATATTTCTGATAAATCCATTTTCAAACAACCAAACTTTGAGAGCTTGATCTAGATTTGGATTATGAATATCCACTAGAACATGTCCAGGGAATTGACCTGCAACCACAGAAATGAATGAAGATATATTCATTGTAATTCCGTTAGTAAGATTCATATAAAATTCTGTCCATCTTTCCTCGGTCATAGAACCAGCAGGAATGACAGAAGTTGATGCATCTTTAGGAAGATACTCAAGAGGTGGTTCAGACGGTTGAGGTGTTTGATCATTTTTATTCAGCTCATCCTTTATGGAATAGGACTGCAGTCTCTTTTCAAGAGAACTCATGGCGGCTTTGAACATATGGTCATCATTATGGGTGAATGCATATTCCAAATTGTTCATTAACTGAAGGTTAGAGTGACCCATTTTCTTCCGATGTGTGAAATACACCGGTTCAGTAAAATATGTCAATAGGACACCCTCAATATCAATAGTGCCTTTAGTAGGGACTGTAAACTTAACACTCAGAAGAGCATCAAGCAACCCTTTGCTTTTGGGCAAAGCAACAGCCGTCAACGGACTTCATGAGTCTTTACCTTCTGCCGTTTGAGAAGGACTAGCAATAGATTTACCCAGTCTATTGTCTGTTATGCGAAGGTGTGAACCTTCTTCAGTCATCTTGCGTATAGCAGATCTTGTGACTACATCATCAGCCTTGGAATACTGACTTTTATGTTTGGGGTTTACGCTCTTTTTAGGGAGCATTTTGCAGTGAAAGACCTGAGATGTCTTAGCTGCAAGAGTTCTTGATAAGGCGTCAGGTATATGATTATCCTTTCCCTTTATTATCTCTATCTCGTATTTATACTGTCCAAGAAACATTTGCCAACGGATTAGGCGCTGCTTAGACATACAATTCTCAAGATTAGATTTCATAAAAGTTCTGAAGTAAGTACTATCAGTTCTTACTATAATCTTATGAGAATATAAATAGATGTTAAGCCTTTTAAATGCTTCAATAACAACCAAAGTTTCTTTCTCAAAGATAGGATAATTCAATTCAGCTTTAGAGAATGAACCAGATAAATATTTAACCACTTTTTCTTCCGTAGTGTCTGGATATCTGCAAAAGACACAACATCCCCAAAATTCATTAGATGCATCAGTGGCTATAATCACTTCTTGTCCTGGTTCAGGAAGTTTATGTGTTGGAAGATTTGCAAAGATCTTCTTAAGCTTAATGACATAATCTGTGTCAGTAGCATTCCATTTCCATTTACCTTTAATTTTTGCAAAGAGCGGAGCAAGCAACTTGCTACAATTGGGAACAAAGTCTCTGCAATAATTTAAGATTCCTAGAAATTGTTGGAGCGTCTTAGCGTCACTAAACTTATCAGGAAACTGTTCGCATGCCTTAAGTCCAATATGAGGTTGCATCTTAATTGTACCATTTTCTATAGAATGTCCTAAGAAGTCTATTTTATCCTGTGAGAATAAAATCTTTTTACTTCCTAAGATGAGTCCATGGTTTACTATCTTTTGGGCAACCAGCTTAAGATGTTGGACGTGTTTATCTTTTGTTTCAGAGAAAACTAGAATGTCGTCGATGTAGACCGACACGAAGTCATAGAGATCAGAGAAGATCTCATCCATTCGTCTCTGAAATATATTCGGAGCTTGTTTGATACCGAAAGGCATAACGTTCCATTCGAACTGTCCAAATGGAGTTGAAAAGGCGGTAAGTGGGACTGACTCTTTAGTCATCATGATTTGCCAGAAACCAGACTTACAATCAAACTTAGAAAACCACTTTGCCGTTTTGAGTCTAGGCAAAAGCTTCTGGACATGAGGGATAAAGTATCCATCAGATTGAGTAAGCTCATTAAGCCTTTTGTAGTTGATAACTATTCTAGCTTTACCTCTAATTTGTTCTGCATGATTGAGGACAACAAATGCAGGTGATGAGTGAGGACTATGACTCTTCTGAATGAGTCTAAGCTTGAGCTGTTCTTTTAGTTGATCATTGAAGATTTTCTCATGTTCCATAGGATAGTCTAATTCTTTAAGTCTGACGATAGCAAATGGCGATATCAGTTCAAGGTGGCATATAGCTTTGTCTCTTTCCCACAAAGCCAGAGGGTCTTCTCCTATATTTGGCTTAAGCATTGTCTTGATATCTTCTAGAGACATAGGATGGTCTAAAGAGAGATATAACTTATGTAGAACATTGGTCATTTGCTTAAGAGCTTTTGCTGGTAGGAGAGGGCAATAAGTTTCAATTGTTCAGTGGGACCGACTGAACTCTTTTCATGTAACTTTTGTTCTTTTGTTGCAACTGACTTTGAAAATTTTTCGTCAAATTCACCACACTTTTGCAAGCGCGGAGTTGATATAGGATCAACGTTGGGTTGCAACTTCAACTCATGTAGGAAAGGTTCATGGGCAATACAGATAGCAGTATTTCGGCGTTTGGTATAAACTTCTTCTTTATCTGAATGTGTAAACATCATAGTGGCAGAAGCCTGAGTAATAGGCTGATACAAAAGAAGGAAGTTTTGTCCAAGAAGAATATCTGCATCAATTGAGGGGGCTTGCCATATCAAAGGAATAATGAACTATTTTCCAGAGATAAAACAGGGAATATTAATGGCAACCGTATCATATGTAACCTTCCTAGATTCAATTGAGACACCAGTAATTTCTTTTCCAGATGGAACCTTTTTCCATAAATGCTCTGGAATGGCATAAGGCAGTGCAAAGGACATGCCAACACCGGAGTCAATATAAGCATATAGATCGTATGGCTTATATCCTCTGAATGTAAAACTAATTTTAACATAAGAGCACATAGGACCAGAAATACATTCTCTGGCAGCTTTAACCTGAGTATCAATTTTACAAACATCTGCATAAACTGCTGTCATAATATCAGTGTAAGGAATTACCAATTTTTGAGCACCATATTTGGCTTTAAGTCTGGGAGCAGCAGCAATCTGTTGCTGTTGTGTTTTTTCTTCAAGCGTAGGATAGCTTGGAGTTTCCAGACGTTCAACTTCAGTATTGAGCTCGGGTAATTGTTCTTGCAGTTCAAGCAGGGAGAAGGAAGTTTCACCTTCTTCTTTGGAATCATATGACTCTTTTATAATTCTATCAAGATCCTGTGTTTTTGCATATTCAGCTAATTCATCATAGATGAGTTCAGCTATCTGATGGTTTTTGAATACAAGCCGAGTGAGTGCAATGAGGCATTCACTATGAAATGTAAGATTGTGCTTAGTATCACAAAAACTTAATCCAATTTCTTTGATATTGCAAAAATCACAAATGAAATGTTGAGTCATGATTTCAAATTCACATTCTTTGTATTTGACCTGATTACAATCTAGCTCTGTTAAGCAAAGCATTTTCTGATTAAAGAATTGCACATAAGGCGTATCCTCTTGGGGAGAATAGCGTGCTAAGAGTGAGCAATCGTTATACTCTTTATCAGAATTTTGTGAACAGTGGGTGTCAGATTCACTGTCAGAGCATGAGATATCAGGCGAAAACCATTCTCTAGGATCTTCCAAGTATGGGGACTGAGATTCTTGGTCAGAATCAGAATATATGCTAAAGACGTCTTGATCTTCATTTTCAGTTTCGGAGTTCATAAGGTACATCTGATGAGAACCTGCAAGGACCAGTTCTTCTCTTATCAGACTCAACTCCTTGGCAGACAAAGTTTTCTGCTTACAGTCTGAAGCATAATGTCCAGTCTTTTTGCACTTGAAACAAGTGACCTTGGAAAGATCTTTCTTTTTACCTTTTCTAGGGGCAGAGCGTTTGAAATACCTTTTCTTGAAAGGAGCTCTGTTTCTGAATGAAGTAGATCTTCTGAATTTCTTTCTCTTCTGTTTAAAGGATCTACTGTCATTGTTTCGGACCTGGTAAGGCTTCATGTAGTGCTTAGCTTTTCTTTTCCTTTTTCGAGTACAGGATTTACAACTGCAATCCTTTCTTTTAGATTTCTTATCGCTAGCACCCCAGTGAGTTGGTAAGTCTAACAACTTATTACAGAAAGGTTTCCCTAATCTGTACTCACTTTCTTTGATCTGTTTTTGCATAACATTTTCTTGACAAGCTTCAGTAAGGACTTGTGTTATGCGTTGGTGTATGCATCCAAGAGAGTATTGAGCTGGAGGATTTCTTTGGAATTCTTTTATAAATCTATCTTTCCACGGAGGAGGTATCTTGTTAAGATACATGTCATAATACTTGAGGTCAAGTATCTTTCCAGTTTGTAGAAATCTGGTTTCGAACTCATTGTGGAAATGTTCATAGAAATCCATAGACGGGAGTCTAAGGTTTTGAAGTAAACTTTCAGCTCTGGCTTTTCTCTCTTCACTAAGGTTGCTTAGATCTCCACAAAAGAAAGCATAAAATGGAGTAGCCCAATCTTTGATAGATTTAGAGTCTTTGATACGTTCTCTCCATTCTTTTCCTCTGTCTGTGTCTTTGTATGATTGCCAGAAATCATCTGCTTTGCCACGCAAGGTAGCTGCAAAGTAGTTTTGGATGGCGAAAGGTTGCAGATGAAACATAGAACTAGATACGACATAATCAAGAGATTTTTCCCAGTCATGTATAGTCATTCTTTTATCTGCAGAGCTTTCTAAGTCTAACCAGACACCATTTCCGGAGATCGGACTCTGAGGCATTAAGGTAGGTTGAAATCTAATAGTGTTGAATTCTCCTGGTTTCCCAGAAGGAAGATTTCCCTTTCCTTTAGGAGTCTTTAGAGGTTCTTGATGTGCAGTCTGGTATATGTTCGTGATTGATATAGGATGTGTATAATCAACATCCATTCTTTCAGTTTGCTCAATAGGCTTCCCTAGAGAGGGAGGACTAAGAGGTTGTCCTGAAGAAGTAACACCAGAAGTAGCAGTATCCTCATAGACTTGTGGTTTCAGATGGACCTCAGTGTCAGTAGGGAGTTGGCTTAAGTCAAGATCTATAGAATCCAACTCGGACCTTAGCATGCATTGTTGCTCATGATATGTCATAGCTTCTTCTTCTCTTTTGATATCCAAATAGATTTGATTATCTCTATTTAGAAATTCTTCTGACTGAGCATCTAGGAATGCTATATCATCATTATTGAAGTCAGAGAGATGTTCATGGCAAAGAAGATCAGCATCGTTCAAAGCATCGAGAATTTGAGCATGGAACTCTCGAGTTTGTTCATTGTACATACCTGCGTTAAGAATTTCTTCTGACAACTGATCTCTCTAGTGTATCTCAAAGTATATCTCAAATTCCATATTCCAAACAAGTTAGGTTTGAAGAACAGAAACCTGTTGTACAGGCATGGAGAACTACAGCTCCAAAGAAACCTACTAAGAACCAGAAATTCTTACAAGGTGCAAACCCTTTAAAGAATATATCTGGCGCTATCAAAAACATGGGAATGTTTGGATCTCATGGAAAACTGTCTTTGCAAACGCTTACAGAATGCGAAGCTCAAGATCATAAGCAAGAACTTAAAGTTGGAGAAAAGATTCCTAAACTCAACATTAAAGAGATATATAATGTTGGTATAAAGAATCTTCCTACTCTAGCTAGATTAAGAGAAGCTTCAAATACTGTTACAAGCCTACAAGGAAAAGAGCTTGATGTTTTGCTCTTTACTCCTCAAATGAGACAAAAGGCAAAGGCTAGTGGATACAACTTCGTCCACGTTGGAGGAGTGCAGGTAATATACAAATTCCTTGCACGATCGCATATAACTGCTTCTTTATTTTCTGTCCTCCAAGATGATAGAATTGCTCCCATGAAGAAAAGTATGTTTGCTTCAATCCAAGCTGGATTAAATGATAAAGTCATCTTTATGAATGTCACTCCTGACTTTATCTGCCACATTGATGATATGACTTCTTGCCTTCGTCTAAGAGCAAGAACTAATGCAACTGGATTCAAGCCAAACTTCAAAGAGCTTAGTGTCATTTACAGAATCTACTATCAATTGCTTGAAAATGACTTAGCTCCCCATTTGTCTTACAAATTTCCATTCGATAGTACATCCTTTTTCATACAAACTGATGGGCGTGATGACACTTATGTTCCTGAAAAGTGTACCCACTCAGATATTGAACTTCCCCCTCATTGCGAACTTAAGGATGATATTGGAATGTTTAAATCTTCTAAACCTGAAATTTTCGAAGGAGACAACAGACGTACCTTTGTTCGTTTCAACTCAATGAAAGGTGTTCCTATGCCTTCTAACGCTCCTTATGCTCCGGAATCCCTTGGTTCCAAAACTCAGGTTGAGTTCACTCCTTTATCTAAGGATGACTTCTACATTCCAACACGAAAAACTATGGCTGGAATGGTTAAAACAGGGTTACAAACTTCTGGAATGGACGCAAACGCCATAACACCTGATTCCCCTATTACGGTTGTTAAAGTCTGAAGTTTTGACGAAACCAATTTTCCAAAGGATTGGTTACTTAACCCTCATGTGCACAAAATCCTTGACGATGAATTTAATGATGTATCCCTTCCTGTTCCAAGACTGCAAACGCTTGTGCGGATACATAGTCTTATCAATTCTGCCAAACAAGGAATCCCTATAAGTTATGGTGCACTCCATCCGTGTGATGATCTCACACCAGTCAAATATTTCCCTTATGACGGTATGATTTTTGCTACCCTTGATGAATGCCTTCCTTGGGCTTACTGTCACCAAGACCGTCAACCAGCTTACTCTCCTCTCACGAGTATGAGTTTTATAGCTGAAGATGCTTTAACAGCATACAACCTCTATCAAAGTACGCTTGCGAAACGTGGTGAGTTAGGCACACCGTCAACTGAATCTAAACAGTTGTCAGAAGAAATTCTTAACGCAGGTATGTACAATGAACAAACTCGAGAGTTCCATGCTCAAATTCTCGATGCTTTGAACGATGCTGATCTTCTTTGCCATGAACATCTCTCTGACTTCAATGATGATGATATAGCATTCCTAGATGCTCAGTCAGAAGAATTTCTAAATAGAGATAATCAAATCTATTTGGATATCAAAAGAGAAGAAGAAGCTATGACATTTCATGAGCAACAATGCATGCTAAGGTCCGAGTTGGATTCTATAGATCTTGACTTAAGCCAACTCCCTACTGACACTGAGGTCCATCTGAAACCACAAGTCTATGAGGATACTGCTACTTCTGGTGTTACTTCTTCAGGACAACCTCTTAGTCCTCCCTCTCTAGGGAAGCCTATTGAGCAAACTGAAAGAATGGATGTTGATTATACACATCCTATATCAATCACGAACATATACCAGACTGCACATCAAGAACCTCTAAAGACTCCTAAAGGAAAGGGAAATCTTCCTTCTGGGAAACCAGGAGAATTCAACACTATTAGATTTCAACCTACCTTAATGCCTCAGAGTCCGATCTCTGGAAATGGTGTCTGGTTAGACTTAGAAAGCTCTGCAGATAAAAGAATGACTATACATGACTGGGAAAAATCTCTTGATTATGTCGTATCCAGTTCTATGTTTCATCTACAACCTTTCGCCATCCAGAACTACTTTGCAGCTACCTTGCGTGGCAAAGCAGATGATTTCTGGCAATCATACAAAGACACAGACAGAGGAAAAGAATGGAGAGAACGTATCAAAGACTCTAAATCTATCAAAGATTGGGCTACTCCATTTTATGCTTTCTTTTGTGGAGATCTAAGAAACCTTAGTGAAGAGAGAAAAGCCAGAGCTGAAAGTTTACTTCAAAACCTTAGACTCACGTCTATGGATTTCTATGAACATTTCCACAATGAGTTCGAAACCAGATTTCTACAAACTGGAAAGATACTTGACCTCAAGTATTATGACATGTATCTTAACAAGATACCTCCTCCGTGGAAAGATAGATTTATAAAAGAATTCCAAAGAAATCCTCCAGCTCAATACTCTCTTGGATGCATACACCAACGCATAACACAAGTCCTTACTGAAGCTTGTCAAGAAAATGTTATGCAAAAACAGATCAAAGAAAGTGAGTACAGATTAGGGAAACCTTTCTGTAATAAGTTGTTAGACTTACCAACTCACTGGGGTGCTAGCGATAAGAAATCTAAAAGAAAGGATTGCAGTTGTAAATCCTGTACTCGAAAAAGGAAAAGAAAAGCTAAGCACTACATGAAGCCTTACCAGGTCCGAAACACTGACAGTAGATCCTTTAAACAGAAGAGAAAGAAATTCAGAAGATCTACTTCATTCAGAAACAGAGCTCCTTTCAAGAAAAGGTATTTCAAACGCTCTGCCCCTAGAAAAGGTAAAAAGAAAGATCTTTCCAAGGTCACTTGTTTCAAGTGCAAAAAGACTGGACATTATGCTTCAGACTGTAAGCAGAAAACTTTGTCTGCCAAGGAGTTGAGTCTGATAAGAGAAGAACTGGTCCTTGCAGGTTCTCATCAGATGTACCTTATGAACTCCGAAACTGAAAATGAAGATCAAGACGTCTTTAGCATATATTCTGATTCTGACCAAGAATCTCAGTCCCCATACTTGGAAGATCCTAGAGAATGGTTTTCGCCTGATATCTCATGCTCTGACAGTGAATCTGACACCCACTGTTCACAAAATTCTGATAAAGAGTATAACGATTGCTCACTCTTAGCACGCTATTCTCCCCAAGAGGATACGCCTTATGTGCAATTATTTAATCAGAAAATGCTTTGCTTAACAGAGCTAGATTGTAATCAGGTCAAATACAAAGAATGTGAATTTGAAATCATGACTCAACATTTCATTTGTGATTTTTGCAATATCAAAGAAATTGGATTAAGTTTTTGTGATACTAAGCACAATCTTACATTTCATAGTGAATGCCTCATTGCACTCACTCGGCTTGTATTCAAAAACCATCAGATAGTTGAACTCATCTATGATGAATTAGCTGAATATGCAAAAACACAGGATCTTGATAGAATTATAAAAGAGTCATATGATTCCAAAGAAGAAGGTGAAACTTCCTTCTCCCTGCTTGAACTGCAAGAACAATTACCCGAGCTCAATACTGAAGTTGAACGTCTGGAAACTCCAAGCTATCCTACGCTTGAAGAACAAACACAACAGCAACAGATTGCTGCTGCTCCCAGACTTAAAGCCAAATATGGTGCTCAAAAATTGGTAATTCCTTACACTGATATTATGACAGCAGTTTATGCAGATGTTTGTAAAACTGATACTCAGGTTAAAGCTGCCAGAGAATGTATTTCTGGTCCTATGTGCTCTTATGTTAAAATTAGTTTTACATTCAGAGGATATAAGCCATACGATCTATATGCTTATATTGACTCCGGTGCTGGCATGTCCCTTGCACTGCCTTATGCCATTTCAGAGCATTTATGGAAAAAGGTTCCATCTGGAAAAGAAATTACTGGTGTCTCAATTGAATCTAGGAAGGTTACATATGATACGATTGCCATTAATATTCCCTGTTCTATCTCAGGAAAACAGTTAATTATTCCTTTGATATGGCAAGCCCCCTCAATTGATGCAGATATTTTTCTTCGACAAAACTTCCGTCTTTTGTATCAGCCTATTACTCAGACTTCTGCCACTATGATGTTTACACATTCAGATAAAGAAGAAGTTTATACCAAACGCCGAAATACTTCTATCTGTATTGCCCATGAACCTTTCCTACATGAGTTTAAGTTGCAACCCAACGTTGATCCTATATCAACTCCGCGCTTGCAAAAGTGTGGTGAATTTAATGAAAAATTTTCAGAGTCAGTTGCAACAAAAGAACAAAAGTTACATGAAAAGAGTTCAGTCACTCCCACTGAACAATTGAAACTTATTGCCCTCTCCTACCAGCAAAAAGCTCTTAAGCAAATGACCAATGTTCTACATAAGTTATATCTCTCTTTAGACCGTCCTATGTCTCTAAAAGATATCAAGACAATGCTTAAGCCAAATATAGGAGAAGACCCTCTGGCTTTGTGGGAAAGAGACAAAGCTAGATGCCACCTTGAACTGATATCGCCATTTGCTATCGTCAGACTTAAAGAATTAGACTATCCTATGGAACATGAGAAAATCTTCAATGATCAACTAAAAGAACAGCTCAAGCTTAGACTCATTCAGAAGAGTCATAGTCCTCACTCATCACCTGCATTTGTTGTCCTCAATCATGCAGAACAAATTAGAGGTAAAGCTAGAATAGTTATCAACTACAAAAGGCTTAATGAGCTTACTCAATCTAATGGATACTTTATCCCTCATGTCCAGAAGCTTTTGCCTAGACTCAAAACGACAAAGTGGTTTTCTAAGTTTGATTGTAAGTCTGGTTTCTGGCAAATCATGATGACTAAAGAGTCAGTCCCACTTACCGCCTTTTCAACTCCATTTGGACAGTTCGAATGGAACGTTATGCCTTTCGGTATCAAACAAGCTCCGAATATATTTCAGAGACGAATGGATGAGATCTTCTCTGATCTCTATGACTTCGTGTCAGTCTACATCGACGACATTCTAGTTTTCTCTGAAACAAAAGATAAACACGTCCAACATCTTAAGCTGGTTGCCCAAAAGATAGTAAACCATGGACTCATCTTAGGAAGTAAAAAGATTTTATTCTCACAGGATAAAATAGACTTCTTAGGACATTCTATAGAAAATGGTACAATTAAGATGCAACCTCATATTGGACTTAAGGCATGCGAATAGTTTCCTGATAAGTTTAGTGACGCTAAGACGCTCCAACAATTTCTAGGAATCTTAAATTATTGCAGAGACTTTGTTCCCAATTGTAGCAAGTTGCTTGCTCCGCTCTTTGCAAGAATTAAAGTTAAATGGAAATGGAATGCTACTGACACAGATTATGTCATTAAGCTTAAGAAGATCTTTGCAAATCTTCCAACACATAAACTTCCTGAACCAGGACAAGAAGTGATTATAGCCACTGATGCATCTAATGAATTTTGGGGATGTTGTGTCTTTTGTAGATATCCAGACACTACGGAATAAAAAGTGGTTAAGTATTTATCTGGTTCATTCTCTAAAGCTGAATTGAATTATCCTATCTTTGAGAAAGAAACTTTGGCTGTTATTGAAGCATTTAAAAGGCTTAACATCTATTTATATTCTCATAAGATTATAGTAAGAACTGATAGTACTTACTTCAGAACTTTTATGAAATCTAATCTTGAGAATTGTATGTCTAAGCAGCGCCTAATCCGTTGGCAAATGTTTCTTGGACAGTATAAATATGAGATAGAGATAATAAAGGGAAAGGATAATCATATTCCTGACGCCTTATCAAGAACTCTTGCAGCTAAGACATCTCAGGTCTTTCACTGCAAAATGCTCCCTAAAAAGAGCGTAAACCCCAAACATAAAAGTTAGTATTCCAAGGCTGATGATGCAGTCACAAGATCTGCTATACACAAGATGACTGAAGAAGGTTCACACCTTCGCATAACAGACAATAGACTGGGTAAATCTATTGCTAGTCCTTCTTAAACGGCAGAAGGTAAAGACTCATCAAGTCCGTTGACGGCTGTTGCTTTGCCCAAAAGCAAAGGGTTGCTTGATGCTCTTCCGAGTGTTAAGCCTACAGTCCCTACTAAAGGCACTATTGATATTGAGGGTGTCCTATTGACATATTTTACTGAACCGGTGTATTTCACACATCGGAAGAAAATGGGTCACTCTAACCTTCAGTTAATGAACAATTTGGAATATGCATTCACCCATAATGATGACCATATGTTCAAAGCCGCCATGAGTTCTCTTGAAAAGAGACTGCAGTCTTATTCCATAAAGGATGAGCTGAATAAAAAGGATCAGACACCTCAACCATCTGAACCACCTCTTGAGTATCTTCCTAAAGATGCCTCAACTTCTGTCATTCCTGCTGGTTCTATGACCGAGGAAAGATGGACAGAATTTTATATGAATCTTACTAACGGAATTACAATGAATATATCTTCATTCGTTTCTGTGGTTGCAGGTCAATTCCCTGGACATATTCTAGTGGATATTCATAATCCAAATCTAGATCAAGCTCTCAAAGTTTGGTTGTTTGAAAATGGATTTATCAGAAATATGTTTGTTACTAAAGTTGCAGACCTAGAAGGATTCCCAGACCTCATTATCCAAGCCTATAAAAGCCTTTTTAGCTTTAGGTCTTTCCCGGTAATCCGAATGAAAGTTATCTCTGCACCTCCTGAATGGAAAGATGAAGGAAGAACCCGTGATGGAAAACATTTGAAATTCAAAGTGCTCTTAGGTTTTCATCTCATTAAGTTCTTCAATTGTGTAACAAACCAGTCAACTCAATTCCCTGCGCCTACCATTCCTTTTGAACAAAAGATTCATAGTCCAGCGTGCATCCGTGCTCATATCTTTGTTAAACTCAAAGAAATCCTTAAGGCTGAAGAAACAACAAATCTGATAGCTGCTTCGCCAAGAATCATCATTCTCTCTTCAGGATACAAATGTCTTCAAGACACTGCTTTCTACAATATGATCCTGAATGGTCCTCCTCAACCTTGCTCACCTGCATGTTTGAAGTGGTGGTGTGATCCACAGTTTGGTTCAAACATCACTGATCCAGATACCTTACTCAGATCGAGCAATACCATGACCAGAGAAGAAATCAATGAAGAAATTGCTGCTGCTACAGATAGTATGCTTGATATGCATTCTTGTTTGACTAAGACCTTTCCTTCTGAATGTCTTGCTTGTCAATCAGAAGATTGGTATATCCGGCAATTGAACCTGATACAGCATATTAATTCCTCACAGATCAAGCATGACTGTCAACGTTATGCTCTTTCACGAAGTCAATGCTTTTAGTGTTTGAATGAAGCGATCTCTCCTCCTGATCGAGATCCTACAGAGCTGACACTCAGGCCAGCTCCTTCTGCAATACATTCTCCAACGAAATGTCGAAACAGGCCATGTCCTGCCTGTGTTACTGAAGCCAATAACTTATTCTGAGCAGAACAAGAACAATATCGCCTGGAGTACAGTCGACGGTGGAATCAGAATCATCCTGATTTCTTACCTCCTGATCTTTATGATCCATACTCTCCAGATACAGCTCCAAATTATCCACTCTCTATGGATGATGTTGAGGAACATAACCTCAACAATATGCTCAAATGCTGAATCTTCCTCTCAGCGAAGTGTGGTGAAGATTAATTACTAATTCTAATACATTACCTGAATCAGCTAGATTAGACTGATAACTTCCCTAATCTAGTCAGAGTGCGTCGTCAGACTCAGCATCACACATACTTCAGTAATGACATCACCGAGCGGTCATCTTTCCCGTGTTCTGAAAAGAAAGACAGCGGTCCTAATCTCCCGCCTTCTGAAAAGAGATTCCCGCGGTCTACCCTTCCCGCGCTCTGCAAAGAAGATGCTTTTGTAATAAGTGACTTTGTGTGCTGTCACTTTTGGTTGTCTTTGTCTTTGTCGAATCTCGGATCATAGTAGCGCTTCTTGCTCTAAAGCGAATGGTACTGTCCCTACCATTATCCGATTGATTCCCTTTGGGTCACTTTCTTTTGGTTTCGCGCCCTCCGTATCGCCACTTTCTCTTAGTGCGCTTGATACGTGTCCCGGACTTCAAATTGTTTATTTGAAATCCGCATCTCCTCTTTATCTATATAAGGAGTCGAGAGCCCCTTGTTTAAGCATTCGAATTCGAGATCTTGGAATTGCGATTGCGAGAACTTGGAGAACGAGCGCTGAAGCTTAGTCGTGTATGCCTTTCTTAAGGTATGAACTATTGTATTTCAAGTATGTTTTTAGGCTAAGGCAATCTGCCTATAAGGCAGAGCCACTGCAAGTAAGAATGTAATATTGTGATAGTTAGTAAGCATTGGCCTACTTCGCAATGTAATATTTCATATAAAGGTTTGATATAATATGAAATATATTTTCTATCGTGCTCAGTTGTCTATATATCTTTTCTATATATCTTTTGCTTCATCCATTATGAATAGGTTCAGTAATTCTGAATAGGAGATGAGGATTGCTTGAAGGAAGTTAGACTAGTTGTCAGTAAGATAGGAAACGGAGACTTGAGATAGGAGGTGAGGACTGAGAAAGAGGAAAGCCCATGGAGTCGGTGAAAGCTACTGTCAGACTCAACGGACGAACCCCGCAGTTGTCTTTGTGACTTCTAACCAGTTGGTTTTTTGCATGAGTTGCTGTTTATTTTGGGTAGTAGGAGCAGAGCAGGCAGTAGGAAGTAGCGTATGAAAAGTGGTAGGAAGTACTTGAGTAAGAGATCTAGTAGCGAACGTCGGAGATTTCTGTAAACGTAAACTGATATAGTCGTTGCCTTGTGCTAAAAGCTTCTTTTGCCCTCAAGCAGGACAGTCATTGCCTGTAGAGTATTCAAGGTTGAAATGCAGTAAGTAGTCTGCCTAGATCTATTGGAAGATCGTAGTTTTAGTGCGTCTAGGATTGATGCCTGTTGTCTTAAGAGAAAAGACTAGCTATATCTACAACAAAAGCATGAATGAAAGTTAAGAGTAAAACTTGTATTACTTAGTTATATCTAATATTGCGGAGTGTGGTGGGCCCATGTGAACTATCAGGATCTTTATTTCATTTCTGAAAATGCATGCTCTCTGTCTTATAGTGCTTTGCTTAAACTGTCTATTAACTCTTGCTTGGTATTACTTTGTGTTCTATTTCCTGGAAGCTAAATACATGAAAGTTAAGTGTAATCTAGATGAAGATAATTGTACGCCCCTATGGCCAGTATTCTTAATCTTAGGTGCTATCTTGATTTGCTTAATCGTTCTTATCTATATGAGTAAATGGTTGCATAATAGAGAATTAGAAATAGAAAGAGAAACAGCTAGATTAACTAATATAGCTCATGATAGATTAGAAAACATTTTAGTTGATTATCATAATAGACAAGAAGAGTTAGTTGCTAGAAATGCTTCGGATCATCATAGGTTTAATGATGCTTACATACATTCAGAATGTTAGATGCATTGTTTGATTTTATAGATATTTATTTAATAGATCCTTTACTTAAAATAGATTTTTGGTTATCAGATAAGTTTAAATGCATAGTAGATTACAACAAAGTTTATCCTGCATTAGATTAATTGTTTTGATAAGACTTATCCAGAAAACCCAAAAACATTTAGGAATAGCTTGCATAAGTATATTGGTAAGAATCCTTATCAGAGGTAGTTTAATCATCTTAGATCATCTTTTTAGGAGAAAGATTAGATCTTATCCCTTCGTTGGTTTTCCGCATGAGGGCTAGACCCTACCAAACGATTGGGGATCCTGAGCTTTACTTGATTTCACGCTGTTATACATAGGCGAACCCCTGTGTTATTAGTGGATCAAGGACAGAGGCTAATTTGGTATCAGAGCCTAGGAACTTTATTAAAACTAGGATTACTCCCGAATCTGAAACACGTAGTACGGAGAAACTCCATAGTATACCCTTGTCTGAATCTTATGCCTTTCTGGAACGAAGAACTTTTTTACTGAAGGTTTCGTCAAAACTTCGGACTTTAACAACCGTAATAGGGGAATCAGGTGTTATGGCGTTTGCGTCCATTCCAGAAGTTTGTAACCCTGTTTTAACCATTCTAGCCATAGTTTTTTGTGTTGGAATGTAGGAGTCATCCTTAGATAAAGGAGTGAACTCAACCTGAGTTTTGGAACCAAGGGATTCCGGAGCATAAGGAGCGTTAGAAGGCATAGGAACACCTTTCATTGAGTTGAAACGAACAAAGGTACGTCCGTTGTCTCCTTCGAAAATTTCAGGTTTAGAAGATTTAAACATTCCAATATCATCCTTAAGTTCCCAATGAGGGGGAAGTTCAATATCTGAGTGGGTACACTTTTCAGGAACATAAGTGTCATCACGCCCATCAGTTTGTATGAAAAAGGATGTACTATCGAATGGCAATTTGTAAGACAAATGGGGAGCTAAGTCATTTTCAAGCAATTGATAATAGATTCTATAAATGACACTAAGCTCTTTGAAGTTTGGCTTGAATCCAGTTGCATTAGTTCTTGCTCTTAGACGAAGGCAAGAAGTCATATCATCAATGTGGCAGATAAAGTCAGGAGTGACATTCATAAAGACGACTTTATCATTTAATCCAGCTTGGATTGAAGCAAACATACTTTTCTTCATGGGAGCAATTCTATCATCTTGGAGGACAGAAAATAAAGAAGCAGTTATATGCGATCGTGCAAGGAATTTGTATATTACCTGCACTCCTCCAACGTGGACGAAGTTGTATCCACTAGCCTTTGCCTTTTGTCTCATTTGAGGAGTAAAGAGAAAAACATCAAGCTCTTTTCCTTGTAGGCTTGTAACAGTATTTGAAGCTTCTCTTAGTCTAGCTAGAGTAGGAAGATTCTTTATACCAACATTATATATCTCTTTAATGTTGAGTTTAGGAATCTTTTCTCCAACTTTAAGTTCTTGCTTATGATCTTGAGCTTCGCATTCTGTAAGCGTTTGCAAAGACAGTTTTCCATGAGATCCAAACATTCCCATGTTTTTGATAGCGCCAGATATATTCTTTAAAGGGTTTGCACCTTGTAAGAATTTCTGGTTCTTAGTAGGTTTCTTTGGAGCTGTAGTTCTCCATGCCTGTATAACAGGTTTCTGTTCTTCAAACCTAACTTGTTTGGAATATGGAATTTGAGATATACTTTGAGATACACTAGAGAGATCAGTATCAAGAGTATTAAGTACAGTAGCTACACTTCGTAATTCTCCTCTAGTATCATCTGTTGAGGTTTCGAGTCTTTCTAGTCTAGATCTGTTATCTTCTACTCTTGTGTTTATCGTATTGATCGTTTGATCAATTCTGGTGATAAGAGTAGTATGAGTAGCTAAAGTAGCTTCTATAGAATTTGTACGATGAGTCAATCTTTCTATATCAGAAGATACCTTAGTGAGATCATTAACTAATCTGTCAATGTTTAACAGTTTAGTCTCTAGACTTTGAACTCTGTTGTTAACCTTGTTCAATGTTTCTTTTATCGTCATAAAGTCAAGCGAACCTTGATTAAAAGTTTCCAGAGTTAGAGCAGTGTTAACGTTTTGGAGTTTGACAGCTAACTCAGCATTATCAGCCATCTGATCCTTAGGTTTAGCATAGAAGACTGTTGAGTCTTTAGCTGCTCCTTCAGATTCTAATCTCCGTTTTACATATTCAAGTAACTGCTTATCAACTAGGTTCGTCATCTTTCCAAGTCTTATATTTTAGCAAGTATCTTGCTAGCGGCTTCCTGTTGTTCCGAGACTTGTTTGAGTAAAAGATGAATATCTTGAGATATCTTGGCAATCCTTAGTTTTAACTTCTTCTATCTTAGAGCAAAGATAGTCTTGTTGTTCAGACAGAGAGATCTGAGTTCTTTTAGCTAAACAGGTTATATAGTTGAGCTGGGCTCCAAGAGAGTTTAAGGTAACTTCTTGGCCAGACCTTTGGTGATTTATATGACCTGTAGCTCCTATCCTTTTAAAGTAATGGCAAAACTCTTTTGCCCACTGGTATTGTTTCTGATCACTTCTTCTTTATCTGAATGTGTAAACATCATAGTGGCAGAAGCCTGAGTAATAGGCTGATACAAAAGAAGGAAGTTTTTTCCAAGAAGAATATCTGCATCAATTGAGAGGGCTTGCCATATCAAAGGAATAATGAACTGTTTTCCTGAGATAAAACAGGGAATATTAATGGCAACCGTATCATATGTAACCTTCCTAGATTCAATTGAGACACCAGTAATTTCTTTTCCAGATGGAACCTTTTTCCACAAATGCTCTGGAATGGCATAAGGCAGTGCAAGGGACATGCCAGCACCGGAGTCAATATAAGCATATAGATCGTATGGCTTATATCCTCTGAATGTAAAACTAATTTTAACATAAGAGCACATAGGACCAGAAATACATTCTCTGGCAGCTTTAACCTGAGTATCAGTTTTACAAACATCTGCATAAACTGCTGTCATAATATCAGTGTAAGGAATTACCAATTTTTGAGCACCATATTTGGCTTTAAGTCTGGGAGCAGCAGCAATCTGTTGCTGTTGTGTTTGTTCTTCAAGCGTAGGATAGCTTGGAGTTTCCAGACGTTCAACTTCAGTATTGAGCTCGGGTAATTGTTCTTGCAGTTCAAGCAGGGAGAAGGAAGTTTCACCTTCTTCTTTGGAATCATATGACTCTTTTATAATTCTATCAAGATCCTGTGTTTTTGCATATTCAGCTAATTCATCATAGATGAGTTCAACTATCTGATGGTTTTTGAATACAAGCCGAGTGAGTGCAATGAGGCATTCACTATGAAATGTAAGATTGTGCTTAGTATCACAAAAACTTAATCCAATTTCTTTGATATTGCAAAAATCACAAATGAAATGTTGAGTCATGATTTCAAATTCACATTCTTTGTATTTGACCTGATTACAATCTAGCTCTGTTAAGCAAAGCATTTTCTGATTAAAGAATTGCACATAAGGCGTATCCTCTTGGGGAGAATAGCGTGCTAAGAGTGAGCAATCGTTATACTCTTTATCAGAATTTTGTGAACAGTGGGTGTCAGATTCACTGTCAGAGCATGAGATATCAGGCGAAAACCATTCTCTAGGATCTTCCAAGTATGGGGACTGAGATTCTTGGTCAGAATCAGAATATATGCTAAAGACGTCTTGATCTTCATTTTCAGTTTCGGAGTTCATAAGGTACATCTGATGAGAACCTGCAAGGACCAGTTCTTCTCTTATCAGACTCAACTCCTTGGCAGACAAAGTTTTCTGTTACAGTCTGAAGCATAATGTCCAGTCTTTTTGCACTTGAAACAAGTGACCTTGGAAAGATCTTTCTTTTTACCTTTTCTAGGGGCAGAGCGTTTGAAATACCTTTTCTTGAAAGGAGCTCTGTTTCTGAATGAAGTAGATCTTCTGAATTTCTTTCTCTTCTGTTTAAAGGATCTACTGTCATTGTTTCGGACCTGGTAAGGCTTCATGTAGTGCTTAGCTTTTCTTTTCCTTTTTCGAGTACAGGATTTACAACTGCAATCCTTTCTTTTAGATTTCTTATCGCTAGCACCCCAGTGAGTTGGTAAGTCTAACAAATTATTACAGAAAGGTTTCCCTAATCTGTACTCACTTTCTTTGATCTGTTTTTGCATAACATTTTCTTGACAAGCTTCAGTAAGGACTTGTGTTATGCGTTGGTGTATGCATCCAAGAGAGTATTGAGCTGGAGGATTTCTTTGGAATTCTTTTATAAATCTGTCTTTCCACGGAGGAGGTATCTTGTTAAGATACATGTCATAATACTTGAGATCAAGTATCTTTCCAGTTTGTAGAAATCTGGTTTCGAACTCATTGTGGAAATGTTCATAGAAATCCATAGACGTGAGTCTAAGGTTTTGAAGTAAACTTTCAGCTCTGGCTTTTCTCTCTTCACTAAGGTTGCTTAGATCTCCACAAAAGAAAGCATAAAATGGAGTAGCCCAATCTTTGATAGATTTGGAAAATGTTTCTTGGACAGTATAAATACGAGATAGAGATAATAAAGGGAAAGGATAATCATATTCCTGATGCCTTATCAAGAACTCTTGCAGCTAAGACAAATGGGGAGCTAAGTTATTTTCAAGCAATTGATAGTAGATTCTGTAAATGACACTAAGCTCTTTGAAGTTTGGCTTGAATCCAGTTGCATTAGTTCTTGCTCTTAGACGAAGGCAAGAAGTCATATCATCAATGTGGCAGATAAAGTCAGGAGTGACATTCATAAAGACGACTTTATCATTTAATCCAGCTTGGATTGAAGCAAACATACTTTTCTTCATGGGAGCAATTCTATCATCTTGGAGGACAGAAAATAAAGAAGCAGTTATATGCGATCGTGCAAGGAATTTGTATATTACCTGCACTCCTCCAACGTGGACGAAGTTGTATCCACTAGCCTTTGCCTTTTGTCTCATTTGAGGAGTAAAGAGCAAAACATCAAGCTCTTTTCCTTGTAGGCTTGTAACAGTATTTGAAGCTTCTCTTAGTCTAGCTAGAGTAGGAAGATTCTTTATACCAACATTATATATCTCTTTAATGTTGAGTTTAGGAATCTTTTCTCCAACTTTAAGTTCTTGCTTATGATCTTGAGCTTCGCATTCTGTAAGCGTTTGCAAAGACAGTTTTCCATGAGATCCAAACATTCCCATGTTTTTGATAGCGCCAGATATATTCTTTAAAGGGTTTGCACCTTGTAAGAATTTCTGGTTCTTAGTAGGTTTCTTTGGAGCTGTAGTTCTCCATGCCTGTATAACAGGTTTCTGTTCTTCAAACCTAACTTGTTTGGAATATGGAATTTGAGATATACTTTGAGATACACTAGAGAGATCAGTATCAAGAGTATTAAGTACAGTAGCTGCACTTCGTAATTCTCCTCTAGTATCATCTGTTGAGGTTTCGAGTCTTTCTAGTCTAGATCTGTTATCTTCTACTCTTGTGTTTATCGTATTGATCGTTTGATCAATTCTGGTGATAAGAGTAGTATGAGTAGCTAAAGTAGCTTCTATAGAATTTGTACGATGAGTCAATCTTTCTATATCAGAAGATACCTTAGTGAGATCATTAACTAATCTGTCAATGTTTAACAGTTTAGTCTCTAGACTTTGAACTCTGTTGTTAACCTTGTTCAATGTTTCTTTTATCGTCATGAAGTCAAGCGAACCTTGATTAAAAGTTTCTAGAGTTAGAGCAGTGTTAACGTTTTGGAGTTTGACAGCTAACTCAGCATTATCAGCCATCTGATCCTTAGGTTTAGCATAGAAGACTGTTGAGTCTTTAGCTGCTCCTTCAGATTCTAATCTCCGTTTTACATATTCAAGTAACTGCTTATCAACTAGGTTCGTCATCTTTCCAAGTCTTATATTTTAGAAAGTATCTTGCTAGCGGCTTCCTGTTGTTCCGAGACTTGTTTGAGTAAAAGATGAATATCTTGAGATATCTTGGCAATCCTTAGTTTTAACTTCTTCTATCTTAGAGCAAAGATAGTCTTGTTGTTCAGACAGAGAGATCTGAGTTCTTTTAGCTAAACAGGTTATATAGTTGAGCTGGGCTCCAAGAGAGTTTAAGGTAACTTCTTGGCCAGACCTTTGGTGATTTATATGACCTGTAGCTCCTATCCTTTTAAAGTAATGGCAAAACTCTTTTGCCCACTGGTATTGTTTCTGATCACTTCTTCTTTATCTGAATGTGTAAACATCATAGTGGCAGAAGCCTGAGTAATAGGCTGATACAAAAGAAGGAAGTTTTGTCCAAGAAGAATATCTGCATCAATTGAGGGGGCTTGCCATATCAAAGGAATAATGAACTGTTTTCCTGAGATAAAACAGGGAATATTAATGGCAACCGTATCATATGTAACCTTCCTAGATTCAATTGAGACACCAGTAATTTCTTTTCCAGATGGAACCTTTTTCCACAAATGCTCTGGAATGGCATAAGGCAGTGCAAGGGACATGCCAGCACCGGAGTCAATATAAGCATATAGATCGTATGGCTTATATCCTCTGAATGTAAAACTAATTTTAACATAAGAGCACATAGGACCAGAAATACATTCTCTGGCAGCTTTAACCTGAGTATCAGTTTTACAAACATCTGCATAAACTGCTGTCATAATATCAGTGTAAGGAATTACCAATTTTTGAGCACCATATTTGGCTTTAAGTCTGGGAGCAGCAGCAATCTGTTGCTGTTGTGTTTGTTCTTCAAGCGTAGGATAGCTTGGAGTTTCCAGACGTTCAACTTCAGTATTGAGCTCGGGTAATTGTTCTTGCAGTTCAAGCAGGGAGAAGGAAGTTTCACCTTCTTCTTTGGAATCATATGACTCTTTTATAATTCTACCAGATCCTGTGTTTTTGCATATTCAGCTAATTCATCATAGATGAGTTCAGCTATCTGATGGTTTTTGAATACAAGCCGAGTGAGTGCAATGAGGCATTCACTATGAAATGTAAGATTGTGCTTAGTATCACAAAAACTTAATCCAATTTCTTTGATATTGCAAAAATCACAATTGAAATGTTGAGTCATGATTTCAAATTCACATTCTTTGTATTTGACCTGATTACAATCTAGCTCTGTTAAGCAAAGCGTTTTCTGATTAAAGAATTGCACATAAGGCGTATCCTCTTGGGGAGAATAGCGTGCTAAGAGTGAGCAATCGTTATACTCTTTATCAGAATTTTGTGAACAGTGGGTGTCAGATTCACTGTCAGAGCATGAGATATCAGGCGAAAACCATTCTCTAGGATCTTCCAAGTATGGGGACTGAGATTCTTGGTCAGAATCAGAATATATGCTAAAGACGTCTTGATCTTCATTTTCAGTTTCGGAGTTCATAAGGTACATCTGATGAGAACCTGCAAGGACCAGTTCTTCTCTTATCAGACTCAACTCCTTGGCAGACAAAGTTTTCTGCTTACAGTCTGAAGCATAATGTCCAGTCTTTTTGCACTTGAAACAAGTGACCTTGGAAAGATCTTTCTTTTTACCTTTTCTAGGGGCAGAGCGTTTGAAATACCTTTTCTTGAAAGGAGCTCTGTTTCTGAATGAAGTAGATCTTCTGAATTTCTTTCTCTTCTGTTTAAAGGATCTACTGTCATTGTTTCGGACCTGGTAAGGCTTCATGTAGTGCTTAGCTTTTCTTTTCCTTTTTCGAGTACAGGATTTACAACTGCAATCCTTTCTTTTAGATTTCTTATCGCTAGCACCCCAGTGAGTTGGTAAGTCTAACAACTTATTACAGAAAGGTTTCCCTAATCTGTACTCACTTTCTTTGATCTGTTTTTGCATAACATTTTCTTGACAAGCTTCAGTAAGGACTTGTGTTATGCGTTGGTGTATGCATCCAAGAGAGTATTGAGCTGGAGGATTTCTTTGGAATTCTTTTATAAATCTGTCTTTCCACGGAGGAGGTATCTTGTTAAGATACATGTCATAATACTTGAGATCAAGTATCTTTCCAGTTTGTAGAAATCTGGTTTCGAACTCATTGTGGAAATGTTCATAGAAATCCATAGACGTGAGTCTAAGGTTTTGAAGTAAACTTTCAGCTCTGGCTTTTCTCTCTTCACTAAGGTTGCTTAGATCTCCACAAAAGAAAGCATAAAATGGAGTAGCCCAATCTTTGATAGATTTGGCAAATGTTTCTTGGACAGTATAAATACGAGATAGAGATAATAAAGGGAAAGGATAATCATATTCCTGACGCCTTATCAAGAACTCTTGCAGCTAAAACAAATGGGGAGCTAAGTCATTTTCAAGCAATTGATAGTAGATTCTGTAAATGACACTAAGCTCTTTGAAGTTTGGGTTGAATCCAGTTGCATTAGTTCTTGCTCTTAGACGAAGGCAAGAAGTCATATCATCAATGTGGCAGATAAAGTCAGGAGTGACATTCATAAAGACGACTTTATCATTTAATCCAGCTTGGATTGAAGCAAACATACTTTTCTTCATGGGAGCAATTCTATCATCTTGGAGGACAGAAAATAAAGAAGCAGTTATATGCGATCGTGCAAGGAATTTGTATATTACCTGCACTCCTCCAACGTGGACGAAGTTGTATCCACTAGCCTTTGCCTTTTGTCTCATTTGAGGAGTAAAGAGCAAAACATCAAGCTCTTTTCCTTGTAGGCTTGTAACAGTATTTGAAGCTTCTCTTAGTCTAGCTAGAGTAGGAAGATTCTTTATACCAACATTATATATCTCTTTAATGTTGAGTTTAGGAATCTTTTCTCCAACTTTAAGTTCTTGCTTATGATCTTGAGCTTCGCTTTCTGTAAGCGTTTGCAAAGACAGTTTTCGATGAGATCCAAACATTCCCATGTTTTTGATAGCGCCAGATATATTCTTTAAAGGGTTTGCACCTTGTAAGAATTTCTGGTTCTTAGTAGGTTTCTTTGGAGCTGTAGTTCTCCATGCCTGTATAACAGGTTTCTGTTCTTCAAACCTAACTTGTTTGGAATATGGAATTTGAGATATACTTTGAGATACACTAGAGAGATCAGTATCAAGAGTATTAAGTACAGTAGCTGCACTTCGTAATTCTCCTCTAGTATCATCTGTTGAGGTTTCGAGTCTTTCTAGTCTAGGAATGCAAAAGAAATTTTTAACAGGAGAAGCTCTACCATGGATTGCTCTACTTTTCTGTCTGATGTTCGAGATGCTGACAGGAAAGGCCTGCTACTTGAAAAACAGAAAACACTTTTAAAAGACCTTGATGCCAAAGACCTAAACTATGACAATCTAGACAAAGGAAAACAGATTCTTAAAACCCGCTTGTTAAGGGCTGTGACTGTGCTTATTGTTTTGGATGCCGTGGATCATATAGACCAGCTGGATGCTCTACTACCATCTAAGGAGAGCCTTGGTGACGGAAGTTTGATTATTGTTACTACTCGTGATGCAAAGGTTCTTCAACAGTGGGACATCTCTACCATTTATCGAATGAGACCTCTGAATGCCACCCATGCCAAAGAACTTTTTTGTTGGCATGCATTTTTACAAAATTCTCCACCTCTAGACTTTGAGGATCTCGTTGAGAAGTTCTTGAATGCCTGCCAAGGACTGCCTCTATCACTCAAGGTCTTAGGGGGACAGCTTTATGGCAGGTCTGATATGGATTATTGGCAGCGTACGTTCAATAAATTTTCCCAGATACCCCACGAGGACGTCAAAAAGAAGCTCAAAGTCAGCTATGATGCGCTAGAGAAACAAGACAAGAGGATGTTCTTGGATGTAGCGTGTTTGTTCATTGGACGTAGAAAAAGTGCGGCCATTGCAGCATGGGACACAGAGTGGGATGGATTGCTTGGTTGGGAAACCCTTTTCAATGAGTGTCTTGTTGAAGAGGACCAAAATGGTTACATAAGAATGCATGATCACTTGAGAGATCTGGGTAGGGACATCGCAAATGGACAGTCACCTCATCGCCTTTGGTCTCCACAGCAGGTCATCGAGATTCCCCCTCAACAGGTGAAGTCAATGCCTTCTTTTATGGTTTTATTAATCATAAGATGGTAATCAGGTTCTCCAATTATATTACTTTACAGTATTTCTTATTTTTCCTTTTGACTATTCAGAAAGCTATACGAGTCCGAGGAATCGCAAACGCAGTTGGTGAGAATTGTTACCAATGGCAAGGGAAGATCATAATAAACACAAGCCAAGGAGAGCATAGCATCGCGCCCCGCTTGCTTGGATTGAAGATTTTTGTTGGTGATGGAGTTTTTATTAATCAGGAACATAACGAAATATCAAGAGATCTGGTCTGGCTTCAGTTTAATGAGTTTAAGCACAAAAATCTTCCATCCTGGCTTTCATTGAAAAAATTAAGAATTTTAGAATTTGACAACGCTCGGAGGTTAGAAGATTTGTGGGAACGGGATGCGGACGTAAGTATATTACTCTATGGCTCTTGGGAAATACTTTTTAATTTATTGTATATTAATCGTATCCAAATTGGCTGCAGGCTCCTTTGCAGCTAACAGAGTTGGTTATTCAGGGATACATTAGTTTGCGGGGAATTCCAAAGTCAATAGGACATCTGAAGAATTTGAAATAGATATCAATAGGTGAGGATTATGACAGCTGTGATACATTGAGCAACCTCCCACAAGAATTTTGTCATCTCCAATCGCTGGAGCACCTGGAGATCAAAGGATGTACAAATCTGTCATCCCTGCCGAGTAATTTCGGCCAGTTGACAAATTTACGACACCTAAATTTGAGTGGTTGCTACAAGTTAAAAAGCCTGCCAGATTCTTCGAAGAAGCTGACGCTCCTAGACTATCTTAATTTAGAAGGGTGCCGGAGGCTCATCATCAATTCGGAGTTACAGATTCTGGAAAAAATGACAATGCTCAGGTATTTGAATCTTGAGAGATGCTGGAATTTGGAAGAGTTTCGCCTCCCAGAAGTGGCTTCCTTAACAGAGCTCTATTTAACAGGGACCAGTTTGAAGGAACTGCCAGGTAACATCTTTCAACAAACCAAGTTAGCCAAGTTGCAGATAGGGAGTAACTTCTTGACATCATGGCCATCCTCTCTTGAGAATTTGTCCTCCTTAACCACATTTAAAATCCAATCGTGTAAGAAGTTGGAATATTTACCGGATTCTCTGAAGCATCTTAATCTATTAAGAGATTTAACTATAGAGAGGTCAGGAGTGAAGTGTTTACCAGAATCACTAATCTATCTTCAAAGCCTGAGAATAAGCTACACCCCAATCAGTGAGGTGAGTTTTGGGTCAGGGTGCAAGCTCAAGAGGATAGATCTGAATGAAACGAAAGTGTCCAAGATTTCAATATGCGGAGATTGTTGTCCCTTCCTCGAGACTCTTAATCTTGAACATAATAATGATTTAAGGGAGTTGGAAACCCTGCCACCAACATTGGAGACCATAAATGTTGGATATTGTGATGTCCTGAAGGACATCAGAGGTGTCCGTGGCTTGAGAAACCTTCAGAATCTGCAGATATACAACTGTGAAGAGTTGGACAGCCTTCCATGTTTTGCAGAATTAACGTCTTTAGAAAAATTTGAGTTGAAAGGTAGCAGGAAAGTCAATAAAATAGAAGGCCTACAAGAGTTGACTTCGTTGCGGAAGTTGAGCATAGAGCCAGATGTGCTTCCAAGTTTTGCAGGGTTTACTTCTCTAAAAGAATTTGAATTGCAAAAGTGCAACAAATTGGAGAAGATTCAAAGTTTAGAACATTTGAAATCGCTGGAGAAGCTCACTATAAGTGAATGCACAGAATTAGACAGGCTTCCATGTTTTGCAGAGTTTACTTCTCTAAAACAATTTGAATTGCGGGGGTGCAACAAATTGGAGAAGGTACAAAGTTTAGAACATTTGAAATCGCTGGAGAAGCTCACTATAAGTGAATGCAGAGAATTAGACGAGCTTCCATGTTTTGCAGAGTTTACTTCTCTAAAACAATTTGAATTAAGAAGCTGCTACAAATTGGAGAAGATACAAAGTTTAGAACATTTGAAATCACTGAAGATGCTCGTTATAAGTAACTGTCTAAAATTAGAGGGGCTTCCGGGTCTCGCAAAATTAACTTCTCTCAAGAATTTTAATTTGGAATGGTGCCCCAAATTGAAGAAGATGGAAAGTTTAGAAAGTATGACATCACTGGAGAATCTCAGGATATATGGCTGTTCAGAATTAGAGGGGCTTCCGAGGCTTGCAGAATTAACTTCTCTTAAGGAATTTAAATTGCAAATGTGTCACAAATTGAAGAAAATAGAAGGTTTAGGTAACCTAAGATTATTGAAGGAGCTCAATATAAGTGACTGTTCAGAGTTGGAGGCGCTTCCAAGTCTTGAAGAAGCCATTTCTCTGAAAAACTTTCAATTGCAAAATTGCCATGAGTTGAAGAAGATAGAAGGTTTAGGAAAAGTATCATTGGAGATGCTCCAGATATATAATTCCCAAGAATTAGACAGGCTTCTGAGTCTTGCAGAATTAACTTATCTTGAAAATTTTGAATTGAAAATGTGCCACAAATTGAAGAAAATAGAAGGTTTAGAAAACCTAAGATCATTGAAGGAGCTCAATATAAGTTACTGTTCAGAATTAGAGGGGCTTCCGAGACTTGCAGATTTAACTTCTCTTCAAACAATTGAATTGCAAATGTGCCAGAAATTGAAGAAAATAGAAGGTTTAGAAAACCTGAGATTATTGGAGGAGATCAATATAAGTGACTGTCCAGAGTTGGAGGTGCTTTCAAGTTTAGAAAACATAAGATCACTGGAGAAGCTCAGAATAAATGACTGCTCAGAATTAGAGAGGCTTCCGAATCTTGCAGAATTAACTTCTCTTGAGGAGTTTATATTGCAAACGTGTCACAAATTGAAAAAAATAGAAGGTTTAGAAAACCTAAGATCATTGGAGGAGCTCAATATATATGACTGTCCAGAGTTGGAGGTGCTTCCAAGTTTTCAAGAAATCATTTCTCTAAAAATATTTCAATCGGAAAAATGCCATAAGTTGGAGAAGATAGAAGGCTTAGAAAACATAAGATCACCGGAGGAGCTCAGAATAAATGACTGTCCAGAATTAGAGGGGTTTCCGAGTCTTGCAGAATTAACTTCTCTTGCAAAATTGCAAATGTCCCACAAATTGGAAAAAATAGAAGGTTTAGAAAACCTAAGATTATTGAAGGAGCTCGAGATAAGTGACTGTCCAGAGTTGAAGGCGGTTCCAAGTCTTCAAGAAACCACTTCTCTAAAAGAAATTCAATTGCAAAAATGCCATAAGTTGGAGAAGATAGAAGGTTTAGAAAACATAATATCATTGAAGAAACTCAGGATATATGACTGTCCAGAATTAGACAGGCTTCCGAGTCTTGCAAAATTAACTTCTCTTAAAGAATTTGCTTTGGGAATGTGTCACAAATTGAAGCAAATAGAAGGTTTAGAAAACATAAGATCACTGGAAGACTTTAAGATAAGTGACTGTCCAGGGTTGGAGGCGCTTCTAAGTCTTCCAAAAATCATTTCTCTAAAACAATTTCAATTGGAAAAATGCCATAAGTTGGAGAAGATAAAAGGTTTAAAAAACATAAGGTCAGTGGAGAAGCTCAGGGTACATGACTGTTCAGAATTAGATGGGCTACCAGGTCTTGCAGAATTAACTTCTCTCAAAGAATTTAACTTGCGAATGTGCCCCAAATTGAAGAAGATGGAATTTTTAGAAGACATAAAGTCACTGGAGAAGCTCAGGGTACATGACTGTTCAGAACTAGATGGGCTTCCATGTCTTGCAGAGTTAACTTCTCTTAAAGAATTTGACTTGCGAATGTGTCCCAAATTGAAGAAGATGGAATTTTTAGAAGACATAAAGTCACTGGAGAAGCTCAGGGTACATGACTGTTCAGAACTAGATGGGCTTCCATGTCTTGCAGAGTTAACTTCTCTTAAAGAATTTGACTTGCGAATGTGTCCCAAATTGAAGAAGATGGAATTTTTAGAAGACATAAAGTCACTGGAGGAGCTAGAGATAAGTGACTGTCCAGAGTTGGAGGCGCTTCCAAGTCTTTCAGAATTAACTTCTCTTAAAATACTTGATTTGAAAAATTGCCACAAATTAGAGAAGATAGAAGGTTTAGAACAATTGAGATTATTGGAGAAGATGGAATTGCATACCAGCTGGAATGCGCCGTTTATAGTCAGCTTAAAGCACTCTGAGAGATTGGAGTCACTGGTAGTCGTAACAAACCACATATCAGCTGTTGAACCATTCGTCAGTAGCATACAGGTAATTGAAAATAGTTGAATTAGAAATAAGAAACTTCATTTATTATTATGAGTGAATTGATTTTTCGCTCGCTTTGCCTTTTGCAAACAATGTGCAGAAATGGCCAGAGAAAGTGATGATATGCACCAGGGCATCATGTGATGTGGACTCGCTGAAAAACTTCTTTGAAGGGTTGCCAAGTGTGTCTGTTCTTGACTACTCTCATGTGGTCGAAGTTGACTACTATGGAAGAAAGCACTTAGAATTGAGGAGGCCGGCCCGTTCGGCGAATGCCAATTCCATTCTGATGTGTTTGACTATAGATTGTGTTTATCCAGACTTGCGCTTCTATATAAGTTTGGACTCACCTTATTACACTTATTTTTACGCCGAAGGCGTTCCCTCAATGAAGTTTTCCATTTCACTTTCTCTATCAACGGTTAAAAAAAGCTTGCAAGACCATCCAGAATATATCCTGATCGTCCATCATGTTTCGTCATTTTTTTACTGTTTTCGCCATTTTTTCCGCTGCTTTTCGCGTTTTTTCGGCTGCTTTTCGCGCTGCTACCGACATTATGAGAATTCCGTCCACCGCTTTTTGTTTCCGCACACCCATTTTTTTTCCTTCATTTTTTACCATCCTGGTTTTGCCCTCACCGACTGCCACATAGGGTTTCGTAATATTTTTCCCGCAAACTCTGCACTTTTTTTACGGCGTACCCTTCTATGAAATGTCTTCAGCGAAACTTTAGATCGACGGCTTTCCTGGCATCCGTATCAATGCAACACGATTGAACAGATCTCAGTCGTTCATCTTTTTTACCAGTTTTTTGATTACTTTTCGCCGTTTTTTCCCGCTGTCCCCGCCGTTTTGGTTTTCCTCCTCCAAACTCTGCTCAGTTCATTTCTCCGATCTCGCGAGCTACGGACTGAAAATAAGGTTTCGAGGAGGGTTTTAAAGTACGTTTATTAAAATGAAAATTACGGGCAAGATTTTAACATTACGACATCCTTTAGTTAGTAATTAAGTATTAATTAGCATAATTAATATAGGTATTTTATATAATAAAAAATAAATTATAAATAATATAATTTTACTAAATTATTATAATATATTATATTTTTTAATAAAATTATGAAGTAATATATATAATTATTATAATTAATAATTAATAATTACGAATATTTTTATTCATAAAAGTCAATTAGGAAAAAAATTGGATTATTTTTTTCATACAAATTATAATGTGTAATGAATTTATTTTATTATTATATTTTAAATTTCAATTAATTATTTAAAATATTTTTTAAATAATATTTTATTATTACAAAATTATTTTTTTTACTGATATATCAATATTAAATATCTATTTATATGTTATTTATTTTATATCTAAAATTATATGTATTATTTTATATTTTATAAATTATTAAATATAATATAATATATCATGAATTTATTTCATTGTTATATTCTATATAATGTAAATTATGACATATTTTTTAAAATAATATTAACTTTATTATAAAATTATTTTTTTATTAAAACATTATATATTACATATTTACATATATGTTATTTAATTATGTATTTATTTTACATATAAAATTATATTTTTATTATCTTAAATATAATGTAACATGGAATAAATATAATATAATATGGAATGAATATATATCTCATATATTTTTAATCTAGAAATTGAAAGAGAGGTAGAGATGAAGAGAAAGTAGAAAGGAGAGAATAAGAGGGAGGGACACACTCCTTGTTTATCCCTCCCTATCTCTATTTGTATCTCTATGTCACTTCACCCTCACTTCACCCTCTCTATTACTTGTCTCTATCACCTCATTAATCTCTCTTGCCCCTATCTCTATCTTTCTATCTCTCCCTCTCCATCTTTGCCTATATCTCATTATCTTTATCTCATTCTCTTATTCACTCAATCTCACCCTTCATCTCTCTTACTCTCTATATATCCCTCTTTATCTCTCCCTCTCTCCATATCACTCCCTCTTTTTATATCTCTCTACTTCTTTCTCTCTACCCCTATATATATATATCCTATCTACATCTCCTTACGCCCTCTCTCTCTTGTTCTTTCCCCCTATATCTCTCCCTCTTTCTATCCCTATATCTCCCTCTCTCCCTATTGCAAGTTCATAGCATGAGCCTGTTGGTAATGGAGCTTGATTACCTTCATGATTATTTATCTCTCCATATTTCTTCTTCTATCTCCCCGTTTATCTCTATCTCATTATCTCTCTATCTTTGTCTACCCCTATATCTCTCCCTCTCTTTGCCTCTATCTATCACTTCCTATCTCTATATTTATCTTTCTATCTCTCCCTCTCACTTTCTCCATCCACGGTTAAAAAAAGGATGCAAGACTATCCAGAATAGATCTTGATCATCCATCATTTTTCATCATTTTTTACTGTTTGCCATTTCACTTTCTCTATCGATGGTTAAAAAAAGGATGCAAGACCATCCAGAATAGATCTTGATCATCCATCATTTTTCGTCATTTTTTGTCATTTTTGACTATTTTCGCCATTTTTTTACTACTTTTCGCCGTTTTTTCTTGCTTTTCCCGCTGCTACCGACATTACAAGAATTCTGACCACCGCTTTTGGTTTCCGCACACCCATTTTTTTTCCCTTCTTTTTTTACCGTCCTGGTTTTGCTCTCACCGACTGCCACATAGGGTTTCGTAATATTTTTCCTACAAACTCTGCACTTTTTACTCGTCCACCACGCTGACGCAGTATAAATGTAATACAATAATTTATTTTTGGAGTGGTTGTTGGCTGGAGTAGAGTATTAATGTCCAATGAGATTTTATTATCTGTTTGGTTTATTAAACTCATTCAATTTTTTTATTTTATATCGGTACAAAGATTTCTCCATTTGACTTTTGGTTTTTTTAATATAAAATTTGTTGTATATTCTTAAATTCATAAAGTTTTTAATATTTGATGAGGATATAATACTGTAAAATGTGTTGTGGTATTGAGAATTTTAATTTTTGCATTGTAATGTCATCTTAATAAAAGATTTTTAAAGATGTCATAAAACTCTTACAAAATTTGTAATATTATTTTATATATTATATTTTATTATTTATGTCATCAAAATTGAATTTACTACCAGCAATTCATTTGAGAAAATTCACCGTCATGAAAAAATTCACCTCATGGAAATTCACCACCAGCGATTCACCATCATGGAAAATTAATCACAAATTTTTAATGTGATGGATTTCTCGCTATTGTGAATTGCTAGTGGTGACTTTTCCTTAGGTGAATTTGTCATGGCAATGAATTTTCCCATGTAATAAAAATTGATGACGGTGAATTTTCCTATAACCATTATTTATATATTATTTATTATACTTATATTTATATTATATTATATTGTATAATATATAAATTGATAAATATATGTCTATGTATGTTATATTTAATATAATGTAAATTTATTTTCAAAATAATAGTATAATTATATTTATTATTATATAAATTAATATATAGAAATCTAATAGTTTAATTGATTTATAGAGAAAGTAAGAGAGAGGAAGAAAAAGAAAGATAGAGGGGAAGACAATTTTAAATAGAGAGGTGGATATATAGAGAGAGAAACTCAAAAGATAGAGAATGAGAGAAAGAGAGATATCGAGAGCTAAATTTGTACTCCACTATCATCACCCCTTAAATTGAATAACCACAATTTTGAAGCTCAATTTGTTATTTAAATTAAATATATTTATTTCTTATTATATATGCTATTTTAATTTTACATAATCTAACTTATTAAATATATTTTTAAAATTTTATAAAATTATGTACTTATTAATGCTAAATTTTCTTTATTTATTAGTAGTGATATTGAGCCATATAATTAAATAAACAAAATAATTAGTATTGTTTTTATTTAGTTATTTATTAATTTAATAGGCTTACTTTATTATTAAATTTAAAATCTTGAAATTATTATTTTTATTAACATTTAGATTACATATATTTTGACTTTGCATTTTTTTTTTCTCTATTTTAGTTTTTAATTTAGATTTAAATTTAGAATCATTAGAATTATTTATGTCTATTTGTCAAATTAAAATAATAATAAAGGTTAGTAGAAGTAGTTCAATTTATAATTAGTTCTATTCTATTCAAATTTCAGCTATTACAAGTAGAAAAAAACATATTTTTAACTTTAATCTTAATTTCTAAGATATTTATTTAATTTTTTTGAGATATTTTATAAATTTTTAATAATATTATATATTTATCTTCTTAAATTTTTTTAACAATATTTTTATTATATTTTTTAAATTATTTTATAATTATAGAAATAATACTCCTTTTTAATTTAATAATGAAATTTCTAAAGAATGTAGATATAGAAAATCAAATCTATTGTTAATTCATTTTAGTATATGATTATAAACACCAAAAATTCATTAGATGGGTGTGAGGTTGTATGGAACTTGAGACAACTTGACCTCATAATATATCAAAATTCAAGAACATATAATCAAATAATATCTACACAAGTCATTTTGTTGTATATGAAACTCAAGCAAAGCAAGTATGGGTATAAGTGGAACATTGACATAGTGGAATTTATGTTTCCCAAAGGTGATAAACAAGTGCAAACAAGAGAAGTGAAATAATATATAGAAGGTCAATCCTGAGGGACTCCAACAAACAAAAACATTGTAACTTAGTATACACGCTTGATGAAAAATGACGTTCTATGTAATTTCCAAGTGGCTTCCTTTATTGGTGATCTCTCTATAATTTCCAACTTACCAATTAGTACAACTAAATGACATGTCAAATGTACTTGTAAATGTTGGTAAAGAATTTAATAGTGAGGGAGAGAGAAAGGCACATAGAGAGAGAGGCAGAGAGAGAGAGAGAGTGAAAATAGAGTATAAGAGATAGAGTGATATCAGGGAGAGTTAGATAGAGTGACATAAAGAGAGATGGGTACAGACATATCATTTTGGATTGTTGGCACAAAACACTTAGTCAAAAATGATACGTGTCATTTTGAACTGGCTACTTATCACAAGTCTGACATGTATATTCATTCATCTTATGAGAAGGATCTAATGGACCCCCCTCTATCTGGATAGTCTGACATGTCTATTCATTCATCTTATGAGAAGGATCTAATGGACCTTCCTCTATCTCAAGTTTTTTTCTTTTATGTTTTGACCAATTGAATTTTGTAGTTCTTAGGAGGTAATGCCTTTAGTATTGAATCCTGGCAGTTGATCTTGATTAGGAGTCTGAGTTTACTCAGATTCTTTGTCTTACAAAGCTCAAAATTAATTAAATTTAAGAACACAATTTTAAGGATTCAATTTCTTAAATTATTTGGTGGGAACTTTTTAGCGACTGTCTTCCATTCTTGTCTCACATCCAAAATTGGAGTTACTTTTGATTCTGTGTTTTCTCCTTTTAGGCCTTTTGATAAACAATAAAGATAAAGGGAAGATAGATGTAGAATAGCACGAGTTGTCAGGTGTTATAAATATAACCCAAGTCTTGGCCTCTGCAAACCATGGGTTTGATTTTTTTGAAGTTCTGAGAAGCTCATCCTAATGCAAAATAGCCCAGATTTCTTAGCCTCCACATTTTTCAAAGCATAATCACAACTTGCCAACACTTCATTGTTGAAGAACATCCGATGAAAGGGGGGAAAGAGGAAGCAGAGCAACCTCCAAAATAGTGGATCTCTTAAATGCCATATGACTCACCTCACTTTCCTTTCCTAGCCTTCCATACATATTTGAAAGCACACCAACAATCTGCTTTCACTTTACCGTATGTACAATAACAAGGAAGAAGAGGCAGAGCAACCTCTAAAAGACCTTATTTTTTAGTTTTCAAAGTGCTTTTACTGATTTAAAGAGAAAGCTATATTTAGATTTAAAACAATATTAGTAAATGAGATCAATTGGTTGGGCTTTATATATTTGGGCATTTTATAGTTTGAGGAGAAAATTTTGAGAGCGAATCATCCAAATCAGGGAAAAAAATTGTATAATACATAGCAGAGAATCTACAAATTTTATAGATTTATCTAAAAGCTATAATGAACACTTGGATCATCCTCAAACCAATTTCACTTGAAAATATGTTTTACTACTGCCCTTAAGAAAATCTTCAATCGGTTTACCTTTGATTTACAAGGATGGCCTAATGGCAGCCTTTCCTTTTGCTTTTTATTACTTGTAGGTTTGTGCAAATTTTTGTTAATGGTACTGGTTAAACTTTCCTATTTTTGGGATTTCACTTCATATGTCAAATCTCTAGGTATTCAATCATGTGTGTATTAAAAGAGCTCTGGGGTACAAAATTATGTATACTAAGATTTGAACTGAAACTAAACTTAAAAGAAAAGTGGAGAAATAAACAAAGAACAAAACCTCCTGTTATTTTATCTTGGAAACTGAAAATCAGGGTTATATGTTTATCAAGAAAATAGGTAGAAAAGTCTTTTGAAAGATCCAATCCAAACTATCTTAGATTTACTCACTAATCTACAACTAACTTATTTCTATCAGAACTTACAAATGCAATGTAATATTAATAATAGATATTAATAGATATGAAGTGATTAGATTGTCAACTGGCTACTAGCTAATGCACCTATCTGTCGTCTGTAACAAAAAATCAAGCCAAGAAAGATACAAAGGCATCACATGTTGATTGTCACAGCCTAATTAATTTGCATGAACCTCACTAATTCATAAGTCCATCTCCATTTGAAATTTTACTTGGATGAGTTCCAAGCCTTAAATAGATGTGTCTCTAAATAGGCATAATAAACCCATGAACATAGGCTGCCCCGCTAGATTGATTCACCATGAATAGATTTTGCTTGTAATTTTTTTTAATGAAAATAGGAAAATGTTGTCTAGCTAATGTGCTTCTCATCATTGTGAAACTAGAAATGATTGGAAGGCATTATTTGATCAAGAGCCTTACCTACTATCTAGAAGTGTTGCCTTGAGGTACAAGATCTTGGATTGATGTGCTTAAAGTGTCAAGGTTCTATCAAATTTAACAGAAGCTAATCAAGGTCATCATACGATAGTGAGTAATTTGTGATTGAAATATAATTAAGTAGAAACAATTTAGATAGAACTTCCTGCAATGTCTTATTTCTAAATACCACTTCATTGACTGCACAACATCTTTTCTTGAGAATCTATACATAGCCAAATCACTTTTTTTGTGTTTTAATTACAACTTTCCTGACATCTTCTTTTACTATTGAATGTATACTAGCTGTAAATGCAATGGTTGCCAGACCTTTCCTGGTAAGTCAACTTGAGGTAACTCACTTGCCATTATTTATGTGAGAATTTTTATGTTCATTTCATTGTATACATTTTTGGGCAACTTTATTTTCCTTATTCTTTACACTATTCTATTGACAACTTTCCTCTCAACTTTATTTACTATTGAATGTATAGCAGCTGCTACTGAAGCTGCAAATGCAATGGTTGCTAGAGCTATTTTCACAATAGCTATAGTACAGATCAAATCATCTTCACATGTTAATCTTAATACACTGTTCTTTACAAAGCTTATGAATTATACAGTAGATATTTCCTTGCATTTTTCAGCCATTTTACTATTTATTGTCCTTTGCAAAAATACCAATTATACTAGTTTTTGTTCTTCAAAGAAAAAATGTCAAAACTGTATAGCAGATGCTGCTACACTGTTGAATGAAATGAAGAGTAGAGCTTATGAATTATGCAATGAATATTTCCTTCAAATTTTCTGCCATTATACTGGTTATTGTACTTTCTGAAAATACCCTATAGTTCAAAATCATATTTTATTAATTAAAATGAAGTAACAATCAAATATATATGCAAACCTTCATTTATTTAAAAAAGTTTGACACTACCCATTTTACAATTTCTATCTTTCAAATAGAATACCATAAATTAAAATATTGATCTCCACAAATCTTCGGCGTACCCATTGCACACGAAGGTGCGATTACTAGTAATACCGAATTGGGTGAAGGAAAATGGGTATGGATGGATGTCTTCACACAACTTTCAACGTGGTCTTGGTGGTCAACCATGGGCGATATTTTTGCACGTAATAGCAAGGGCGAGGATGTAAAAGTAAAAGTGGAAGCGGCATGGTTAGTGACGGGCGAACAGTGGAGCATAGTAGAGGCTTTTTCAAAGGTAATTAATTGTAAATCTTTTTATTAAATGTAGTTTTATTTAATTCTTTGATTTTAAGTTTAAAAATATTTGAAATAGAATGATTTTATAAATATTGATATTCATAAAAGGAGAATGAAGTTGAAGTATAATTGAAGAAAGGGGGATTATAGTGAAAAAAAGTGTGTATGGTTTTTTACATTTTGTGAAAGGTTTTCACTAATTTTTTAAGCTTTAAAAAGTAATAGGTGTAACAAATTTTATTTATATAAAAAATTATATTGTAAAATAGTTATAAAGTTTATTATTAATTATGTATCTAATTTTTAAATAATTATCTAGTATAGATATCTTAAATACATTTATTTAAGAAAGGTTGAGAGATATCAATGTTAATTTAATAGTTTTCTTTTTTCACTTATATAACTATTTTATTTACTACATGGGCATATAAATTTTGATTTTGATTTTTTAAATTATTTATTATACATATGTTGTTTATTTTATTTTATTTGTAAAATATTTGTTTTATATTTGTATTTAACTTTTAATATTACTTTTCAAAAAGTTAACTTTCATTATTTTCATAATTATTTTGTTCTATTTTTACTTTGAAAAGTGTAGTAAGTATTAACACAATTTTTAGATATCATTCTCTTGAGGCATTCTTGTTTAAATTAATAATGCTACTAAAATTTAGCAAGTTCATTCAATTTTGATTATTAAGTTTTGTTTTGAAATGTAAGAATAACTAAATTAGTCAAATCAATATGATGAAAAGTCAGGGTCAAAGTGTTCACGATAAATGCACCATTCCTGCAAACACTTTTTTTTTTTTTTACGTTGAGTCCATAGGTATGCAATTAGTATTAAATCTAATTATTGCATGTGAATAGTTGAATGTTATTTGAATGTTCATCCCATAACATGCTTTGGATGTCAAACAGTTTGTTGGTGGACCTTCGACCTCGAAACCCCACTATTCACATCCTTAAACAACTTTCACTCAGGTAACCTTCATTCATTAATAGTGTTGTAAAACAATGTTAGCTAGTTTTGGTAATTTTTTATGTACAAATTTAAAAAAATGCTTGAAACTACATGAACTTAGATAACTAGGTTCTTTAAAGTGATGGGTGTAGGAGAATTCATTAGTCTTTTGAATAATGCATCATATATTTTGGTTTTGAACTTTTCATTTTTACTTTCCTTTCATACTCAAACCCTTTCGCATATTATATTTTCTATCTTATAGCTTTGTCTTTGATGAAAGTACTATCTTCTTTTTTATTGAAAACTGTCATTTTTATTGTTTGAGATCAATTCATGTAGTTCATTCAACTAGCATCTATCTATAGAGACATTATAAATTATTGTGTTATGTGATTGTGTTTTCATATCTCAAGGGCATGTCATAAGATTATACATTCTCTAATACCATTGACATGGTTGTAGCCTCTTCATTGGCTGTGACCAAGCATGTTTCAAGGATTATCTTGAGTTCTTTACTACCATTCTCAATTCTATCTTCTCGAGATTCTATTAGGAGATTGCTTTTGAGATTTTGGACTTCAGATTCCTTTTCCTCTAGTTTTTTGCCTAGCCTTTCAACCTCGTGTTTGTGTTGTAGAAGGAATTTTCTTCATCTTCATGTGCCAAAGCTCCATAAACTCATTTTCCTTACATTCATACTCTCAAACTGCTATTTGAATTTAGCTCTTAATAACTTGATGTTATCTTCACTCTTAAGTTGCATTTGAGCCCGTATCTTCATTTTTTTCATTTCTTCAAATCTCCATTCTCAATTAGTTTAACTTCTTTATGTTCCAATTTCCCTTGCAATGCTTGTTGCTCTCTCTTTGGTGATTGTGGATGCATATTACTTCTCAAAAAACAACAATGCCTCACCCTTTTTTGAGTGTAATATGTTCTCAAAACATTGAAGATGTTTCATTTGACTATCTTTTCTACTCTATCCTAGAGTTGACTTCTCACTATCTTCACCCCTTTGTGAAATTTCTACCCTCTGTCCATGTTATGATAGCATTTTATGCCTATTTATGACATTCCACCATCATATCTCATAGTCCATTTATTATTACCACTAGAAAACCTCATGTAGTGTCCATTTACCATTCTTTATGAACATGATTGGGAGTCTCTTCCTGGCTATTAAGAGGCTTGTATTGGGCCAAGATGGATTTAATTTTTGAGTCCATATAAGATCTAGGTCTATATTTGAAAAATACACAACCTCCAATAACAACATCTACCAAGCGAAATAGAAACACCCACATTGTAGTCCAACCAACCTTTGTTGTTGTTTTTCTAATGCAAGTATCATGGTCTCTTCTATACAGGAGGTCATCTTTCCAAATACATTCATAACTACCTCGTGTGTTTTTTTCTCAACTATAGTTTGAGCAAATTGACAAGCCTTCTTTTCTTTGAACTCATTTGTACCTTCACGATTGTTGACATCATCTCCCTTAAAATATAGGACACTTACATCCACTTTTTCGTATTTCCAAACAAGAAAAATATGATTTTCCATCTTGGGTATTGTGCTAGCAACAACTATTATTAATATTGCCTGATGATGCATGATTTGGACTATTCTTGTGATCAAGAATAATGAGTTCACTTGAAGTTTGCAAATATAGCTTCTCACTATCATACTTATTCTATCATAGTGGTTGGAGCAATTTTTTGCATCTTACTCATGAGCTACCCTTATGCCTATGCCCCTTATGGTCATGGTTATTGTCCTTGTATCCATTTTTTTTTAAAAAATGGGGTGTAAGGGTGCATGTTTATGTATATTGAGTTGGATTCCCTGTATGAAGCATGATATTTGGAAGCATGTCTCAAATGAAACTTCAACCATGATGTCCACACCAATACCTCTATTACTATTATGTTCTATAGAATTCATATGTTTCATTATGCATTGAGAAAGTGGCCCACAATGGGATTCATACATGTTTATCAATGCTTTAAGGCAGTCCTAATCATCAACAAAATTTTTCCCATGTGGTTGTATAACCAGGGCAAAATAAAAGAGCCCATTTTTATCTAAATTAAGCTTTTCTAATAAGATTTATACTTATATCGTTGTGCGACCATTATGCCATGGCTTCAACAAGCTTCAAAACCCCTATCTTTTGTCACATATTGTCCTTTAAAAACTATTTGCAAGAATCATTGTAGTGTTTGTTCTAGTTTTTTAATCATTGTTATAAACTCTAACTTCTTACCATCACCATGAGACCAAATTACTTTGAGGCATTTTTTCAAAAAGTTCATTGTCTTGTCTATGCTTTTAATTAAACAAAGAAACTAATGAAAGTGATAAAAACTTCATATTTGTTGTTTCATTTTCAAATGTTGACTTGAGATAGCTATGGCGATGTTGTTGACACAATGGACCATGGAGTTGCTTCAACAATAGGCAATTTTGATCCTTTGAGAGAGGTTTGCAAAAGATTATTCAATTTGATATGATATTTTCTCTTTTATGGTCTATTATTGAAAATTTTCATGATACTTGTATGTAGTTTAATTGTTATCTTGATGGTTGCTATAGGTGGTTGTCACTTCAGATCCTTGACGTGGTAATGTTATATATGAGTGATGATTATTTGTATGTGGTAAGTGATTATTTTTTTATATGTCATTCCACAATTCAATTTATATATATTAACATTTGTACTTTTTATTGTATCATTTGAAACTATAGATGAGTGAAGAGAAGAGGACTAGTGAGCACATTCAAAAGACAAAAGAATCTATAGACACTCCATCCAACTGACTATCAAAGGCTTCATGTGGTCTATTTCCTTCTCCTAGTGGGAAATGAATACGTATTAGGGTCATTTTTTGTATGCCTACATGGCATTTTTGAACATATATTTTGTATTATTGATACATGTGACATTTTATGTCCATATGGCTCTTTTGTAGTAAGCATGTATGACTTTATTGGATAGATTATATACCTTTATTGACATATATCATTGTATAGCCTTACAAATTTTTTATTTTTATGCAAATATTATTTTACCACTACTATTCTTGAATGAGTTATCATGTGTATTGTGTAAATTGTATGCTTCAATGTTGTAGGCATGGGCATTGTTTACATCTAATGCTTAAATAATTATGGTTGATTTTTATTACATTAAAATTTTCACACATTCCTATAGCTTTTTAACATTCATGATAAATTTTATTGAGTAGACATTTAATTATCTAAACACTCCTATAGTTAAGGCTAATTAGCATGTTACCTTCTTCAATAAACTATTTAGCCTTCTTCTTAAGTAGGCCAATAATGAATTTCTATATGAGTGTGCCTTTCATGTGTATATTGGTGACTTATGTGTATTTATACTTTGTGACTTATGTGTATACATGTGAATACTTTTTAAATACTTTGTGACTTGTAATGTGTATTTCTATGTATACTTCATGACTTGAAACCTATGAATTATAGGTATTCAAGTGTATACAACTTACATATGTATACTTTGTCACTTATGTGTATTCCAATGCATATTTTGTGACTTGCATGTTTTCATGCGTATACTTTGTATTCATTTGTATACTTCATGACTTACATGTATTTGAGTACATTTGCTTCACTTATTCACATGTATACTTCATGTATTTTGGGTATTCACGAGTATGCTTCCAATGTATAATTACTGTGTTCACATGTATTCTTCATGATTCATGTTTTTACTTGATGTGTTCACTTGTATACTTCATGCTTCTTGTGCATATTTCATGTATTACATGTATTCATGTGTATGTTTCATGCATCCAATGTATAATTCATGTGTTCACGTGTTTTCTTCATGATTCATGTGTTCATGTGTATTCTAGATGATGTTTCCCATTTCTCCTGGTCTTTGAGTGTCTTCATTATAATATGAGATAATATGAACTCACGTTCAAATCTTGCTAACAAAATTGTCCATGAAAAACAGAGTCATAAAGAACCTACAATATGAGGACCACCATGGTCAATGTTTCACAATCATAAAAAAATTAATCATTGTTTTTCATTTTCTCACAGTCTTGACATTTAGCATTTGGTTAGCCCTAGCATTGCTCATTGTTTTCCTTCATGGTTTGTCTTGAGAATTTTGTGAACACATACCAAAGGTTGCCTTTGCATCCTCCTTGTGCTTTAGTTTTTGTCCTATAACTTATGAGTTTTCTGCACTATAATTTCTGATTTTGCTGCCCATTACTTGATATTTCTGTTTATATTCATTATTGATGTTCATATTTATGATATTTTTTCTCATGACTATCATAATGGTATTGATATTGTTTCCCATTATTCATATTTTCAGTGTCAGAAAATGTCATTGGGGACATTTTCACACTTGTTTGGGCCCTCTTTACAAAATTGAGTCTAATGTTGTCTTGATTTAGTGTTGTAATGCGGTTGGCACATTTGCATTAAGTGTTAGGCCCTTGTGAACAAATGAATTTAAATTGTATCTTGCTAAAGTGTTGTGTTTATGATTTATGTGATGATGATCATGATAATAATGATGAATGCATTTACTTTCTATTATGTATGTTGTGTTATGTTCTATATGATGATACAATATATTATGGATGCAAATGATGATGCAACTAATGTGTTATGATTCTATGATGCTTTATGAATAATGTCTATATGATGTATGTGATGGATCCTATTATGCCAATGAAATGTGATGCATTTGATGTTTTTGTTCTTTTTTGATGAAAAAAAAGGATGTAATGGTTGAATGAATGTTTATATGAAATGATCATATGATGATACCTAATTCTATGGGAAGGTATGCAATGATAATATGCTATGATATGATAATGCAATTATGGATGATTCTATATGTTTTATGGATTTGATTATGCAATAATGATATGCGATGTTCATATTGATTATGTATGGATGTGATGATAATGATATATAATGATTATGTAAATGATGTGTGATGTTTTGTAATGTTGAATTATGAATATGTGATGCAAATGATTATGTAGATGATTGTGTTCTAGGGATTTAAGATTAAATGAGTGAATTTATGTAACTTCCAAGAGTTGTGAGAAGGTTGTCATCAGTTGATTCTTTGTTAAATTAAGCTTCACAAAACCTGACATATTTCCCAATTCTTTTAGAAATTTGAAGAGACTCGCTCATTTAAGCTTAGTGAACCACTTTCCTAATGCCATTATATAAAATGATTTTGATTATGTAAATGAGATGTGATGCATGTCTTTTTGTGTTGTTTGATGCAAATATGATGATGTGATGCATGGATGGATGAATGATGTTGTAATGTTTTATAATGTATGCAAATGATGATGCAAGTGATACACAACTAAATGAGAATGTTTTCTAATTGATGACAATGCAAGTGATGTGTAACTATATGAAAATGATGTGTTTTTGGTAATGTCAAAGGTACTCAATCCCTTAATGCAAGAGATAACATCATTGTTATTGCTTTGGAAATCTCATAAATACAGATACAAACTAGCATGGATGCAATCTACTCTAACCATGCAGATCTCATATGCAAAAGTTGTCATTCATAACAACCGATTTGGTCGTGATTTTTATCATCATTGGACCTTTAAAATGTTGAAAGTGAGTACAAGCATCAATGGTATATTTAGACCATGATGACCTGATTACTACTTCCATGATGTTTGATAGTGCAAGTTAACACAAGCATCTAAGTATAATTAAACTAAGATGACCTGAGTATCACTTGTGTAAATAGACAAGATTTGACCATTTTCCTATGCAAATTTGGAATGCCATTAGTGATACTTTGTAGAGCACGTTCCATGACAATTTACACAATAATAATGATCAACTCGTAGAAAACAGACAAAAAAAATCATACTCCTTGGCTCCTCTAGTTCGATACATCATTGAGGGGCTCTAGAGATATGATAACAAAAATCCAATTACAACAATTGAACATTTGTGTTTAATGTGATAAACCCATGATTCAGAAAGAACATCATCCATTTGAAGTTTACTTTTGATTTGATTTGGGTGTTCGATGTGTTTCTATTTGTGTGATTGATGTTCAATGTTTAGTTGCACTATGATCATTATTTTGGGTTGTGTTGTACTACTGTTGTTTTTCTATTAGTTTAAGCCCAAAGTTTATTTGCCCCTAGTGAGTTCAGGATTTTTCCCCCAATCCAAGGTGAGACACAACCATGATGACCAAAACCTAACCTAAAGACCTATCCTAGGGGCCTCGGGGGCTGATCAATAGATTATTCTTGCCTATGTTGTATACGCAGAGACCACGTAGTTCAATTGACAACCCTACCAATTTTTACAAGATGAAGAGACAAATGTGAAAATTTTAGTTTATTATGATAGACTCCTAGAAGACTGACGGTCTAAATGTTTCAAGGGATGATCAAAGATCAACCTTGCCTATGTTCAAAGCTTAGAGATGACGTAGTTCGATAAGATGACTATGTTTTTGTCTTTTTGACTTTTTGACCTGTTTTTGGTTTTTGATATGTTTTGAATGTTTTTGGATTTTTGATTTTATGAATTCAAGAATGTACACAAATCCGATCCAATGAAGGACATGCCCCCAATGCGATGTGATAGGACAAAATGATTTTTATAATGAGCTAATTAGTACTAGGGGAGATCATGACAAACAATGGATCAATCTATGATGCGAACATGGATGCATGACGAATGCAAATATGGAAGTGTGATGGATGAATGATGCAGAGCAAGTCATGTAGCCCAAGATGGATGGAGAGGGATTATTTTACACAAGGCATATGTTTGCTAGGTTTTCACCAAGGTGCTTGCCCAAAGCGCCACCAAAGTGGTTTTCACTAGAGGATGATTTTTTTTCTTTACTATTTTCAATCATTTTTTTAATTTTTTTTTGGATTTTTGCTTTTTTTTGTATTTTTTTAGGACCTTTTTCTGATGAAGCGATATGATATGACTGTTTGAAGGAATAAGATTCCCCAAAATAGAGATAATGCAACCATGGATAAATGATAGATCAAATGAAAGTTTCACTGTAAAACATGTCACACAAGCAACATATCTCTTGTCGAAAGATGACAATGGTTGGTTGATTAAGATGCTAGAAATGATTGATTCCATAAGGCATGATGATGATAAGATTGATGATTGCTGATGATTGATTGATAAAATATATGAGGATTGGATAATGTTTTATAACTCCGATCAAATATGATTTACATGATAAGATTCAAGGTTGCAAAGGGACGTGATGAGATAAGCTAGGAGATATGGAATGGAAGAAATACAAAGATAAGGATAATGAATGGGATGATCAAGATCAACTAGATGAGATACAAACACAAGGCCCAAGTACTTTGCCCCTATTCCCCATCAAGACCAAGGAAAGGAAGAAATGATGTATTTAAAAAGAATGATGGAATATGGATAAGGTGAAAGATATGGTATAAAAGATATGGACAAAGCGAATAGGATAAGATATACGATGTTCAAGGAGATCCTTAACCTTGTCAAGATCAAAGGTGGAAATTTAAGGAATGATAAGATGGATGAAACTTGCCCCCCAAGTGTAGAGTGCAAGAGGAATATGGAAAATAGGATATGGATGATAGGGAGATGGAGGAAGGACTTAAGCATCAAGTTTCATGACCAACTATCCCTTTAATAAACCATGGTAAATATGAATTAGATTGTTAAATGTTGGCCTATTAAAGGTATGATGGAATAAACTAAGGACTTATCCAAAGGTTTGGATTAAAGGATAATAATGGGGGATGAATGTTGGGTAATGGATAGGAGGTGGGAAGACTTGTTGATGGATAGATGGAAAGCATGACAAGTTCAACATTGGTACACACCTTGAGAGGTGGTGGAGTGACAGAGGAAAAATGGATTTGGAAGGTGAGAGGTTTTTAGATGGAGGATTGGAGGAAGCTTTTGGATTAGCAAATTTGGATGCCAATTTAGATTTTATTGCTTCTATGAGAATTTTTGGAATCCACATTATTTTTATTTTGATATTTGTTTTGTGGGCCTTTGTGGCCTTTGATATTTTTCTCTTTGATTTATGGACCTTTGTGGTCTTGGGAATTTTTCCTTTCGCTTTGATGGGCCTCAGTGGCCTTTTGAAATTTCCTTTTGATTTATGGACCTTTGTGGTCTTGGAAATTTTTCTTTTTGCTTTGATGGGCCTTTGTGGCCTTTTTTATTTTTCTTTTGATTTTGGATCAAATTTTCTTTTATTTTTGCATGCCTCTTCGAGGAGACATGTTGATCCTTTGACACATGTGGATTTTGATATGGAGGCTTTTGACATTTGACACCCAAATTGTTTCCAAGAGCAATGGGAGGGGTGGATTGAGATGAATGGTATGGAGGCATTATGGATGGGTGAGTGTAGGTAGAATTTTGAAAGGGCATCAAGGATTTGTGCCTTTGTTATTCTTGAGGAATAGGATATGGACCTAGGATAGATGGAAGGTTTGAAGGACTAGGATACTTAGGTGTATAACCAAGGCCATGGTAATATGGGTTTTTTGAGCAAAAAGGGGTTCTATGATACCTTGTTCATGAAGGCCTAATCCTTTTCCTTTGTAGTTCATACTTTAACACATTTGTTTACCAATGGGATATGTGTTCTTTGTGAAACAAGATGTGAGTCCGTTTTGGAGAGGATATGGTATGGATGAAAGGATAGGTGTCAGAAGTAAACTGGAGCAGAAAAAGGTGGAGGATCCCAATTTGTAGGTGTGTGGTTCATGGATAGCTTGTATAGGTGTGATAGGCTCTTGACATGGGGATGATGGGGTGTTTTGATCTTGAGTTGGAAAATGATCACAAAGTGTAGAAGATGGAGTAGCTTGCCCTTTACTAGTTACGAAATCATTGTGAAGTGGTATGAAATACATATCTTGATATTGAGAATGATGAACATCCTCATGAAAGGAAGGGATATCCTCGAATGGAATCATATCTTGATCTTGATGAGGAAGGGAATCATGAGAGTTTGTAGAAAGTATATCTTGATCATCAGATGGTAAGACATCATTAGATATGATGGAAGAATTATCATTCTCCTAGGATGCAATGGAGTCTTGAGATGGTATGGATTCATCAAATGGGATGGAAGAAGAACTTGGAAGGATATTCTTCTCTTGAGATGGAGGGGAATCATTGTGGATGAAAAGTGAAAGGAGGGGATCATCATAAAATTCTTGAGAGATTCAGTCTTGGTCAAAGATTGGAAGAACTTGTGGAACTTTGTTATCATTGGATGAAGAGGAAAGAATGCTTTTATCTTGAGGTGTAGAGGAGTCTATGATAGCATGGTTTGGACTGAGAGATTGACATGAATCAATGGATGTAGAAGATATGATAGAAGAAGATGGTTGGATGGAATCATTGACTTGAGTGAAATAATCTTGAGGTATATTTTTGCTTATGGGAGATGAAGATAGATGCATGACATGGTAAGATTGTTCAATATCCTTTGTGTTTGAGGACTGAGATTTGGACTTCTGATTTAATTTTTTCAAAAATTCAATTAAATTGAATTTGGATGATGTAGTTGTTGGTGGAGAAGGTGTCATGTCAAGATTTCTGTCAGATGGATAAGAATAGATGTTTGACAACAAATATCTTTCTGTGGTTATTTCCCTTTGCATATCCTAGATTTGTTGTTGAAGGTTTTTCATTTGATGAGCTAAAGCATTCAATTGATCCTCATCTATTTCAGCCATGGTGGTTTTAGTTTCAATTTCATGTTCTTTGAGTTTATGAGATTTTATGTCTCAATGATTGGAGTTTCAAGATTTGAATCTTCAATGTTTTGATTTTCAAGTCCTTTTTCCTGAAGTTTTCATTTTTGGAACCTTGTTTGAATGGGCATGCAAGTGTTATACTTTGTCTAAACTTTGATCTTTGTTTGGAATAGTTCCAAGAATTAAAACTAAGTTGAATAGAATGAAAAATTCTATTGATAGGACTAAGTTTGATTTGATTGTATACTGGTTGTTTCATGATGAAAGGATGACAAATCCTGATGATGAAACTAGGCTTAGAAATCAAAGATATGATGAGTTTGATGATTTATGAACTTTGAGATGTTAAGATCTAGGTTTATTTTGGAGAGTTCTACTTGTAGAGGTCAAGTTTAACAAGTTTATACTTCTAAGGTATCTAAGGAATGATGTTGGACTTGAGAAAATTATGAAATTTTTGTTCAAACTTGTGAGATGAGATACTCAAATCTTTGGAAAAGTCTTGGATTTTGACAGTAGTAAAAGATGTATAATTCATGATTGTTCTTGCAAGCTCTTTTGTAGATATTGAAGGTCAACCTCTCTCTAAAGTCGTAAAGTGCTGATAGTCATCTTTGATGTTCTTTTGGACTAAGAGGTTTGGACTTTGGTTTATGAATTTTAATCTTTCATGAAATCATTTGGTAACACACATGTTTAGACTTTTTTGTGCCTAAGGACTAGTTGAATACTATTGATGATTCTTGGGATGAGACTGATTGTTAGATAGGAGATAGACCTAGGTCACTATTTTGTGTTTTGCAAAAGGCACAAAATAGAGAAAAAAGGTGCCAAAACAGGTGTAGAAGGCACCAAAAAGATTTATAACACTATTTCTTGAAAGCTTGTTTGGTTTTTCTAATTTTCCAGTTGGAGACTTGGTTGTTTCAATGAATGTAATTCTGAATTAGGGTTTTCACTTTCAAAATGTGATGTTTTGTTTGAATTTTTTTGTTAAAACACTTTGATAAAGACACATCAAGCATTGTACACTCCTAAGGTTGTGAAAGACTCTATTCTTTTAGATTCCATGTGGGTTTTACCCCAACTACACTTATTCTTAGTGGATGAATAGATGCTTGAACCTACTAGCTTCTCTCCACAACACTCACTTCTTGGGGTAGCTAAGCACTAATACCCATGAATCTCCCATGGCATATTTCTCATCTCTACTAAAAATTGTGAGAATGTGGATTCCTTCGCAATGACTGTTGCTGCACCAAAGAATAGATAAAGGTTTTTGGCCAAATTATAACAAGGGTTTTAGTATGGTCATTATGTTCGTGGGGGATAATCCATGTGGCAAGAGACCATTGTTTCCCTTCTCATCAGAACTATCCTTGTGATACTGGCCTTTGTTCTAGTATCCAAATTTATATGCCAACTGGAAGTCGCTTGGTTTTACCATGTTACCGATTGGGTCGTTCCCTGAGGTGATTACTTCTTCCCACAAGGCAGACCCTCTAAGATAAACAAAAGCAAGCAAGTATACTCATAGTTCAATCAATCTTTATTTTGCATGAATAAAGAGAGAACACACGCCATATGCTCCACTCACACTCATAGATAAACATGAATGAGTCTAGATTTTTGGTCACCCAGTTAAGGGGAGAGCATATATCTATCATCCATCAAGCACAAAATACATGGTGTTCATTAACCTTTTAATTAAGCTATGTTCCTAACTTAACTAAAAGGAAACAATTAAATCACTTCCATCCCTTGCATAAATCATCAATAGTTTGATAAGAATGTTTTTGACAAGCGTTTTTAGTACAATAGCTATCAAATGCTTTTTCTTTCACTTCAATGCTCCATGTTTCTCTTAAAACCTGCAATAAATGCTCAAAATGTTAGATGAGATCAAGAAATAAGAAGACATGAGGGTTAGTTGAATGATTAGGCATAAAAACCCTAAAATTTAGACCAAGTTACAATGTGGTTTGAATTTAGGTGTAAAATTGAAAATTTTAACTCCACAAAAATTGAGGAACACCTACATCATTACATAGCTTATGAAATTATACCCCTTTTTAAAAAAAAGCTCTGAAAATACGTTCGTATGACCAAGATACGACCATTTTAAGATTAGACAAAATGCACCACAAAATGGGAAAAATGTGCCAAAACAGAGACAAAAGGCGCCACAATAGGTGCAGAAGGTGCCAAAATAGGTGAAAGAGGCACCAAAACAGGTGAAAGAGGCACTAGAACGGGTGCAAGAAGCACCAAAAGTCTCACGTTTGAACCTGTGAACATAAATTTTCTAGCATGTTAAAAATAAATGGAGCAGGGCCCCACAGTGGGTGTCATTTTGTGCATGTGTGAAATGTGTAAAGTTATTATCAACACAAACCTTAATGAAATGATTTATATTAAAGATTCAAAGAAAACAAGTTATTCTAATTTGCAATTTAACAAATCTTCCAATAAAATCTCATTGTCCTCTATTCTTAATGATTCTTTTAACCTTTTGGTCCTCATATTTCTGTGGACAAAGACTATTAGAATGAAACTTAAGAAACACGATTAGTATTCAACATGCAAGCCAACTAAGCTCTTACATGCAAATATATGATGGAAATGATAATGGATGCCATGATAAATAGATGATGGTGTTTATGATGAATGAACAAGCAGTGGCAGATACTATGGTAGTGATCTATATGATGCTATATATGATTCTACATATGCTCAAATGTAAACTATGAAAGACTAAGATCATACTCCATATTCTCAAATGCTACTTATGAAAATGCTAATCTAAAATGCAATTATGATGCAATGGAAGACATAAAATGCAACTATGAAGCAAGATTCAAAGCTAAGATGTAAATGCAAAGAAAAACATGATGTTGGATGTAACTATAAGACTCCAAAATTCTCCAAAGTTCCAAAAATAAACTTGCATAATAACTCTATTCAAAATGTGGATGCAAAATACAATTCCCAAGGGTTGTATTTATATCCTTTTTCCAAGCATATAGTGAGGTGGCAATAATCGATAGTCTAGATTCGAACAAGAAGAATGGATGGTGGAGATAGAGAGAATCAAGATATTGTCCCCTTGACCAAAGACAACATGCCATATGGATGGAAGAATCTCTTGGTCAATGAGCAACATTCCATATAGATGGAAGAATCTCTTGACCAATGGGCAACATGCCATTTGGATGGAAGACTCAAGTGTGGGAAGAGAAGACCATGTGAACCAAAATTGGTGGAAGTGTGTGAGGAATAAGCCATGTGCTTTTAAAGATTGGTTGAGGATAATTCTAATTAAAAATTAGATTTATTTAATTTCATGTGACCTTGGTGAGGTTGCACAAAAATTTGTAGCCATGTGCTCAAATTCCTAATTGAGATTAGTGAAGATTAATTAAATAAAACAAGTTTATGGAAATTTGTTTATTTAATTAATTTAGAAGAATATGATTTTAGATTTGGAGAATTAAAGAAGGGTGAACAATATAAATAAATTGAGAATTTATTTATACATAGTCAAATATTAATTAAATAATTGGTATTTAATTAATTAAATGCCATGACTGTTTTTAGGTGTATACAAGAATATCATAGAAAATGGCTAAATGACAACTGGCAATCTGATTGCTAAGAACTTACAAAATGTAGGAAAATGATAGAATGTGATAAATCCAAAATGAAGTGAAATAGAAATGATAAAGAGAATAAGAGAAAGAAAAGAAATGCTTACAACCATGCAAGTGATGAAGCCTCCAACAAATGAATGTCTTCAAAACTTGCATGCGTAATATATGGAAAGTGTTGGGGCCATATAGGGGTTTTCCTTAGTCAAACCCTTGTTTTGGTGTTCCCACATCCATGGACAACCAAAAAATAGAGAATAAGAAGTAAGCAAATGCGATGTGATAAAAGCAAACCCCGCTTGAGGAGGAGAACTCGTATCACAAAATGTAGGTGATAAAAGCAATCCCTGCTCGAGAAGGAGAACCTATATCATGAAGTAGAGATGTAGTAGATAGGGGATATGGAACCACAGGATGCTCATAAGCATGAGATAAGGGAGATGAAGCTGCAAGAGCCAAAGGAGCTGCAAAGGGGGGAGAGCAAGATAGCTGCAAGAGCCAAGAATGTTGCAAAGGGTGTTGCTAAGAGAGATTGAGAGTGTTTGAAGCTATTGTAACAAGTTGTATGGAGCTATGCAAGCAAGATAACAAGAGAAAGGAGGAAAAGGTAGGAGCCAAAGATGGAGAGGAGCTAGAAAGATTCAGAGAGAGAAAATGAGGTGAAAAGATAACATTTAAAGAGAGAAGAGAATAAAAAAGAAGCTTCCTTGAGCGATTACAAGGAATCTCAAGCCGTTACCACAAACCAAGGAGATGACAAATGGAAAACATGCACATAAATGATCATTTGAATGTTGAAACGTCACGGTATGCTATCACTCTGTGCAGACATCCACACAACACACTAATGTCTAAACACATCACACTACAAAACAATACGAATAGGAAAATCACAAGTTTTGATGCAAAGCTGACATGTGAGGGTAGCTATTGAAAAGGGGTGTTAGAGCATCCTGAGAAGGGAAAAAGGCTAATGTAGGGGCTAAAATTATCCTACACAAGATACTAAGGGAGTGGACACTGAATTGGATACAAGAATGCTTGTGAAATTGCAAGGGGTGCAATTTTTTTATTATACATTTTTCCCCTACTTTAGCAGGCATATGAATCTAAACTAATATGCACGCTAAAGGAAATATATTAAACATAAATAACAACATATTCAAAAAGGATATTATAGAGGAAGCAGACAACTCTTTGAACCACAGAAGCATGCCCCCATGATGAAGACTTGCAAAACTAATGCATTAGACAAGAAAAACCTACACCAGATAGCAATGTTACAACATAAAAAACTACATGATTTGAGTCAGCAAAGTGAAAGAGACCTTGATGTAAGAGGTTGTCTTAGTACTATGTGTTGTCCCCAAATTAAGAAATAACACACTTAGAAGAATTCTAAAATAAAGTGAGGAAGGGCATATACTCAAGATGAAGAAGAGGAAGATCTTTGATCTGGTATATACAAAAGAGAATCTTGAGAGAGAAGAAAAAAGAATTTAAGAGGGAGAGAGAAAAGAATCAGAAAGGAATGAAAATTCCAAGAGAGATGGCTCCATAGGTACTTAGACCCAAGGAGAGTTGAACAAAAGGACATTGTAGCTCCTCGAAACTATGAAGCTAAACATAGTACATCAAAGGCCTTTAGACCAATGATAGAAAAATCTTGCAAGATGAAAGCATCTCACAGGCCCACAAACTTGCAAGGAGGTAGCCCCCAAGATCTCTCACATGAAGGAAGCCCCAATAAGTAAGTGCCTTATAGGCCTACAAACCTATAAGGAAGTGTCCTCCAAGGTCTCTCACATGGAGAAAACCCAAAAAAGGAGACTCTGCAGAGTTGGAAAGTGACTTTACAGGCACACCTACAAAGAGACATGTTTATCCACATATAGAACATGTCTAAAAGTGGCCACACATGCAAGTATGTAGACAGTCACACAAACTATCAAAAAATTGGAAGGCTTTCAAAGGAGGTCCCTCAAGAACCCTTCAAAATAAGAGGGGTCCACAAAAGGGATGTGCTATTTGGAAAGTGAGATCTAGTCAAGCTGCCCCCAAGCTAGACACCAATGAATTCATTTGAGAGAAAATATTTCAAAGGGGGTCCTTTAAGAACCCTTTGAAAGAAAAATGGGTCCACTCAAGGGATGCTTCATTTGAAAGATAAAGAGAAGAGAGGGGGGTCCTTAAGAAGGATGCACATCTCCATAACAATTTATCACTACCCCAGCATACAAGGGAGGAGAACCATGCAAGATTCTTAGAACATACAGGATAGAGGTGAACCTCGATATCACTTGTCATGCAAAGAAAAGGTGTGTGTACTAATCAAATGAGAGTTTGATGGCACCAAAATCACAAAGTTGTATTTTATCCGTCAAGGCCTTGCATTCACTAGAGGAATGGCCAAGCACTTAATGGTATGCACAAAAAGATTTTTCTTTATCATGTTCATTCGATTTATTATGTGTCAGAGAAGGAAGAGTGATTAAGTGGGATTTTAGAAGACACAAAAAAATACACTCTTGCTCAGATAGAAGATGAGGCTCAGGAAGCAACCCTTTCTTTTGTGGAGAAAGACTTGACTTCTCACAGGAAGAAAGCACGAAGATAGAAGACAAAGGAGGAAGAATCTTTTCAATGGAGTGAGGTTGAGAATAGTTTGTCACTCAACCATGAATTTTTTTTAGATCATCCATTTGAGCAACCAAGCCCCAAATTACACTCATAGGGTGCGAATTCTATAGGGACTTGAATTCCTTGTTCGTTATGCCCACAACCTTTATGCTCATAACCATATTTAGAGATGAGCTTAAAGCCAGGGCCATAATGCATTTACAAATCTTGAGAAGAAGGATGATCTTCATAGAGAGCATTATTCCAACAATGGGGATTATTCTTCTCTATGGGATTGCCATCATCTTTCCTTACAAGATTACCAGCATTATCCTCTTTAATAAAAGTGTGATCATCTTCCTCAAAAGGAGGATCGACACTAAGAACATTACAATTTACGTTCACATTATCCCATGATACAGAAGAATGACCATCTTTGATAGTAGGTGTGAATGATGTTATTAGAAGGTCTAAGTGGATTGGGGCAATTTTATATTCCTAAATGAAGGAATCTATAAATTCTAAAGAACCCCAATCATCACCAAGGCATGCATTATTTTGAGAAGAGGTAGAAGGAGAAGACTTAAGATTTCTTGCTTTAGAAGGATGTTTTTTAGGGACATCTATCTCAAGAGTATCCTTTGTAGTAGGTACTGTTGGAGTAAAAATTAACACATTGGAAGATACTACAAGAATAAGATTAGGCACAACCAAAACCTGATTGGAAATTTCCATCTCACATAAGTGCATAGCATCAGGATCAACCTTAACTATGACTACTTTATTATTACAAATGAACTTAATAGATTTATGCAAGGTAGACGGGACTACACCCATAGCATGTATCCACAGTCTGCCAAGAAGAAGGTTATATGGTATCTTTTCTGATGTAACATATATGAGGGTAGGTATGGTGATGGGTCCCAACCTTAAAGGAAATACTATCATTCCTAAGGCTTGTCAACCAACATTATTGAACCCATGAATGACAATAGAAGAAGCAATAAGAGAAGATGGATCAATATTAATCTTAGGTAATAGATCTATGCTACATACATTAAACATCAAACTGGCATCAATGAGAGTATGTCTAATTCCAATGTTATTAATGTTAACTATAATCATTAGAGGATTTTCTTGCTTCTGTAATTTCGAAAGCGGGAGTTCTTGCAGATAGAACATAATATTCGGTGAATTTGCACGAATATGAGCTATTAATGCATCAGTATTTTCTAGCCTAATAGAAGAGGCAAGAGGATCTTTTACAAGGATTCCTAAAGCATACCTTGATAAATCAGAGTAGACTGAAGCAAGTCCCATAGTGAGATCTTAGCTGGAGTAAATTAGAGTTGCTCAACAAGATCATAATCACTAGGTGCTTTAGTCATGGGTTTAGGTGCTTGAGGAATGATTGTTTTCTTATTCATTCTATTCTCATAAGCATGGGCTACCGCTCTATAAGAGGGAGCCTTATCATCAATAGAACAAATCCTTTAGGAGAAGGACTAGCTAGAGTCATGTAAATGACCGGTCTCTTAGACCTTTGAGGGGCAATAGAGATAGATTATATTTATAGACTCATCACAACTAGTAGAATTATTTGAAGACATATCCTAAACATCGATCCAAACGAGATCAAATGTTGAAGGAGATTCATCATTCACTAATGCAACATCTCTAGAAAAGAGTGCATTGGAATAGAGAAGAGGTTCATCATTCACTAATGCATTATCTCTAGAAAAGAGTGCAATGGAATGGAGAGGAGATTCATCATTGATGAATGCATCATCTCTAGAAGAGAGTGCATTGGAATGGAAGCGAGATTCATCATCCATGAATGCATCATCTCCAAAAGAGAGTGCATTGGAATGAATAGAAGGTATAGTAACATTAAGAAAGGTATTAACAATTTCATCTTGCAACAAAATATCCTCTGGAGTAAGAGGACTTTCATTAGAAGTATCAAAGACACCAAGTGATATGGGTAAAGCCAAGTCACCATCGCATGCATGAAATTAAATATCATTAATATTTTGAATAAAATAAGATATTGAATTAATAAAAGAGGATATTAAATTGATTTTGGTGGTAGAACTAAGAAAAACTGAGAATTTAGATTTTCTAACTTTTTCGGTATTTTCTAGGTTCTAGTAATTTGTATTTTCTGAGGTCTTTGGAGTGTATTTTGAGGTCAAAACTTACATTGGTTTGTAAAATTTGATAGTCAAAGGCATAGTATTTTAGGGGCTGAACTAGTTCTCTTGGAGACCTTTCCAACAATGCAAACGGTTTTGAATTCTGAGCATCAAGTCAAAAGTTATGACCCCACCAAGTTGGAGTAAATAAATTCCTAGTTTTTTTGAAAAAATATCCTCTTCACGTTGGGTTCACCAAAATCTAGAGAAGGGGGATTTGCTACTCGCGAGTTCTCTTCATCAGAGAGCCTCATGAGGCGAACTACCATAAACTACCTTAGGAATAGCATGAGAGTTCTAGAATTAGAAAGAGCAAGTCATGAAGATTTTCTAGATAAACTGACAAGCTCTTAGCAAAGGATGATAGTGTAGTACGTTGGCATCCCAGAGGCGCGCTAGCGTCTCGTATAGACCAAAAAGTGAGAATATCACAAAAAATGGCTAAATGATGATTGGCAATCTAATTACTAAGAACTTAAAGAATGTAGGAAAATGACAAAATGTGATAAAGCCAAAATGAAGTGAAATAGAAATGATAAAGAGAATAATAGAAAGAAAGGAAATGCTTACAACCATGCAAGTGATGAAGCCTCCAACAAATGAATATCTTCAAAACCTACATGTGTAATATCTAGAGAAAGTGTTGGGGCTATATAGAAGTTTTCCTTAAGGTAGGACCACATGAGTGGTTTACAATTTTATGGAGGAAGCAAAAATTCATTTTGAATGCTTGAACAAATTTAAGGGGTTCACTCGAACTAATTGGTTTGAGTGAACCCTTAAATGCATTCGATCAAACCATATGGTTCAAGCAAACCCCATAGTTCACTCGAACCATATGGTTCAAGCGAACCCCATAGTTCACTCAAACCTATGAATGTACATTGTTTTTAATATTAAAAAAGGGGTTCGAACGAAAGGAGGTTCACTTGAATCCCTAAATTAGGTCTTTTTAAATAAAACAATTGATACTATTGGTTTCGATAGTCATTTTCATGTGCATTTGTAGCGGTAAACTCCTAGGAAAACCTCTTGGTGAAATCACCACCCTGAGCGACAGTGCATCACCCTCCACAGCGCATCACTCTCCAACCTAGTGCAAATTTCAAGTTAGTTTTATGCTGTGACATTTCACATACTTGGTTGCAATGAATTGCATTTGCTTGAAAGTTTTTAAACCCTAAATTGAACAAATCCATTTTGTGCATATCCTTTAATCATGGCATTCCATGAGACCAAATTTCTTGCTCCACTCTCAATCAATTCTTTCACATTTCGCACATGTCCATACCCTATTCCAAATCTCCCATTTTGGCATAGGCAAGGAAAAGGTTGTGGAATTTAGCTTTACAATTGCCAATTGCATTTGCTTGAAACTTTCTAAAGCCTTTTCAACAAACCCATTTTCTACATAACCTGCAACCATTTTCTATCCTTTATGCTTTGATGGATTTCCATACCCTATTCCAAAGCTCCCATTTTAGCACAGACATGGAGGATGTTGGAAAATGTTGTGAAATTTGGCTTTACACCTGCCAATTACATTTTATTGAAAGTTTCTAAACCCTTTTCAACAAATCCATTTTGTGCATATCCTTCAAACAATTCACTTGCCTTTTCAATTCTTCCACATTTCACATACATGTATACTAGGGAAAATGCACAAAATTCCTCTATCCTAAGTTATAATATGATGGACTTCCATACCCCGTTCAAAAAATTTAAAGCAAAGTATCTAAACAATTCAAAAATTAGAATGGAAATTTGAGTAAAATCTATTTGTACTTCATACAACACTTGTTTTAAGTAATACAAACAATTTTCATGTTGTACATATGTGAATTTTATTTTTGATTCTTGTCTCTATTAAATGAATATATGAACATATGTTTACTATTAGAATCATCTCCTTTATGTTGTATTTCTTTTAGAGAGACAATTAAGGGTTATTTTCCTCTCCATTCTCATGTTTAAAATTGAATTATCTTGTGTTTAAGGAATATCGTAAATATTTCATAGATGATAATAGGGAATTTGATTGTCTGAAAGGGTTATTAAGTAGGATCATATAAGAAGGCCATAATCATTAGTGTTATCACTAAGTTTCATTTTTTTTTCTTACTAACTAGAATATTATTTTATTATTTGATTCAACCAAACCAATTTAACTTGGGGCATTAATAATAATTTAGGACAAAAGTTTCAACCAAACTTTTGGAAATCGAGATAGTTTGAGAACAAGAATTAGAATGTGTACATCAATATTAACATCTTAACATTAATATTGAACAAAGCTTCTTGATCCAACAAACTAGATTTACTATTAGTGCAAGTAATTAGGCATCTTTCCCACAATGATCACAGTAACTAGTAGGATTTACTTTGTAGCAATTTCCTTCTTTATCTCAAGTGGATATAGCTCCAATTGTTTGTGAGGACCTGATAGATAAATTTGATCAAGTACACATTATTCAAGCTCATGAAGGTGGAAGTAGAAACAAATTATAGTAAAACTTAAACTAAACAATAAACATTTTAAGAGCATAATATTTGACCTCAAAATCATTTAAACCTAAAAGAGTTTGAGAAGAATTTAGGAATCAAATAGTTTATGATACCCCTTTAATATTGATCTTGTGGATGGTACTGCCATTTGTAATGTCAAAACTTGGAGAAAGATAGAAGTTAATTTAATGGGAATCAAGAAAAAAGTATACTTTGAAGTAATAGAGATGAAGGAACTCTTTAATTCCTTCAACATTTTACTAAATTTAGAATGGTTTTTAAACTATAATGGGACAATTAACTCCTCTAAATAATAAATCCCACTCTTTGAAAAAAAAGTTAATACATATACCCCTATACATTGATATGAGTAAGGCATACATAAAGAAGATAACATAAGAAAAAATTGGAGAAGAAGAATTGAAAGCACTACATTCTTTAAGAATAATAGTCTAAGACACCATGCATGAGGCTAACTCAAGAGGATAAATCATACTTGATATTAGTATATCCGAAGCATACAAATTTCTCATATTAAGCTTCCTTTGTATTCTAGGGTGGGAATTTTTTTAACATGTATAAAATACATGGAAAACTTATTTAAGAAATAAAATTTGAGATTATAATCTTTTCAAGATACTTTGTAGCATGACAAGATGGTGGTACACCCACAAACCTAATATCCCAATTGGGAAGACATTTTTGGTCCTTATAAGAACCAAGTACTTATCAAAAGGAGACTATAAACCCAATCTAAAATATTGTGGCAAGATAAAGCTTGAAATAAACCTTCAAATTTTCATTAGGGAATGGACAAATAGAAGAGAATATGATGAAAGGCTATATACCCAACTTTTCTATTGGACATTATCACCTATTGCAAAAAAATATATATTAACTAAGAAAAGAGAGGAGGAACCAACAATTGGATGATGGAACAAAATAATTTTGTAAAAAATTTACATTACATGATATTCACAAGCTAATCCACAATTTACTAAAATGAAGCACATTATTGTATCTCTAGTAGAAATAGTCCTTCACAAAGAACATTAGACTATATTGCCAAAGGAGAAAAGCATTTGGAACTTGGTAAAGTGGATGGATAAGGTTAAAAAACCACAATAGAAGTTAAGTGGTGCCTCTAAGAATAAATTATGGAATCCAAAAGAGAAGAAAATCCTCAAAACTTTAAAAAATATAAGTTGAGGAAGGGGAAAATGAAATAGCCACTAATAATGCGCTAAAAAATAAATATTTCAACATGAACCATTGAGGACTAGAGAACAAAGTATAATTTTATAAGGAACCCTAAGATGGAAAAATTGGAGATTAATGGGATGAAAGAAAAGTGATGCAAGTGGAAAATTTAAAAAAATATGAAGACCTTTTTCCTAGAATATTTACTAACCTAAAAGGTATAAAAGAAGAGGTAGGAACCATGCAAATAGAACTAAAAGAATGATCTAAACCATAAAAGAAAATAAAATATTAAATTAAAACCTCAATCTCAAAACAAGAGTTGAGATAAAATTAGACAAAATGTTAGTAGGAGGAATGACCAAACAAATTGAAGATACCCATGGTAGATGAGACCAAACAAAGAAATCATATTTTCTTCATCTATGATACCCATGATGTTGACCATTGTCTTCTTACTGCATATAGACTTATGAAATATCATTCTATCCCTATTCCTCCCACTACGTCCCCTTTTCCACTTGTTGTTACTATGGAGCCCATTACCATTCTAGAGGCCTCTTCCATACCTATAGCATTTCCTATTCCCACTATAACTAATACACTTTTACCTTCTTTTGATGAGAATTTATTTCAATCCACTATTGGCATTCCTTTTATAGTTATGTCATCCTTCAAACACTTTCCCTCTTTATAATTTTTTTTTGTTAAATTATTTCATAATAATTTCTTAATCTACACCATTATTTAACATGATCGTGCTTTCCTACAACCATATAAAATTATAGATTTTTAAGGAAATTCAATACATAATCTGCTAGTTTCAGCTTAGGATAGGAAAATTTTATTCTTTGAAACATTAAGAAAATTCAATTAAAATTATACCTCTATGTGCTCAAATCATTTTTCTACCCTCTCTACATCTCCTACAAATAAAAATATCTCAACTATTGATTTAGAACCATCAAGGTGTGTTTGGTAAACTAGAATGACCATGGAAATTTTCCTCTTATATTGGGTTGTTCCCTTACTCTACAATGAGCATAACTTATCTAAGAGACACTTTATTAAGCACTATGTCATCTTATTAGTTGAGATAATATTGCACCTTTAGTATCAATCTTGAGGAATCTTACATTTATATCCATGCTTATGGTTTTGTTTGGGAAAATATTATCTTTTTGACAAGGAACAAAATTCTAAAATTTCTCTATGTTGCATACCTATACATTAAATAACAACAAACTCCACAATGAAATAAATTGTTTTATTACCACTTGATTCATTTAAAATAGGATAGTTATTCCATACACTAGTACCAAATAAATGGATTAACTTACAGAACACAATTAGCTAACTTTAATCAAAATTTCTTGGAATTACATGTAAGTAACAAATGGAACAATCAAGAACACCTATTTCAATAATAAATCCTTAGTATCTAAGTGAATCCAACACTTATAATTTAAAGAAACATCACATAGTTCCATTGAATTTATTTTTAGGGCTCATAAATATAATCTTTGTTGGATATGATCCCTTGACTATTGGCCACCTCCTAGACTATTGCATGTAGTCACTCCTCCACCTCTTCAATAGTTTCGAGAGATGCCAAATATTAGAATTCAAACCTATAATGGGAAAAAAATCATCTACAAACATGGGATGGATTATTAAAATTAATCTTTAATTCTCCTTGTGTTTCTCTCAAATGTGATTCTTCCTCAATGCCTTTGTCAATTTCTTGTGTTAAATAATTTTATAAATGTTCAAAAGACAAACATTAACATGGAAATGCTCTACAACCTCAACAAAATCCCATCCTAAAACCTCTTTAATATCATTGGTAATATCTCCACCTTATAAGAATAAGACCATGTTATCCTAGTAATCTATTAATTCCCCCAATAAATCCATTTAGAAAATCTCTCCAACCAATCAAATGTGGAGTTCAATTTTTATCTAAATAAAAAGGTAGAGTAGGTAGATGGAAAATAACAAGTGTAGGAAGAGAAGCTAGATATTTTAGCATGAATAAATCCTAGGAATCCAATTATATAACCTTTAATTATCATCCCATCATTTGTGATTCATTCATCCCACTTCAGGTTATTAATGGAATGAAGGGGTAAAAATGATTTAAGGAGTTACATGCCACATGTTTGTATGATCTAGACAAATTTTCATATAATTTCCAATTATTAAATAATTCATGCTATAAATCTCTTGATTTGAAAAGAAACATGATGTCTTGTTTCCTTCATGGTAGCAACATAGTTAGAGAATAATTTTAGTGAATCAAGGATTTCCCATGGCTCATATAGTATGATGATTTTCTTCTGATTGATCAATTATATTTTCATGATGCTAAATATAGTTTTCATTGAATATCCTTCAATAATGACTAAATTGATTTTACATGACCACTAATGTTAAGTAATGATGATTTCCCTTTTTACTAGTTCTAGGAAATAAATATTAGATGCAACCTTTATCAAGATTTTTTAAGTCTTTAATCCAGCATATTTTGTACTAGAGTGCCCTAGGTTTCCCCTCAAAGAACCATCAAAATTAAACTTTCACCTAGTTTCTTATGGAGGAATCCATCTAATATGATCTCTAGAAGGGTGATATTTGAACTTAAGAATTATAAATTGATAAATATATTAAATTAAATAAGTAAAATGTTTAGAAAATTAAATAAAATAGTGAAAAAAAATTATTGTGAAAAACTATGATAGATGTTGAATGTTTTTTTGTTAATGGTATGAAAATATTATTGATGATTGGATGAATTATTTGAACTACTAAATGCTCTATTTGTCATGCCAACTAGCATTCAAATTACTAGAGATATTATCTTGTATATACAAATCTAATCTAAGATGCATATTTTATATGTGTGCAACCTATAGGTTCAATATGTATGTATCATGTGCACACTTGTAAATTTATTTAGAACTGTTTTAGATTATGTTTTGTGTGCAATCTAGTAATGAATGTTTTGATTATGAAAAACTATGATAGATGTTGAATGTTTTTTTGTTAATGGTATGAAAATATTATTGATTATTAGATGAATTATTTGAACTAGTGAATTCTCTATTTTTCATCCCAAGTAGCATTCATTACTAGTAATATTATCTTGAATATACAAATCTAATCTAAGATGCATATTTTATAAGTGTGCAACCTATAGGTTCAATATATATATGTATCATGTGCACACTTGTAAATTTATTTATAACTATTTTATATTTATATTCCCTAGATCTAGATATATTATTTACCAAGGTCTCATTGCTCCTTTAGGTGTACATACATATAACATGGAAAATGCATCTGTTCCACCTCTGGAAACATTGTTTGTAAATACTACTAGTGAGATTAGGAGATTGAGAGACTCATTAATAGATGGTACAAACATAGGAATATATTCAAAAGTTTGCATGTCCATATTACAAAGCCTAGAAAAACTAAGAGATGAACTTGGGCATACTAGTGCATATTCCCCTGATAGAGTAGTTGCTTTTCTTTCCCACATGTAGGAAGTAGTTTCCTTATAAACAAATACATGATGTTGTGACAAAAGAAATGATTAAAAACACTTTCTTTCCATTCTATCAAAATCAACATAAGGTGAGGGGATACCAGGTGACCAAATGTGTGGATCATGTTATGGCCCCATTGATCTACCAACAATTTCTTGGAGCACATCCAATCAATATCCAAATAATGACCAAATGCCATTATATTTTGTTTAGCAATTGTATGCTGGGATCCATTTGGGCCTCAAAATCAACTACCTAGACATTCCACAATATGTTAGTCAGGGGTGTGGCAGGATTTTCGATAGGCCCACCTATCATCGAATAGATAGACCAACCCTAGTGTTTGGGAAATTGGTTGGTGGCGGGTCTCCTTCTCTCACCCCAACTCTGGCCCCCTTAGTAGATCAAGTTGTCATTGCTTCCCAAAAGGAAGCAATTGACAGTGTAGGTGACAATGTCACTACCACCACTAGGACATCTACTAATCATGTGGGTTAGTATTTGATGTCTAGACATTCATGATCCACACCATTTGCAGCACAACATAATAACATAGGTCCTTTTACAGTGACAAGCATCCCTACACCCACACAACTTGATGGACTTATCAAATATATGGCACGTAGGAGTATGCATTGTTTGGCTGAGGACCTCTTGGAGGCATATGCCTTCATCACATTGCAAGCAAAGAGAGCGAGAGAAGTTTTAGGTAGTTTTATAGGCTCATCCATAGTAGTAGAAGGAAGTGATCCTGACCCCTCTCCAACATGCATTGTTTGAGCTTGGGCCTCCTCCCTATCTTCAAGGTCCATGTGTTCTTTAGTGGATTCGTTTGATCCAATATCTAGATTTGGCTTGACTTTAGCATGAGAACTTCCTGCTTATTGAGCCCTTTCTACATGTCACAAAATATTTTGTGAAGAAAGTGAGAGATGATGCTATATAAGTGGAGTTTATGTATGCAAGAAAAAAAGTGAGAGACATGATGCTATAAGTGGAGTAGAAATTTCAAATGACATCAATATTGATTCTTGAACTTAAGAAAATTCCAATGGAACAAATAAAATTGTAAATGGATTCAATTTAAGGAGATGGAAAAATGAATTTTCAAAGTCACTAGGTTTTGGAAATTGGATACATGAATTTACATGCAAGCAAAGAAAGTGAGAAGTTTTAGCTAGTTTTATATGCTCATCCATACAAGTAGAAGGAAGTGATCCTAACCCCTGTCCAACATGAATTGTTTGAACTTGGGCCTCCTCCATATCCTTAAGGTGCATATGTTATTTAGCAGATTCGTTTGATCCAATATCTAGATTTGGCTCAACTTTTTCTTTAGAATTTCTTGCTTTTTTGAATTTACATGCAAGCAAAGAAAGTGAGAGACTATGAACTATTTAAGTAGAAATGAACAAATAAAATAAAATATTCTTGAACTTAAGAATTCCATGGAACAAATACAATTAGAAATAGATCATAAGGAATTTAGAAAAAATGAGGTTCTGGAAGTTACGGTAATGTCTATGCAAGATTTTTTTTGTATTAAAGTTTCCAAGTTAAATCTAACATGGTTTTCATAGTTGGAAATAGATTTATAAGGAGAATATTGAAGTGTTAATAAAATCCTAAACACACACATGAGAGAGAGAGAAGAAATAAGCATGCACCTTATTTCTTTCTACGATAATTTTCCAAGTTTTGTTCGCACCTCCTTTTTTCTACTTCTTTTGACAATTTTTGTTGAGCCTTAATTTTTATTTTTCTTTATTTTCACATTTTCTTCTTCAAGTTAAATATGACTCAAAACAAATCTTCTACCAAAGGTAAATTCTCCTCCAAATTTTTCCTTGAATGATAAAAATGAAAAGTTGTCTACTCCAAAATCCACCCTCCTTGATAAAAATGCTAAAATATTTTCTTCTCCAAAATCTACCACCTTGATAAATGTTCAAAAATATCTGCTCCAAAATCTACTCTCCAAGTGATATAAATTTGAATTAATCTTGCAATTTGATATGGAATAATGAAAAATAATCTTGTATTTATATGCATATGGGAAAAAAATTAAAATTAAAATGCATTCTAGTGTATGGAATAACTACCCTAGTTTAAATGAATCAAGTTGTAATCAAACAAGTTATTTCATTTTAGAGTTTGTTGTTATTTAATGTATAGTTATGCAACATAGAGAAATTAAAAAAAATTGTTCCTTGTCAAAAAGATAATATTTTCCCAAACAAAACCATAAGCATGGATATAAATGTAAGATTCCTAAAGCTTGATACTAAAGGTACAAGATTATCTCAACCAATGAGATAACATAGTGATTAATAAAGTGTCTCTTAGATAAGTTATGCTCATTGCAGAGTAAGGGAACAACCAAATATATAGTAGAGGAAAATTTTCATGGTCATTCTAGTTTACCAAACACACCTTGATGGATCTAAATCAATAGTTGAGATATTTTCATTTGTAGGAGATGTAGAGAGGGTAGAACAATGATTTGAGCACATAGAGATATATTTTCAATTAGATTTTCTTGATGTTTCAAAGAATAAAATTTTCCTATCCTAATTTGAAACTAGCAAATTATGCAAATTCAATTTCTTTAAAAATCTATAATTTTATATGATTGTAGGAAAGCACGATCATGCTAAATAATGATGTAGATTAAGAAATTATTTATGAAATAATTTAATATAAATTTTTATAAAGAGGAAAAGTGTTTGAAGGATGATATAATTATAAAAGGAAAGTGTTTGGTCTCATCTACCATGGGTATCTTCAATCTTTTTGATCATTCCTCCTACTAACATTTTGTCTAATTTTAGCTCAACTCTTGTTTGGACATTGAGGTTTTAAGTTATTATTTTATTTTCCTTTATGGTTTGGATCCTTCTTTTAGTTCTATCTCCATGGTTCCTACGGTCTCTTCTTTTATATCTTTTAGGTTAGTAAATATTCTAGGAGAAAGGTCTTCATATTTTTTTAAAAATTTCCACTTGCATCACTTATCTTTCATCCCATTAATCTCCAATTTTTTCCATCTTAGGGTTCCCTCTAAAATTATAGTTTGTTCTCTAGTCCTCAATGGTTCATATTGAAATATTTATTGATTATTCCATTTACAGATTTAGTCATTGACATCTTACTCTTATTTAGTGCACATTTAACATGTGTTTAAAATATATAAATCGCAAATATGTGAGAATGAGTTCTCCAAATATAGATTTAAAATTTGTATAAACATGTTATTGAGTGTAGACATGTACATACATACACATGTATCTATTAATTTATAAAAATTTAAACATAAGCAAACACATATACATGTAGATAAATTTGATGTATAAACATAAACATGCTAAAATAAAAGAGGTACATTGCATGTAGATTGAATGAAAATAAACATATAAACATAAGAAAATGTGTATGTATATCATATAAGCAAATGTAAGTTAGAGATCATCAAATTTCAACTATTAGAGATCATCATATAAGCAAGTGTAGTAGAGATCATAACTCTAGTGCAAGGCCTAATATGAAAGTCAACTCCTAGTTGAATGATCATCTGAATGAGAACCCTACTTTGATGGATGTGTCAAGCCCTGCAGATAAAATTGTGTATAAAATATGTTAAATACATATAATATATTATAAATTTTATGAAAGTTATTTAAGAATGTACATGTATTTTAAATATCTATCTAGATCTATGCATAAATATGCATGTACATATACACATGTATATATAAAAATTTAAAACTCACATGTCCACTAGCAGTAGAATCATTCATAGAGTCATGTCGACATACACAATCTGAATCAAGGCTAGGAGTAACATGAGGTATGTCAACCTACAATATATATACATATATATTAGTACATGAATATATAGTTAAAACTAAAATTTAAAAAATAATTAAAAAAAGAATTGAAACGTGCACACGCACACATACATGCACATCATCTGATATAAGACTATCTAAGTCCTCTGCAACAGTCATCTCCACCAAATCAACCAAACACTCAAGCGATGAGTCAACATCTACATCCATCTGATCCATTGCATGTCGTGCCATAAATGATGAGTGAAGGGGACTATGTAGTTGAGATGGCATCGACAATGACGAACCGAGACCAGTCAACAAATCCATAAAACCCATAGTTTATGCAACATCTGAATGATCTATAGGTGGATTATGATGTACACTAGTTTTAGTCTGAGAGTGACGAGATCCTGGATGTGAATGAACTCCTAAATCCAAACGACCTCTAACCTGCTCTATAGTGATCCCATAGTCCAATTGTAAATTCATGTATCTGATTTCCAAAACCTAGTGACTTTGAAAATTCATTTGTCCATTTCCTTAAATTGAATCCATTTCCAATTGTATTTGTTCCATGGAAATTTTCTTAAGTTCAAGAATCAAGATTGATGTCATTTGAAAGTTCTACTCCACTTATAGCATCATTTCTCTCACTTTTTTTGCTTGCATACATAAACTCCACTTATATAGCATCATCTCTCACTTTCTTTGAAAAATATTTTGTGACATGTAGAAAGGGCTCAACAAGTAGGAAGTTCTCATATTGAAGTCAAGCCAAATCTATATATTGGATCAAACGAATCTGCTAAAGAACACATGCACCTTGAAGATAGGGAGGAGGACCAAGTTCAAACAATGCACATTGGAAAGGGGTCAACATCACTTCCTTCTATTAGTATGGATGAGCATATGAAACTAGCTGAAAAGGTGAGGAAACACATTTATTATAGAAATTTAGATCATTTACTTGAGATGGATATGGAGAAATTGAAATGTTATGCTGACCAACCTGTAAATAAGAGTAAGAGGTCAATGACTAAATCTATAAATGGAATAATCAATCATCATTTCAGTCATCTTGAAACACTTGAAAAAACACAATTTTTATCACATTTACTTCTTCGTAATGAGCTAAAAGAGTCATTACAATTTTTGGATGTACATTTGACATCAAATAAGAAGAAACACATGACACTACAAAAAGATATTATTGAAAAATTTAAAAATGGTTTAGATTCCATTGGGAAAGGATCTCGATCAATGGATAAGGCCACTATAAGAAGGGTGATGTTGAAATCTATTATAAATCAAGATCTATGCAAGAAAAAGAAAAATGTCTGCACTTTTAGCTAAAATTGGTTATAGTAGAACCGCACTAATAAATTACGAGAAAAAGAGAAAGGTTTTAGATGATAGCTTAGAAGGCAACTAGGCAATTATGTGTAAAGCTCCCGGTTTTGAGAAGATTGAAGATGTTGTTAGGAACTTGTTCTCAAGTTTTTGGCATGATCAAACTTGCCCATCATTAAACACTAGAGATGTTTTGAGATATAGGATTGGTCCTGGTATTTACGAAAAACCATATTAAACATTGGATAGACATAACACAACTTGGGATGTATATGAACTTTTGTAATATATATCCTCATATAAAGATTGGGAAAACAATGTTTGAAAGGTTAAAGACATATTATGTTGTTATCATATTGAATTTGATCTCTACTATCAGGTGTTTCAAAAGATGAGAGAAGAAAGTTATGGTTTTCAAAATGCACCTCCTAAATAGGTAAGTTTGTTCAGAAAGGATATGTTATGTGATCATGAAAATGGACCTCAAATAAACTGCATAAAAGAAATTTGTGAAACATGTGGAAATTTGGGTAAATTTCCTTCAAGAAATGAAGATATTGACCTAACAAAGACAGTAAATTGCAAGAGTTACAAGTATGTATTTGTTTCAAACAAATTTTGGGAAAGAATCCACAGGGTTAAACTATGTAGAAGAGGATATTCCTATTGGAATATTTATGGAAGATGTTTTGAAAATTTATACAACCATACATACAACATTCATTTTTTACTAAGTGGCAAGCACAACAATTTCAAACATTTAGAGATACTTTCCCACTTGGAACAGTTCTATCCGTAGTTGACTTTGTAGAAAATTACTCTTTTGTACATCAAAAGAAGATTCAATCAAAATATTACTTTTCAAATCAAATCACTATTATGGTTCATGTGTGTTATCAACATGCACAATCAAAATTAGATGGTGTTGAGAGTACATATGAACAATAATCCATTAAGAAAGAGTATCACTTGTATATTAGTGATGATAAAGAGCGTGACACACTTTTTGTACAACATTGCTTTACAATTTTTTTTGAGAATTTGAGAGGCAAGGATGTACAATTTGAAAAGAATTTTGTATGGTCAGATGGATGTGCGCCACACTCAAATCATCACAATCATTTTATGCATTATCTAGATATCATAAAATTTACAAAATACCACATGTTTGGATTTTTTTTTAGAGTGGGCATGGAAAGGGTGAGTATGATGGAGCGGGAGCTTGCATCAAATGTGCTTTAAGAAAGCATCAAATAAGTTATTCAAAAGATCATGTAGACAATGCACATGATGTTGTTGAATGGTGTAAGAAACACATTGCATCAAATGAGGTTGGCACATCTTCAAGAAAAAATTGAAACATTCACATAGAGTATTTTGGGAGATATCGGGTGTGTATAAATTACATTTTCAAAAAATTTAATAAATATTTAAATTTAAAATTTATATATATAAAAATATACATATATACATATATATATAAATGTATATATATACATACATATGTATATGTATATATACATGTATATGTATACACACACACATATATAATATATATATATATATATATATATATACATACATGTTTGTTCACATAAGTTTTTTGTTGTACATGTATCTAGGTGTGGATAGAAGATCGATGCATGGATGCAAGAGGGTAGAAAAAACAAGATCTTTTCATTGTGTTATGAGTTTAGGTAGTTACCTTGGATGGAAATTATACACAAGGGATTACTCTTGTTTTTGCACTAGTGCATTGCTGGAAACTCTAATCATGCATGCAACAACCAATAACTTGGATATGTTAGTAAATGGGATATGGTGCCACTAGTTGTTTCAGAAACACACAATGAAAATGAGGAAGAAATATTTGAAGAAATTCCTTTTATTTCAATTGATTGTGACCATATTTTAGGATTGGTTAGAAAAGGTACATGTGTAAGTTTTCAATAATTTAAATATTATATATATAGTTAATTATCATTAAAGTCTAGAGACATTTCTAATTTGTTTGGAATTTTTTTTATGTAAATTTGGTGTACAGGAGATGTTTTTTTAGTCATAGTAGAACCTAGAAACACAGAAGGTGTTATCTATTATTTATTGCATTACACAAAAGAGAGGAATAAGCTAACACAACCTAAAACAAGTGATAGAATTAAAAATTATACATATACATTGTGTTCACATGTGCACATTACATTAAAAATATTAAATATATATTTTACAAACCTTGACCATGAAAAATGTTGTACACATTCACATGTCTTACCTTAGGTTCATGTTTATCATGCAGGTTATGTTATAGTGCAAGGGATATATCTAAAACAATTCAAAGTTGTTCAACATGGGATTCATTTTGTAGACTATCAACTTGATAACAAGGTATATCAATATAGTCACCTAACAACTGCTACCGCCCTACATCTTCATGTAGTTCCACATGCATTTGGACAAAAAAATGGAGACTAGATAGTGATAATTTCATCAAAAAAAATTTGCATGTTATTGAATAGCGGGTTGAACCAGAATGTTTGAGTTAGATTATATCCATGATTTTCAAGTTCACTTGTACATGTATACATGTTCAAGTGAGAACTTATAATAACTTGTACCTAGTTGTAAATCATTTTGTGTAAATTCCAATTATATGTACATATTTGTTCAATGGAATTCTTAAGTTCAAGAATCTTTGATTTCATTTGAAAGTTCAACTACACTTATATCATCATCTCTCACTTTTATTTCTTGCATGTAAACTTATATATATGCTTTCAATACTTGTTTGAAGCCTAGTGAAGTTTTTAAAAATCATTTTTCCTAAATTACAATTATATACAACTTATATTTGTTCCATGGAATTCTTAAGTTCAAGAATCTTTGATTTCATTTGAAATTTCAGCTCCACTTATAGCTAGAAAAGTTATTCTAGAGTGGGTGGACAATTCTATAGAGAGAGAGGTATATATACTAGCACTTGCACCTAAAGGAGGTTCAAGGAATACACCGATAGAAAACTAAATTTATGTTAACATGTTAGAGAGTATGTGTTTTGGATATGCTGCAAATTCTTGTTGCATGCGGTGTAATTAAACAATTAATAATAAGTGTTAAATAATGGAATGAAATAAATTTAGACATATCTAGATTTTTATATGGGAAAGAAAAACCATCATGAAATGCAATATTTTCATTAGTAAGAAGTATGATTATATCATTGATGTTTTTTCTACATGATCATAATTAGGTTTATTATAAGATATAAAACATAAAGAAACATAATCTATATGCCATGAATAAATATAATTATAAGAAAACATAATGTCATCATCTATAAATAGATCTTATGAAGGAACTGTATGTATCATTAGAGACAAAAAAATGTACTATCACTTCATTTAAGAGATATTTAACATGTGATGATCATGGAGTGGTGAAATAAGAATGTCCAACAAAGTGGGAAAGGTGATAATGAAATACCTAAAGAAATGAAAAGGATACATGTTTTCATTTAAAGTTGTCATAAACAATGTGATCTCATTAGTATGATAGAATGTCATAAGTGAATCAAGAACAATATAATTATATGTTATAAAATATTTGAGGATGTCAAAATTAATGATGGAAGCATTAAGAGAGGCTAAAGATAAAGGACCATGAGAATCCATAGCATGAAAGTAAGGCTCTAAGGATTGAGGGTTTACAAGGATATACAATAAAAGCATAACCAACCTAAAGGAATGATTAAACTAGCACAAAAGTGAAAGTATAATTACTTTAAAATCATATTTGAAATATTTGGGAAGAGGTAATTGAAAGGAAAAGCTAGGAGTGTGTAGGGTGAGTAAAGGATAGGCATAGGAGAAGAAGTGCCAAACTCTAAAATGAAGATCTCCCAATAAATGACATAAGAAAAACAAAAAAAAATCTAAAAGTAAGATATAATTATAAATAAATGTCTATACAAAAAAATCTATTATAAGCTAAATAAATAATTGTTCAAAGGTATTGCACTTCCATGATATTTAAAAAAAAATATTTGAATGAAGATAATTATTGAAAATGAAAAAAAGGGACCTTCCTTTGGAGGTCCTTTCTATTGGAGGCCCTTTCTATTCCTTTCTATATAAGGTTTACAAATGGAGACATCAATAATTACAAAAATGTTGTTTATAATAAATAGTTGTAGTATGTTGAGGCTTCAAGTACTTTAAAGAAATTAAGTATTATCTAATTATAAAAATTTTGCACACAAATTTTAAACATAAATCAATGCAAATAAAAAAAGAAAGTTGCCATCAAATTGACAAAAAATACTACAAATGGAAATAGAATGTTCCCATCCAATTGCCAAATCAATATTTATATGACTTCTATGTGAAAAGTGGGATTTTGGAGGCTTTTACCTAATATTTAAAGGATTTTACCATTAAATGGTAGGTGAAACTTGTTTTCCAATGACTCAATAGTAGTTTGTGGGCATCAAACTTATTTCAGCCTCAAATCTCACGATATATGTAGCCTATCAGCTAATAAAGAGAGAAAAACTCAAAAGATAGAGAATGAGATAAGGAGAAAAATTAAGATAGATAGATATCAAGAGAGAGAGAGATATTGAGATAGAGATTGAAAGAGAAAGAAATAAACAAAGAAAGAAAGCATGAGAGATAAATATAAGAGATACATGGGAAAAGAGAGAAAATTGAAACTAACTTTTTATAGGTCATTTCATGTCAACAATCCAAGGATGACATGTGTCCTTGGGGATTTATGCTCAAGATGCCCTTAACCCTCTACCCTCTAGCCTTAAAACCTCTACCCTCTACCCTCTATCTCTCTCCCACTTCCTCCCTCTTTATATCTCTCCCCTCTACCCTAAACACTTAAACCCTCCACCCTCTACCCTTAACCCTAAACCCTAAACCCTTAACAATCTACCCTTAAACCCTCTACCATGAACCCAATGCCCTCTACCCTCAACCCTAATCCCTCTACCCTTAAACCCTCAACCCTCTACCCTCTACCTTAAACTCTCAACCCTCAACCCTTAAACCCTATACCCTCAACCCAATACCCTCTACCCTCTACCCTCAACCATAAACCCTCAACCCTAAACCCTTAAAACCTTAACCTTCTACCTTCTACCCTTTATCTCTCTCCCACTCCCTCCCTCTCTCTCTCTCAAGTCTGTCCCTCCTACCCCCTCTCCCTCTCTAGGTCTCTCTCTCTCTCTCTCACTCACTCATATCTCAAGATCCCCTCTACCCTCTACCCTCTACCATTAACCCTTAACCCTTAAACCCTCTACCCTCTACCCTCTATCTCTTTCCCACTCCCTCCCTCTATCTCTCAAGTCTCTCCCTCCTATCCCCTCTGCCTCTCCCCTCTACCCTTAAACCTAAAACCTTAACCCTTAAACCCTAAACCCTTGTACCCTCTAATCTTAATCCTCTACCCTCTACCCTCTACCCTCTACTCTCTACCCTTAACCCTTAAACCCTCTACCCTCTACCATTAACCCTTAAACCCTAAAACCCTAAAACCCTATATCCTCTACCCTCTACTCTTACACCCTTAAACCCTATACCCTCTACCCTAAACCCTAAACCCTTAAACCCTAAAACCTTAAACTCTCAACCCTCAACCCAATACCCTCTACCCTCTACCCTAATCCCTGAACCCTATACCCTCTACCCTATACATTGTACCCTCAATCCTAATCCCTCAAACCTATACCCTAAATCCTCTACCATCAACCCTAAACCCTAAACCTTAAACCCTTAAACCTTCTACCTTCTAACCTTAACCCTCTACCCTCTATGTCTCTCCCAATCCCTCGCTCTCTCTCTCTCAAGTCTCTCCCTCCTACCCCCTCCCCCTCTCTTAGGTATCTCTCTCTCATTCATTCCTCCTATCTCGAGCTCCCCTCTACCATTAACCCTTAAACCCTAAACCCTTAAACCCTCTACCCTTTACTCTTAGGCCTCTACCCTCTATCTCTCTCCCACTCCCTCCCCCTCTGTCTCTCTCAAGTCTCTCCCTCCTACCCCCTCTCGGGTTCTCTCCCATCTACCCTTAACCCCAAACACTTAACCCTTAAACTAGAAACCCTTGTACCCTCTACCCTCTATCTCTCTCTCAAGTATCTCCCTCCTAACCCCCTCTACCTCTCTCAATTCTCTCTCTCTCACCCACTCCTTCTATATCTCTCCCCTCTACCCTCTACCCTTAACCCTTAAACCCTTTGTTGATGTTCTATGGCAACATCAGTCATGTATTCCAGCCTAGATCACACATATAAGAACAATTAAATAATAGCCTATCAGCTATTTAATTGTTGAGTTCGTACTTTATTATGGGTCACATCCCTTGGTAAATATTAGTTTATATTTGTCACTTATGAATTGGCTCGGTTCTTGAAGAGACGTGATTTATGAGGAGGCCGACATGCTTGCCATTGGACACAATTTATTGAAAGGGTGCTATCTCCTATGAAGGGATGACTTGCTTGAAGAGTGACAACCTCTCACTCATGTATATATATGTGCCACCTCTCATTATTTATTATTCAAGTTACATACATCCATTTTTGTCAGTGCATGTTATTCTTCAAGGAAAATCGACATAATTGAAGGTTGAGTTTATATAATCTAAAGATAGCATTATATATCTATGTGTGCATTATCTTGTGATTCTTATTATTGGCCTTCATTTTGGCTCATTGTAAAGGTGACATTATTGTGTTAATTCAATATATAAGTGATATATTGTTGCTAGGTTTTTCTCCCTCAAGAGGAGGGTTTTCCCAGGGTATCTGTTGTGTTATTGTGTGTGATTTGAATTAATTTTCTATGCAATAAATATGATCATAAAATCTAACATGGTATCAGAGTGGGTTTGAGGATATCGTGATCAAATTTTTCCTTACAACAATACTCTATTCTCTTATTTATATTTCTTTGTTTATCTATACTTTAGTCAATATGGTGAATGGGCTTAAGATTGAGGATAGACTCGAGAGAGCATCCAACTTCACATCATGGAGGTTCAGGATCATGCTCACCTTGCAAGAGAATGACTTGGCTGAGTTTGTGGAGACCAAAGTTCCCGAACCTGAGGAGCAAGAAGAGAAGTTATAGTGGAGGAAGAAAGATATCAAGGCAATGAAAATGTTGGTTGATTTCATCATGGATCATATCATTCCCATTGTATCTAAGCTGAAGAGGGAAAGATACATGTTCAAAACATTGGAAGAAATGTATGAAATCAACAATACTAGCTGAGCACTTGCACTGAAGCAACAAATACACTATGTGAAGATGGCAAAAGGAGAAACAATGATTACCTACTTCATGAGGATTTTGGATTTGAGAGATCAGCTCTCGACAATTGGCCATGTGGTTGATGACAAAGACTTGACCATGCTTGATTTCAATGGTCTTCCTTTTTCTTCAGACTCCTACATTCAAGGAATCAGTGCAAGATCAAAAATGCCTAAGTTTGATCGTCTAAGGGCAGACTGCATTCAAGAAGAATCAAGGTTGGTGGCTAGAGGCATTGGTAAAAGTTCAAACAATGAAGATATTCATGTTCTCGCCTCCAAGCTTCAAAGAAGAAAGGAAAATATGGAAAGAAAGGATTCTTCAAGAGGAATTGAGATAAGGGAAATGATGGTGCTCCTGATTTCAAGAAAAAGGGAGACTTGTCCAAGATTCAATGCTTTGGGTGTGATAAGTTTGGCCACTTTGCTAGGCAGTGTCCATCCAAACCTAAGTAATAGGCTACTGTCACAAATGTTGATGATGCTTCTCTGTAGAAGGATTCATGAGAATATTTTTTCTATTCAACATTATCAAGCAATGTACCCACAAACACCAACAGTTGGTTGATTGACAGTGGTGCTTCTGGACACATCACTAGTTTTAAGGAGCACTTATCAAGCTTGGTGGAGAGAGATTCTTTTGAACAAGTCAATATTGGAGATGATGCTAGCTACTCGATGAAAGGGATTGGGACCTCTACTCTTCATTTGGATTTCAGCATCACACTTCAGTTGAGCGATGTTCTTTATGTTCTAGGAATTAAGCGCAATCTCATCTCCATTTCAACCCTAGAAGATAAAGGATATCAAGCTGCCTTCTCCAAAGGAAAAGTACTTGTGTGGATGGAGAATTCCAGTTTCAAGGATGCTCAAGTAATTGGTGTTAGACATGAAAGTCTCTATAGGCTATGCACACATCCCACTTTAGGCATTAGTTCATGATTCTTCAAGCTTATGTGATATTTGGCATCGAAGATTGGCTCACCTACACTTTTGAGCCTTACCTATTATGGAGAAGATGGTTTCGGGAATTCCTAAGTTCATCAAGAGCATGAAGGAACTTGCAAAGGTTATGCAATGGGTAAGAATACAAAAGCTTCATTCCATAGTAGAGAAAGTAGATCTAAGTGTATTTTAGACCTTATTCATTTTGATTTATGTGGACCTATGTCTGTTCCTTCTTCGAGTGGTTTCTTGTATTCTATTCTTTTTATTGATGACCACTCTAGAAAGACTTGATTTTTTTTTTGAAAACTAAAGAGTTTGAGGAAGTGTTAGAAAGGTTGAAGGAGTTCAAAGCTCTAGTAGAGAATATTTCTGGTAAAAGAATCAAGATCCTTAGATCTAATAATGGAGGAGAATACACCTCTGGCATCTTTTGAATTTTTTTTGTTGATGTTGGGATTAAGAGGGAGTTTTGTGTCCCCTATAATCCGCAACAGAATGGTGTTACAGAGAGAAAGAATAGGACAATCGTGGAAGAAGAAAATCCATGATCCATGACCAAGATCTGCAAACCTTCTTATGGGAAAAAGCTTCTAGGACTTTTGTATATGTTCAGAATAGAAGTCCTCGCAAAGTATTGACTTTGAAAGAAGCCTTTACAGGAAAGAAGTCAGAGATTAGTCATTTAAGGATCTTTGGATGTCCTATCTATGTTCATGTTCCAAAGGAAAAGAGAACAAAGTTGGAGCCTTCTAGCAAGAAGGGAATATTTGTGGGCTACAGTGAGACATCAAAATCCTATAGGATATACATTCCAAGTTAGAAGTTGATTGATATCAGTAGAGATGTCACATTCGAGGAAGATGTTACATTTAGAAGATTCAAGGGAAATCATATGGAGATTGGCAATGACAAGTCTCCTCAAGATATGGAAGTTGACCATACTTCTGAGATTCAAAGGGTGACTTCTGAACCAAAGGAAGATGTTGATCTAGTTGAGCCCTTGGAACCTACTGATGGGCCTAGCAATATTGTGATTAGGAGAAAAAGACCTCTTTAGGCTAGGTAAAAAATGCAAGAAGTAGAAAAGTTTGCAGCTCCTAAAGGTACATTCAGAGAAAGTAAAAGAATGCATAAGTTCTCTAGTTATGTTGCCTTAATGAGTCAGATCATTGAATATGAGCCTTCCATTACCGAGGAAGCATCTAGTCAACAGGTTTGGAGAGATTCTATGGCTGAGGAGTACCAGTCAATTCTCAAGAACAATGTTTGGGACATTATTCCTAGAACTGAAGGAAAATCTGTGATATCTTCAAAATGGCTCTTCAAGATCAAGCATGCAGCTGATGGGAGCATTGAGAAGTACAAGGAAAGATTCATAGCGTGAGGGTTTTCATAGAAAGAGGGAGTTGATTATGAAGAAACATTTTCTCTTGTTGCTTGCTATACTTCTGTTAGGACCATCATTGCCATTGTTGCATCTAGAGGATTCATCAGACGAATGTGAAGATAACTTTTTTGAATGGTGTGATCAAGGAAGAAGTTTATGTCGAGCAACTTGATGGATTTGAGTTACATGAGAAGGAGTCTCATGTTTGCAAGTTGAAGAAGGCCTTGTATGGTCTTAACCAGGCTCCTCGTGCATGGTACACAAATATTGATCAATGCCTATCAAGCTTGGGATTCATGAAGAATTATGTTGATTCTAATCTTTACTTCAAGGTAATTAATGGTGATGCATTGATTTTAGTTTTGTATGTTGATGATTTGATCCTTATTAGAGAAGAGCACTTAATCATCAAATTTAAGGAGTTGTCCTTTGAGTTTGAGATGAAGGACCTTGGGCTCATGCAATACTTCCTTGGCTTAGAAGTTTGGCAGAAGCCAAATGAGATGATTCTAAGTCAAGGGAAGTACACCATTGATACACTTAAGAGGTTTGGTATGATGGATTGCAAATCCATGTCTACACCTACAGAGACAAACTTGCATAAATTAAAGGAGGCTATAGCTAGTTCAAACTTGGTGGATCCTACTTTGTACAAGAAGTTGATTGGGTCTTTAATGTATCTAGTTAACACTAGACCAGATATTTGTTATGCTGTGAGCGTACTTAGTCAGGTCATGTATGAACCAAGACAAATACATCTTGTTGTAGCTAAACATATCCTAAGATACTTGCGTGGCATAGTTGGATATGGGTCGAGATATTCTTCAGATGTGAACTTGGAGCTGCTTGGTTATACTGATTCTAATTGGGCAGGGAGTGTTACTAATTAGAAGAGCACCTCTGGATGTTGCTTCATTTTGGGATTTGCTATGATTTCCTAGTGCAGCAGGAAGTAGTCATCCATATAGCAGAGGCAAAGTATATTGCAGCTTGTATGGCAGCTCGAGAAGAAATGTGGCTTCATAAGCTCCTTGTAGGATTTTTTGGACAATCAATGGAGCCTACTATCATTCATTGTGATAACCAGAGTTGTGTGAGGCTTTCTGTCAATCCTATGTTTCATGACATAACCAAGCATGTTGAGATCAAATACGACTATATTAGAGATATGGTATTAAGGAAAGCTATATAGTTGAGGTATATCATCACTAATGAGTAGACGGTATACATTCTCACCAAGCCTCTCTCCAGAATAAAGTTTGTGTACTTCCAAGATAAGCTTGGTATGGTGGAGAATCCAGCCTTAACTAAGAAAGAGTCTTAGTATCAGTGAGAGAAGTTTGAGGTGAAATCCCTTGATAACGAGTTCTTCTCTATGAGAGAAGTTTGAGGTGAAATCCCTTGATAACGAGTTCTTCTTTGTGAGAGAAGTTTGAGGTGAAATCCCTTGATAACGAGTTCTTCTTTGTGAGAGAAGTTCAAGGTGAAATCCCTTGATTAATGAGTTCTTCTCTTAAAGAGAAGTTTGAGGTGAAATCCCTTGATTCCACCCTCTAAGAGAGTCATGGCGGATGTCATGTGTGTGACTCCATGACAATATCACATGAGAGAGTTTGTGATGATCTTCTTGTACTTGTGTTTTCACCCTCTGGGAGAGCCATAGTGAAAGTCATGTTGTGGTGACAACATCATGCAAGTGATGAACACTTGTAAATAACATATATGGTTGTAGCCTTATGGTTGATATCATGTTGAGGTCATATCTAATATCATGATGAGGTGATATTATTCTCTTCCATTTATGGTTGTAGCCATTGTGATAAACATCATGATGAGGTGACATGTCTTGTGCAGCTAAAAGCATACTCCTTAGCTGAGAGGGAGAGTTGATGTTCTATGGTAGCATTAGTCATATATTCCAGCCCAGATCACACATAAAAACAATTAAATAATAGCCTATTGTCTATTTAATTGTTGATTTAGTACTTTATGATGGGTTACGTCCCTTGGTAAATATTAGTTTAAATTTGTCACTTATGAATTGGCTCGATTCTTGAAGAGACACAATTTATGAGGAGGTTGACATGCTTGCTATTGGATGTGGTTTATTGAAAGGGTGCTATCTCCTATGAATGGCTGACTTTCTTGAAGTGTGACAACCTCTCACTCATGTATATATGTGCCACCTCTCATTGTTTATTTATCAAGTTACATACATCCATTTCTGTTAGTGTGTGTTATTCTTCAAGGCAGATCAACATAGTTGAAAGCTGAGTTTATATCATCTAAAGATAGCATTATATCTTTGTGTGTGCATCAGCTTGTGATGTTTATTATTGGCATTCATTTTGGCTCATTGTAAAGGATACATTATTGTGCTAATTCAATATATAAGTGATATGTTGTTTTTGGGTTTTTCTCCCTCAAGAGGAGGGTTTTCCTAGGGTATCTGTTGTGTTATTGTGTTTGATTTGAATTAATTTTTTGTGCAATAAATCTAATCATAAAATCTAACACCCTCTACCCTCTACCCTTAACCCTTAAACCCTTAAACCCTAAAACCCTCTATCCTCTACCCTCTACCCTTACACCCTTAAACCCTATACCCTCTACCCTTAACCCTTAAACCCTCTACCATCTACTCTTAACCCTATACCCTCTATCTCTCTCCCACTCCCTCCCTCTCTCTCTCTCAAGTCTCTCCCTCCTACCCCCTCTCCCTCTCTGAGGTCTCTCTTTCTCTCTCACTCCCCCTCTCTCTCTCTCTCACTCCCTCTCTCTCTCCCACTCCCTCTCCCTCTCTCTCCCTCTCTCATTATCGCAAACATAACATGATCCTATTGGTAATGGAGCCTAATTATCTTCTTGATTCAAAGGTTTTATTTCACTCTCTATCCATCCATCTATCTTCCTCTCTATATATTTATCTCTTCCATTTCTATATATCCTTCTCTCCTCTCTCTCTTTATCTCTCCCTCTCCTTCTCTCCTCTTCATATCCCTCTCCTTCTCCTTCTCCATCTCCATACCTATCTCTATCTTCCTATCAATATCTATCTCCTTACCCCTCTCTCTCTCTCTTGCTCGTCCCCCTCTATATCTTCCTCTTTCTATCCCTACCTATCCCTCTTTATATATTTATCTCTTCCATCTATATATATCCTTATCTTCTCTCTCTCTCTCTCTCTTTATCTCCCCATCTCCTTCTCTCCCATCACTATCCCTCTCCTCCTTCTCCTTCTCCTTCTCCATCTCCATCTCTATCTCTATCTCCTTACCCCTCTCTCTCTCACTCTTCCCCCTCTAACTCTCCCTCCCTTTCTATATCTCTCCCTCTCCCTCTATATATATTGAGCTATCTCTCCCTCTCCCCCCATCTTCTTCTCTCTCTCTCCCTCTCTACATATCACTCTCCCTCCCCCATCTTCTTTCTCTCCCTCTTCTACCTATATCTCTCTCCCTCTCTCCCCCTCTCTCCCTATCTTCTCTCTCTTCCTCTTTGACCTATCTCTCTCCCTCTCTCCCCCTCTCCCCCTCTTCTCTACCTCTCCTCTACCTATTTCTCTCCCTTTCTCTCCCTCTCTCTCTATCTCCCCCCTCTCTCTATCTCTCCCCATCTCTCCCTCCCACACTCCCTCCTTATCCCCCTATATATCTCTCTATCTCTACCTCTCTCTATCTCTATTTAAACTAAGCATTTTATATTTAAACTAAATATTTTCTTTTTATAAATTATAATATATTATTATTATTTTAAATTTTGTTTATTTATAATTTTATATTTATTTACACTATATTTTTTAATGTTTTTAATTCAAAAGTATATTGATATTATAACATTTATTGTAATTATTTATAATATATACATCTATAGTATATTATTTATATTATTAATAACTATTATATAGATATATTATATATTATCGATATTAAAAAATATATTATTAATATTATATATTATAAAATAACACTATTGCAAACATGGAGCAAAAAAAATTAAAATGGATTCATTGGTGGGGGGTTCAAGTGAATAGTGGTTCGCTCAAACCCCCCTTTTCCTCTCTTCTCCCCCTCTGGCACCAAAAATGTCCAAAATTTTTCCCTTTGAGGCTCAAGTTGAGGATAAAAATGGAGGAGACTTCACAGAACCAACTGGATGATGGTAGTCCTTGGAACGAGCTATCCAATGAATATAATTTTAATATGTTTTGGTTTTATTATGTATTTGTATTTTTAGTTTTATTAAACATAGGTTTTTCACTAAAAATCAAACTCTCTATTCTACACGTGGAAAATAGCATATTGTGAAAAAAAATTTGAAATATATGAGTGCACCAAATATTGAAGTCCTTGATCCAACAAAAAAAATAAAAATTCGATACATACAAAAAAGGTTACATTGTATATGGTCTTCCTATGGTTGAATTATAATTAGTTTGACTTCAAAGCTTGATTAAGGAAAAAATATTCAATAAAATACTATGAAACTAATTGGAAGCACTAGATATCGTAGTTGCAAATCTAAATTTGAAAAAAATAGAATTTTAGCTTTCATGGAAAAGAAGTTATGTTGTATACAGTGAGCATCACTCCTTGAAAATGGTGTTTACTAAAAAAAAAACTAGTTTTCGAAGGAGATGAAAAAAGAAGTGCAATCTAATTCCAAAAAATTTGAAAAAAATATATTTAGAATCTATAGATATAATGTTGCAAATCACTAGTTTGCATCATCTTCAAATTCCTCGCGGTTTAGCCACTATAGCTGCCTAAAAGTGAAGATTTAGTTAAAAAAATATTTTTGTGTCTAGTTTGGCCAAAGATTGTAAACCAATATTGTGGGATCACCCCTCAATCAAACCCTTGTTTTGGTGTTCCCACCTCTACAGATAGGAAAAATATAGAGTAGGAAGTAAGCAAATGTGATGTGATAAAAGCAAACCCCACTTGAGGAGGAGGACCTGTATCACAAAACGTAGGTGATAAAAGCAATCCCCGCTCAAGGAGGAGAACCCATATCACAAAGTAGAGATGCAGTTGATAGAGGATATGAACCTCCAGGATGCTCACAAGCATGAGATAAGGGAGATGAAGTTGCAAGAGCCAAAGGAGCTACAAAGCGGGGAGAGAAAGATAGCTACAGGAGCCAAGAATGTTGCAAAGGGTGTTGCTAAGAGAGATTGAGAGTGTTTGAAGCTACTGTAACAAGTTGTATGGAGCTATGCAAGCAAGATAACAAGAGAAAGAGAGGAGGAAAAGGTAGGATCCAAAGCTAGAGAGGAGCTAGAAAGGTTTAGAGAGAGAAAATGAGGTGAATAGATAACATTTAAAGAGAGAAGAGAAGTAAAAAGAAGCTTCCTTGGGTGATTACAAGGGATCTCGAGTTGTTACCATTGACCAAAGGAGATGGCAAGTGGCAAACATGCACAAAAATAATCATTTGAATGTTGAAACATCACAAGACGCTAGTGTGGTGCATAGATATTTGCACGGTGCGCTAGTGTCCAAACACATCATGCTACAAAACAACACAAATGGGAAAATCACAAGTTTTGATGAAAAGATGACATGCGAGGGTAGTTGTTGAAAAGGGGTGTTGGAGCATCCTGAGAAGGGAAAAAGGTTGATGTAGGGGCTAAAATGATCCTACACATGATACTAAGGGATTGGACACTAAAGCACATAAAAGAATGCATGTGAAATTGCAGGGGGTGCAATTTTGTTACTATACGGAACCATAAATAGTGCAAAAGATGGTGCATCTAGTATGTAGGTTGACTTTAGGGAAATTCAGATGGATTGTGGCTACGACCAATAACTACAAACCCCACAACACTCCTTCCAAATGAACTACCACCTCTACATATTGTTGTGGTTGGCCATGAAGATCTTATTAAATTTGCTAGAGGAGTGACCTGAACTAATAGCTTGTGGAAGATGGTTCTTTAGAATTGAATTAATCAGTTACAAACAAGAAATTAATTAAATATTGTATGAACCAAGATCCCAATACCTGCAAAACATAAAGAACACACACATTAGAAGATTGAAATTCAAGTTAGAATCTAAGTTCCCCATGAAATCCATTTACAAAGCTAAAATTATGAAATGAGATGAATAACACAATAAGAAAAAAATAAAAAGAGATTGAATCCTAATTAAATAAGCGAACTCTTGATCCCATGGAGGAATTAGTGCCAATTTGATGTAAAAATTGGTCATTTCCCAACTCCAATGATGCAATGTTGATTGGTGATGAAGAGTGATCCACTTTGTTGAAGATTCAATGAAGCTCCATGATGAAAAACTTGCATAACCTAGCTAGGATTTGATAAAAAATGATGAAAATAGCTAAACTTGAGTATGGATTTAAGTATAATAACTCTGCTCAAATTGTGGATGATGAAATAAGAAAAGATACCTCTTATTTATAGAATAGTAAGATGGAGAAATTCCCAAAATGGAGCAATGTGGGACTAACTTTCAACCAATGGCAAGGTGCCACTTGTCAAAAGATGGATGGATGAAGGATGTGCACATTTTGATGAATGTGCTCATAAATGCAATTAGGTGGAATTTGAAAATAATGAAATGACATGTAAGAGGGAAAAAGGAATATCGTAAATGCCACTTGGCTCAATGTAAAGATGAAATAAATGTCTTTTTGGAAGGACTAAGTCCACTTGGAGTTGAATTCAAATTTGAAGGAATATTCCTCTATTATGCCATCTTGAGAGAAAATAGAGATTTAATAAATTAATTAAATCTATTTTCATGTGCAAGTGGAAAAATTTAGAGGATGGGACATGAATTAGGATTAAATTAATCGAGGGTCGATTAATTTAATGAGGGATTAGATGATGTGACAATTTTGACTTAGATTTATGGGTTAATTTAAATCAAATATGAGAGGAATGTGATTTTAGAGATAGTTAAATAAATATTTTGATTTATTCAACTAAAGGGGATGATTGGTTAGATTAAATCAAATAAAGATTCAATTTATTTAATTTAATGAGATGATAGACTTTAGAGATTAATTAAATAAAATTTATTTATTTAATTAAATAAAGGGGCTAAGGTTAATTAGATAAAATTGATTGATTTAATTAACGAGAGAGAATGACTTAATCAAATAAATGAATTATTTAATTAAGAGAGGAAAATTGATGAATTTAATCAAATAAGGGTATTCAATTAAATGGTTAGACTGAAGGGTGATTAGGGATGAAACAGTGTTAGTAGTCGGGATGTAATGTCAATTAGTACATTTTACATGTCTACATTTTTCCCCTCTTTGAAGCAATGCACTTGTTGCACTACTTCAAACAATAAATTGTCTCGATCAAAATCCAAAAAAAAATTAATTTCAAAACTTGCCCCACTACTACCCCGACGAAGGAAAACATGCCAATATACTGCCCCTTAAGAGATCAGACAAAAAATTTGAATTTTGGGTGAACTCGCGAAAAAAGAGGACAAGGTGCCCGACGGGTTCAAAAAGGCTTTGGGAAGTCAAAAGATGAGATAAAATGTGAAAAATGATATGAAATGACCATCAAACGGACAAAAACAGGACGAGGGGACCTAGACCCTTCCTGGATGGCTGAACAAGGTTAGAAAACCCTAATTTTTATGTTTAAAGAGGCCTTGAGGGGCAACTTCCAATTCATTTTCGCATTCATCCTTGAGAGATTCTACGATTTTGAGCTTTGAAACCTTGGGAAGATGGTGCAATGTGAGCTCCCCATGCATATTTTCGACAAGGTACAGACACACTAGAGACTTCCTGGCATTGGACCACTGGTGAGTCGACCTAACCCAAGCTTATCTTTCTTTCTTTCATGCTCATTTAATGCTTTTGAAATCAAATCTATAGACGCGGTGCCATATTTGCACCACTAACAATTTCAAACTCCATCGGTCAGTGTTTAAACTAAACTACTGTTGCAAGGTGTGTCACTGAGGTGTTGTTTGGAGTTTAGGTTTAAACTTGAAACTATGACACCTTAGTAAAGTGCACCGCAGTGGTGGACTTTAAAGTTAGGGTTTTTGCTAAATCATGATGCTTTGGCAAAGTGCATCGCTGCAATGCAGTTTGAGGATTTTGAGATTCTAGCGTCACAGTTTGAAATTTTCAAGCTACACTATCTTCACAAGTAGCAACATTGGAGCAATTTTTTGAACGCTGAAACAAGTATGGACAAGAAATTTTTGGTGAATTTTAACACAATGAATTTTCCTGATGGAGGAGGAGGTGAGAAAGATCTATTCACGTGAGCATAGGTATTAAGAGATTTTCTGGTATTGCATGATCTAACTAAGAGGGAGCAGGAGTGCCTAGGAGAGATGGGGCTTTGGTATATTGCCTATGCACAACTCATGTGGACACACCTGGGCATGATGATGACACTCACTGAGAGGTGGCACAGTGAGACCTCTTCATTTCACTTTCCAACCAATGAGGCCACAATCATGCTAGAGGATGTGTGGCGGATCTTGATATTTCCCATTCATGATGAGCGAGTTATTTACAACATGGATGTCAGGAGGGAGGCCTGTTATGTTGTCACAGACACCAATGAGATCATATTCTATGAGGGCTAGATTGAGTTGGAGCATCGTAGGTCCCTCATCTCACCATACCACTTAGTGATTGCCGCTATTATATCAGGACTTATTGCTTCAGATCAGTGAGGCTGATATTTCAATCCTGTTTGGGGGCTTGCCTAGGAGTGCATGGTCCAATGGCGACTGATACTTTTTGCATGGGGCCTAGTTTTGCTAGCCTCTCTTTACAGATATCTTCACGAGTTCACCTCTCTGGATGGTAGAGCACTTGGGGCGGGGGTCACACTCCTACATATCTAGGCATGGGAGCACATCCCCATGCTTCATCCATGAGTTGTTCCTATTCTAATGGAGCCAAATGATCCAGTGGTCTAGCATTATAGAGAAGCCCTTTCATTTACCCATATAGGAGAGCATGCGATTCATCATTGGAGGAGGGTCCTCAATGACATGTGAGTGTTCTGATGGAGGCCATACCTTGGGCAGCTAGGTTGGTTTGATGATGCACAGTAGTGATACTTTGCTCACCAGGACAACTTGATGTAGGGGCAAGAGCACACTATGATTGAGATGTACCTGTTGGGTAGGGTCCAGTGAGAGTTTGGCGAGCCACATGATCAACTTGATGATTAGTATGTGGCTATCTTCATGAGGACTGTGAGCTAGGGTTCTTGGGGGTGATACATACTTGCCTCCGAGGCAGCAAATAGTTTTAGATAGATGATGGCCTAGCTATGGCCATACAACTAGGGACAAGAAGATCCCAGGGTGAATCGGGCATACAAAGATTGGTTTTGGCCACCTCTACAGTTTACAATTCTAGGTACACCTTCTACCTGACATAAAGCCAGAGGCAGGGGAGCAGGATGAGGCTAGGGGGATTAGGATTAGGGAGGCAAAGGGCCAGCACCAAATCAACTAGTTCAAGATCACGGGCCATAGGACCAGCCACCCAAGGATCCATAGGTTAGAGAGTAGAGGCAGGGGCAGGATCCTGGGCGCCAGGATTGGTAGGAGCAAGATCCGAGACACCATGACAAGATCCAAACACCTCCCAGGGATGGGGAGCAAGATCAGCCTCATGCACAACCACCTCTACAACTAGATCCTAGAGATAGGCATATTTTGTAGTTGCAGGCACTGACAACTAAGAGGGATTAGGCCATTTTGCAGAAATAGGCCACAAAGTTATAGGTGGCGGTAGAGATGGGCCACTGATAGCAGCTAAAGAGCATGGCCACCTCCTCCTCCCAGAACACAGTATCACTTCAGGCTTATAGAGAGGTCATGTAGGAGGTAGATTATTACAAGATGTACTACAACCAGGTCGTGTTGAGGGAAGCTCGAGTTCCAGATTTTTCCTAGAGGACATGCCACAGACTTGTAAAGGGTCACAGGGATAGATTAGGTGGTGAGGGCAGTAGCCAGCAGGGCTAGGTCTTCATTTTGATCAAAGACAAGATTCCTTTTGCACCCTTTGGGCTTGTTTTTCATAGCCCCATGGGCTGATTGTACTTATTGACATACACATGTACATTGATTCAATTTTTTTGTATCATGACAGTATATTTGATGATATATGAGATGATGATTTTGATGTGATATGCTATGTCCTATTTTATGCATTATGGATGATCTTTATTTTTATATGCTATGCAATGATGTTCTATCTTTTGTGATGTAATGTGATGTATGATGTTATGTTGTTATGATGTAATGTAGTGATTATGTAGATGTTTATGAATGGATGCATTTCTTTTTTAGTATATTTTTATGCAATTTTTATGATGATTATGTATGGATGGTGCAAATGTTATGCTATGCAAATGCTTAGACTAAGAAAATATATATTATGCAATGATGGATGGTATGATGTTATATGATAATGATATGTGTACATGACGTTTATCTATTGATATGATATAATGAATGCAAATGTTGTATAATGTCTATGTGATAGTGTAATGGATGCTTATATGTGTTATGTGATGTTTATGCAATGTATGCTTATATGTGTTATGTGATGTTTATGCAATGTTACGATAGAATGAGTGCAAATGATATAATGGATGCATATGGTGTTTATGAGATGGGATGATTACGTTATGCTTATGATGGATGAAAATAATGTTTATCGTATGGGATGATTACTTTTATTTTTATGTGAAATGAATGTAATGTAATGATTTGTGAAGTGCTTAGAGTAATAATGGAAATGCAATGTGATGATGTGTTTTTAATTTTTCCTATATGATATGCAATATGCAATATGTAATGTGCCATGTGTAATGTACTGATGCAGGGTGAATACAATGATGATAATGATTTGATTAATTGTCATGGTACCATGTGAGCATGAAAATTAAGAGATAGAAAAAACCAGAGATTCCAACAAGACATGAGATGATGATGATGATGATTTACTTGTTGAGGAGTTGGGATTTTCAAATGGCCAATTACCTTATGTTTGATAACACACATAGTTACAATGCATCAAGGTATAAAGAACCTGGATGGCATTGTACCTAGTGTGATGGACTTTGACTCAACAATTAGATAGGAGAATCTTTGTTCACACCTGACATACAAAAGCCTTAATATGATGCAATTTAGGTACTTTAAACATCTCAGACCAAAACATATAAAGGAAACCCTTCCTATGTGGTCAACAAGATATCTAAAACACCTTCCATACACACCTAATAAAGCAAGTATTCACTGAGGTTATTTTACAAAGACATCCAACAAGAACAACAAATAAAAAGATAATGATCATTGCCCCATTCCTATCTCTCTAAATCCTTTTGTTCAGGATATCATCGAGAGGTCCTTGGAATGAGCATAATAAGATAAATCAATAGATCAAGATAAAGCAAACAAACAAGCTAATGTTCTTCAAGACCGCTAGCCAAGACTAAACTATGGTGATGCCTAATGTTGATGTCCATTGTAGGAAGGATTCATCCTAGGACATGATGATATCAGATGATTTGATATGGGATTAATTGGATGATAGGCTATTGGTACAAAGAGTTAACCAACTTGTTTACATGCTGACCTAGACTTGAGATTTTGACGTTTCGAGTTTTCACTTTTGAACTGCTAGACTTGTTTCCAACTGTTTTACCAAAGGTCGAGGGTGATGATTGATTATTATGAGTGATGTTTATTTTAGGTGAAAGCGAGATGAGACAGATGGATTTTTTCAAATATTTGGATGATTTTGATGTTTTGAAATGTTTTGAGGTTGCTTTTGGTATTTTTGAGATTTTACAAATATTTTGCTTTTTGGATTTTCCATTGTTTTGGGATTTTCTGAGATTTTGACCAAGACCTATCCTAGGGGCCTCAAGGGTTGATCAATAGATTAGCCTTTTCTATGTTATATACATAGAGACTAGGTAGTTCAACTAACACAGACTCGATTATTGATGAGATATGAACAAATGGATTGCCAATTTATTATGATGGACTCCTAGAGGATTGACCTAAATGTCTCGGGGGATGAACATAGATCAACCTTGCCTATGTTCAAGGTTTAGAGACTCGTAGTTTGACATGATGACTCTGTTTTTGAATTTTTGACCTATTTTTGAATTTTGATATGTTTCAAATGTTTTGAGATTTTTGTGTTTTTATAATGTTTATGGATTTTTTGATTTTATGATGTTTTTGTATTTTTTGATTTTAGGGACTTCAAGAATATACATGAATTTGATCCGACGAGAACATGCCCCTAATGCAATGCAATAAACTACTCTGATAAAGGCAAGGCAAACTAACCTTGAGAATGGGTCGAGTAGTACTAGGAGTGATCATGACACAAACACATGATCAAGCTATGACATGGATGCAGATGGGTGATGGATGTGATGGATGATGGAATCATAATGGATGGATGATGCAAAATGAGTTGTGAAGATCCTTATAGGTGGAAAGTGCTTATTTACATGAGGCACTTGTTTTCTAGGTTTTCACCAAGGTACTTGCCCAAAATGCCATCGAAGTGGTTTTCACTAGAGGATAATGTTTCTCTTTATTGTTTTTGATCTTTTTTTTTCTTTTTGTATTTTTTTGTTATCACCAAGACACCTATTTTCGAGGTTTTCATCAGGGTGAATATTTTTTCAAGACATTTTATGATTTTTTTTTTTTTTGGTTCTATACCCTAGAAAATTTAGGCATAAAACTTTTTGAGATGGGAGTTGTTGATGGGCTCCTGCAGAGGTTCACCTTTGGGTGTTGACAAATGATATGCCCCTAACTTATAGCTTGTTGTGATGATGAATGGTCCCAACCAGTTGGGTTCAAATTTTCCTTTGTCATTTGGATTTGGAACATTTTTTTGATTCTCTTTTAGTACGAGTTCTCCAACTTGGAAAGTCCTACTTTTGATCTTCTTGTTATAGCTCCTCTTGAGTTTGTTCTGATAGACTTGCAAATGACTTAAAGTGTCTATATGCTACTCATTTAGTAGCTCTAGCTCATTTAGTCTTGATACTCAGTATTCTTCATCTGTGATGAGGTTTTACAATGATATTCTTAGTGATGGGAGCTCAATCTCAATGGGTAATACAACCTCTGATCTGTAGACTAGGGAGAAGGGGTGGAACCTATTGGTGTGAAAATGTTGGTTCAATAGGCTTAGAGGGCACGATTTAGTTGTAGATGCCAGTCACAACTTGCATCATTGACTATCTTTTTGAGGATTTTTAGAATGGTTTTATTGGTAGCTTCTGTTTGGCCATTGCCTTAGGGATAATACAGAGTGGAAAAGCGATGTTGGATTTTGAAATTTTCACATAGATCGTGAACATCCTGATTCTTGAATGGTGTCCCATCATCTGAGATAATAGCTTGGGGAATGCCGTATCGACTTATTAAGTAGTTCAGGATAAACTTTGATATCTATTTTCTAGTGATGTATGTCATGGGGATGGCTTCCACCCACTTGGTAAAGTACTCAGTGGCGGTTATGATGAACTTGTGGCCATTAGATGAGGTGGGGTTATCTTTCTAAGGAGATATAGCCCCCACTACGAAAAGGGGCATGGTGTGACAATAGGATGAAGCTCTTGAGTTGGAGCATGTATAAGGTCCCCATGTTGCTGACATTGTAGGAAGCTTTTAATGTAGTCATGTGCTTCTCTCTCCATTGTAGGCCAATAATACCCCATCCTTAGCAATTTCTTGGCCAAGGTCATTCCACTTGAGTGTGAACCACAAATACCGTTATGCTTCTTAGTTAAAGTGGTCAATGCCTCCTCAATGTTTAAACAACGTAGTAGGGTTCCTTCTATGCTCCTATGGTAAAGGGTGTTTCCTAAGATGACAAACTAGGATGCCTTCTTGACAAAGGTTCTTTAGTCTTGAGGGTAACTCAACAGGTAGGACCCCTATTCGCAAGTAGGTATAAATTTCATGGTACCAGGGATCACCGGGACCAATGATTTCACACAAAAATTATGACTTTGGTACCTTGAATGCGGGCACAAGAAGCTGCTCTACCAAGAATTCATGTTTTGGGACATTGTAAGGGATGTCTAGTGGGGATCCAATCATTTCCATGGTGTCTACTACTTTGTTGTTTTCTCTAGGAATTTGTTCAAATGTGATATCAATATATGATTCTTTGAGGCTTTCTACCAACTTTTTGTATGGAGTCAATTTATCATCCTTTGTCTAGTATTCACCATTCACTTGATTTATTATTAACTGGGAGTCTTTGTATACTCTAAGGGCCATGATGTGCCATTACACTGCTATTCTGAGACCTATGGTTAAAGCCTCATATTTCACAATGTTATTAGTGCAGGGAAATGCCAATTTGTAGGATCTAGGTATACAGTCCCCCTATGGGGTGATGAAGAAGACACCAACTCCTAATCCATTCTACATGTAGGAACCATCAAAGTAGAGTTTCCAGTGGTCGGCTATGCTGAGATTGAATATGGATTCATCTGGAAACTATGATATGAGTGGATTCTTTGAATATATGGGTGTTTCTGCAAGCTGATTTGCGATGACTTGGACTTTGATTACTTTTCGTTCCACACAATCAATGTCATATTTAGATAGAATCATGACCCACTTGGCCATCCTTCTTGTGAGCATTTCCTTTGACAATAAGTACTTGAGGGGGTCGATTTTGGCGATGATTTTTATTTTATGTGCCAACATGTAATGTCTGAGTTTTTGCGAAGCAAGCACTACTGCTAGACATGCTTTTTCAATGAATGAGTAGTTTAACTTATGCCTGACCATTGTGCAACTAATGTAATAGATGGCCCTTTCTATCCCATTTTCATCATGCTAAGCTAGAAGAGCACTGAGGGTTGTTGTTGTTGCTGACACATAGAGAATTAGTGGCTTTAGTTGGATCAATGGCATGAGTACCTAAGGTGTGAGTAGATATTTTTGATTTTTTTGAAGGCTTCCTCACATTTGTCATCCCAATTTTATGCTACTCCCTTGTGAAGTAGGTGATAGTATGGGTTTTGTTTATCTGCTAGTCATGCTATGAATCTGTGGATGGAATGAAGCCTGCCTTGGAGGCCTCTCAATTATTTCAATGTTTTGGGTGCTTCCATCTCAAGTATTGCTTTTACCTTTGCAGGATCTATTTCAATACCCCTCATTGACACTATGTAGCCCAGTAGATTTCCTGATTGTATGTCAAAGACATACTTCTTTGGATTTAAACGGACCTTGTACTCCTCTAGCCTATCAAAAATAGCACTCAAGGTTGCTATGTGATCTCTTCTCTTTCTGGATTTTACTAGTATGCCATCAATGTAATCTTTGATAGTCTTTTCAATCATGTCATGGAAAATTAACATCGTGGCTCTTTGGCAGGTGGCTCCAACATTCTTCAAGCCAAATGGAATCATATTCCAATAGTAGGTCCCCCATGGACAAGTGAAGGTCATTTTGTGTTGGTCTTCTTTGGAAATCATGATTTGGTTATGTGAACCTAAATCCTAGTACCTACAAAACAACATGAATAAACACATTTATAAGATCAAATGCAAGTTAGAATAGAGATTCCCCATAGAATCCATTTAACCATATTCAAAATAGAAATAAGACAAGAACGCAATGAAAGAAGATGAAAATAAGCTAAATCCTATTGAGAATATCCAAACTCTTGATCTTATGGGGGAGTTGGTGCCAATTTGATGTGGAAATTGGCCCTTTCCCAACTCCTTTGCAAGCTTTGATGATGAATGGTGATGGTGATCCACTTTGATGAAGATTGATGAATGCTTCAAGATAAAACCTTCATAACCTAGCTATGGATTCAAAAACATGGATGAAGATTGCTCTAAATTTGAGTATAGTAAGTTTACTCAATTGGTGGATGATGAGATGAGGAGAGGAGCTCTTCATTTATAGAATGCTAAGATGGATGAATGCCAAAAATGAAGCAATGTGGGACTAGCATTCAACCAATGGCAAGGTGCCACTTGTCAACATTTGATAGGATGAAGGTTGAGCACATTTTGATCCATGTTCAAGTTTAAAATTTGATTTTGATGAGATGAAATGTGTAAGAATTGGCTATGAAGGTAGCCACCCAAGATCTAGAGGCCTAATAGAAAGCACAAAAGAGAGAGAGAGAAAATAATATGACACGAATAAACTATATTCAATGTCAATAATATGAGATGATAGAATGGTGCAATGTACATAGGAGACCCTTTGGTTATATAGCCAAGGTGAGAACATGTAAGGGCATAAGATTATGATAAGTGTCATAATCTTATGACATGAGACAACTATGAAGAGTTATCACTCCACCTAAATTGGGAAAGAGATAATGTGATAATCACCACAAAAGGTGGATCACCCACAAAAGGTGGAGAGATAATCACATGATGTGTCCACAAAAGGTGGAAGTGGTAATGACATGTCAAGTCCACCAAAAGTGGAAAATCTCCAACAACCTCCTATGTGGTCCCTAAGTAAACTTAACTAAGGTGTAATCATGACCTAGGACAAGGTATAAGACATTTAATTACACCAACAACCTATTTAGGGGGGATGAAAGATGAGTTAAATGCCAAGTGGGAGACATGTAAGAGATAATGTAAGAGCTTTAAATTCTTTGTTGGATGGACAAGTCCTTTTGGGGGGAGATTTCAAATTTGAGGAATATTCCCACTTGGATGCCTTTTTTGAATGAAAATAGGGAATTATTAAAGCAAATAAATGATTTAATTGTGCAAGTTGCAAAATCCAGAGGATTTGAGTTATTATGATTAAATTAATTAGGATTTGATTAATTTAAGGGGAGATTTAGCTGATTTGACTATTTGATTTAGATTTTAGGATCAAAAAGAGATGAAAATGATTAAGACTTAGTTAAATAAATATTTTGATTTATTTAACCAAAAGGGGTGATGTTAGAATAAATTAGATAAACGTTTAATTTATTTTATTTAATTAGATGAACTTTAGAAATTTAATCAAATAATATGGATTATTTAATTAAATAAAGATAGGAAGATGAAATGACCTAGCTAATTACACAGAGATAATGATTTAATTAAATCAAGGGATTTATTTAATTAAAAGGGGAATAATGATGAATTTAATCAAATAAGGCTATTCGATTAAATGATTAGATAGAGGGATGATTCAGGATGAAACGATGTTAGTATATTAGGATCAAGTGTGATATCAATCTGTATATTTTTTATGTCTACAGGTTATACCCCGAGAAACCATCCATCAGAGAAATCATTTCATGTCCTATCATGTCCACTATCATGTCAATGTTAGGCAATGGGAAATCATCTTTTGAACATGCTTTGTTTAGATCTCTAAAATCCATGCAAATTCAAATGCCTCCATCAGGTTTTGAGACATGAACTAGATTTGACACCCATTTTGGATAGTCTATTGGTTGTATAAATCCTGCGTCAAGTAGTTTCTTCAATTCCATCTTAACCAATAAAGAAATCTAAGGATTCATTTTCCTAAGTTTTTGTCTAAGTGATGGACCAAAATCTTTGGAATGAGTCCAGGCATATCTGCATAGCTTCATGCAAAATTAACTTGTCTTTCTCTCAAGAAGGCTACCGGGAGCTCTTGTTCCTTTGATAGTAATGATTCTACATAATTATCCCACTTTCCTTAATAATTTTCCTAGCCTCAATAGGGGTAAAGGCTACTATCTCAACTATTTTATTCTCTTCTTCTTCTGTCTCTACCTCCTCCTACTGAGAAGGGTCTACACATCCCTAACCTCTTCAATTTTCTATTTTATTTTTTTGCTCCATTTAGCTCATTAATGAGCTCATAAATTATCAGAAAGGATAATGGTTTTTAATAGTTTTCATGTTGAGCCTACTCAGTATTCTATGCAAATGTGCATAGTTCCATCCTTCTTCACCAAAACCACTGATGAAGAAAAAGGACTCTTGCTTGGATGAATGTGACCCATGTCCAAGAGTTCTTTGATGACCTTCTTTATCTTATCTTTGTTCCTTTTTGGATGTTGATATGGAGTAGTGATGACTAGTTTATCACCTTCTTCAAGTTCAAACACATACTCAATCACCCTTTGAAGAGGTTTCATAGGTGGAATACCACCGAACACCTTGTTTTTCTTGGAGAGAAAAGATTGCACATCAGAATGATTTCTTTTCTTCTCCTTTAGAGGATTGGAAGGCATAATCACACACTCTGTTGCCCACTCTACCACGTCATTTTGAATCAATCTTTCCATCCTCTTGAATGAAATAATGTGAGGGCCTCCATTTGACATCCCTCTCAATACCACCTTCTTCCCTTTTGGTGTGAACTTCAATTCCATGGTTTGAAGGTTTAGAGTGATCTCTCCAAGAGATTAAAGCCACTAAATACCCAAAGATGTATCAACATCACTAATGATCACCACATAGAATTCATGTTTGACTTCGCAATTGCCAATCTAGAAAGACATGTTTGAAATATTATATAGGTACAAGTGACTATAAAACCATCTAGCACCATTAATTTCAAAACTTCAAACTCTTCATTTTTGAGTCCTCTCTTGGCCACTACCCCTTTATTAATGAATTTGTGAGTTTCTTTAGTATTAATTAGAGCAATTATTTTCTACCCAAAAAGAACTTTATGAACTCAAAAAGACTCATTCTTTTGAAAGCTAAAACTTTGGATGAATGTACCCCCACTTTATTGGTCTTCTTCCACCTCTTCAATGCCCTCTTCTTCATATTATTCCTCCAAATCTGATTGTTTTTATGATATATAAGGCATTGATTCATCAACATAATACACCTCCAAATGACTCACTTTGCCTCTTTCAAGAACTTGTGTCCAAGGGACCATGGATATTTTAAAGTGAGGCATAGTTTCTTTCTTTGGAGTTAATTTTCGAGGTCATCATCAATCCGAGAAGGAAATTTCTTGGTCTAATTTTCATCTTTGTGAAAGGGGCTCCTATCCTTCTTGTGTGGAAAAACATGACTAAAATTTTGGCCTAGGGGTAGCCAACTCCACACTCTTTTATTTTATGATAGCTTCTTGTAGAGTTGGTGGGTCAAAGGCCTTCACCCATCCCTTCAATGATTCCATCACCCCTTCAGTGAAAAGGACTACTCGCCTCCTTTTAGTCATGTTGGGAACCATTATAGAAAGTCTCTTGAATTCAAAAATCTATGCATAAAGAGAGTCATGTTGTCTCAACTGAGGCATCTCTCAAAATTTCACCTTAGTATCCTTATGATCAAATCTTTCAATGAGTTTTTTAGTGAACTCATCATAGGTATCAATAAGGTTATGAAAAAGGATAGCCAAATCATAAAACCACCATTCATAGACAACTATGTCCAAATAAAGAGTGCATAATTTAACAGCATCCAACTTTGGCATAGGCCTCAATGAGAGATAATTGTGTAGCTTTTGACCCAAGCTCTAGTGGCACACTTGTCATTTCCATAAAAATGTGTTAGATTCATCATCCCAAAGGCTTGCTAATAGTCCCTAAGAGCCATGTAGGGCCATGATTCTCATATTTTCCACCACCTCTCTTCTTCTGGTTCATGAGTTTCTCTAGTGAAAAAATCTCTTGGATCTTAGCTAGAAGAGTCACATACTCCATATAGTTATTCCTCACCTCAAGAGCTCTAGGAATTTGAGCTTCTTGCTCGGATGGAGGTTCCTCACTTTGATTAAAGGTCAATTGGAGGGGTTTAATAATAGATCGCTTGGTCACATCAATAGTGTGATAACTTTGTCTCCCATTATTATTAACATTTGAAGCATTGGTCTCATTATTCTAACACTGAGGTTTGGGAGTCACTTTAAGGATTATCTTAGCCAACAATTGTGACATCATGTCAATCATGACATCAAACTTCCTCTCTACTCTAGTATCTATACTTTTTGGCTGGGTTGGTACCTTATCCCGCTCTTCCATGGAATCAACTGCACTATCATTGACAACCTTTGGTTGTTGGTGGGATCTAATAATTTCTGAGAAGGTTTCCTCAATTGGAAGTAGAGGAGTATAAAAAAAATGTATCTTCAACTCATGATTATAGTGTTTGATTTGTCTATATCACTCATTGAGAATTTTTGGTAGTTGAAAACAATGTGAGGCATAGGCTAGTAGGATGACCAACTCTAATACCATTGTAATATCCGCCCAAAAATTCAAAATTGCACCCATTATCATTAGCCAAAACAATAATGATAATCAATTGAATAAAGGTACCTCCCACTTTTTGATCACCTAGATCTTGATGTGGGCAAGGTGATAGTGCATATAATGGTAATGTGTACATTACATTAACTAAAAGCATCCACTTGTTTAGTGGGGTGAGTGATAATCAAAACCAATTGAAAGAAAATACCTCCCACTTTCTAATCAACTAGATCCTGATCAGGGAAAGCTGAGAGAATATGGTGGTAAGCCTTAAAATTAAGAAATTATAAGGAAAACCACTTGTTTAGTGGGGTGAGTATGAAATATCAAGAGCATGAAAAGAAATTTTCTCTTATTCAATGAGAATAACAACTAGCAATAAAGCACTTGGTGGCTAGCAGACAAAATAAAAGAAAGATCCTCCACTTATTCAATAGGCATAGCAAAAGAAATATCAACTTATTATTCAACAAGAATGCCATTTATTCTGTGGGGTTAGAAATGACCACTTATTTAGTGGGGTAAGTAAATAAGCACAAGATCTAATCATTGATGGTACTACCAAAGGTTTTAAAATGAGAACTCATTATAATATTAAGTTTTCAAGAATAATATACTTTCAATGAGTTAGATATATGAAATTTAACAACCCAAGTGATAACACCAAAGTACAATAGCAGTTCTTGATACAAATGAACAATGTATACCTCAACAAGGACCCTTATAAGCCCTAAAATGGATTGAACATTAGCAAGTTTAGGTCTAATGTGAAATGGTAGGTCTATAAAGCCTCCAAACAACAAGCATGACCCATGAATGCCTTCTCTAATAACAACTCCACCAAACTAGTAGCAAGAAAATAGTAGTCTAGGTACAACCAAACAACCTCAAGAACAACTGCTAGGGGAGGCAAGATGTACAACCAACCAAGAGAGGATAATGCCTTTAGAAAATCAAAAACTTCATCTAAAAATCTACCAACTTGTGTAAAGGGGTTGTTGCAACTATGTTGTAGGTGTTGTCATTCATGTCAATAGTATGGAGTTTTCTATTTGTCATTTATGTCAACCTTATGGAGTTTGTTGGTTGTCATTGATACAATATGGTGTCTTTTGATGATGTCTCTATTGTTAGAAAATTGGCAGTGTGTGGTTGGTTGCATATTTTCTAATCAGAATGTTAAGTATAAATCAATGGCTCACAACATTGCTCTAAGAAATTCTAGGGAATGCTTTGCATTCCTCCACACATTAAGTTATGGTCCTATGGTTTAAAGGATAGATGGATTCAAGTGTGAAGTATGTTTCTTCCAATTTTCAAATCATAGAAGTTACCACAAAAGTTTCCTAGAAAGCAGAGTGAAGACTGTATTGTTGAGGTCATGGAAGGTTCTAAGAAATGCTCCATATTTCTCTACAGTTCCTAAAAAGTGGTCTTGCAGTTTGGAGTATGTGTTTTTCATATATATTTGTTGTCTCTCTTTGAGTTTTAATTTTTGAAGTGTACTACAAGTCATGTTTTTAATGTTTTATCTCAAGAATGTGTTGTCTAGGTCTACAATAGATACTAGTTTTGTATCTGTTTGCTTACACTAGCACAATGTTGCATGTAGTTGTGAAAGAAGGGCATGCAAATATTATTGAATATAATTTGATGCTTGTGATGTAATCCACATGATGCTATCTCATTTCTTTGGTACTGCTTGTTGTCTAGAGTTAATATTTTATTGGTTGGGTGTTTGTTAGGCCAACTTAATTCTTTAAGTTGTTTGTGCAAGGTTTTTTGGCATGCACTAACATGGGAATGCATGTAAAGTTAAAATAGGTCATGCTTATCTCTTGTCTTGGACCACATTGAATTTCCCTTTCCTGTGAATGTTTTTGAGCTAACTCAATATGGTCATTGTTAGGGTTAGAAGGAAAATTTCTATCAGTTAAATGTAGATTTGATTAATAAAAAGAGAAATAGAACACAAAAAAATTAGAGTAGCAATAAGACAACACAAAGATTTAACATTGTTCACCCAAAACTGGGCTACATCCACCAACATAGGGTCCAATATATATTAAACTTCAAATAAATAACCTTTACAAAGCTTGCAACAACCACTGCAACCTGCAACAATATTTTTCTTCACATTTTTTCATTGTTGTTTTTACACAACCTTTGCTATGTGTACCTGTGGCACTTTCTGCATTTTTGTAGCCACATAACTATAAATTTGTACTAATTTTTTTCACAACCTGTTGCCCTCGAAACCCATCATTGAGTGTTTGTATATGCTCTCACACATGTCCCATTAATTACAAATGAAGTTTGGCCATTGGTTGTGCCTCATGCATCCAATAACACTCTCCTTTTGGGTGGTTACATTTAATATTTCCAATCGTCTTATAACTTTATATTAAAATATTATAACTATACATTTCCAACATTTAATATTTTTTTTGTAATCATCCTTTTGCATACAAGTGGAGCATAAATATTTAATAAGTGCAAAAAATTATTTAATGAAAAATAATATGAAGATTTTGCATCTAAGTATAATTGGTCTCCATAACAAAACAATATCCCACTTGGCGACTAGTCACACTCCACTCCATACCATCTCCCACATGGATACTAGCCATAACAGTGTTGCTCCTGCAACTCCCACTATAAATTAACACCTTGGACCCTATTGTTCTATTTTACTTAAATTCAATCGTAAATGCCAACCGAGCTGAAGAGGAGCTCAACTTTTTCCTTTTCACTGCCTTCATAAACATATTCGTTGGATTGTCATATGTATGAATCTTTTCTAGCCTTACTTGTCCATCCTTCAACATTGACCGAATAATTTGATATCTTAGTTGTATGTGTTTGGTTTTTGATTGCAAGGGAGAAGTCTTTGCAAGATGTATAAAACTCTGGTTGTCCATAAACAAGTAACTTTTAGCCTGTTGTTTTCCCAACTCTTCCATAAAAAAGTTGCAACCATATCATCTATTTTCTTTCCTCTATTGTAGCCACTCTGCCTCTATGGTGGATAAAAAAACCACCTTTTACAACTGAGAAATCCAACTCAATGTTCTCCCATCAACTGTAAATACATAACTCATGGTACTCCTCCTGGTATCTATATCCCTTGCTAAATCTTATCCAAAATAGCCTTTTAAATTAGTATTAGAGCCCCCAAAATATGATCATTTATTGGATGTACCTCTCAAATACATGAGAATCCATTTTACTACATTCCAATGTTCAACCCTAGGATTACTTATATACCTACTAACAACTCCTATGAGATGTGCAATATTTGGTCTCACCCATACCATGACATATATTAAATTGCCTATAGCTGAAGCATATGGTACCTTGGACATTTTTTCTTCCTCCTCTTGTGTCTTTCGACACATATCTTTAGTCAATTTTAAATTACTAGGAAAAGGTGTGCTGACAGATTTTGCATTCTCCATATGAAATATTTGCAACACCTTTTCAACATAATTACCCTGAGATAAAAAACTATTTTCTATTTTCTTCTATCTCTAGTAATCTTCATACCAAGGATTTATTTTGCTACCCCCAAATCCTTCATAGAAAATGATTTTTCTAACTATTGTTTTAACTCCTTTATGTGATCCATGTTAGACCCCACTACAAGCATATCATCAACATATAAACATAAAATAATATAGCTATCATCATCTAACGTCTTAAAATAAACACAATGGTCTAAATTACACCGACTGTAACCATGCTCAGCCATAAAAGTATCAAATTTAATATACCATTATAGAGGTGCTTTCTTTAAGCCATATAATCTTCTCTTCATTCTACACACTAGTTTCTCCTTATCTTTGAACTCAAATCCTTGTGGCTATTCCATATATATTTCCTCTTCCAAATCACCATGGAGAAAAACAGTTTTAACATCTAGTTGTTCCAAATGCAAATATTCAACAACCACAATACTTAAAACAGTATGAATAGAATTCATTTTAACTATCAGAGAAAATATTTCATCAAAATCAATGACCCTTTTCTATGAAAATCTTTTTACAACTAAATGGATTTAAATATTTTCTTACCTCCATCTTCCTCTTTTAGCCTATAAACCCATTTATTTGGTAAAGCCTTTTTACCTGCAGGAAACTTGCATAATTCCCAAGTCTAATTTTTTAGTAAGGAGTTCATTTCTTCTTCCATTCCATGCTCCCACTAAACCTTAGCATCCACCTACGTAAATTCATCATAACATTCTGGTTCACCATCACCAGTCAATAAAATAGAATACAAAGAGGGGGGAAATCTTTTTGAGGTTCTAATTATCCTTGAAGATCATTTAACATTCACTGGAGGTTGTGGTATTTTTTATTATTGTTATTGCAGAGCATGAGGAACCACTAGAACATCACTGTTTGAAGTATCATCCAACACTACATAATCATTTTATTTCTTCTCATGCTACTACAATTGATCTTTGTACAACACTTTCTCATGTTGAAGATGACATCTGTGCTTCTCACAATTTTTTGATTTTCAAAATCCCAAAGCCTAAAACCAAATTTATCAATGCCATATCCAACAAATATACATTTCTTTGACTTAGCATCAATCTTGGTTCTATTTTTAGAATCTACATGTGCAAATGCTTCACAATTCAAGGTCCTAAGTAAAGAATAACTTGCCTTCTTACTTGTCCATGCTTCCCATGGAATACCACAACATAAAGGATTAGAAGGATTTCTATTAATTAAATAAACAATGCTATTTATAGCCTCTACCCACATGTTTAAAGGCAACCCAACATGCAATCTCTTAGTCCATGCATGCTCCATTATTTCTCTATTCATTCACTCAGCCACTCCATGTTCTTGTGGGGTCCTTGAAACCATTTTTTTCCTATGAATACCATTAGAGGAACAATAATCTTCAAACTCTGTGCTCCAATAGTCACCACCATTATCAGATTTGAGACATTTCAACTTTTTACCTGTCTTGTTTTCAACGAAGGTTCTCCATTTTTAAATGTGTCAAATACATCAAATTTCTTCCTAAGGAAATAAATCCATACCTTCCTTGTTGCATCATTAATAAAAGTGACATAATACTAAGAGCCACCAAGAGAAGATACCAAAGCTAGTCCCCATACATCCGTTTGCACAAGCTTCAATTTCTCATATTTATTTTTCTTCCCATCCTTGAGAAAACCAACTCTCTTTTGTTTTCCATACACACAACTTTCACAAAATTCCATATTAAAATATTTTAGACTTGGTAAAACATTCTTTGAATGAAGCACTTTCATACCTTTTTCACTCATATATGCCCAAGTCTATTATGCCACAATGTTATTTCACTTGTAACAACTATCTGATTTTTTGCTTGCTGAACCACAACAATTGTTCCTAAAGCTATTATAGAACCCACAACAATCACTATCAAACCCACAATATCCGCTATAGCTATTTTTTCCAGTAACTTCCCTATTTGATTTTTATCTGCAATAGCTAAAGTAGAAGGAACAATATGACCTATACAAAGATATAAGGTGCCTATTTTCACACCTTTCACTACCACTAAGGAACTTTTTGTGACCTTCCAATTTTTATCACTAAATGTAACAACACAACCTTCATCATCTAGTTGCCCTACTAAAATTAAATTTATGCTTAACCTTGGAACATGCCTTACCTCATGTAGTAGCCAATGATTCCCATTTTGCAACTTAATCTTGATTATTCCCTTTCCAATAATATGACAAGGTTCATTATCTCCCAAGTGAACTAGCCTAAAATCCCCTTAGACATAATCAAGAAAATAACTTCTATGGAGCGTTGCATGAAATGAATCCCCTAAATCTAATACCCAAGAATCATCGGCATTATCAGGGGAAAGAATCAAAGCATCCTCATCGGATTTATTACTTACCACATTTTCCTCTTTACTACCTTCTTTTATGTATCCTTCATTTTTTGAGACTAACAATCTTTCTTTAAATGACATGGCTTACTGTAGTACCAACAATCCCTATTGTCTCTAGATTGGGACCTCTTGTCCTTTGATTTTCCTCTTGACTTACCATGACCTCCAAAATTATTTCTTCTCTCCTTTGTTCTATCCCTAATTTCTACATTCAAAACACTACCTAATATGGATATGCTGCTTGAGCTTTTCCTATGAATTTCCTTGCTCAAGATAACACCAACAACATCATCAAATTTCTATGTATTTGAACTAGAAACAAAATTATTAACAACCATTACCAAGCTATTCTAGCTTTCAAGAAAATAACATAAAAAAAGAGAGCCCTAAATTCTTCATCAAATTTTACATTTATAGAAGTTAATTGATTGGTAACCATATTAAACTCATTTAAATGATCAGTAATTGACCCACCTTCTACCATTTTCATATTAAATAAACACTTCATAAGAAATACCTTATTTGAAGATAAAATCTTTTCATATATAGTTTTTCTAGGGTTTTCATCAACTCTTCAGTTGTCTTCCTTGTTGGAATATTAAAATCCATTGATTGTGCCAGACATAAATGAATATTGTAAAGTTCCTTTCTATCCAAAATATCCTAAACTTCATTAGACATAGCCAGGGATTTCTTTGTTTTCCCTTCTAATAGTTTCCATAAATATTTCTGATAGATATAGTCCATCTACATTTTTCATAACTAATAGTTATTCCCATTAAAGTTGTCTACCTTCAACTTACTCTCATCTTCCATAACTTCCACTCAACTGTGAGACTCCCACTGAACCATGAGACCTTCTTGTAGAGGATAACTAAACAAAACCCACTCTGATACCACTTGTTAGGGTTAGAAGGAGAAATTCTATCAATTAAATGCATATTTGATCAATAAAATAGAGAAATAGAACACACAAAACATTATAGCAGCAATAAGACAACACAAAGATTTAACGTGGTTCACCCAAATATGGGCTGCATCCACCAACACAAGGTCCAATATATATTAAACTTCCAGTAAATAACCTTTACAAATCTCACAACAACCATTGCAACCTGCAACAACATTTTTCCCCATATTTTTCCACTGCTATTTTTACACGACCTTTGTTGTGTGTACCCACAACACTTCATGTGTTTTTCTAGCCACAAAACTGTAAATTTATGATAACATTTTTCATGACCTTCTACTCTCAAAACTCATCACCGAGTGTTTGTATATTCTCCCATACATGTCCCATTAATTACAAATAAAGTGTGGTCATTAATTGTGCCTCATGCACCAAATAACAGTCTCCTTTTGGTTGGTTACATTTAATATTTTCAACCATCTTATAACTTTATATTCAAATATTGTAACTATACATTTCCAACATTTACTATTTTTTTTGTAACTATCCTTTTAGATACAAGTGAAACATAAATATTTAATGGGTGCAACAAATTATTTAATAAAAAATAATATGAAGATTTTGCATCTAAGTCTGATTGGTCTCCATAACACAACAATCATTACACATTTAATGTTCATATGTTTTTGTGTAGCCAAAAAGGAGAAAGTTTCAAAGCTTGTGGAAGTTATAAATGAAATATCAAGTGTGTGATCAAGGTGTACAAGTATTCAATGTGTGATCAATGCAATTTTCTAAAAGCAGTGCATTGAAGGTAAAGGAATGTGTGTGAATTTGTAGAGAAATATTTGATGTATGCTAGAGGTAGTTAACCAAAAGAAGAAAAGTATAAGTGAGGTGTAGAAGGTAGTGATTCAACCAAAGTGTATATGTGAGTTATGGAGGTAGTGAACTAAAGGCATAAGTGCAAGTGTGAATGTTGGAGGTAGTGAGCCAAACGAAGAGGTGTATAAGTGTTGAAGGTAGTGAGATGGATGCAAAAAAAGTGTTACAGTTGAGATTTGATCATTTGATTCATCAAAGTGTTATATTCTAAGGTTTCAACCTTATTCTGTAAATGAGTAGAGAGTCATAAACTTCCTTAGGTTAAAGACCTTGAAAACCTACTATAACTTAAATTGTTTTATTTTATGAGGCTAGATTTGGATATTAGCTCCAAGAAGCTTTCTCACCATGGTTTTCCCTTGTTGGTTTTTCCATGTAAAACCAGGGTTGTGGCTTTGTTCTTTTCTTTGAATGTGTTATATGATTAAGGTAGTTATAAGTTTTGATTGATAAGTTGAATTGAATTAGTTTGAGGGATATACTGATTCACCCTATCTCAGTATATCTTTGTATTCTAATAGGGATGCACAAGGCTTAGGATTTGGTTTGCTCAATACCTAGAAAAATATCTCCAACACTCTAATCAACATGAGCAAAAAGGTGGTACGACTAGGCTATGAAAGTACAACTAACAATTGCAAAAATTATGAAATAACACTCCAAAATACTCTCACAAGCTATAAATCAACACACCAAAAATTACATAGTTAGAAAACATCATAACAAGCTAAAATTAGAAATAAGTTGAAATCCATCACCAATGAACTCCAATTGTGACTCCTATAGTGAAACCACACCCACATCCATCTAGGGAGTATCTTGCAACTCTTGAACTAAATCCAACCTTAAGGGTTTTCTTCCTCAAATCACCTAACCAAATGAGAGAATGGGAGGGGGGGGTTTATATAAAAATTATGGTTCCAAAAATTCAAATCCTTTTCCCTCCAAATTAGATGCCCAACCCAAATAAAAGATATTTTATTTTAATTTTCACTTAAATTCCCAAATTTGGCGTCCACCTTAGAATGTGGAAAATCACCTTTTAGAAACAACTTAAGTCACCATCCTAGGTATGTCTAGTATAAGGAGGGTCCAAAATTGAACTTAATAATATAAATTATTATTTTCCTTTTTTGAACTCCAAAGATAGTGGATGATTGAACAAAAAAACATAATAGAGCTCAACAAATGAAACTATTGCTATTGCTAAAATTGGAAACCCTGCACCAAACTTCCACTCAAACCAACTACCATAAATATAACTTATGAAAAGTAACAAACTACTAAACATAATGAGTGTGTCCAAACACCAAATTAGTCCAAATTGAGATGCTACTATGACTTACTAAAACTAGTAAGTACTTAAAATATACATTGCTAAAAAAAAAAAATTCCCACCAAGGATCTTAGAAAACCCAAAACCCCCAAAAAAAATGCTAGAAATCCCCTACTATTATGCCTTGAAAGTGCTAATAATAATCCTCCAAGAATCTTCGAATCCCTTGAAACACCTTCGAATAGCTTACGAGACTCCAAAAATAGGTTAACAGACACTAAAAATCTCAAGACTGAGAAGGGGACATTACACTCTCTTGAACTAAAATTTTGAAAGACCTAATTGTACAAGACCAACTCTATACAAAGACTTGATCAAACCTTAAGGACTAAAATCCTAAAATAAGGCTCATAATTCCCTTTTATAAAAGTAAGGGAGCAATAAGCCAAAAACCTTATTCCATTTCTTATCACACAAAAGAAAAATTTAAGTGATAGCACTTTTACAAAAGACAAAATACATTTATACATGAGGAAGGAGTCAATAGAATTTTTTTAAAGATATTTTGGAGCATTTATACTTATAGATACATTTGATTTAATCAAAACTTCTTCTTGAAGTTGATAGAATACATTTGATATTCCTTCAATGACATTGACTTTTCATTTCTACTGATTAGTGAGGATCAATTGAAAAGCAACTTCAATTTTTGCACCATTCTTCTCCTTAATTTCATCTTTCTTTGATGACATGTTGCTTCTAAGTGGGAGAAACTAGTTTACCTTTACCATATGAGTCTTGTTATCATCATTTATTAAAACTTAAACCATATTAGAGAAGCATACCACATTGTGCTCAAGCTTAGAGAGCACATTCATGATAAGCTTTAATTACTTTGTGTCCATCTCACCATATTTATTTATTTTTACATATGGGTAAGTTCACCAAGATGGTTCCCAAAAGGAGGGCTTAAGTGGCCACTTTTTTTCTTCTTCTGAAATTAGGAAATATTGACCTTCGACATGAAATTGAGGATAGTTACACTCAAAATGTTGAGATGGAACAAAAATAACAATCAAGTGCTCTGAGTCTACTTTCTAAACTACTAATTTATTTTGGAAATTGTTGAGATTAAGGGGTTCAAAAGAGGGACGTACACAAATTGGTGTTGTTTTTGTCAGAAAAACATAACATAGCAACTCTTGTACGAACCTAGCATGGTGAACTTTTTTGTAGTATTTTTAAAATCATTAAGGTCAAAAGTTAGCTAATAGTATGTAGTTGATGCATAATTTTTCTAATTTTTTAATGAATATTTAATTTTTTACTAATTTTCTAAGTGGACACTTCCTAAAAAGCATAGTTTTAGCTCTGGTCACCCTACAAATTTTTGAAAGTAATTGATTTTTAAAAAAAAAAAATTAGAATGGAGTCTAGTTTCTAAAAATGTAATTTATTTGAAATTTTGATGAACAGTTAATTTATAACGAAAAAAACACCAAACACTTCTTTTTGAAAAAATAGAGACATACAAACAAAATAAATTATGAATGAAAGGCTTAACATTGTTAGAAAGTGAAAAAAATTACATCGTTGGATAGCTAAGAGAGAACCTAACATTACCTGTGTGTATGATTTTTTCGATATTGAACCACATGCAATCTTGACTATGAACATGAACCCAATTATGTGAAAAAATGTAGAATTTGTAAAAACATGTCTCTAGTTGTTGGGAATGCCCTCCAAGCCTTTGGGTTGGTATTCCACTTGGAAAATAACAATACTAAGGCTTGGGGATTCCCAAAGAAAGATATAATGCGCTCACATTATATCTCAATTTTGACATGTTTTTTGCTTCAACGGGAAACACGTCAAGTAAGACATAATGCGAGTGCGTTATAACATGCTCATGTTATGTCTTCCTTTATGCTAATTACTACTTTATTGAATGTATGTACATGTATGCTTGTATTTCATGTATGTATGTATGCCTATATGTATCAATGCATGTATATTGTATGTATGTGTATATATATGTAAGATTGTATTTACACATGTATGTATGTATTTATGTATGCTTGTATGGATGTAGGATTGTGTGTACATATGCATTATGCTTGTATGTATGTATTTATGTGTGTCTTTAGAGGGAGGGAGAATTTTGAGAGAGAGAGAGATAGAGAAGGGGGGTGGAAGTGAGAGTTTAAGAGAGAGGGAGTAGGAGAGAAGGGGTTGGAGAGAGAGGGACTTACCTAGAGAGAGAGACTGATGGTGAGAGTGAGAGAATTATGTAGGTAGGGTGCCAACGGGGGAGACTTGAGAGTGTGAGGGGGTGAGAGGGAGAGACTTGAGAGATATGTATTGAGAGGGAGTGTGAGAGAGAGGGAGTGGGAGAGAGAGAGGGAGTGTGAGTGAGTGAGAGACTTGAGAGAGGGAGAGGGTGTGGGAGGGAGTGACTTGAGAGAGGGAGAGAAATATGAGGGTGGAGTGAAAAGGACTTATCTAGGTAGGGTGGGAGAGAGAGAGAGAGAGAGAGAGAGAGAGAGAGAGAGAGAGGGTTAGAAAGGGAGAGACTTGAGAGTGTGAGGGGATGAGAAGGAGAGACTTGAGAGATAGGTAGTGAGAGGGGGTGTGGGAGAGAGGGAGTGGGAGAGAGATGGAGTTTGAGTGAGAGTCCTAAGAGAGGGAGAGGGTTTGGGAGGGAGAGAAAGAGGGGGTGGAGTGAGGGGGACTTATCTAGGTAGGGTGGGAGGGATAAAATGAGAGAGGGGAGAGAGAGAGAGAGAGGGTTACCTAGGTAGGTTGCTAGAGGGAGGGAGAGACCTGAGAGAGATGGAGAGAGAGAGTCTAGAGAGAGGGAGAGGGGGTTGAAGTGAGTGTTTAAGAGAGATGGAGTGGGAGAGAAGTTATTGGAGTAAGAGGGACTTAGCTAGGTAGGGTGGGATGGATAGAGGGAGGGATAGAGGGAGGAAGAGAGATAGAGAGGTGAGGTGGGAGAGAGCGAATTAAGAGAGAGGGAGAGAGAGATATGGTGAGAAGATAGATTTATGTAGGTAGGGTGCTAAAGGGAGAGACTTGAGAGTGTGAGGGGGGTTAGAGGGAGATAATTGACAAATAGGTAGTGAGAGGGAGTGCGAGAGAGAGGGAGTGGGAGAGAGAGGGAGTGTGAGTGGGAGACCTAAGAGAGGGAGAGGGTGTGGGAGTGAGTGACCTAAGAGAGGGAGAGAAAGAGGGATTTGGAGTGAGAGGGACTTATCTAGGTAGGGCGAGAAGCATAGAGAGAGAGAGAATTTGAGTGTTAACGCTAGAGGGTAGAGGTTAATGGTAGAGGGGACATAGATAGGAGTGAGTGAGTGAGAGAGATAGATAATTGAGGGTATAGGGTTGAGGACCTATAGGGTTGATGGTGGAGGGTAGAGTTTTTTCGATTGATGGTTTAGGGTTGAGGGTAGAGGGTTTATGGTTTAGGGTTGAATGTTTAAGGGTTTAAAGGTTGAGGGTTTAGGGTTGAGGGATTAGGGTAGAGATGGAGGGAGATCTGAGATAGAGAGGAGAGAAGAGGATGAAGGGAAAAAGATATATGTCAATATAAGATCCAATGTATAGGGTAGAGGGTTGAGAATTGATTGTATATGGTTGAAGACCTATAGGGTTGATGGTTTAGGGTATTGAGTTGAGGGTAGAGGGTAGAGGGTATAAGGGTTAAGGGTAGAGAGTAGAGGGGAGAGAGATAGGATTGAGTGAGTGAGAGAGAGAGAGTTGAGAGAGGGAGAGGGGGTAGGAGGAAGAGACTTGAGAGAGAGAGAGAGAGAGAGTTGAGAATTGAGGGTATAGGGTTGATGACCTATGGGGTTTATGGTTTAGGGTGTAAGGGTTTAGGGTAGAGGGTATAAAGGTTAAGGGTAGAGAGCAGAGAGTAGAGAGATAGGATTGAGTGAGTGAGAGAGGGAGAGGGGGAGGGAGTGGGAGAGAGATAGAGGGTAGAGTATAGAGGGTATAAGGGTTAAGGGTAAATGGTAGAGGAGAGAGACAGAGTGACAGAAAAAGAGTTGAGAGAGGATATGGGGCAGGGAGGGATAGAATTGGGAGGAGAGAGGAGAGTTGAATTGAGGTATAGGGTTGATGACCTCAGAAGCTATTGATGGTTTAGGTATTAGGTTGAGGGCAGAGGGTAGAGGGTCGGTTGATTTAGGGGTGTAAGGGTTTAGGGGTTGATGGTTTAGGGGGTTGAGGCAGGAGAAGGGCGGGTTAAGGAGTAGAGGGGAGAGATAGGATTGAGTGAGTGAGATAGAGAGAGTTGAGAGAGGGAGAGGGCGAGAGTGTGAGAGAGATAGAGGGTATAAGGGTGAAGGGTAGAGGGGAGAGAAATAGGAGTGAGAGAGAGAGAGTTGAAAGTGGGAGAGGGGACAGGAGGGAGACTTGAGAGAGAGAGAGAGAGAGTTGAGAGAGGGAGAGGGTGTGGGAGGGAGTGACTTGAGAGAGGGAGTGAAGAATAGAAGAGAAGCGAGGGATAGAGATATATGAGGGTTGAGGATCCAATGCATAGGGTAGAGGGCTAAGAATTGAGGGTATAGGGTTGATGACATATAGGGTTAATGGTTTAGGGTATTGGGTTGAGGGTATAGAATTGAGGGATTATGTTTGAGGGTAGAGGCTATTGGGTTGAGGGTAGACGGTAGAAGGTTTAAGGGTTTAGGGTTGAGGGTATATGGTTGAAGGATTAGGGTTTAGGGTTTAAGGGCTGAGGGTTTAATATATAGGGTATAGGGTAGAGGGTAGAGGGTTTAAGGGTTGATGATAGAGGGTTGACGGTATAGGGCAAATGGATTAGGGTTCAAGGTCCAACATATAGGGTAGAGGGTTTTGGGGTTGTGGGTTTAGGGTTTAGGGTTTAAGGGTTGAGGATTAAAGGTAGAGGGTTGAGGGTTGAGTGATAAATGGTTGAGGGTTGATGGATTAGGGTAGAGAGTTTACTTGAGTTTAAGGGTTGAGGGATTAGGGTGTAGGGTAGATAGGTTTTAGTTGAGGGTAGAGGGTTTAAGGGTTGAGGGTTGAGGGTTTAGGGTTGAGTGTTTAAGGATATAAGGGTTGAGGGTATAGGGTTGAGGGATTAGGGTAGAGAGGGAGGGATGGATGGAGGGAGAGATGGAGGGAGATATGGAGGGAGAAGTGAGATAGAAATGAGAGAATACAAGGGAGAGACAAAGATAGATGAGGGTTGAGGATCCAATGTATAGGGTAGAAGGTTGATAAATGAGGGTATAGGGTTGAGGACCTATAGGGTTGATGGTTTAGGGTATTGGGTTGAGGGTAGAGGGTAGAGGGTTTAAGGGCTTAGGGTTGATGGCTTAGGGTATAAGGGTTAAGAGTAGAGAGTAAAGGGGAGAGAGATAGGATTGAGTGAGTGAGAGAGAGATAGTTGAAAGAGGGAGAGGGGGTAGAGGGGAGAGACTTGAGAGAGAGGGAGGGAGGGAGTGGGAGAGAGATAGAGGGTATAAGGGTAGAGGGGAGAGAGATAAGAGTGAGAGAGAGAGATTTGAGGGTGGGAGAGAGAGAATTGAGAGAGATGGAGAGAGAGAGGGGGGTGAGAGAGAAAAAGGAGAGGGAGGAAGAGAGAGAGAGGGGAGAGAGAGACGGCGGAGAAAGAAAGCTAATGTAGGTAGGGGTGCCAAAGCAGAGACTCTGTGCGTGAGGGGTGAGAGGGAGGGGGGTGGAGAGATAATTGAGAGAGAGGAGAGATGAGAGAGGGGAAGAGAGAGGGATGGTGAGAAAGAGATAGTTATGTAGGCAGGGTTCCAAAGGGAGAGACTTAAAAGTGTGAGGGGGTGAGAGGGAGTGTGATTGAGAGACTTGAGAGAGGGATAGGGTGTGGGAGAGAGTAACTTGAGAAAGAGAGGGAGAGAAAGAGGGGGTAGAGGGTTTAAGGGTTTAGGGTGTAATCTAGTTTAGGGTTGATGGTCAGGACGATAGATGAGGGCCTAGGGCTCAGGGCAATGGCCTGAGGGCAATGGGCTGAAGGCCTAGGCTGAGGGTCCAATGTATATGGTGGTATAGCTGAGGCTGAGGACCATGGGCTGAGGGCTGAGAAACTATGGCTGAGGGCTCAGGTAAATGCAGGGCAGGAGGGTCGGAAGGGAGAGACAAGGGGAGGAGAGAGGAGAGAGTGAGAGTGGAGATAGAGGGTTTTAGGGAGAGAGGGAGAGAGGGAGGAGGGAGAAGGAGGGAGAGACAGAGCTGGGAGACAAAGGGAGTGGGAGAGAGGGAGGGAGAGGGAGGGAGTGGGAGAGAGGGAGGGATAGGGAGAGAGGGAGGGAGAGAGATAGGGAGATGAGTTGGTTTTGGGTTTAGGGAGAGAGGGAGAGAGGGAGAGAAAGAGGGGGTAGAGGGTTTATGGGTTTAGGGTGTAACGGTTTAGGGTTGATGGTTTAGGGTTGAGGGTACAGGGTTTAGGGTAATGGTTTGAGGGTACATGGTTGAAGGTTTAGGATTGAGGGTCCAATGTATAGGGTAGAGGTTATAATAGTTGAGGAGTGAGGGATTAAGGGTTGAGGGTAGAGGGTAGAGGGTTTAAGAGAGAGAGAAAGGGACTGGGAGAGAGAGGGAGAGTGGGAGATAGAGTGGGTTTAGGGAGGAGGCGTGGTGGTTCGGGAGATTTGGGAGAGGGACAAGGGAGCAAGTGGGGAGAGTTGGGGAGAGGGGAGATATTGGGGAGAGGCAGTCATAGGGAGGAGGAGGAGGGAGAGAGGAGAGAGGGAGGAGAGGGGGAGAGAGGGAGTGAAGACGGAGGGAGGGTGAGAGGGAGGGGAGTGAGAGTGGGAAGAGAGGAGAGTGGGTATAGTTTAGGGTTTAGGAGAGGAGAGAGGGGAGAGAGGAGGGAGAGTGTATGTGGGATTTTAGGGGTTTAGGAGAGGGAGGGATAGAGTAGGGAGGGAGAGGGAAGGAGATGGAGCATATGACTTAAGACAGAGGAGTGGGGGGAGCAAGAGGAGTATGTATAATGCGGCAAGTCGAGCCTAGGCAGAGAGGGATGAGATGGAGGAGAGTGACAGGCTCCTAGGCCCAGAGAGAGATGGGAGAGGGAGGAGAGGGAAAGAGGAGGGGAGAGGAGGAGGGAGAGGGAGGGGAGATGGAGGATGGGAGAGAGAGGGAGAGAGGGAAAGAGTGGGAGAAAGAGAGTGGGAGAGAGGAAGGAGAGGGAGAGTAGGAGATAGAGTGGGTTTAGGGAGAGAGGGAGGGAGGTATGGAGTGGGAGAATGGGGGAGAGGGAGAGAGTGGATATAGGGTTTATGGAGAGAGAGAGAGAGAGAGAGAGAGAGAGAGAGAGAGAGATGAGGAGATGAGAAAGAGAGAGGGAGGGGAGGAGGGAGTGAGGAGGAGAGGGAGGAGGGAGAGGGAGAGAGGGAGAGACTGAGGGAGGGAGAGAGGAAGAGGGAGGGAGGGAGAGATGGAGGCTAGAGGATAGAGGGTATAAGTGTTATGGGTAAAGGGTAGAGGGGAGAGAGATAGAGTTAGGGTTTAGGGTTGAGGGTAGAGAGATATAAGTAGGGTATAAGGGTAGAGGGGAGAGAGAATTAGGGTAGAGAGAATATACAAAGAGAGAAAATAAATCTATAAAAAAACCAATTTTGTCATAATGCGAGTGTGTTTTTAAGTAGAGACATGACCATTTCTAGCAAGAAATAGTGTGCTCACGTTATAACGGGAGTGCATTTTGGCTTGCTCTAAAAATGGTCAAAAAACTCAATTTACCTGTGATCTTGACCCACATTCTGCATATTCAATTGGTTCTATGCGTGCTTCAACAAAAAGTAGTTTTTAGATGATGTTGTCAAGTGTGCATGCACATGTTTCACATTCCACCACCTTTTTCATGATCTTTCCACCACCTTTGCATGGAATAGTAGAGTTTTCACATTGAAAGGCATATAATATCAATTCAAATTTGAATTCCAGTGAAATATGATATACAATTGAAGTTTGGAGGGGAACAAGCTTTTGAAAAATTCAAATTGTTGAGGATTTTTAAGAAAGAAGAAGCAACTTAGGCTACATAATTGGGTAGAAATCCTCCATTTTAAACTCTAGTTTTTTAGGTATGTGAAGTCTTTACACAATTTATGTCATTCTATTATGGCTTGCTCTCATTATTTTTATTTTTCATATTCCATGTTGATAATTGTTTGTTTGTCATTACAACCTTAGGTTGTCAATGGAAAATTTAAGTTACACAATTCTATACACTTTCAATTACATTTTTAAACCACATCTATACAAACCAGTTGATTTCCTTGGCTATGCTACCAAATTTTCCATACAAGTCTTTAAAAAATTAGAATATACTCCTCCCACATTGAGCACTGATTTAAACTATTTTAGTTTTCATCTCTATTTCTAAATTACCTCATTAGTAAAGCTACCTCATCACCTATGTTGTCATATATTTTAAATGTTTCCTTGATTAATCTACCTACAAGGGATTATGCAAGCAGTAGAAAGTTACAAAGTGGTGCAATTTTCATTCTGCAACTCGTGTGACCAAATGGACTATTCTAATGTGTACGAATAGGTATGGTTATGCTAGGAATAGTCCTCTTTCACACCCAAACACATGGAATTGGTCTAAGCTACATTCAAAGGGATCAATCCCTTAAGGGTCCAAAGCACAAAATGGTTACAAACTTCAGCATGCTATTACTCATATACCGTGATGCTTAGAAACTTCTCATTTGATCTTATGGGATTGAGTTGGGTCCCTCTACAATAACCTCTCTCAGTTTTTGCTATCTCAAAGACATTTTCCCATGGTGGAAAATTTTCACTTGGGGAAAAGTTGTCAAATGCAAGTAGTTAAAAGTTGCAAAGTGGTGCAACTTTTGTTCTACAACTTGTGTGACCAAAAATATTGTTCCAACAAATCTGAATATGTATTTTTATGCTAGGTATAGTCCTCTTTTGCACCCAAACATGTGGAATCGGTCTGAGCTATGTTCAACCAGATCGATCCCTTAAGGGTCCAAAGTGCAAAAGGGTTGCAAACTTTAGCATGTTGTTACTTAGATACCATACACTTAGAAACTTCTCATCTAATCCTATGGGATTTTGTTGGGCCCCTCTATAATAACCCCTTTTGGTTTTTGCTATCTCAGAAGCATTTTCATGTGGTGGCAAATTTTCACTAGGGGAAATAGCTATCAAATGCAAGTAGTTGAAAGTTGAAAAGTGGTGCAACTTTTGTTTTGCAACTTGTGTGACAAAACGAACTATTCCAACGCATTCAAATGGGTACGCTTATGCTATAAATGGTCCTATTTCACACCCAAACATGCAGAATCGCTCTGATCTATGTTCAACCAGATCAATTCCTTAAGGGTCCAAAGTGCAAAAGGGAAGCAATCTTTGACAGACTATTAGTCAAAAACCGTGACACTTACAAAATCTCCATCCAAGTCTATGAGATTGCATTGGGCCCCTCTACAATAACCTCTCTTATTTTTTGTTATCTTAGAGTCGCTTTCTTGTGTTGTCCAATTTTCACTTGATGGAAAAAGTGTCAAATGCAAGCAGTGTAAAGTTGCAAAGTGGTGTAAATTTTGTTTTGCAATTCGTGTGACCAAAAAAATTGCTCCAACATGTCTCAATAGGTATATTTATGCTAGGAATGGTTCTCTTTTGCACCCAAACACATGGAATTGCTTTGAGCTATGTTCAACAAACTTAATCCCTTATGATGGCATGAAAAACAATTGAAAAGAGAAACATACACACGTCGGTTGAGAAGTATGAGTTTTCCTCACAAAAAGTGCATGATCATTGGAAACTAAAAGCTAGTGGTTGTTGAAGAGTTTAAAGGAGAATATCAATCAAATATCTTTGTTTCTTTGTTAATTTTTGTGCATTTTCTTCATTTCTAGCCTGTGTACGTGTCTGTACAATAGGTGTTTGCTCTAAGATGATCTGAATCTATTGTAGAATGGTTTTAGCTTTGATTAGAATCCATTTTTATGGAATTCTATTAAGTTCCAAGCAACTTAGAAGTAGATTTCTGAAATAGGTCTGAACTTGCTCATACAAGGGTTTGAGTGTAATATGTTGAAATAGGCCATTCCACCTATTATTTAGGCTGTGTCTCAGTGGAATCAGCCTGACATAAGTAGGATAGGGAGTAGGAATAAGAAAATAGCATTGGTAAAGCATTGGAAGATATTACTAACGTTGCCCCTATTGAAAATTCATAATTTAGGCCTTAAAAGCAAGGATAGAAGATGTGAAAAGAAGAAATTGCTTGAGAATAGGTTAGAATAGGTTGGAAATAGAGTGAGCTTGTGGATTTTGATATGTTCAAAAGGTCTGCAAGCAAAGAGGGGGTCAAAAGTATGTTATGGCATGATGCCCTAGTTGGGAAAAGAGGGGGTTTCAATGAAAAAGAGAGGTTTGAGGGAGTAAAAGTGGGTAAAGTTAGGGGGCAACATAATTTAGTGGTCAATTAAGTTTGTGCAAGTAGAATGAAGAGTGTTGGAAGAGTTTTTGAGGTTGTATGAGGTTCAAGTTCAGGTTCGAGGGTTCAGTTCATTAGTACAAAAAAATGTAAAAACAATATATATATGCAACCTAGAAGCATGAATTAGGATTAGAATATCACATAACATCATATAAACAACAAAACCACCATAAAATTGAATGCCATTTAAAACATGCATGACAAATATTCATCATTAAAACTTGAATTGTGGTAGCTTGATATACACAGTCTATTGATGTCAAGGTTAAATTTGTATGATTTTGAACAAAGAAAACAATTGAGTAGAGTTATCAAAATTCTTCAGAAATCATAAGAATTTGTTTAGTACACAAGCCATTTTGAATTCTTCTTATAGTCTCAAACATTATTTTGTATCATTGTTACACTAGTTTTGAGAGTGGTAGCTTAATATAGCTCCACAATACAAAATTTGGCTTACTTGTGTAGTGTAATAGTGGCATAGGCAGATTTTTCTTTCAAACAGCCAAAGAGTGACTGCACAATTGAAGTGTATAAACACATATCTTTTTGTAATATCAAGGATAATTTTTCAAATCTTTTTATGAATCATTTCATGGAGTACAAATTGAAAACATGTTTTTTGCTTTTACATAAAGTTGTTTAGCATCAATCAATTAATATTCAAGATAAACCATGAAGGACAACAATGATCAATGCTTGGGCTAACCAATTAATAAGTATACACGTGAATAATTCAAGCATGTACATGTGAATAAGGGAAGTACAAGTACTCAAAAACACATAAGACTTGAAGTATACACACGAATACATGTAGTATACACAAATTAATACAAGGTATACACATGAAAATACGTAAGTCACAAATTATACATTAGAACACATGTAAGTCACAAAGTATACATGTAAGTTGTAAAGTATACACTTGAATACACATAACTCATATCTATTGAACCATGAATTTATACATCAACCAAATAGCCAAATAGCCATGTACACATACATCAATATATGTCAATATAAGTATAAAATATAGGTACAAAATAGCCATATAGGCTTACGAGAATGCCATAGAGGCATACAATGTCAAATATATCCAATAAAAAATATGTACAAAACTGACATGTGGGAATACAACAAAGGGCTCTGGAATCAAAAGTCATTTCTCTCCATGCTTTGGAAATAAATTATTTCCCTTTGCTTGTTGATTGGATGGTGATAGGTCTGTCACTTTTTTGTGTTGCACTCGAGTGCTCCTCGTTCTCCTAGTGTTTAGTTTTTGATGAAGTTTTAACTGTTACAATAAGAAGTAAAGACATTAATATATATAAATTACATTATAAAAAATGATATATTTAACAAAATAATCACTTATTGCCATCTCATGATCACTCTCCATGAGGGAAATATTCACATGCCCATGCTGAGGTGTGCTCAAGCCCTGTATAAACCATCCAAATAGAAATTAAACTATGAATCAATAATGGTTTGATTTTTAACTAACTAATATCTACAACAATGAATGTAAATTGAAATTTAGTAATTTGCCTCATACCTCCCCTGTCAGAGCCATCAAGGATTCTATAGCAGATGAAACAACGATCTCCATTTCCCTCACCACATTCAAAGATGTTTCAGCTCTCAACATCTGAAAATAAAAAAATAAATTATTCAATCACAAAAACTGCAATAGCGATCCACATCATGACTTATAATGTATGAGATAATGAACAAAATTTTGAGTACATATTAAACTATATATTTTTTACTATCATATTTAATATTTTCCCTATCCATATCTTGTTTGAAAACACGTGGTTTTAGGATTTTACCCATAGCATCAAGCCACTAAACCATTTGATAAAATGATTTTTTAGACATGTACAATAATTGTGGTGGCATAGAAAAGTAGTGAACTGTTTGAACAAATGCGTCCAGGAAATGGGGTCTCGTGGTGATGGAATGTCATTACAAACAAATGCACATCATGGAATTCCATCACCATAAGACCACATTTCTTTTAGGAATTTTTTTAGACAGCTCATTACCTTCTCTATGGTATTATTTCTTACTATTATGCTTTAATAGAAATTTTTCCAAGAATCCATAGTTTGTTGGAAAACACCTATTTTTTTTAGCCATAGCAGCAAGGAAGTCAGTATCTTGATAAAATACTTTGTTACACATGTATGGAAAATTTGGTATCATAGCAAAAGTGGTGAGCTTTTTGAAGAAATTCCTCAAAGAAATGTCATCTCATGGTGATGGAATGGCATTCCATCACCATGAGACCACATTTCTTCGAGGCATTTTTTCAACCTACTAACTGCCTTGTCTATGTTATTGCTTACTATTATGCTTTGATAGATTTTTTCCAAGCATCCATAGTTTGTTGGAAAGAACCTTTTTTAAGCTTTTAGCCATAACAATGAGGAAATGAACTGTTTGATAAAATTATTTGGTAGACATGTATGGAAAATGTGGTAGCATAGAAAAGGTGGTGAGCTGTTTGAAAAAGTGGTGTAGGTGCACCTTTACAATAGGATGCCTCCATGAGGAAAATTTAGGATTTTGAGGTTGTATAGGTATTTTCATGATGTAATAAGGCTTTAATAGCCATTTTTTAGTTTTTAATGGTCTATGGTAGTCATTTTAGGCATAAAATTAAAGTTGCAAAATCTTAACAAAAGTTGTCAATCATTGTTGTGAAAATGCAAAAAGGTGCCAAGTGGAGGAATATGAAGAGTCAAGGTAGTTATAGAGGAAATATTAGGAACTTAGGAAGATGAAATGATTGAGAAAGTGTTTAAAATATGTCATTCTTTTTTGTTAGATATTGTTGAAGCATTTTGAAGGAGAAAACTAATAAAATATGACTGTTATACTACTATTTTCTGTGTTTTCATCCATCATCTGCCAGTGTACAGTTTTGTGTAGGTGGTAGTGGATTTTTAATGTGTTTGAATTGAAGGATTTAAATGTTGGCATCAATTTAAAACTAATTTGAGCGTTTGACATTGAGTTTCAAGCTTTTGGTGGCCTGATTTCTCTAGGTAGTCAGAAAATAGGGGCTAAGGGTTTGATTGCCCAAATGAACTAAAAATTCCATTCCACCTTTCTGTAGCATTTTTTTCTTGGTGGAATGGACTGATATGAAGTAGGAGTAGGTGTATAAGGTAAGGAATTGGTTTGGTGGAGTTTTTGTGTGATTTCTCCTCACTTTCCTAGTGAAAAACCAATTTTGGTGCCTTTTAAACAAGCCTAGAGTGAGTAAAAAGAGGAAAAGGGTTTAGAAGTGGATATAATCCCCTAAAAAATTTGAGAGAAGGTGAATTGGAGGGTTTTTCAAAGATCTGAGAGGTTGTAAGTGGTCAAAGAAGTGAATAAATGAGAAACCCTAGGTGAAAGAGGTGGAAACTAGTGAAAAAGAGTGATTTTGTGAAGGAAGTGTATATAGAACTTTGGGGTAGTACTATTTGAGGATGGAATGAGAATTTAAAAGAATAAATAATCCTTATTGAAGTGATTATAAGCTTATGAGAGGTTAGGGCATAAGAGTTTCAATAATCCCTATTTGATTGCAAGGAAATGAGGGTTTTATGAAAAGGGGTCTGAATGAGTGAGAGGAGACCTAAAAGTTGAATAATATGAGGTTTTATTGAGTATATTTTGACTGTTCAAAGGTTTCAAGTTTTGATTGTGTGTTTGGAGAGGTGTCTCTTTGAAAAAGAGGCCCAATTGTGGCCTAATTCAGTGTTAAAAGCCAGATTTGGGACTGTTGCTCCAAAAGAGTTGCAAGTAAGTTTTAGATATGTGAGAGCAGGCCATAATAGGTTCCTAGTTTGGAGCATAGACAAGGAAGTTAATTTTTTGAAAAGATGCCTCATTAAAATGTGGTCTCATGGAATGCCATGACAAGTAAATGCAATTGGAAGCTTCTCCTAGACTTATTACTTATGCTATGTGAAGTAGTTGCATCAAGTTACTTATGTTGACTTTCTAAAAAACTATATTGTAGTTGAAATTTTGTCATCTATCAACATCTAGTTATTAGTTATGGAATGTGAAGTAATGCATTGAGTTTGAATGATGTGAGATGAAATGTGATCAATGATATAAATATAAACTACACAAATCTATTAAGTACAATTCATTATTTAAACTCTTTATTCTATTACCTGCATGAAGGTTTGACTAAATCCACTGGCATTGGAAGTGTTCCCTCGAAACCTCCAATATTAGCCTTTTCAACATCGAAAATCACATATTAAAATACCATTCGTAAAACAATGCTATTAACATGTAATAAATATATAATTGTTTACTAGTTACATACCCCGCCGATAGGTGTATTGCATAAATAAGTAGGTACAGGGCTGGTGTATATCTAGTATCAACACTATGACCCTGCAAGTTTATTAAAATCATAAAACTAAATTAGTTAGTCTTGCATTTCAAGATTGAAATTTAGTAAATTAAATTCAATGAACATGCTAACTTTTACCTGAGTATCAATGCCATATGCATCATGCAAAATGTTAGATAGCCTCTCCATCTCCATAGTTGTAGATGGATCATGCACAATAGCATCCTGAGTGTTAGTGGGGTCATATGAACAAGTCGCCCCACAAGATTGACACACATGGGATCAAAGCCCACCTATTGAAGACTCCCCTAGATGGCGCTATACAAGAGGGATACCATGCTGGATGACACTCTATGTCAAAGAGTCGATGGCCTGCAGAGTCTCTACGTTAGCACTCTCCTTCACGACGAAAGGGATGACAATGTTCTCATGAGGCGATCTAGTGAGAGGTCATCTCGCTTTCTGCGTAGGATCCGGTTGTGCACTAGTTATATCTTGTACCAACCCCCCACCTCTCCCTTGGAAGTCCCTCATATCAAAATAATTTAGGATTTTGTTCAAGATGAAATCAACATATAGTTTCCTGAGGAAATATTGTGGGACTTCACAAATGTTTCATGGTGGGTCATCAAAAACCATGTACCACCTATCCCAAAATATTTCCTAATCTCTTGGTGGTGGCACCAATGAATAGAAAACCTCTTCACATTGAGGGAGAGATTTTCATTTGACCGTGGGTCAATGAATAATGCACACAAACCACCTTTTGTAATTTCTAAATATTTAACATCTTTATACATATGACAATTTATCTTTGTAAAAAGCCCTAGCCACCTGCCTCCTATCCTGCCAACTAGTTAATTGTTTGTTGATTGAATCTACATTTTTTAACATATTTTGTAGTGAATTTGATAGGGTCATTCTTTCCACAGTTGAACCATTTGGATCTTTCAACCTCCCGATTAAATCCTCAATTTGTTTTTTATTTTTCTCAATTTCACCCATTAAATTTTGTTGAGTGCTAGGATGGTATTGCGGGATTGGTCTAGAGGAAGTTGTTGTGGTTGAGGAATTTGAGGAGGGTTTCTAGGTTGATTAAAATCTCCTACAAATTCAAAAAATAAATATCAAATACAACCTAAAACTAACAAATTAAAGAAAAAAAAAACAATCCTTACCTCTTTGACCTCCTTGTTAATGTGGCAGAATCCTAGCAATGAATCAACAACTGTTGATGAATATTTTTGCAAAAAATATCCTCTTAGAACGCGAGCACAAAATTATGGTGTTTTTGGCCACAGGCAAGAAGAGAAAAATAGTTAGAAATGAAAATGAATTCAACCTCTCTTTTTTTTGCTTTTAACATGTCATAACGAAATTATGGTGTTTTTGTAACTTGTAGCCCAAAATGTTGTCAACTAGGTTTGGTATTTTCTAAGCTTCTCCTTCTTTACCTATTCTTTTTTCTTCCATGCTCTATTTAAGATTCTCTTTAACTCTTTAACCTCGAGGGATAAAATATCCTTAACCTTAAGGGATAAAATATCCTTTTCTTGTGATCCCTTATCCTCAATGGAAACTTTACATTTATGGCATCAACCTTATCCAGAGTCTCCTTGTAACCTTTTCACTATTGCTTTATTAGACAAGGTTGTGTTAAATGTGAGGGAATATTCTTGGATGAGACTTTTATCCCATAATGTCATGACTATTAAGTTCCTAGTGAGTTCACCTAGATCATTAATCATTTGGGGCTTATTTTCTTTGATAAATTTGACCATATAGCCAAGGTTTCATGCCTTGGGTTGAATCTATATAAAAAATACAAAGCATCAAATTTCTCTTATGACTGCAACATAGGGTCAATTCCTCCTTGTCTTTAGATTGTGTCAAATGCTATTACATATGACATATCCTACCCTAGAAAGAGTAGACATCCAACATTTATTACTAGCTCTTTTTCTCTCTAAGGTGCCATGGACTCCATTTTTGTATTAAATTTCATTTAAAACTTTGCAATTATTTTCTTTTTCTTTTCCTCTTTGAGGTTTTTATCTTGCACCCTCTGTTGTAGCTCTTCACCTTTATCCTCACCTTTATTTTTAAGGATAAAGTTCCTAAAATATTTAGTTGTTATGAATTGTCCATGCATAAATTTTGAGAATTAACCCCTTATGCCATCCACTATTTTCCCTCCAATTTCAAAATTGATGAGCAACTTGTCATCTAAGGGTCTTTCCACCAAAACCCTATAGGATGGATTCATAACTTTCCTCATTTCTATCCCTTCAAGTAGATTCTCCTCAACTATGGGGAAATCCACAAAGAATTGCATCCCAAAAGCTATTTGTTGTAGTGAGGCAATCTTTTGTGGGCTTTGTGGTATATTCCTTGAAGAAGTAGAAGAGCCAAGAGCACTTGTTGAGGGTACAATAACATCTATGAGAAATTTTTTGGTATTATATTAATCTTTCATGGTCCTTATGATGGGGTACTCAATCTCCTAATATGAGCCCTTGAAAGATGGGTTAGCCTTCTTCCTTTTATTTTCAGCTATTTGGATATTTACTCGTAGTGCTCTTCTTTATGGAACAATTTCTAATCTAGTCTTCAACATTGTTAGGCTCATACAAAAATCATTCCAATTTGATGTTAGTTATGTGACCATGAATGAAATGGTAAATAGGTCACACTTTTTGAACCTATCCACTCTCATTTTGTATGGGATCAACTTGTTTAAAAACTAGAATCCCTACCTTAATGTGACCTAGAAGTCTAAGAATGCAATTGTGGAAGGAAGGATAGCATGTTTTTATAATTCCTAAAATTATTCTTGAACTATACTCATTTAATTGTCATATGATCTCCTAAAAGACAATTCTATCTAGGACAATCCTAAGAAATACATGTGGTGCCATTGGGGATCCATATACTCTTATCATAATTGCATCATAGTAGAAAAACCAATCACACTAGTTGTATTTAATCCCTGCCTCTAGGAGATGATCCTTAGGTCTTATGAATATCCTCACTTTTTCTAATAATCTCTAGTCCACATATTTCCCAAAATTTATGAGGACTTCTTTCAAAAAATATTCTTCAAAGACTAGATAATTGAATTTATCTTAGTTTTTGCCGCATATGCAATTTCAAGTTCATAGAGTGGTAATACTCTCTTATATTCATCTAGAACCCTAATTTGAATGTGTATGGACCAAATTTTTTCCCACTAAAAAAATTATATGGCACAATAAAGAGTACCATTTGAATTATACCACTCTATTATATTCCTTGATAGAGATTATGGCTTTATGAATCTCATCTACAATATAGCTAGAATAGCCACAGGGATTATTCACATCCCTACTCTAGATATCACAACCAACATAATTAAATTCACTCTCATTTGAATCTTGTAATTTAAGCCCAAAACTTAGCAAAGTAAAAATATGTCTTTATGAAGTAATCTTCAAAAAATATCATAGCCAAATGGCTCTAACTCTATACTAGAAAACCTTCTCAATTTTCTATTCAACCCTCTAGGTCTAAACCATGGCATTCATTTCACTCTTTAGATACCCCTATGCCTTTGATATTATTTGGTTAGGGCTCCCAAATCTATTAGAAACTAAGCATTAGGGTTTATATTGGAAACTTTGAAGATGTAATCTCTATCCAAATTCATCAAGAACTTTCCATCGATGATAAATAATTCCCTTCTCTCAAGGTCATAAGCTTGTAAAATTCCCATGACTATGTCAATATTGATGAATACATTCAACACCACCAATCTCCCCAAGCCTAATTTCCAAATGTTACAAATAGGTCTATAAGCTAGGAATTTTCTAAAAGTGTGCTTGAAAAGGGAAATACCCCTAAACTAGAGTAATGCGGTCCCTACAATTCTCATTTTTATCTAGAACCCTATTTTCTAGAATTATCAACCCTTGCACCATTCTAGGCCTCTTATATGACCCGACAAACTAATCCATAATGTCATTGTTCAAACCCCTTTTCACAGCTCTTGATTTTTTAGCTATGATTTCCTTTCTAGGGTTTTATTGTTTATAAACTAGGGCATCTAAAATTTATAACTTCAAAGATTATTTGGTTTGAAATATTTCTACTATTTTAGATTTCTAGTTTAAATTGAAATTATAGAAAGCAAGAAAAATCTGCACTCTTATATCAAAATTCACAAAAATAGTTTGAATTCACTTATTATTTTTTCCTTGCTAAAAACCCTAAAAATGTTGTGAAAAACCCTCACTCGGAAAATGCAAAAATTATGCTCTAATACCTTCTCTTTGTGCTTTGAATGATGAAAATAGATGTAATTAAGCCAATACCCTTGGGAATTTGGTAGATATAGATCAAATACTCCATCAATGTTCTCACATGCTTGAACATGCAATCAGTAGTAGGAATTCTCCATTTTTGAATATGCACCTTTGATTTGTTGAAGATTGATGGTAATTACAAAGATTTTGAAACTATTTTCATGAAGGAAAACCTTTCTTTCTTTAGCACAACATCAAGACATGTGTCATCATTTCAGGGACTCACAAGAACAAAAATCGAACATCTTATTTGTTTTGTTGATAATGATTTCCTTTGTGAAACATAGAATAGAAAAGATAGGACATGTGGCAAAATTTTAGGAGTTTGAGAGAATAAAGGCTTGACTTAGTGTTACTATGCAAAGGTTCAAGTTAGCATGAAACAAAAAATACTTGCAAGCAATGTACCATGGCGAAAACTCAACTTAATAATACATGGTTTCAATACATTATGAGGGCTCATAGAAAGAAAACATCAATATCCAAAGCTTCAACAAAAGGTTTTAAATTGTGACATAACTACAAGCTAACACTTGGTACTAACTAGGATGAAGGCGGGATCACCCGATAGGCTTTTCTTTGAGTGACTTAAATTTTTTTACAACACATACACAAATGAACAACTTAAGTTACTAGGAAAAGAGAGGCCATAAAACACATGATAAAAGGACTTCATTAGACAACTTAAGTTATCCCATGAAAATAAAGCTTAAGATTTTATTGGCTGCAAACCTATACATGTTAGTGACATTAGGAATAAAAAGATCAAATTTTGTAAACTTGTGATAGGAAAATAATAACATGAAATGTTTTTAGGAACTGAGGAGATTGTATGAAATGACACCAGGTATCCTTTGGGACCCAAAAAAGTGCAAAGTTTTAAATGGTAATAAAAAATACATAAAGATAATAGACTCATTCGATGTTTTAGTAAATGGGGTTGGTAAACTCTTATGTGACTTTTTCTCCAAGAGAAAGGGAAACTATGAGATAACCTTTTAGAATTAAAAGGAAGATATAAAATCATGATCTTAAAGATAAATAATATGTATAAAAATTCATTTAAAAGGTAGAAAAATAATCATGATCTTAAAAAAAATTGAGTGCATTTCTATCATAGCAAGTATCATAGAAGAGTCATTCACTTTCAACACCATTTGTAACTAACAATCACCATAATAACATTCAAGATAGATACTATAAGACCACGATAAAAAGTAACTATTATACTCACTTTGTGTGTGTAGACCCTAAATCTGCATTTTGCTCAAAAAAACAAACAAGCATGAGTATTGTTAGTTAAATCAAACAAATCAGATATAGAATCCCTATGAAATAATTGCTCATGTTATCTATGCAAACAAAGTAAGTTATCAATATAAGCTAAGTGAAAGCATGAGAAAAACAAGAGTTAAATTCTATCCCATAGAGGATTGGTGTCACATGTGCTAGTGACCCTTTCCCAATCCTTGATCAAAGCTCAAGATGAAAATGCTATGAAGATGGTGGAGTGATGATGAACAAAATCAGTTCTCCAATGGAGAGTGACTTTGCATGAGTGATTGTGGAGAGATGGTCAAGGGTTTGATAAGAGATGAAACCTCTATTTTATAGATTTTTAAATGCTAAGAGTGTTGAAAATGGACCAATGTGGGACAAAGATCAAGCCAATAAGATAAGGCCACTTGTGAAGTGGTGATAGGCCAATTGTTGTGCAAGATTTGGGAAGAGTGCCCATGAGAGGGAGAATTTGAATTTGAATTTGTGCAATGAATGCTGAGTTTGACCTTGGAAGGGGACATGTAAGAGACATGTAAGGCCTCATAAATGCTCTGTTGGGTGTACATGTCCACTTGGGGAGAGATTCAAACTTGGAGAATATTCTCCCTTTATGCCAAATTGAAAATAAAGATTTTGATAAATCAATTAAATGCAATTTCATGTGCAAGTGGCCAAATCTAGAGAATGCAAGTGGGATGAGATTAGCATTAGATTTAATCAAGATTAATTAACTAGGATGATGATTAGGATGCTTTGACCTTTTTGAGATAAATATTTGATTTATTTAAATAAAAAAAGGACGGAAATGACTTTGGATTTGAATTAAATAAATTCCTGATTTATTTAATTAAATGGATGATGAAAGATGAAGGTTGAATGATTTATGAGAGATGAAATGGTATTATTTGATTAAACCTTTGGATTTACCTAATGAATGGATTTGTTGCATTTGATCAATTCAATGAGCGGATGAATATGCATAATGCTAATTTGACGTGTCTACAGTGTGATGTTATATTGTAAAGTGAGGTTGTTCATTTTATCTTTTATCGTTAACTACAACTCTTGATGTGTAGTTAATTTAATTAATTATAAAAATTATGATTCATTTAAAAAATAAAAAATTAAAAGATTTATATCATTAAATTCAATTAAAATATAGTCATCATATGATATTTAATTATGAATCTTATTGATCTTATATATAAATTGCCCCTTTTATAAAAATATGCCGTATGATATAATATGATAAAGTTCACGTTGAGCCCTCTTTAATAGATAAAATCCTTATAAAGGGAAGACACATGTCTGTTCCCAAGGGTCCATTTTCTATGATAGAATATCCTCTTGTGGACTTATACTCTTCATTCTTCATTCTTACTAGATGTGATTTAATTGGAGGTTAATTGTTCTTACACAGTAGTGAGAATACTATACTATAGTAAAATGATATCTTAGGATTTCCACCCATAATGTAAACATATGAGTTTGTGATGAGCTTCTCTTAATACATTTTTCATCTAGTAGTCTATACATAAATTTTAAATGGCACTTGATATGTTCTCTTAGAATAAAGAAGAAAGGGATAAGATATATCTACACTTATGTATTGTTTAGCATTATATTTTTATTAATGTAAATCTTTTAATTTGATTTTCAATATTTTAAATATGTTTAGTAATACAAGTATAATATCTTTGTGTGCATAGATTTTGTTGGAGATAATCTGATATCATGATCAGTTTTGTCATCATGAAGGTTTTATCACAATAAAGTTATGAATTTGAGATGATTAGACTTGGATGTCCATCAATTTGAGGATTGTAATGGATTAGAATTGATTTTCTATGCTTAGCCTAATTAAACTATGTGCCATAATATGTAAAATGCAAGATTTGAACAATAGATGGACTGAACAACAATTTGTAGGCAGATTTGAGAAATGCAAAGGATTGTGTACCTGCCCAAAAGGTTGGTTTCAACTACTCTATGAGGACATAGGTGCCCAAGGGAGGATGAGTCCATGTAGCGGTGTCCTATTAAACTTTTGCAATCCTTTGATGGCAGATCTGATACTTCTATTTTTAGTTGCAAAGTTGTCAAAACACAGTTGGATAATTATATAGGTGAGTATATGTGAGTTGACAAGATGTAGGGCTTCAATTACAATAATGAATATTTTTTTTCAACCTTCCTTCAATACTCTTCAAACCTGAACTTGCACATTCAAAGAGAGTAAAAAGGTTATGTCATTTAAGGGTTTGCCTCAATCAAACCTCATGTTAATGTTTCCACTTTCACAATGGCAATAAAAATGCTAAAATGATAAAAAAATAGGAAGAAATGATAAATCAAAAAAGTGTTGCAACTCACAACCCTTCAATGGCTTCCTTGAAGGACTAAAGTCAATCACATCACCTCAAGGTCTTGGATCTTGCTTGAATGATTTGCTTGAATTCTTTGAAGACCTACAAAAGTGTTAGCCTTCACAAAATAATGATAACATGAAAAAATATAAACTCACATAGTATTTGATATGATGTTAGGATCTTGAATTGCTACAACAAAGCTCTAAAATGCTTCTCTTAACTTTCTTGATAGTTCTCTTGATCATAATTTTTCTAGTAGTTTTCTAGATAGATTTGAAATGATACAATAACTAGGTATTTATAGGTATTTCTCTAATTTCCCAAGAATTAAATCCCAATAGACAAAATTTGCAATTTGAATTTTGAATGTTAAGATGTCAACATCAACATATCCAAAGTTGGTCCCTAGAAAAATAGGAGGATCCATACGCACTAGGGTGAATGTGTCTTTGCCTTATTTCTTGAAACATAGAAAAATAGGGTGTTAGAGTTTCCCAAAATGGAAAAGTGGATCCGAAGAGGGAAAAAGGGGCCTACTTCTCTAATTTCATTAGGACATGAGATCCCCACAAATGGTTGACTAACTACCCTTAGGAGAATCAATTCTATGGAGGAATCTTCAAATTTCCTTTTGATGTTAGGACAAGGGTCTAGGTCAAACAACACTTTGGGGAGAAAGGAAAAAAGTAGCAAATCATCCCCAAATGGATTTAGTAGATTAAGCATAAAACTAAATGAACCAAAAAAAATTTTAGTAAATTTGGAAGGAATAAATATTGTGCATCTGTCACAAGTTGTTTCTACAACCCTAACAAGGACTCATTCACCCAAGGGAAAATGGGTCTTGGAAGCCTTTTTGGTGATGGGTCCTAGAAGCCTCTTCCGGAAAAAATTGAATATGAGATTTAAGTCTGAGACCTACACTTCTTCCTTGTAACTTTTAACCTTTTCTCTCGAATCCATATTTGTGAAAAATTGACAAAACAAGGTTGTTTGTTAGTGGATAGCAGTTTTCCTTAGTCAAACCCCAAGTTTGGTCATTAAACCTTAATGCAAAATATAGATTTGAAACATAAAAAGTGTGTACAATCGCTGACCTCAAGTGTGTCTAAGATTAAGGAAGCTTAAAATGCAAAGGAACTCTATTCACATGTGTTAGAACAAGATCCCTAAAATTAAAATTAGTAGTGATGAAGACCTACTTTGGGAGATAGCATATTACCCTAATAAGTCATAAAACTGAATATACCTTCCATTAGGTAGAAATTAGAATGATAATAGAAGATGGAACCACTTAGAAAACAAGTCATTAGGCTTGGTTGAATTCTTAGTGTATCAACCAAAACGTAGAATCCATCATGATCCTCCATAAGCATCTATCATCAATCTTTGGCAATGCTTGATCTTGATATCCAAAATGAGCTTGAAGACCTGTAAAAGCAACTAGAATGTTGCTCCAAGACTTCACTTTTTCTTTCTTGATTAACTTCTCCTTACTCTTGAATGTGAAAACTTGTGATCTCATGTGAATCTCTTTTCCTTGCTAGTGAAAAATGAATATGAAACTTAGTTTTATAGGCTTCCTCTCTAATTTTCTAATTATCAAATCCTAAAAGCTGACACTTGAAATTTGAATTTGAGACCTTGAAATTCCACCAAAAACATGTTTAAAGTTGAGTTTAAAGCACTTAATGAGGACCTATTTTCCCATGGGAAAATGAGTCCTAACCTAAAACTTTAGGATTCCATAAATGTTAGGGCATTAATTTCATCAATAGCATTTATTCAATGCAGGTTGTGGTGTTGAGAAATAAATAAAATAGGCATTGGGATACATAATAAAGGGTATTAGGGGTCCAAAAATGATGTTTTTAAATGCATATATAAAAGGTCACTAAAATAGGTCCAAACAAGTGTGGAATTGTTTTTTCTCCTAGAAAGGAGTACAATTTTCTACACTACATTTAGCCCCCACTTTAGCGGCCATATGACACTATGTGCATATACAAGCTAAAGGAATTCTAGCAATAAACTTTATAAAATATGATACTCATAGGGATTTGTTAGGGAGAATGAATCCCCCATCGTAGTTATCTACAAAACCACAATGTTAGGAACCACATCTTGCAACACAAATTTTTTAGTCATTCAAAAACCCTCTTATCAAACTTCTACAAAGAATCAAAGTCGAGGGTAGATGTATGCCCCCTAATTCCACTTTCTTTACAAATGTGGAATCAAGGTAGCCATGAAACGATATCGAATTGTTTAAGTCTTATCATAGGGTATTTCAAGTACAATACCACATAGTGATAAAAATTGGATTAGATCAAGGATGGAATTACAAATCCAATACAAAAAATGACATCAAAAATGGATTTCTATAGGCCCCAATATGTTGATTTAAATGAAATATGGTTAAAATAAAATATGCCTCTTTTTAATGAAATTATGCATATATGAATGAAAATGACACGTTTACTTATCATTTTGGCATTTATGTCTTTGTAATTTACCTTGGTGAGTGATCTAGGATGCCAAGCACATGAACTTATAGGCCTCCCAAACTTGACATTCTTCATGATGAGGTGGCATGGGGTGCAATTTGACATACAACGAGTGGATTCTACTCCACTTTATCATTGTTTTCATGCATTTACAATATTTTTTATGCAGTTTTTAGAAATTTCAAGACCCTGGAAAATAAAGTTGCAAAGCATCCTCCTTTGTCTCAAAGAATCCTCCTTTGTCGCAAAGCATCCCCCTTTGTCGTAAAGCATCCATTTTGGTTGCAAAGTGTCCATTTTAGGTGCAAAGTTTTCTACTTTGGCCTAAAGTGTCCCACTTTGGCACAAAGTGTCCAAAAAATGGTTAAAGTGTCTAGAACCCCCCGTGCAAAATGGCCCATTTGTCCAAGTTGGTCATAAAGTGTCCTAGAACAAGTTTAGTGTACTTTTTAATTATTCAATAAATATATAAATAGGATTTACTTTTCTTATTTTATTATTTAGATCCCTCCTTGAGCTCGACAACATCTCAAAGGAAAAAAAAATGTTTCCTCTAAGAGCTCATCATGTGACTATCATAGAAGGAGATTAGTATTCTATAGGATACGATACTATTCTAGGTATATTCCATGCCACCAATGATATATCATGATGTGATTTCACTAGCCTTAGTAGAGAGATGGGATGTTGATCAATACATGTACCTTTCATCTTCGTATTGGGGAGATGACCATCACCTTAGAGGACATACATCGCATCCTTTGGATACCTATCTGGGGCGAGGTTGTGCACTCTACCAATGAGAAAACATATGAGGAGATGTGTGATGATATCTTGTATTGTCTAGGGTGCCCCATCTGAGATTCGAGCATCAGACCCTACATTGAGCTGAAATGGCTACTACATGTGTGGATGCCACTACTCCAGTGCATTGTGATATTACTACAACACTCACATTGGTTCCTAATGGACAAGGGGCTCACTTATATGGAGGAATAGTTCATATTATTTGGGACATGGAGTAGCATACAACCATCTATGCCTAGGGTTACAATATGTTGAAACATATGTATTATGATCTAGAATGATTTGTTTACTATGAGCTAGATAGTATAGTGCACGATACACTCTTACAGGTTTGGTATTTTGAGCATATAACATGCACTAGACCCATGAGATATCCTACCATAGAAATCATGAGCTACCCATTGGCCTATAGTTATTCACTTAGATGGGCATGGCAAGAGGGTGATTTGCTACACTAGCGAATCAGATTCAATTGATTGGATGATGGTGATATTTCATGGAGACCATATATCAAGATACCATAGTGGGCAAATGAGAGACATGAGCTAGTCAAGCTATAGTGGAATTGGTTTGTATTGGGATGAAATGACTACATAGTGAGACCTTGAACTACTATTATCATGTTATGTGCTAGTTTGGACAGGTTCAAGTTCCACCAAGGGCTCGACTCAAGTTTCTACAATCAACACATAATGCCCCTAGACCTAGAGACACTCATCATCTCACCATTGAGGATGTTTACATTAGTGACTTAGAGGATGGTGACCATGGCATGCCCTAATCTCTGATGCTGATGACATAGGCACCATATGAGCCTACAACTAATGGTGGGTTGGAGCACAACCATGCCATGTCTTTCCTAGACATCACCCTGTGGGCCATGCAAGACCTCTTCTAGGGCATGGAGATGATAGGGATGATGAGGAGGTTAATGGGAATATAAATTATGATGAAACAGTCTAGATATATTTCTAGATGAGGAGGAGGATACCTAGTCAATGAGTGATGATATTGATGAGACAAATGACGCCCTACTTTCTCGCAAGAGGAGAGATTCACCTCCTACTTGGGTCACTAAAGCACGTGCAGTGCCTACAACAAAGATCCACACTCACAAGTGTGAGAAGGCTAGTAGTAATAGGCCATTCAAACTTCCTACATAGGAGGGGACCATTGTTACACATGATTATACCCTAATTAGTAGACTGGAGATCTAGGTGATGATGTGATATTTATGCTTTCATTACACTTTTATCTATATGTATGTGATTTATATATATATATATATATCATGATGTGTATTGATATCTTTTATAATTTCCATCTTGTAGGGTCCACATGAGAGTGGCATGAGCTCTACCAGCAAGTGACCAAAAAGATGGTGCCTCCATTTCCCACAGATGATTATATACCTTCAGTGTGCATGCATCCACCTTTTGCAGTGTAATTTTTAGATCGTTTGATCTAGTTGTGAGATTGAGGGCCACATATGAGAGCACCACCAGATGTGTTGATTGACAACATGACAGAGTCCACCCTATGACCACAAATCTCAAGGTTACAAGAGGAGCTCTCTAGGGTTTAGGTAGATAGAGATTGCATAGAGTGTGAGTGCATTGAGGAACTTATATGGGAGGTTGTGGTGGTTGGAGAGTTGTGGGCCCTATGGGAATCCCTGAGCACATCATGATAATGTTCTACTATATATCTTAATGAGGGCCACCACCAGGCCCCAAGGGGTCTAGCAGTCATAGGGCCTACTAGCATTGTATTTCTTATTATATGAACTTGAATTCTTTATGCATAATATATGATCATTTATGTTTTATTTTTATGAGCTTATGTTGAATTAGATATTGATATGATTTATTAAATAATCCTTAGAATATTTAATAAATGTCTCCATGATCAAATGTTTATGCATGATCTAATTAAAACACTTTAATTTTATATTAAATACTACATTGTGATTGAGTATGTTATGTTAAATTAAATGCACTTATGATTTAATTTTAGAACATTAAATGCATATAAATAATCTAATCTAACACAACACATGAAATGAATTTGAATAGTATGTCAACTAAAGTAATAATTCAAACCTACTGAACAATTACCCTATAATATGAGACACACAAAGAGTTTTTTGTCAAAGAAAGAAGCAATGCGAGATGAAATAGAAAACTCTCCTTAATCTAACAACACTTCTTTAATAAACATAATATTCAAAGAAGATGTTCTAAGGTGTAGTATCAATGCAAATGCATGGCATTGATAGGTTATTTTAAAGGTGTACCATCCATTTCTATTAATGTATAGGCACCAAACCCATAATTTTTCTTCAATTACATAAGGTCCTATCCAATTAGTGTTGAACTTTCCTTTTTCATTCAAAGAGGAATTTACATTACGTTGATTTTCATATAACACTAAATCACCTTTTTTAAATCCATGAGGGATGAAACGATCATTATAAATACGTTGTATTTATTTAGAGTAAGCTTGGAGATGCTCGAGAGTGGTGATCCATTGTTCATCAAGCATTTCAAGCTAATGCAATCGTTGCTCTTTATAAGTAGTATCATCAATAAGCCCCCTAAGAACAATTCATAGTGAAGGAATTTCTAACTCTAAGGGAATTATTCCTTTGGCACCATAAACAAGGTTGTCAAGAGTGTTTCCTATAGATGTTCCAATACTTGTATGGTAGGCTCACAACACATAAGTTAATTGAGTATGTCAATCTTTATTATATTTACTTACCATTTTCCTTAATATTTGTTTGATAGTTTTGTTATTTGATTCCACTTGGCCATTCGACTGTGGGTAATATGGTGTCAAAAAATGATGATGAATATGAAATATTTCCAAGAATTTTTTAACAAATTGTTCTTAAATAGAGACCCCTAATTTGAAACTAATGTGGAAGGAATCTACCATTTCTAGATGATCAAAATGATCATCTTTTGATTTTAAAAAACCCTGAACTATTGGAATTTCTAGAAGACCATTTCAAGATTATCTAAATGATCATCTTTTGATTTGGAGAAAATGGTTAGCTCATCTAGATAGATTAGGATGATCTTATTGATCAATCATCTGAAAGTGATATCCATCACACGTTGGAAGTTTGCACCCACATTTTAGAGTCTGAAGGGAATATTTGTGTATGCAAACATCCCCCACTTAGTGGTGAATTTCGTTTTGTGTTGGTCCTCCTTTACATAAACCTAGTTATAGCCTGAAAAACCATTGAGTAGTGAGAACATCTTCGATCTAGCCACAGACTATAAGATTTTCTCGATTGAGGGCAAAGGATAGTGGTCTTTCAACAAGGCTTTATTCAAGTCCCGAAAGTCTACACAAAGTCGTATGCTGCCATTCTTTTTTGGATCAGGACCAGATTGGATACCCAAGTGGAATGCTTAATTGGGTATATGATCTTTGAATCAATCGACTTAGTAAGATCCTATATCATTAATTCCTCCACCTTTGGATTAACTAGCCTCTACTTTTGTTGAACAGGTTTGGAGCCCTCAACTAAGATGATAGTATGTTGGATAATGCTAGGATCATATCCCTTAATTTCATCATAGGTCCAAGCCACAACTCTATCATATTTAGTGCACAAGCCTTTCAACCTTACCTTGTCTTCTTGTGGCACGTTCCTCATGAATTTTAGCTTCTTGCCACCTTTGACAACCAGGTCTTCATAGTCGTCTTCGTTGATTGTGAATCTCTACCTACTATTTCTTGCGTCTTCGCATTTGAAGAGATCCTAGAGAGAAATCAAGCCTCGTGGGAGGTTATTTCCTTTTAGTTGGATTACTTGATCTTGGAAAACCTCTCTAGCTCTGGATTGTAGTTGATCAAAAAATTTCCTTGACTATTGTAGGACAGTAGAAATCTGAGTATCATCTTCAAATACTTCATAGTTCTGGTCATTGTCAAGTATAGATGGTCAAACGATGGTATGCACCACATGCTGGCTTTAGGTTGATTTAGGTTGCTCAAATTGTAAGCCGATAGAGGCCATCCAATCCATGGTAGAGTTCTGAGATCATGGGATAACCTATATGCTAAAATATTTGAACCCTTTAATTAGGTCCTATATCCTATGCCTGTAGGACCTCATCCTTACAATTTTGGTGGTCTCCTGTTTGTGGATATGGCTTACAACCAGCTTCGAATCTCTAAATACTTGTATTTTTTATGCCTATCCTCTTTGCTAAGGTCAAGCCATGAACCATTACCTCATATTCTACATTGTTATTCAAGCATGGGAACTCAAAGCAAAAAGATTTGAGGGTCTCTAACCCAGTTGAATATTCTAGTCGAATGTCGGCTCTAGAACCAACGTTGCATTTGGCACTATTGAAATGTAGTGTCCATAAACAATTATCACTCGGTCTGCTAGGTTTCTCTTGCTCCAACAATTTTGGGAGGGCTTGGTCCTTGTTGAAGATCACATAAGTGCCTACCTCAATAGCATGGAAATTCCTAAATGGGTCAGAATCAATGAATTGATTGAGTAGGACCTCCTATTTAGGTGTTTGATAACTTGTGTCTTCTTCCTCTTCCAACATTTCTACCCAATATATCTCTTTTTTTGAAAATGAGGTATGTGTTGCTTCAAAGCTTAGTATTGTGTCCTCTGTTATATGTTTGGGATGCAAGGGCTTGGACAAGATCTTCATCTTTGCCCCGTGTTTTTTTTTGCAATATCAAATGAGACCAGTCAAGCGCTAGATATTTGCCAAGCTTAGCTATGAAGTCCCTTGAAAGGCACATTTTGAAGTCTGGAGGAATGTCAATTATGACCACTGCTTGTGTGATGGTTTAGATAGGACAAGAGAATAAGGTCAAATAAAGATCCTTAATGCAGTCGATAGTTGGGACCTTCTTCCCATCTAATTGCATAATCCGTTTCTCAACAAGCTCATACTTTAGACTCGGAGTGTCGACCACTCTTTTGGGCATGACCATAGTGCTAGCCCCAAAATCGATCATATTATTGCACAAAACCTTATCTCCCATAATAAGAGTAAAAAAAAAGGGAGTGGGCTTCGACTTACTTACCTCTTTTATGTTTGCTTTGCCCACTATGTTTATGTATGTTGCAACTCTCAAAGGTTAGGGGTCCGATGTAGGCCCTTTTCCTTTTTCATGTGGAGAGTCTGTATCTACTCAAGGGAGTTTCTCCTCATTTTTTAACACTTCTTGGAGTAAGATCTTCTACTCCAGTATTGATAGGACGTCCAATAGAGACATGTTGGGAGGTGCCTTGCTATACCACATTAAGTGTTCTGATTGGTGGGGGATTTGGTTTAACTGGGGATGCTTCCATCACCTTAGGGAATGGTTGATCCATTATGGATGGGATCAAGGCCTTATCCATTTCCTTCAATGAAAATGGTTGAGTTGGCCATACATTTTAATGTGATCATTGTGGTTGTGGCCATTGAGGGTCTTATTGTACGTACTCCCCAGTGAGTCTTCTCTTGGATTGTGTATTGTAATCTAACTACATACCGATAGGGTGCTAGTTGTTAGAACATCATTTGCGAACACTCAATCTTCCTCCTCCAGCCAAGAAAAAAGTGTTTTGTTCAGTGAGATATCCAATTATTGTTGTAAATATATCCCTTTTTTCTACACATTGACCCAAACATTCTCCATTCTGATGGATTGATAGTCCTCCATGTTCAAAATATGCCCTGACCTCTCTATTATACTATCCTCTATTGAATATTTCCTCTTGGATAGTTTCAGTGCATGTGATTATCATTACATGGGAAGCACCATGTGTTCTCGTCTTCTGCCAAGTTGTTCCATCCTATGACCGAAACCTTATTTGGACTATTCTTGATGGTCTAAAGTGGCATGGTGACTAGGACTGTCTAGCACATAGATTCTTGTTGCTAATTCCTGCTCTTGGAGCTCCTTGGTACATGTTCTACTGGTAAGGTGGCTTCCCTCGATAATTTTGCATGGGGGGCCTTGGGGTTACTGCCTGATGATGCTAGATAATAACTAGCTCATTTGCAAAGGTCCTCATGAGGTTCTTCATATCATCGACATCCATTTCTAGAGAAGAAGAGCCTAATGTGCTTGGTTGTGCATTTGGGTATACCTACATGTTGATGGTGGTGGTGTAGTTGATGTGCTAGGAGCAAGGTGAAGGTACTGGGAGTTACCTCCTCTTGGTGTCTGCCAAAGATCTCTATGAACATGGGTACAACACCTATGGTGGAAGCTTACCTGTATCTATTAGACTATTCTTTGCTTACACAACTAGATCTTATGCGTCGGGTAAGGTATCGCCTCCCATTGATTGTACCATGAATGCGATGTTTGAATTGAAAGCTTCCAAATAAAAAATGAATGCCATACCTACCAAAGGCCTGGCCATCATAGGAATCCTCTACCAGGATTTATGGAACCTGGTGTTGAAGTCAATCATGGCCTCTTATAGGGCTCTCTTTATTTTGATCAATTGTTGTAGATAAGATGAGCAATCTCATTTCTCTGAGAAGCAGTGGAATAGTTTCTCTTTGAGTTCATCCCACGATCGAATGGAGTTGGAGATCATATATCTATACTAGTCGCGAGTCTTCCCTTTGAAAGATGCAACCAACAATCTGAGGGCCACATTTTTCTTTACGATGTTATGGACTCTACAAACCTCTACTATGTCCTAGAGGTGCTCAGAAGGAGTATTAAAATCCTCTCCAGTAAAATTTTGAATTGCTTTGAGAGCATTGGTAAGTATGGTGGGCTACACATCTAGAGGTGTAGGTGGAACCAATAGGTTGCCACTATCCTAGGGTACAAAATTTTGAGGAGCAGGAGCACCTAGGTGATCCATTGAAAAAAATTCATATGGATGGGGTAGTAGGTATTTTGATTTGAAAGGCTTGACCTCTTGGAGGAGTAGATAAGGCTCTAAAATCTGGGCTAACACTTATTACCCTATTTCTCCTGATAGGTGATACAAAACCTATGACTCATCTTCTCTTAAGGGCCGAAGAAGGTAGCTAGAAATACTATAAATTTCCTTTAGAGGATGCTCTATTTTGGACTTTGAGCATGAGATTACCTGCTTCTCCCATTAGTCTGATTAAAAAATTGCCTCTTGAAGGCTAACTATCAGACACCTATGGAAAACTTGGGTCCCATCGGGCATGCCAAAAAAATAACTATTGATCATAAAATCTTGTGCCCCACTGAACAACTTTATGGGAAATTCAGTGAGTGGCAAACCAACTTGCACCTCATTGAATAACCTTTATAGAAGTTGGCTCTTTTTTGCATGTTTGGGAAAAAGGGAAGGAGAAATGCAGGAAAACAAAAGGTGGCAATGTGTCAAAGGTTTAACAACATTTTAAATCCTATCAATTTCTTACTTCTAATAAAATGGACAAAAAATGCCACAGACCCTTCATTATTTGGAAGAGAATGAACAACTAAGGCCTAAAAGAGCACAAAATAGTCATTCAGATCCCCCCATGGGAAGCACCCATTAAGGTCTGACAAAAGAAAGAAACCCAATACTAACAGAAATATTTCTTTATAGAACCCTTTTACTCTTACATCATAATATGAAAGTCAACATAATATCTATAGAAAATGAAAGAGTATAATGAACATGACTCAATTTTAGAAATATAGCATCAAACATAAAAGCTAATGGCATATAAAATAATCACCAAGACCATAGTCATATAAATTGATATAGAGCATTTAACATGTACAAAATAGAGAAAAGAAACATGTGATAGAGGCCATATAGATGCACAATCCTATATATTTCTTTCTACTCTTACTTGTTTTGTAGTAAAATCACATATTTATGGAAAGGTCAGATACCAATCCGATAAATTGTCTTGATAATTTAACATGCAAAAGAGCAAAAACAAAGCTCTATAAAGATCTTTACTAGTCCTTTCCCTACTCTAATCTCTTAATAGATAGAAAATTTCTCTGTTCCAATGATAATTTATGATGATTTCTCCCCATTGCAAACCCCTTTTATAGAGCTAGAGGAGTGATCTGATGCCATAATTAATGGAGATGAACCTCGATAGGTGTCCTCATCTGATATGTTGCAATTCGATCTAGGATATGATTTGACCACAACAATATTTGCTAATAAGAATTGAGTTGCTTCATTAATGGCTTAGAATGTTACACAATCTTTGCGAAGATATGTTGTTAGAGAAGGATCAAATATCATTATAGCATAGAAAAAATCCAATCTGATCAGCTACTAGAAAAAATGATGCCACCCCAAAAGACAAATCTTGAAGACATAAGACCCACTACACTACCCGAAAATCTCCACCAAAGAAAAGATACATCAATAGGTGGAACAACTTGCTTGACAAAAGTGAGTGACATGGCATGCTGGTGGGTGTTTTCCAAATCTATGAGATCAGTTTGGGAAAAATCCCCACCATTCAGCCACGTGTCCCGTTTCAAGCCCAAAAGGAAAGTAATGTAAGGAAAAGTCGTGTAGCCACTATGTGGCGCATTGTGCACCTTTGTGCAGGAGTATCCTTTAGCCTTCAAGGCATGGTACCATAAAAATGCAAAAAAAGAAGTAAGGGCTGAAAAAGAAGACTACAGGGGCCAAAAACTAAAGTAAAATACTTAGAGTGAAATTGCTCCATAATGAATGATATAGTGCTAAAATGAAGAACCTCCAAAAATAGGAATGCAAGAGTGTCCACATGGTAAATGATCCATCTCACTTAAATGTATGGGTAACCAGTCACTTATGTACACGTTGCATCTGATTAGTACATAGGAACAAGATATAGATACGTTGATCACTCAAAACCATGAAACTAAGGAAGCACTAGCACCAAACCCCCCATAATGTTGATAAGGGAGAGCCAAGATAGTTACACTGAAGTTGTGTGAAACCAAGATGTGCATGTAGGAGAAACAACCTATAAATAAAAGGGTGTTCAAACTAAGGCACACCTACATGAGGTAGGAATCACCTAGATTCCCTATTTTTGTGGAAAGGAGACTCGCTTGACAAAAGTGTAATTACAAATGAAAGGAAAACATCAACACCCTCATGGCACTTTATATGATAGTGCAAATACAAAAGGCACAATAGGATGTGCAGTGAAGATCTCTAAAAGACCATCCCAACACTGTTAGAATCATGAAAAATAGAGAAATGAGTCAAAAGTTATGAGCTCGCGACTAGAAACAACACCTTTAACTTCAATGGGTTGTTGAATGCACTAGCAACAAAAAAGGTGATTATACACACAACACTAGAAAGTTGATGGAACTAGCTTTCCGATGATACCTTGTTTTCCAAAAAAATGACATTGTATGCCCACATTATGTCCAAAAGAAAAAAAAGACCCCTTTTAGGAAAAAAAGGGTCTTGAAGGGCCCTGCATAGTCATCCATATGACTGGCATCATGCTTATTTCAACATAAAGTCAGTAGAAATATTCAAGGAATATTCTCTTGTTGCTTGGAATTTTTTTTTCCCTTGGAACTAAGATTTGATGGAATATTCCTTCGTAGTGCAGAAATATTCTCTGTTTGCTGAAAAATTTTGTTGGCATTGAAATTTTTGAGGAAGGCATTGAAAATTTGTCAGTTGTTGGAAACTTTATTGAATCAACTAAAAAATCAAAAAAGATAACCAAATGAAATGAAGGTTGGCGAATAGAAATTTTTTCCTTCACCTAAAAACTTGTAGAGCCATCACCATGACAGAGTACTATGTAACCTTACAAAACAACTTTACCCCTCTTTTTAGAAAAAACCTACAATTTTTATCTAGTTTTTTGAATTTTTAATAATTTTTTTAAATTTCTAAAAATTAAGAAATTTATAAAACCACCGACTTGTTAAAAAAGTTCCTTTTTTATTTTTTTCTCAAAATTCAAGCATGCAAATGTGTACAGGGGTCATATGGGCCCTTGCATATAAAAAATTGCCTCAGAAGCTCCTCACAATCAAATTGGAAAAAATTCTTGTCAAAAATCATGGAGTTGACCTCCTAAACACAACTATGAGTTATGTATTGTGCCAAAATGCACCAAAAAAGTAGATACCCTCCAAGTCCAAAAATATCAAATCACTTCAAACCCTCCGATATTTGACGTTAGCAATCCAAATCAAGCCTAAAAAAAGGGCCAAATTTGACTTTCTTGATAGCTTTGAATCCAATGGTGAGGCCCTTTTCATGCCAAAATGCACCAAAACATTCTCACCTCAAAAATTAGCAAAAAAAAGAAAAGGGGATTTAGATCTGAAGCTTGTAACCCTTGTTGAATTAAAAAAAACCTTATAAATCATGAAAGGGTTTGATGAATTTGTGCTTTGATACCATGTTAGAATTGTGAAAAACACAAGTGACATGATCAAATAATGAACAAAGACACCATCTATACAAGAGATCTACAAACAATATATTATGTAGTATTCCTCAACAAGAAAAAGCTATAGAAAGCAAGAGGCTATCAAAAGATATCAAAGATCGAGAGATAATACAATGAGGGTTGAGTGCTTATAATAAAAAAAAAAACTAAATGAGAAAGGGACCATATCATGACAAGTGCCAACATCACATGAGATGAGACATAATTGTCTAATATTAGCTTAACTAATAAAAGCATAAAAACACTCCTAAGTTTAGCTTAAGTGCATGCGAATAAATTAGACTAATAATTAATTATTTATTAGCTAATGCATGATTACTCTAACACTATTCCTATCATATTTTGGTATTTGGCTATCTTCTCCTTCTTCCGATAGGTATTTGGCTTTTATTAGGATTTTTAATATTACCCATTTGGTCAATTGGTCTTTGTATGTGTTGCACTGGAACTTGCAGCATTGCAAATGAGTGTATGCTTTAGTATATCAAGTCTCAACTCTTCGTTATTGAAAATTTATTCTATCTTTGTACTAAATATAGTATATTTCCTACTCTTGAGTACTTGGGAATTTTGATATGTGAAATTCTATGTGAGATGTGATTTATCTATCGAGATGTTCTAGAGTGCTCATCTCTAATATCCTCCATGTTACCGTAAAGACTCTATGGTAGGTTATTTGAATTTGTGATAGAATGTGAAATATTATCTTGTGTCTACATAATCATGAATACTCTATAGAAGTTGATAATCCTCCAAGAATAAAGTTTTCGTTCTTCTCGCATCCACAAATTTAATACTTCTTTGTTGTCTATTCTATAAGCACAATTACTTTCTATTTCAACTTCCCCTTCTAAATTTTGTTCCTTTGAGGTTCCATGTAGTGGTAATCGTGATATTGTGTAGATGTTTTTACTTTTAGAGTCATGGTGTTTTTTTGTGTTTATTTCCTCTATGTATGATTCATTGGGGCTTTTTCCTCATGGAATATGGATGATTTTGGTTTCATCAACAATTGATATTTCTTCCTTCCTTGAGCCTACAATTCTAGTTTCATTGAAAAACCACCTTATTCCTAGTAATTTGCATCGAATGAATCAAATGTTTCTTTAATGGAAACTACCTCAGAGTCTACAATTTGTTATACTATTTTAACACTTACTTCTACTTGTTTCAAAGTTCCTAGGGTTTTCATTCCTATGCCATCTTCTAGGATAATATCGTTGGGTGTTTATTCAAGTGTAGGTTTACCTATTTTTTCCCATACCATTTTATGTGTGGTGTTGCATTCTTAGAATAGGTCTAGGCTTTGCCACAATTAAATATGTCATTCTTTGTGCTTCCAAAAAAACCCACATGGCTTCTTCCTACCACCCTATTACGAAGTGTCCTTGTTTACCACAACTATTTAGCAAGTGGAATATGTTCACCTTCTTCTTCCTCTACCTCATACTCTTTATCCTTTGAATTGTCCTTTTATCATTATATGGTCTTTGATTATGTTGGTTCTATATGATGTTTATATTTCTCTATTTTTTCCATTTTGGTACTTTATACCCATGGTCCTATGAATAAAATTATCTTTTTACGTGAGCTTTGACATATGCCAGACTTTATTAGTAATTATGGTTTGCTACATTTGGATCTTCTCTTAAATAGAATAATTATGATGGACATTCTTCTATTTTAAGATTGTCCCATTTTGTAAGTTCAACAATATACTAAGTTCATCTTTTTAGGTAGTGCTCTTAAATCTGCCCTTAGTGTGTTGGCTTTCTCTTGTTTTATTTCCTTTAGGCATTAATTTCTTAAGTGACCTTCTCATTTGCAATATGTACACCAAGTATGAGGCCTCTATGCAAACATCTCTTTTTTTACCATAATATCATGTCAAAGTATTAGTTGTTTAACTTCTAGTTGTAACTTTTCCATGGATTTTTTTATTTTTCTTTCTCTAGTTTTTGCCAAGATTGGTTTTCAATCCAACAAGCTAAAGTGACTAGTTTCAAATATGTACTAAAGCTTCTTCCAATTAAATCTATTCTAATCTCTAGTGTTACTCTAGATATGAACCACTCATTTTTTTTTCAATCAGTGGCTCGTCCAATCTACTAGTTACTTCCTTAAATATCTTATAGAACTATTCAATGGTTTCATTTTCATTTTCTATGATTTTTTTAGAGTTTTCTTACCCCATTAGTTGGGAGATCTAGAGTTTCAAAATATTCTAAAAGTCTTATTTGATGATATCCCACTCATTGTCACTTTCTAGATAGGTTTCTTGATGCAATTTGAGGGTGTCACCACATATAGACTCAATAAAATTGAACAAATTTATTTTGTCTTGAGTTATATTTTGTCTGTGCCACATTAATTCTAAGATGAAATTATGTTATGGGCCTCATTTATAGCTTTTTCCAAAAATCGGTAGCTTCAGAGATGTATTCATGTCTACTTCTTCCTCATGGTTACCATTTGTATTTTCTACATTATGGTGATATGTTCCCAGGGTTCTTATGCTATTAATCTCACCTTCCTATTTTCTTGAGTCTTGTTCACTTAAAATATGTTATATCACTTTTGTGGAAATTCTTCTTGATTTTAATGTCATTAAGGGCGACTCTTGGTCCAGGGGTTGTGTCTATTCAAATTATCCTTTCATCCTTCAAGATGGTTGTCTATTGGTAAGTTTCATTTGGATAGTTAATGGTGTCATTACATTAAAGGTTGTTAAACTCAACAAATCCCATTTTTTTCTACATCTTCTCCTCATATTCTTAGAACACTTCTAGTTATTAACTCATCTAAATACTTTGCATCAAGTGTTATTATTTAGAGATTTTGTATAAGGGTGACTATGGGTAACCAATTTTCCCCTATCCTTAGTTAAATGTCTATCCAAACTTGATACATAGTCAGTGTTCTAGTTATGGGAAGTGTCATGATTCTTATAACTTCTTGCTATAACTCTTTCTTGGTTTTTCCATAGTCTTTTATCTCTCACTCTATGTTTTGTATAATTTGATTTATTCTCTCCATGCTAGAACTTAATTTTGGTATCTCCTTTCCTAATTCCTTGACTGTAACCACCATGGCATGCTCAAAAACACCCTTAGTGGTACACTCGTCTTCTTCATTTGTATTTTCTATTACTAACTTCATGTCTTTTCTTCTTTCTCTTTTCCCTACTTCTTCCATCCTTTTATGGTGTCTTTCTTTTCGATCTTGGGTTTTTTTAACCTTGTTTTTTATGTATTCATTTCCATCGCCAGCTTAATTTTTTAATGAACTCAATTTTCCTTTTGTTATCTCCTTTTTCCATGGGTTTTTTTAATCTATATTTTCATTAATCCTTATATATCCCATGATTAGTTTAAATGTTGAATAGTTACATATTTTTAGGAATATTTTCATATTCATCCTCCTTTTCCAATTTTCATCCCTTAAGTGCCTACCCCCCTCTTATGAAGGTAGTACCTAAGAGTCATTTCTGCAAAAAAATCTTTGTTGTTCTTATCCTCTTTTTACTACTTTCACTTTTATTGGACTTTAACCTATATTTTCTTCACTACTAACTCTAGGGTCCTAACAATAGAAACATTGTTGGAAAGAGGAAATGGGGAATTATAGTCTTAGGATTTATACCCTATTATACCTTATGTAGTTATTTTATACCCCGAAGGATACAATGGGAAACAGGAGTAAATGTAGTAGGAAACTATATCTATTAGTATCCCATGTATGACTTAGATAAAGAGATCATTCATTCATAACAAACACATGTATTAAACCATAATAATTTCTCGATATATTTATATATTTATATAAAAAATACAATAGTGGATCTTAGTCTCTCCTTTATATTGCATTATATCTTATCTATTCTATTTCTCTCTCTTATGTCCTAATCTAAAATATGTTACATACATATATTATTTTTTTGTCTCCTAGATAGACATGAACCTTATAGGGAACCTCTTAGCCCATAGATTCCTTTTCAACCTTAGGTTCCACAAGTCTTATGTGGTAGGTTGTGGTATATTTTAGTCCCTACCATGTATCCTTCCAAAACTACCCATTTTTTTGTAGTAGGATGACTCAAATTTTGACTGTCTATATTGAAAAGATTGTTTCAGTGTTAATGTAAAATTTGTTAGTTTGCCTTTTCCATGGTCCTATGTGTATTGGTATGTTACATTTAAGATATGAGGGTGGATATACAAAGAGTTGATTTTAGTTTTGTAAGGGAGATAAGGGTATGTGTAGGATCATCATGGAAATAACAGACCCTTAAGTGGCAAAAAATTCAAAAAATCAAAGTTAGGGAAAAAAATATGAAGTAGGTGTTTGTCTGACCACCCTAACCACAATAAAATGATAATTATTTTTTATAGGATTTTAGATATAAGCAGAGGACTCATGCCCCAATGTGATGCATATTTTTTTGTAATTTTTTTCCAAGTAAATAACAGAATTTTTTATTACAAATTATAAAAAAAAAACTGTGATGTCTAACCACCTTAAATTTGGTCAAACTTCATGAAATTGAATTTTTCTTTTTTCAATCCTATATGCTATCAGAATGTGACACATGATTTGATTTAAAATGTGATAATCGCTTTGAAAGCTATAGATGTTTTCAATTAGCCTATCAATCAGACTTTAGTCATAATTTGAATAGAAATGAATAATAATTACTTATTAAATTCAAAGTAAAGAATAATTTATATTGGTGGAAATCTGAGAATCTCCTTTAAAAAACCTTTTCATTTCATCAATTTTGAGTAAAAGAATAGTCGTCAGCCACATACCCATCATATTGCCACTTTTTGGCCCATCATGATCCTGCACATACCCATAAGGTAGTAGAACAACTTCTTATAGTAATATTGAGAGTAGGATAATGCAAAACTTTTACAGATATTTAATAGTTACAAAACTTAAATAAAAATTCACATAAATATCATGCATACCACAACACAATGATTTATACTGGGAAAACCATTTTGGGATAAAAACCTTGCAGTCCAAAAGTTGCCTAGTATATTATTCAGAAATCACAAAGATTA
>VDFB02193867.1:464282825-464364609 GCA_007258455.2 Sequoia sempervirens
AGGAAGGGGAGAGGGAGAGGGAGAGAGGGAGAGATATAGATAGAGCATGATATAGAAATATAGAGGGACATGAAGAGAGATAGAGGTAGAGAAAGATATTGATAGAAAGAGATAGAGAGAGGAGTGAGAGGGAGATCGAGAGAAAGCAATAGAGATAGAGATATACAATAAGAAAGATGGAGTGAATGAGAGAGAGAGATAGCATAGAAGTCATTGTGTTGCATCACATGCAAATTATTAGTATATGCTATATTTTATATGTAGGTTTATTTTTAAAATAATATTAAATGGTTATATTTAATATCATATATTATATTTTATATTAGAAATTATTAAATATAAATATAATATAATATATAATTAATACATAATGTATATTTTATATATCACAAATTAAACTATATATAATAGTATTATATATAAAAAAATATTATTATTATTATATTTATTATTATTATTATTATTATTATTATTATCAATTGATTAAAGCAAAAAAATGGAGAGATAAAGAGAGAAAAAGAATTAGGAAAATATAAAGGTATATACAAAGAAAGAGGGATATACATATATATCCACATATATTATATAGATTATTAAATATTATATTAAATAGTAAATATTAAACATGTTTAATATATTATATTTAATATATATATAGATTATATTAAATGACAATATTATATTATATTAAAAGATAATATTATTATTATATTATAATTATACTATTACTATTATATTATTATTATTATATTGCTTCTATAATATTCTTGATGGGAATGGTAAATTAGCTTTTGTTGAAAAAGCTGCTTTGTTTATTATGAGCATGCTCAATTCTACTAGTATTGTTTGGGTGGATAGCAGTCAAGACTTCATTAGTGCAGCATGACCAATTTATAAATAAACCCTATCATTCAAAAAATGCATGTTGAAGGCTCCTTAATAGATGGATTAAACATCAACTTTTATGATATAAGTAAAGGCCTCAAACAATCATTGATAAATATTTTCATACACAAACCTAGTAGATTCTGAAGCTTAATCTTCCTATTACCAACATAAATAATACCCACACATATATCATCAATTGCTACTTTTATGTGGTTAAGATCATTGGCCAAAGATAATTGCTTTGAGCTAGCAAGCAAATAGCTCAGCTAACACTTATAATGTTTGTAATGTTGGAAACATTTGAACTAAAAGCCATTACATAGCTAACAACTTGAATTAGAACTATAACCAACCTATCATTCATATATTGTCCATTGCATTACACTAAAGAACATAAAATCATTTACCATCCAACTATGTTGCTCCTTGCTCCAGAAATCCAATCTCATTTTTGGGATAAACAGAATGGAATTGCTTAATTCAAACAAATGGTCGTCTCCAGGTTTATGTTGAAGAAAAAAACAACGCCAGGAAGAATCCAGTAGGAAATGGATCGGTGCCATCCATACCATGAATTTATAAAGTTGTTTACATCAGAGTCTACAAACGCCAAAACGAATTTTCCTTTCTAAATAATAACATAAGTAATTGAGATTTGTATAGATTGCAATGCACACTGCAAAGCTGATCTCTTTGGCATCTTAGGTAAGATATGTTTAAAAGGTATGGAAATGGTGGACATGCCAGTACCTTAAAACCCACATGTATGTATCTAAACTGATTGATAAAAATAGACTCAAAGACTTGCCGTAACTGATTGAGGATAGTGACAGTTATTTTACAAAACATATTAGCTTGAAAAATCACGTGTCAAATAGAGATGGACAATAATTTCTAAAATTTGTATTTACCTCTCAATCACTATATATATATATATATGAAAATTAGATAATTTTATTTTGAAGCATAAGGTATCTTCCATATGGAAAGCTAATTGAAAATCAATGAAACCCATATATATTCTCAGTCATCTCTGTTGCTTGACGTTACACTAATGGACAAATAGTTTGGTATTATAAGACCATAAGAAAATTGTGGCTTTATACTTTTCCAATGATTCCAAACTATCTTGAAAGCACAATATTTTAAGATGCTTAATTAAGTGACCATATAAAACTTGGGAGCATTGACATGTAGTATCTCTCTAATTTTTAGGGTTTAATTTTGGTAGGGTTCAAAATTCTATGGACTTGCTTGTTTCCTTCAATGACCACATTTCACTTACCCATAAAGCTTATGCCTGCCCTAAATCCTGCTATTGCCAAACCAACTAGGGTTGAAAATGTTATTAAGGATCCTTTGGTATGTGGTTCAGCTTAGTACTCTTTGTTTTCATCTATTGTTCAAGTGAGATATAAAACCATTTATGAAGGATCTAGAAGAGACAAAAGTAACATGAACTTTCATGAAGGATATATATCACTATCTTTCCAAGTATCTAGTATGGGGTTTTAAGGATGGAAAACAAAAAATATAACAAAAATTGAGCCCTCGAGGACAATAACAGGGAGACGGTTCAGCTTGGATATGAAGGCATTGCCAAAACTACTGTTGTGGAAGGTCAATTAGGAAATTACAGCAGTAGCTAGTAGGTGAAAATTAATAAGTCCACTCCTGAGGTAAGCTTATTTCTGCTGGCACAGCCTGGATCTGAGAAGTGGCCAAATAGAAAGTGTTATTTTGGTGCTTAGATAATCCATTTTTAGGGGCAAGTTTGCAATGATCAACAGGTTTCCCAATATACTGTGTTGATGGATGAATAGCAGGTGTTGATGTGAAAGCATTTGCAATGTTAAACAAGCCAATCAATCAAATAAACACATAACTAAAGTTAAGATCAAGATACAAACATGACATAAATTATAGCTCACCACAATAGTTGTGAGACATACAACATTGCAGCCTTGTTTGAGTATTTATGTCTTCAACATTAAGGTTCGGTGCCAACACAATCCTAGAGGGCAGCAGAACGGTGGAACAAGCTACAGAGGCACAAATCATAGTTAGAAAACCAATACAACAACATATAGACCTACTTTTGAGAAAAATACTAGAGCCCAAAACTTGACAAGGTATTCCATTGACATGGTAACTTGAGAATGGATGAATTTATAGTTCACTGTGTCGGGTTAGACGGTAGTGTAGATTTATCATATTTTGAGCTAACAGTTCTTGAGGCATTTGATTTCTTCTGTTTCAAGCACTGCTTATGTTTGTTTTGATTTTCTTAATTTTTACTGAATACAAAGTATATCTATTAGCGTAGGAAGATCATGCTCTTTTCTTAGGCGCACTATATTGTGTTGTATGAAAGTTAAATCATTTTAAGATTGGTGTGGAACATCATATTCTTTTATTTTTTTATTCAAATTCAGTGCTATTTCTTTAATCTGCTTTTATATTTTGCTATTTTTCTTACAATTGAAATGTCGTGCTACTCTTTTATTTTATTTTATATTGTGTTACCGTGCACTTAGCTTACCATAAAATAGAGTGCAGTACTATTTATTTCTGTTCTTGTTTTTAGTAGATTGCACTGATATCAGATTTATTTAATATGTAAGATCTTATTTTGCCACGATTAAATGATATAGTTGTATAGAAATAATAAAATGCAATGCTGAGATGATGAGATATTTGATTTGGTGGAATTGTATATATTTTATCTTCTGTGTGTGTATTCTTAATTGAAGCCAATGGGCTGAGTAGAGGCCCAGTAAACCCAAAAAAAGTATCGGGTGGCATGTGTAATTCATCACGGTATTTAGCTGGATTTATTTGAATTGAGAGCATATAGAGGGCAGATTTATGCACTTACCAAATCAAAGGCGGAACAAGCATGATAACAACCTTAGTGGTTTTGCGGTCACAAAAGCGATGCTAATGAATCATAATATGAATGAACATTGAAAACTAATCCAACCATTGCTAGAAACAAAATAAAGAACCACCTAGCTAGGATCAACCATGAGCAATAATAAGCAAATAATAGTAGCAACCTAGCTAGGATCAACTAATAAACCATTTGAAGAATAAAAATAGACGCACAGGAATAAAGACAACAAAGCAAGAATAGGGTATAATAGTTCTAAAACCTACAGGAAAAACAAAGAACAACAATAGACACAAATTGAGATTCTGTATGTTTAATGCACTAGAATACTTAAGAAAGAACTATAAACACAGGAAGGTGAGGTAACAGAGAAAAGTAGTTCTGAGCTAGTTAGCAAAAGAGTAGGAAATCCAAATGCTAAAAATTCAATCCTTAAAGAATGGTATGTCTTCTGAAATTTATGAGACAGGTAGAAAGAAAGGCTTTGGAAAGGTATACCATGAAGATAGGTCCCTATCAGAGTGATCAATACATCTCTTGACCACTGAACTAAGGGAGAAGGGGGTGATAAACCTGTCAATAACCAACTGGGAAGCTTGCAGAAAGCTGCATTAAATAAATATAAGTTATTCGATCACAATGTTCTATATCCTTCTGGCACAGATATAACATAGGATATGCTGCAAGCCCCTGAAACATAGGTCAATGATACAATTGTAAATGTTCTCAAGAACAAGATTGATGAAAGTAAAGAGTTTAGAAATACGATGAAAAATGAAAACAGTAATCAAAAAGACAAAAATATGGGATTTTTATCAGTGCTCAAAAAACCCCAATAGAAGAGTATCAAAAGGGAACAAAAAGTTTGTGCTTAAGTGATATTGTAAGCAAGTTGGTTTCTATCGGTTATTATTATGATCTCATTTCAAATCTAGAAAGCAAAGGAAAAAAAAGATTAGTTTGAGTTTGTGTAATTGCTGTTGTACTAGTCTGAGCAGGGAAAACTCTCTTGCCAGGTATGCAGAAGTGAGACTAATGGATATTTCATATTTCCATCTCCATGGCTGGGATGACTCCTCCTGCAATACATATCTTTGAACCAACCCACAACAAGGAGGAAAACCCTCACAATGGCACACGGACTATTAGGTTTTTACCATTTTCATCGACAGGTTGATTTCTCATAATATTAGGTGCAATCTACAGGTCACCAACATCGCATAGGTTCCACGAGGTGGCTCCCCACAATTTCTCCGTCCCATCCCCATGTTGCTTTCCTCTTCAAATGTCATTTCTAGGACATTTTAGACACTTTTACACGTTCCCTTTCACTCCATAGAACATAGATAGCCTAACCTCCTGCCACCTGTTCTGCTGAAAAACAGTTGAGTTTCCGAACTCGGAGGAGCTACCCTGCAATTGAGCTTTGAACCCTGGTGTCCTCCTAAGTATGGGTTAGCATTCCAACCCTGTGCCTCACCAGCTCAAGATCAAAAAGATCGTCTGAGACTGAGTTTATGTTTGATGGGCTTAAAGTGTGTATTCAACACCATTCCTTTGTTGTCCAGCTTTCCCGATGAACCACTAGACCTTCAGAGTGTGAAAATGTACAATTTAATAGGTTGAATGGATTGACATATAATTGAATTTTGCATATTTTTCAAACATATTGTAATCATTTAGAAATTGAGACTTGTGACATTTACAATTCTATAAGAATTTTGATCAGCCATAACGTTGCACATATCATAGGAAAGCTCAAAGTAGCTTATAGCATAATTTAGACTGCGCAAGGATCTTAAACTGCGGGAAAACTTACTAAGTATACAAAAACCATTTTGGGTACTTGAAATTAAATTCATTCATACACGATTATAGAATTACGAATAAGGTGATTAAAAATCAAAGAAACAATAACCTGTACTAGTCGAGAACAGGTCTGGAAATTGGCATTAAGATCATTGGTAGAGGTCATTTGAGCAGCTGCTATTTTTACTTTGCCGGCCATTGTGAATTCCGCCTTGCAGATTGTAGTGCACAAGCTCCTGTGTGGACTCCTTAATCCGGCTCTTAAGCTCACTCCCTTTGTCAATCCTCCCCAAGATGAGCATGTCATTTAACCATTTGAGAAGAAGAGTAGTCAATGAATTGTAGTAGATCGGTTGCCGACACCAGATTTGCTGCGTGCCTTGGATTGCAAGTGTTGAACTTGTGTGTATTTTGCTTGCCTCCCCCAAGCAGATGTATTGCCAAAGTGGAATTTGGCAGGGCATTTTTCTCAAACAGTTTACCGCCTCCCCTTCCAGATATTTTAAAAATCTTTCCTCAGTGTTTGTTCCTGGAAAACTTTTAATGAAAATTTCTCACAAAGCCTTTGTTCTTGCTAATTATCTTTCCTTACCTCTCAGTTGGGTAGTCTTTTATGCTTTGGCAGATGTTCATATTCTCTTCAATCGTTTCAATATAAAATTCTAGAAAAGGTTGTAGAATTTGGCTTTATAGTTTATTTTTTCCCATTGAATTTCCAACACACACTCTTACAAAACCATTTTGTATATATTGTTGTTTATTGATGTTTATTAAACAATATTTCTTTGATGTAGTAGAATTTTAGCTTTCAAAGATATCCATTTTGTGCACATCTCTGTTGTCCATAAAATTGTATTTCCCTGGGGAATATTGTGAAATAGCTCGTTGTCCTTGCCTGTGCATATTGGAATTTGGAATGACTTAGCCCAAAACATTGTGGAATTGTATCGGAATGGGAAGCCGAATTGAGCAAGGGAAAGACTTTACCAGGAGAAAGCCACAATGGCAGAACAGTGGTATTTCCACCATTCCGCGGGAAAACAGAAGATTGGAGCTGGTGAACAGCAAACGACAGTGGAAAAATATCAGCGATGAAAAATGTTATTTCATGGTCTCCATCCTTTTGTTGGATGATTTGAGCCGTCGATAGTAAAACTTAGCTTGTTCATCTCAAATAAGGATACACCTTCGTAAATTAACAAAAATATCTTCACTCAATTTAATTATTTTATTTTAGTTACTTTATTTGCCATATTCAAATTGGAGTTATACCGAAGTTGCACATATACACATCTAGGTATAGATAGTGTAAATAGAAATAACGATGAGTCTTCAAATTGATTCCAAGTTATAGGATCACAATTTATAGAAGAATATATGGTAGCACAAAGCTGGCTAAAGTCTTAACCTCCAATTTAGTTCTTTGGTGCTTTTAAATTAAAATTAAAAAAGATAAATATGTTGAGCTTTTCATATGTTTAATGTTAATTTTTTATGTTTTAAATTTTTATAAGGTATATTATATGTAGATATTATTGTAAAATATAATAATTTTTTATAATGAATATTATATATATATGGAATGAAAAAGAAAATTTTAGATAGATTTATAAAAAAATAATATAATTTTTTTATAGATTTAATTTATATATTTTTTAAAAAAAATATGCTTAATATTTTAAAAATTAAAAGAAATAAATAATAATAATTATAAATTTATTTAACAAATAAATTGGACATCAAATTTAACATATTTATTAATAATATATATCTCTAATACAAAAGTACAATTTTTAATCAAGAAAAAAATAATTTTATATTTAAAATTTATAATCATAGATATGAGAGAGGGAGAGAGGGAGGGAGAGGGAGAGAGTGGGAGAGAGGGAGGGAGTGAGGGAGAGGGAGAGAGGGGAGGGAGGGAAAAGAGTGGGAGAAAGAGAGTGGGAGGAGAGAGGGAGGGAGAGGGAGAGTAGGAGATAGAGTGGGTTTAGGGAGAGAGAGAGGGAGGGAGGTATGGAGTGGGAAGTGGGGATGGAGGGAGATGGAGGAAGAGGGAGAGAGGGAGGGAGGGAGTGGGAGAGAGGGGAGGGAGGGAGAGGGAGAGAGTGGGAGAGACTGAGGGAGTGGGAGAGAGGAAGAGGGAGGGAGTGGGAGAGAGATAGAGGCTAGATGATAGAGGGTATAAGTGTTACGAGTAAAGGGTAGAGGGGAGAGAGATAGAGTTAGGGTTTAGGGTTGAGGGTAGAGAGATAGAATTAGGGTAGAGAGAATATACAAAGAGAGAAAATAAATCTATAAAAAAACCAATTTTGTCATAATGTGAGTGTGTTTTTAAGTAGAGACATGACCGTTTCTAGCAAGAAATAGTGTGCTCACGTTATAACGTGAGTGCATTTTGGCTTGCACTAAAAATGGTCAAAAAACTCAATTTACTTGTGATCTTGACTCACATTCTGTATATTCAATTGGTTCTACGCATGCTTCAACAAAAAGTAGTTTTTGGATGATGTTGTCAAGTGTGCATGCACATGTTTCACATTCCACCACCTTTTTCATGATCTTTCCACCACCTTTGCATGGAATAGTAGAGTTTTCACATTGAAAGGCATATAATATCAATTCAAAATTGAATTCCAGTGAAATCTAATATACAATTGAAGTTTGGAGGGGAACAAGCTTTTGAAAAAGTCAAATTGTTGAGGAGTTTGAAGAAAGAAGAAGCAACTTAGGCTACATAATTGGGTAGAAATCCTCCATTTTAAACTCTAGTTTTTTAGGTATGTGAAGTCTTTACACAATTTATGTCATTCTATTATGGCTTGCTCTCATTATTTTTATTTTTCATATTCCATGTTGATAATTGTTTGTTTGTCATTACAACCTTAGGTTGTCAATGGAAATTTTAAGTTACACAATTCTATACACTTTCCAATTAAATTTTTAAACCACATCTATACAAACCAGTTGATTTCCTTGGCTATGCTACCAAATTTTCCATATAAGTCTCTAAAAAATAAGAATATGCTCCTCCCACATTGAGCACCAATTTAAAATATTTTGGTTTTCATCTCTATTTCTAAATTACCTCATTAGTAAAGCTACCTCATCACCTATATTGTCATATATTTTAAATGTTTCCTTGATTAATCTACCTACAAGGGATTATGCAAGTAGTAGAAAGTTACAAAGTGGTGCAATTTTTGTTCCGCAACTCGTGTGACCAAATGGACTATTCTAATGTGTACAAATAGGTATGGTTATGCTAGGAATAGTCCTCTTTCACACCCAAACACATGGAATTGGTCTAAGCTACATTCAACGGGATCAATCCCTTAAGGGTCCAAAGTGCAAAATGGCTACAAACTTCAGCATGCTATTACTCATATACCGTGATTCTTAGAAACTTCTCATTTGATCTTATGGGATTGAGTTGGGTCCCTCTACAATAACCTCTCTCAGTTTTTTCTATCTCAAAGACATTTTCCCATGGTGGAAAATTTTCACTTGGAGAAAAAGTTGTCAAATGCAAGTAGTTGAAAGTTGCAAAGTGGTGCAACTTTTGTTCTGCAACTTGTGTGACCAAAAATATTGTTCCAACACATCTGAATAGGTATTTTTATGCTAGGAATAGTCCTCTTTTGCACCCAAACACGTGGAATCGGTCTGAGCTATGTTCAACCAGATCGATCCCTTAAGGGTCCAAAGTGCAAAATAGTTGCAAACTTTAGCATGTTGTTACTTAGATACCGTGACACTTAGAAACTTCTCATCTAATCCTATGGAATTTTGTTGGGCCCCTCTATAATAACCCCTTTCAGTTTTTGCTATCTTAGAAGCATTTTCATGTGGTGGAAAATTTTCACTAGGGGAAATAGCTATCAAATGCAAGTAGTTGAAAGTTGCAAAGTGGTGCAACTTTTGTTTTGCAACTTGTGTGACCAAACGAACTATTCCCACACATTCAAATGGGTATGCTTATGCTATAAATGGTCCTATTTCACACCCAAACATGCAGAATCGCTCTGATCTATGTTCAACCGGATCAATTCCTTAAGGGTCCAAAGTGCAAAAGGGAAGCAATCTTTGACAGACTATTAGTCAAAAACCATGACACTTACAAACTCTCCATCCAAGTCTATGAGATTGCATTGGGCCCCTCTACAATAACCTCTCTTAGTTTTTTTTTTATCTTAGAGTCACTTTCTTGTGGTGTCCAATTTTCACTTGATGGAAAAAGTGTCAAATGCAAGCAGTGTAAAGTTGCAAAGTGGTGCAAATTTCGTTTTGCAATTCGTGTGACCAAAAAAATTGCTCCAAAACATCTCAATAGGTATATTTATGCTAGGAATGGTCCTCTTTCACACCTAAACACATGGAATTGCTCTGAGCTATGTTCAACGAACTTAATCCCTTATGATGGCATGAAAAACAATTGAAAAGAGAAACATACACATGTCGGTTGAGAAGTATGAGTTTTCCACACAAAAAGTGCATGATCATTGGAAACTAAAAGCTAGTGGTTGTTGAAGAGTTTAAAGGAGAATATCAATCAAATATCTTTGTTTCTTTGTTAATTTTTGTGCATTTTCTTCATTTCTAGCCTATGTACGTGTCTGTACAGTAGGTGTTTGCTCTAAGATGATCTGAATCTATTGTAGAATGGTTTTAGCTTTGATTAGAATCCATTCTTGTGGAATTCTATTAAGTTCCAAGCAACTTAGAAGTAGATTTCTGAAATAGGTCTGAACTTGCTCATACAAGGGTTTGAGCGTAATATGTTGAAATAGGCCATTCCACCTATTATTTAGGCTGTGTCTCAATGGAATCAGCCTGATGTAAGTAGGATAGGGAGTAGGAATAAGAAAATAGCATTGGTAAAAGCATTGGAAGATATTACTAATGTTGCCCCTATTGAAAATTTAGAATTTAGGCCTTAAAAGCAAGGATAAAAGATGTGAAAAGAAGAAATTGCTTGAGAATAGGTTAGAATAGGTTGGAAATAGAGTGAGGTTGTGGATTTTGATATGTTCAAAAGGTCTGTAAGCAAAGGGGAGGTCAAAAGTATGTTATGGCATGATGCCCTAGTTGGGAAAAGAGGGGGTTTCAATGAAAAAGAGAGGTTTAAGGGAGTAAAAGTGGGTAAAGTTAGGGGGCAACATAATTTAGTGGTCAATTAAGTTTGTGTAGGTAGAATGAAGAGTGTTGGAAGAGTTTTTGAGGTTGTATGAGGTTCAAGTTCAGGTTTGAGGGTTCAGTTCATTAGTACAAAAAACATGTAAAAACAATATATATATGCAACCTAGAAGCATGAATTAGGATTAGAATATCACATAACATGATCATATAAACAACAAAACCACCATAAAATTGAATGCCATTTAAAACATGCATGATAAATATTCATCATTGAAACTTGAATTGTGGTAGCTTGATATACACAGTCTATTGATGTCAGGGTTAAATTTGTATAATTTTGAACAAAGAAAACAACTGAGTAGAGTTATCAAAATTCTTCAGAAATCATAAGAATTTGTTTAGTACACAAGCCATTTTGAATTCTTCTTGTAGTCTCAAACATTATTTTTTGTCATTGTTACACTAGTCTTGAGAGTGGTAGCTTAATATAGCTCCACAATACAAAATTTGGCTTACCTGTGTAGTGTAATAGTGGCATAGGCAGATTTTTCTTTAAAACAACCAAAGGGTGACTGCACAATTGAAGTGTATAAACACATATCTTTTTGTAATATCAAGGATAATTTTTCAAATCTTTTTATGAATCATTTCATGGAGTACCAATTGAAAACATGTTTTTTGCTTTTACATAAAGTTGTTTAGCATCAATCAATTAATGTGCAAGATAAACCATGAAGGACAACAATGATCAATGGTCGGGCTAAACAATTAATAAGTATACACGTTAATAATTCAAGCATATACATGTGAATAAGGGAAGTACAAGTACTCAAAAACACATAAAACTTGAAGTATACACACGAATACATGTAGTATACACAAATTAATACAAAGTATATGCACGAATATAGGGTATACACATGAAAACACGTAAGTCACAAATTATACATTAGAACACATGTAAGTCACAAAGTATACATGTAAGTTGTAAAGTATACACTTGAATACACATAACTCATATCTATTGAACCATGAATTTATACATCAACCAAATAGCCAAATAGCCATGTACACATACATCAATATATGTCAATATAAGTATAAAATATAGGTACAAAATAGCCATATAGGCTTACGAGAATGCCATAGAGGCATACAATGTCAAATATATCCAATACAAAATATGTACAAAACTGACATGTAGGAATACAACAAAGGGCTCTGGAATCAAAATTCATTTCTCTCCATGCTTTGGAAATAAATTATTTCCCTTTGCTTGTTGATTGGATGGTGATAGGTCTGTCACTTTTTTGTGTTGCACTCGAGGAGTGCTCCTCCTGCTCCTAGTGTTTAGTTTTTGATGAAGTTTTAACTGTTACAATAAGAAGTAAAGACATTAATATATATAAATTACATTATAAAAAATGATATATTTAACAAAATAATCACTTATTTCCATCTCATGATCACTCTCCATGAGGGAAATATTCACATGCCCATGCTGAGGTGTGCTCAAGCCCTGTATAAACCATCCAAATTGAAATTAAACTACGAATTAATAATGGTTTGATTTTTAACAAACTAATATCTACAACAATGAATGCAAATTGAAATATAGTAATTTGCCTCATACCTCCCCTATCAGAGCCATCAAGGATTCTATAGCAGATGAAACAACGATCTCCATTTCCCTCACCACATTCAGAGGTGTTTCAACTCTCAACATCTGAAAATAAATAAATAAATTATTCAATCACAAAAACTACAATAGCGATCCACGTCATGACTTATAATGTATGAGATAATGAACAAAATGTTGAGTACATAGTAAACTATATATTTTTTACTATCATATTTAATATTTTCCCTATCCATATCTTGTTTGAAAACACATGGTTTTAGGATTTTACCCATAGCATCAAGCCACTAAACCATTTGATAAAATGATTTTGTAGACATGTACAATAATTGTGGTGGCATAGAAAAGGTAGTGAACTATTTGAACAAATGCCTCAAAGAAATGGGATCTCGTGGTGATGGAATGTCATTACAAACAAATGCACATCATGGAATTCCATCACCATAAGACCACATTTCTTTTAGGAATTTTTTTAGACAGTTCATTACCTTCTCTATGGTATTATTTCTTACTATTATGCTTGTAGACACCTAAAAATGACCTAGGCCTGCAAGCTTCATTTTTACCACCTTCGTCCTAGCATAATTAAGTTATCTAATTATGTCCTTGGTCCACATTCGACTATTGATTAAATAATTCATAATTATTTAATTAATTCATGTCATTTGTTCCTCCTTGATTATTAAATAAATAAATATTATTTATTTATCTAATACGTCATTAATTATCTAAGTCTTCCTTTGATTAAATAAATTTCATAATTTATTTAATTTCCCTTTGTCATCTATGTCTTCCTTTAATTAAATAAATTTCATAATTTATTTAATTTCCCTTTGTCATTTTATGTCTTCTTGATTAATTAAATAAATCTTATTTATTTAATTACATCACTAATTAAGTCCCCCTCTTCTAAAAATTAAATAAATTCTTATTTATTTAATTGTCCACTTTCCACTATAATTAAATAATTTTAATTTAATTATTTAATTATTCATTAGCTGTTTCTCTCATTAAAATTAAATAAATTTGATTTATTTAATTTAGCCAATTCTCTTGAATTTTGAATTAAAATCATTATTTAAATTCAAAATAATTCTTTTGTCACATTCCTCCATAATTAAATAATATCTTTATTATTTAAATTATTTACTAGTCACCTGGAGTAAATAAATTTTATTATTTAATTTCTCCAGCAACCTCTTTGTCCGTGCCAGCCTTATCTTCCAATTTAATTCTTGACTTTTGACTTCTCATTTAATTTCGACCATTGATTGAATTATGTTATAATTCAATCTCCACCCTTCATTCTTACCTGTTGCCCTAATTTTGACCTAACCCTAATGCACCCAGCAACATTCAATCTTAAGCATTGATCTTAGGGTTCTTGTCATCTTTTCATCCTGGCCACACATTCAAAATTGCAGTTTTCATAAAAGGGCAATTTTGTTCTCATTTGCCTCTCTCAGCTCTCTTGACTTCTTGCACTCTTAGTCTCTCATGTTTAGATTTCAATTTATGCTACTAGTCTTACAGTCATAGTCACTTACAGTCATAGGCATTTTAGTCCATTGTAGGGACATTTTATTTTCTGCAAATCCTTCAACACTTGCATAGGGCTTAGTCTTTAGTCATAGTTGCTCACATAAATCTGAGGGCATTTTTATTTATCTGCAAGCTAGGAGGTGTAACAAAGGTTAATCATGGAAGGTGGAGACTTAGGGTAACTTCATCCCTTTTGTCTTCACATTACTTCCTTTGTACTTTGTTACTTCATAGGAATTTTATTGTTATTGTGCTAACCCCACTTAATAATAATTTTAGGATTTTCCCTTGATTACAATGCTTTGATAGAAATTTTTCCAAGAATCCATAGTTTGTTGGAAAACACCTTTTTTTTTTAGCCATAGCAGCAAGGAAGTGAGTAGCTTGATAAAATACTTTGTTACACATGTATGGAAAATTTGGTATCATAGGAAAAGTGGTGAGCTTTTTGAAGAAATTACTCAAAGAAATGTCATCTCATGGTGATGGAATGGCATTCCATCACCATGAGACCACATTTCTTCGAGGCATTTTTTCAACCTACTAACTGCCTTGTCTATGTTATTGCTTACTATTATGCTTTGATAGATTTTTTCCAAGCATCCATAGTTTGTTGGAAAGAACCTTTTTTAAGCTGTTAGCCATAATAGTGAGGAAATGAACTATTTGATAAAATTATTTGGTAGACATGTATGGAAAATGTGGTAGCATAGAAAATGCGGTGAGCTGTTTGAAAAAGTGGTGTAGGTGCACCTTTACAACAGGATGCCTCCATGAGGAAAATTTAGGATTTTGAGGTTGTATAGGTATTTTCATGATGTAATAAGGCTTTAATAGCCATTTTTTAGTTTTTAATGGTCTTTGGTAGTCATTTTAGGCATAAAATGTAAAGTTGCAAAATCTTAACAAAAGTTGTCAATCATTGTTGTAAAAATGCAAAAAGGTGCCAAGTGGAGGAATATGAAGAGTCAAGGTAGTTGTAGAGGAAATATTAGGAACTTAGGAAGATGAAATGATTGGGAAAGTTTTTAAAATATGTGATTCATTTTTGTTAGCTATTGTTGAAGCATTTTGAAGGAGAAAACTAATAAAATATGACTATTATACTACTATTTTCTGTGTTTTCATCCATCATCTGCCAATGTACAGTTTTGTGCAAGTGGTAGTGGATTTTTAATGTGTTTGAATTGAAGGAGTTAAATGTTGGCATCAATTTAAAACTAATTTGAGTGTTTGATATTGAGTTTCAAGCTTTTGGTGGCCTGATTTCTCTAGGTGGTCAAAAAGTAGGGGCTAAGGGTTTGATTGACCAAATGAACTAAAAATTCCATTCCACCTTTCTGTAGCATTTTTTTCTTGGTGGAATGGACTGATATGAAGTAGGAGTAGGTGTAGAAGGTAAGGAATTGGTTTGGTGAAGTTTGTGTGTGATTTCTCCTCACTTTCCTACTGAAAAACTAGTTTTGGTGCCTTTTAAATAAGCCTAGAGTGAGTAAAAAGAGGAAAAGGGTTTAGAAGTGGATAGAATCCCCTAAAAAAATTAAGAGAAAGTGAATTGGAGGGTGTTTAGAAGATCTGAGAGGTTGTAAGTGGTCAAAGAAGTGAATAAATGAGAAACCCTAGGTGAAAGAGGTGGAAACTAGTGAAAAAGAGTGATTTTGTGAAGGAAGTGTATATAGAACTTTGGGGTAGTACTATTTGAGGATGGAATGAGAATTTAAAAGAATAAATAATCCTTATTGAAGTGATTATAAGCTTATGAGAGGTTAGGGCATAAGAGTTTCAATAATCCCTATTTGATTGCAAGGAAATGAGGGTTTTATGAAAAGGGGTCTGAATGAGTGAGAGGAGACCTAAAAGTTGAATAATATGAGGTTTTATTGACTATATTTTGACTGTCAAAGGTTTCAAGTTTTGATTGTGTGTTTGGAGAGGTGTCTCTTTGAAAAAGAGGCCCAATTGTGGCCTAATTCAGTGTTAAAAGCCAGATTTGGGACTGTTGCTCCAAAAGAGTTGCAAGTAAGTTTTAGATATGTGAGAGCAAGCCATAATAGGTTCCTAGTTTGGAGCATAGACAAGGAAGTGAATTGTTTGAAAAGATGCCTCATTAAAATGTGGTCTCATGGAAGGCCATGACAAGTAAATGCAATTGGAAGCTTCTCCTAGACTTATTACTTATGCTATGTGAAGTAATTGCATCAAGTTACTTATGTTGACTTTCTAAACAACTATATTGTAGTTGAAATTTTTTCATCTATCAACATCTAGTTATTAGTTATGGAATGTGAAGTAATGCTTTGAGTTTGAATGATGTGAGATGCAATGTGATCAATGATATAAATATAAACTACACAAATCTATTAAGTACAATTCATTATTTAAACTCTTTATTCCATTACCTGTGTGAAGGTTTGACTAAATCCACTGGCACTGGAAGTGTTCCCTCGAAACCTCCAATATTAGCCTATTCAACATCGAAAATCACATATTAAAATACCATTTGTAAAACAATGCTATTAACATGTAATAAATATATAATTGTTTACTAGTTACATACCCCGCCGATAGGTGTATTGCATAAATAAGTAGGTACAGGGCTGGTGTATCCAGTATCAACACTATGACCCTACAAGTTTATTAAAATCATAAAACTAAATTAGTTAGTCTTGCATTTCAAAATTGAAATTTAATAAATTAAATTCAATGAGCATGCTAACTTTTACCTAAGTATCAATGCCATATGCATCATGCAAAATGTTAGATACCCTCTCCATCTCCATAGTTGTAGATGTATCATGCACAATAGCCTCCTGAGTGTCAGTGGGGTCATATGAACAAGTCGCTCCACAAGATTGACACACATGGGATCAAAGCCCACCTATTGAAGACTCCCCTAGATGGTGCTATACAAGAGGGCTACCATGCTAGATGACACTCTATGTCAAAGAGTCGATGTCCTACAGAGTCTTTACGTTAGCACTCTCCTTCATGACGAAAGGGATGACAATGTGCTCATGAGGCGATCTAGTGAGAGGTCATCTCGCTTTCTGCATAGGATCTGGTTGTGCACTAGTTATATCTTGTGCCAACCCCCTAGCTCTCCCTTGGAAGTCCCTCATATCAAAATAATTTAGGATTTTGTTCAAGATGAAATCAACATATAGTTTCCTAAGGAAATATTGTGGGACTTCACAAATGTTTCATGGTGGGTCATCAAAAACCATGTACCGCCCATCCCAAAATATTTCCTAATCTCTTGGTGGTGGCACCAATGAATAGAAAACCTCTTCACATTGAGGGAGAGATTTTCATTTGACCATGGGTCAGTGAATAATGCACACAAACCACCTTTTGTAATTTCTAAATATTTAACATCTTTATACATATGACAATTTATCTTTGTAAAAAGCCCTAGTCACCTGCCTCCTATCCTGCCAACTAGTTAATTGTTTGTTGATTGAATCTACATTTTTTAACATATTTTGCAGTGAATTTGACAGGGTCATTCTTTCCACGGTTGAACCATTTGGATCGTTCAACCTCCCTATTAAATCCTCAATTTGTTTTTTATTTTTCTCAATTTTACCCATTAAATTTTGTTGAGTGCTAGGATGGTATTGCGGGATTGGTCTAGAGGAAGTTGTTGTGGTTGAGGATTTTGAGGAGGGTTTCTAGGTTGATTAAAATCTCCTACAAATTCAAAAAATAAATATCAAATACAACCTAAAACTAACAAATTAAATAAAAAAACAAACAATCCTTACCTCTTTGACCTCCTCGTCAATGTGGCAGAATCCTAGCAATGAATCAACAACTGTTGATGAATATTTTTGCAAAAAATATCCTCTTAGAATGCGAGCACAAAATAATGGTGTTTTTGGCCACAAGCAAGAAGAGAAATATAGTTAGAAATGAGAATGAATTCAACCTCTCTTTTTTTTGCTTTTAACATGTCATAACGAAATTCTGGTGTTTTTGTAACTTGTAGCCCAAAATGTTGTCAACTAGGTTTGATATTTTCTGAGCTTCTCCTTCTTTACCTATTCTTTTTTCTTCCATGCTCTATTTAAGCTTCTCTTTAACTCTTTAACCTCGAGGGATAAAATATCCTTAACCTTAAGGGATAAAATATCCTTTTCTTGTGATCCCTTATCCTCAATGGAAACTTTACATTTATGGCATCAACCTTATCCAGAGTCTCCTTATAACCTTTTCACTATTGCTTTATTAGAAAAGGTTGTGTTAAATGTGAGGGAATCTTCTTGAATGAGACTTTTATCCCATAATGTCATGACTATTAGGTTCCTAGTGAGTTCACCTGGATCATTAATCATTTGGGGCTTATTTTTCTTTGATAAATTTGACCATATAGCCAAGGTTTCATGCCTTGGGTTGAATCTATATAAAAAATACAAAGCATCAAATTTCTCTTATGACTGCAACATAGGGTCAATTCCTCCTTGTCTTTAGATTGTGTCAAATGCTATTACATATGACATATCCTACCCTAGAAAGAGTAGACATCCAACATTTATTACTAGCTCTTTTTCTCTCTAAGGTGCCATGGACTCCATTTCTGTATTTAATTTCATTTAAAAATTTGCAATTATTTTCTTTTTCTTTTCCTCTTTGAGGTTTTTATCTTGCACCCTCTGTTGTAGCTCTTCACCTTTATTTTTTAGGATAAAGTTCCTAAAATATTTAGTTGTTATGAATTTTCCATGCATAAATTTTGAGAATTAAGCCCTTATGCCATTCACTATTTTCCCTCCAATTTCAAAATTGATGAGCAACTTGTCATCTAAGGGTCTTTCCACCAAAACCCTAGAGGATGGATTCATAACTTTCCTCATTTCTATCCCTTCAAGTAGATTCTCCTCAACTATGGGATAATCCACAAAGAATTGCATCCCAAAAGCTATTTGTTGTAGTGAGGCAATCTTTTGTGGGCTTTGTGGTATATTCCTTGAAGAAGTAGAAGAGCCAAGAGCACTTGTTGAGGGTACAATAACATATATGAGAATTTTTTTGGTATTATATTAATCTTTCATGGTCCTTATGATTGGGTATTCAATCTCCTAATATGAGCCCTTGAAAGATAGGTTAGCCTTCTTCCTTTTATTTTCAGCTATTTGGATATTTACCCATAGTGCCCTTCTTTATGGAACAATTTCTAATCTAGTCTTCAACATTGTTAGGCTCATACAAAAATCATTCCAATTTGAAGTTAGTTATGTGACCATGAATGAAATGGTAAATAGGTCACACTTTTTGAACCTATCCACTCTCATTTTGTATGGGATCAACTTGTTTAACAACTAGAATCCCTACCTTAATGTGACCTAGAAGTCTAAGAATACAATTGTGGAAGGAAGGATATCATGTTTTTATAATTCCTAAAATTATTCTTGAACTATACTCATTTAATTGTCATATGATATCCTAAAATACAATTCTATCGAGGACAATCCTAAGAAATACATGTGGTGCCATTGGGGATCCATATACTCTTATCATAATTGCAACATAGTAGAAAAACCAATCACACTAGTTGTATTTAATCCCTACCTCTAGGAGATGATCCTTAGGTCTTATGAATATCCTCACTTTTTCTAATAATCTCTAGTCCACATATTTCCCAAAATTTATGAGGACTTCTTTCAAAAAATATTCTTCAAAGACTAGATAATTGAATTTATCTTAGTCTTTGTCTCATATGCAATTTCAAGTTCATAGAGTGGTAATACTCTCTTATATTCATCTAGAGCCCTAATTTGAATGTGGATGGACCAGATTTTTTCCCACTAAAAAAAAGATATGGCACAATAAAGAGTACCATTTGAATTAGACCACTCTATTATATTCCTTGATAGAGATTATAGCTTCATGAATCTCATCTACAATATAGCTAGAATAGCCACAGGGATTATTCACATCCCTACTCTAGATATCACAACCAACATAATTAAATTCACTCTCATTTGAATCTTGTAATTTAAGCCCAAAACTTAGCAAAGTAAAAATATGTCTTTATGAAGTAATCCTCAAAAAATATCATAGCCAAATGGCTCTAACTCTATACTAGAAAACCTTCTCAATTTTCTATTCAACCCTCTAGGTCTAAACCTTGGCATTCATTTCACTCTTTAGCTACCCCTATGCCTTTGATTATTTGGTTAGGGCTCCCAAATCTATTAGAAACTAAGTATTAGAGTTTATATTGGAAACTTTGAAGATGTAATCTCTATCCAAATTCATCAAGAACTTTCCATCGATGATAAATAATTCCCTTCTCTCAAGGTCATAAGCTTGTAAAATTCCCATGACTATGTCAATATTGATGAATACATTCAACACCACCAATCTCCCCAAGCCTAATTTCCAAATGTTACAAATAGGTCTATAAGCTAGTAATTTTCTAAAAGTGTGCTTGAAAAGGGAAATACCCCTAAACTAGAGTAATGGGGTCCCTACAATTCTCATTTTTATCTAGAACCCTATTTTCTAGAATTATCAACCCTTGCACCATTCTAGGCCTCTTATATGACCTGACAAACTAATCCATAATGTCATTGTTCAAACCCCTTTTCACAGCTCTTGATGTTTTAGCTATGATTTCCTTTCTAGGGTTTTATTGTTTATAAACTAGGGCATCTAAAATTTATAACTTCAAAGAATATTTGGTTTGAAATATTTCTACTATTTTAGATACCTAGTTTAAATTGAAATTATAGAAAGCAAGAAAAATCTGCCCTCTTATATCAAAATTCACAAAAATAGTTTGAATTCACTTATTATTTTTTCCTTGCTAAAAACCTTAAAAATGTTGTGAAAAACCCTCACTTGGAAAATGCAAAAATTATGCTCTAATACCTTCACTTTGTGCTTTGAATGATGAAAATAGATGTAATTAAGCCAATACCCTTAGGAATTTGGTAGATATAGATCAAATACTCCATCAATGTTCTCACATGCTTGAACATGCAATCAGTAGTAGGAATTCTCCATTTTTGAATATGCACCTTTGATTTGTTGAAGATTGATGGTAATTACAAAGATTTTGAAACTATTTTCATGAAGGAAAACCTTTCTTTCTTTAGCACAACATCAAGACATGTGTCATCATTTCAGGGACTCACAAGAACAAAAATCAAACATCTTATTTGTTTTGTTGATAATGCTTTCCTTTGTGAAACATAGAATAGAAAAGATAGGACATGTGGCAAAATTTTAGGAGTTTGAGAGAATAAAGACTTGACTTAGTGTTACTATGCAAAGGTTCAAGTTAGCATGAAACAAAAAATACTCGCAAGTAATGTAACATGGCGACAACTCAACTTAATATTACATGGTTTCAATACATTATGAGGGCTCATAGAAAGAAAACATCAATATCCAAAGCTTCAACAAAAGGTTTTAAATTGTGACATAACTACAAGCTAACACTTGGTACTGACTAGGATGAAGGCGGGATCATCCGATAGGCTTTTCTTTGAGTGACTTAAATTTTTCTACAACACATACACAAATGAACAACTTAAGTTACTAGGAAAAGAGAGGCCATAAAACACATGATAAAATAACTTCATTAGACAACTTAAGTTATCCCATGAAAATAAAGCTGAAGATTTTATTGGCTGCAAACCTATACATGTTAGTGACATTAGGAAAAAAAAGATCAAATTTTGTAAACTTGTGATAGGAAAATAATAACATGAAATGTTTTTAGGAACTGAGGAGATTGTACGAAATGACGCCAAGTATCCTTTGGGACCCAAAAAAGTGCAAAAGTTTAAATGGTAATAAAAAATACATAAAGATAATAGACTCATTTGATGTTTTAGTAAATGGGGTTGGTAAACTGTTATGTGACTTCTTCTCCAAGAGAAAGGGAAACTACGAGATAACCCTTTAGAATTAAAAGGAAGATATAAAAATAAAGGATATTATGATCATTTGGTTAAAAGAGATATTAATAAATAATATGTATAAAAATTCATTTAAATGGTAGAAGAATAATCATGATCTTAAAAAAAATTGAGTGCATTTCTATCATAGTAGGTACCATAGAAGAGTCATTCACTTTCAACACCATTTGTAACTAACAATCACCATAGTAACATTCAAGATAGATACTATAAGACCATGATAAAAAGTATCTATTATACTCACCTTGTGTGTGATTTTAAATTGTAAAGTGAGAGTGTTGTTCATTTTATCCCTTATCATTAACTACAACTCTTAATGTGTTGTTAGTTTAATTAATCATAAAGATTGTGATTCATTTAAAAAATAAATTACAAAGATTTATATCATTAAATTCAATTAAAATATATAATCATTATCTGATATTTAATTATGAATCTTATTGATCTTATATATAAAGTGCTCCTTTAATAAAAATACGCCGTATGATGCAATATGATAAAGTTCACGTCGAGCCCTCTTTAATAGATAAAATCCTTATAAAGCGAAGGAACATGTCTGTTCCCAAGGGTCCATTTTCTATGATAGAATATCCTCCCGTGGACTTATACTCTTCATTCTTACAACCCCCCGGCGTCCCCCGCCCCCCCACTCCCCGACAACAAGGTAGGCACCATTAGTAGAGTCGAGTCCTTAACAACAAGGAGGAGTCGGCAAAGACTAGGTTGACCACAAATCAATGTTCCACATTCCTACGAGTTAATTTGTAACTATTTGATTCGAACACGTAACAAGCAAATTTATGTCGAAGAAAATTCTCTATCTTATGGAGTCGACTCTAAAGACATGTGGTGTTGATTTTTCTCTCGAAACTAGATGTAATTTAATTGGAGGTTTATTGCTTTTACAAAGTAGTGAGGATACTATACTATAGTAAAATGATATCTTAGGATTTCCACCCATAATGTAAACATGTGAGTTTGTGATGAGCTTCTCTTAATACATTTTTCATCTAGTAGTCTGTACATAAATTTTAAATGGCACTTGATATGTTCTCTTAGATTAAAGAAGAAAGGGATAAGATATATCTACACTTATGTATTGTTTAGCGTTATTTTTTTCTTAATGTAAGTCTTTTTATTTGATTTTCAAGATTTCAAATATGTTTAGTAATACAAGTATAATATCTTTGTGTGCATATATTTTGTTGGAGATAATCTGATATCATGATTAGTTTTGTCATCATGAAGGTTTTATCACAATAAAGTTATGAATTTGAGATGATTAGACTTGGATGTCCATCAATTTGAGGATTGTAATGGATTAGAATTGATTTTCTATGCTTAGCCTAATTAAACTATGTGCCATAATATGTAAAATGCAAGATTCGAACAATAGACAGACTAAAACAACAATTTGCAGGCAGATTTGAGAAATGCAAAGGATTGTGTACCTACCCAAAAAAGTTGGTTTCAACTACTCTATGAGGACATAGGTGCCCAAGGGAGGATGAGTCCATGTAGCGGTGTCCTATTAAACTTTTGCAATCCTTTGATGGCAGATATGATACTCCTGTTTTTAGTTGCAAAGTTGTCAAAACACAGTTGGATAATTATATAGGTGAGTATATGTGAGTTGACAAGATGTAGGGCTTCAATTACAATAATGAATATTTTTTTTCAACCTTCCTTCAATACTCTTCAAACCTGAACCTGCACATTCAAAGAGAGTAAAAAGGTTATGTCATTTAAGGGTTTGCCTCAATCAAACCTCATGTTAATGTTTCCACTTTCACAATGGCAATAAAAATGCTAAAATGATAACAAATAGGAAGAAATGATAAATCAAAAAGTGTTGCAACTCACAACCCTTCAATGGCTTCCTTGAAGGACTAAAGTCAATCACATCACCTCAAGGTCTTGGATCTTGCTTGGTTGATTTGCTTGAATTCTTTAAAGACCTACAAAAGTGTTAGCCTTCACAAAATAATGATAACATGAAAAAATATAAACTCACATAGTATTTGATATGATGTTAGGATCTTGAATTGCTACAACAAAGCTCTAAAATGTTTCTCTTAACATTCTTGATAGTTCTCTTGATCATAATTTTTCTAGTAGTTTTCTAGATAGATTTGAAATGATACAATAACTAGGTATTTATAGGTATTTCTTTAATTTCCCAAGAATTAAATCCCAATAGACAAAATTTGCAATTTGAATTTTGAATGTTAAGATGTCAATATCAACATATCCAAAGTTGGTCCCTAGAAAAATAGGAGGATCCATACGCACTAGGGCGAATGGGTATTTGCCTTATTTTTTGAAACATAGAAAAATAGGGTGTTAGGGTTTCCCAAAATGGAAAAGTGGATCCGAAGAGGGAAAAGGGGGCCTCCTTCTCTAATTTCATTAGGACATGAGATCCCCACAAATGGTTGACTAACTACCCTTAGGAGAATCAATTCTATGGAGGAATCTTCAAATTTCCTTTTGATGTTAGGACAAGGGTCTAGGTCAAACAACACTTTGGGGAGAAAGGAAAAAAATAGCAAATCATCCCCAAATGGATTTAGTAGATTAAGCATAAAACTAAATGAACCAACAAAATTTCTAGTAAATTTGGAAGGAATAAATATTGTGCATCTGTCACAAGTTGTTGTTTCTGCAACCCTAACAAGGACTCATTCACCCAAGGGAAAATGGGTCTTGGAAGCCTTTTTGGTGATGGGTCCTAGAAGCCTCTTCCGGAAAAATTTGAATATGAGATTTAAGTCTGAGACCTACACTTCTTCCTTGTAACTTTGAACCTTTTCTCTCGAATCCATATCTGTGAAAATTCGACAAAACAAGGTTGTTTGTTAGTGGATAGTGGTTTTCCTCAGTCAAACCCCAAGTTTGGTCATTAAACCTTAATGAAAAATATAGATTTGAAACATAAAAAGTGTGTACAATCGCTAACCTCAAGTGTGTCTAAGATTAAGGAAGCTTAAAATGCAAAGGAACTCTATTCACATGTGTTAGAACAAGATCCCTAAAATCAAAATCAGTAGTGATGAAGACCTACTTTGGGAGATAGCATATTACCCTAATAAGTCATAAAACTGAATATACCTTCCATTAGGTAGAAATTAGAATGATAATAGAAGATGGAACCACTTAGAAAACAAGTCATTAGGCTTGGTTGAATTCTTAGTGTATCAACCAAAACGTAGAATCCATCATGATCCTCCATAAGCATCTATCATCAATCTTTGGCAATGCTTGATCTTGATATCCAAAATGAGCTTGAAGACCTGTAAAAGCAACTAGAATGTTGCTCCAAGACTTCACTTTTTCTTTCTTGATTAACTTCTCCTTACTCTTGAATGTGAAAACTTGTGATCTCATGTGAATCTCTTTTCCTTGCTAGTGAAAAATGAATATGAAACTTAGTTTTATAGGCTTCCTCTCTAATTTTCTAATTATCAAATCCTAAAAGCTGACACTTGAAATTTGAATTTGAGACCTTGAAATTCCACCAAAAACATGTTTAAAGTTGAGTTTAAAGCACTTAATGAGGACCTATTTTCCCATGGGAAAATGAGTCCTAACCTAAAACTTTAGGATTCCATAAATGTTAGGGCATTAATTTCATCAATAGCATTTATTCAATGCAGGTTGTGGTGTTGAGAAATAAATAAAATAGGCATTGGGATACATAATAAAGGGTATTAGGGGTCCAAAAATGATGTTTTTAAATGCATATATAAAAGGTCACTAAAATAGGTCCAAACAAGTGTGGAATTGTTTTTTCTCGTAGAAAGGAGTAAAATTTTCTACACTACATTTAGCCCCCACATTAGCGGCCATATGACACTATGTGGATATACAAGCTAAAGGAATTCTAGCAATAAACTTTATAAAATATGATACTCATAGGGATTTGTTAGGGAGAATGAATCCCCCATCGTAGTTATCTACAAAACCACAATGTTAGGAACTGCATCTTGCAACACAAATTTTTTAGTCATTCAAAAACCCTCTTATCAAACTTCTACAAAGAATCAAAGTCGAGGGTAGATGTATGCCCCCTAATTCCACTTTCTTTACAAATGTGGAATCAAGGTAGCTGTGAAACGATATCGAATTGTTTAAGTCTTATCATAGGGTATTTCAAGTACAATACCACATAGTGATAAAAATTGGATTAGATCAGGGATGGAATTACAAATCCAATACAAAAAACAACATCAAAAATGGATTTCTGTAGGCCCCAATATGTTGATTTGAATGAAATATGGTTAAAATAAAATATGCCTCTTTTTAATGAAATTATGCATATATGAATGAAAATGACATGTTTACTTATCATTTTGGCATTTATGTCTTTGTAATTTACCTTGGTGTAGAGTGATCTAGGATGCCAAGCACATGAACTTACAGGCCTCCCAAACTTGACATTCTTCACGATGAGGTGGCATGGGGTGCAATTTGACATACAACGAGTGGATTCTACTCCACTTTATCATTGTTTTCATGCATTTACAATATTTTTTATGCAGTTTTTAGAAATTTCAAGACCCTAGAAAATAAAGTTGCAAAGCATCCTCCTTTGTCGCAAAGAATCCTGCTTTGTCGCAAAGCATCCCCCTTTGTCGTAAAGCATCCATTTTGGTTGCAAAGTGTCCATTTTAGGTGCAAAGTTTTCTACTTTGGCATAAAGTGTCCTAGTTTGGCACAAAGTGTCCAAAAAATGGTTAAAGTGTCTAGGACCCCCCGTGCAAAATGGCCCATTTGTCCAAGTTGGTCATATAGTGTCCTAGAACAAGTTTAGTGTACTTTTTAATTATTCAATAAATATATAAATAGGATTTACTTTTCTTATTTTATTATTTAGATCCCTCCTTGAGCTCTACAACATCTCGAAGGCAAAAAAATTGTTTCCTCTAAGAGCTCATCATGTGACTATCATAGGAGGAGATTAGTATTCTATAGGATACGATACTATTCTAGGTATATTCCATGCCACCAATGATATATCATGATGTGATTTCATTAGCCTTAGTAGAGAGATGGGATGTTGATCAATACATGTACCTTTCATCTTTGTATTGGGGAGATGACCATCACCTTAGAGGACATACATCGCATCCTTTGGATACCTATCTGGGGTGAGGTTGTGCACTCTACCAATGAGAAAACATATGAGGAGATGTGTGATGATATCTTGTACTGTCTAGGGTGCCCCATCTGAGATTCGAGCATCATACCCTACATTGAGTTGAAATGGCTACTACACGTGTGGGTGCCATTGCTTCGGTGCATTGTGATATTACTACAACACTCACACTGGTTCCTAATGGACAAGGGGCTCACTTATATGGAGGAATAGTTCAAATTATTTAGGACATGGAGTAGCATACAACCATCTATGCCTAGGGTCACAATATCCTGAAACATATGTATTATGATCTAGAATGATTTGTTTACCATGAGCTAGATAGTATAGTGCACGGTACACTCTTACAAGTTTGGTATTTTGAGCATATAACATGCACTAGACCCATGAGATATCCTACCATAGAAACCATGAGCTACCCATTGGCCTATAGTTATTCACTTAGATGGGCATGGCAAGAGGGTGATTTGCTACACTAGCAGGTCAGATTCAATTCATTGGATGAGGGTGATATTTCATGGAGACCATATATCAAGATACCATAGTGGGCGGATGAGAGACATGAGCTAGTCAAGCTATAGTGGAATTGGTTTGTATTGGGATGACACGACTACATGGTGAGACCTTGAACTACTATTATCATGTTATGTGCTAGTTTGGACAGGTTCAAGTTCCACCAAGGGCTCGACTCAAGTTTCTACAATCAACACATAATGCCCCTAGACCTAGAGACACTCATCATCTGACCATTGAGGATGTTTACATTAGTGACTTAGAGGAAGATGACCATGACATGCCCTAATCTCTGATGCTGATGACATAGGCACCATATGAGCCTACGACTAGTGGTGGGTTGGAGCACAACCATCCCATGTCTTTCCTAGACATCACCCTGTGGGCCATGCAAGACCTCTTCTAGGGCATGTAGATGATAGGGATGATGAGGAGGTTAATGGGAATATAAATTATGATGAAATAGTCTAGATGTATTTCTAGATGAGGAGGAGGATACCTAGTCGATGAGTGATGATATTGATGAGACAGATGAGGCCCTACTTTCCCACAAGAGGAGAGATTCACCTCCTACTTGGGTCACTAAAGCATGTGCAGTGCCTGCAACAAAGATTCACACTCACAAGTATGAGAAGGCTAGCAGTAACAAGCCATTCAAACTTCCTACATAGGAGGGGACCATTGTTACACATGATTATACCCTAATTGGCAGACTGGAGATCTAGGTGATGATGTGATATTTACGCTTTCATTACACTTTTATCTATATGTATATGATTTATATATATATCATGATGTGTATTGATATCTTTAATAATTTCCATCTTGTAGGGTCCACATGAGAGTGGCATGAGCTCTACCAGTAAGTGACCACAAAGATGGTGCCTCCATTTCCCACAGATGATTATATACCTTCAGTGTGCATGCGTCCACCTTTTGCAGTGTAATTTTTAGATCGTTTGATCCAGTTGTGAGATTGAGGGCCACATATGAGAGCACCACTAGATGTGTTGATTGACAACATGACAGAGTCCACCCTATGACAACAAATCTCAAGGTTACAAGAGGAGCTCTCTAGGGTTTAGGTAGATAGAGATTGCATAGAGTGTGAGTGCATTGAGGAACTTATATGGGAGGTTGTGGTCGTTGGAGAGTTGTGGGGCCTATGGGAATCCCTGAGCACATCATGATAAAGTTCTACTATATATCTTAATGAGGGCCACCACCAGGCCCCAAGGGGTCTAGCAGTCATAGGGCCTACCAGCATTGTATTTCTTATTATATGAACTTGAATTCTTTAAGCATAATATATGATCATTTATGTTTTATTTTTATGAGCTTATGTTGAATTAGATATTGATATGATTTATTAAATAATCCTTAGAATATTTAATAAATGTCTCCATGATCAAATGTTTATGCACGATCTAATTAAAACACTTTAATTTTATATTAAATACTACATTGTGATTCAGTATGTTATGTTAAATTAAATGCACTTATGATTTAATTTTAGAACATTAAATACATATAAATAATCTAATCTCACACAACACATGAAATGAATTTCAATAGTATGTCAACTAAAGTAATAATTCAAACCCGTTGAACAATTACCCTATAATATGAGACACACAAAGAGTTTTTTGTCAAAGAAAGAAGCAATGCGAGATGAAATAGAAAACTCTCCTTAATCTAACAACACTTCTTTAATAAACATAATATTCAAAGAAGATGTTCTAAGGTGTAGTATCAATGCAAATGCATGGCATTGATAGGTTATTTTAAAGGTGCACCATCCATTTCTATTAATGTATAGGCACCAAACCCATAATTTTTCTTCAATTACATAAGGTCCTATCCAATTAGTGTTGAACTTTCCTTTTTCATTCAAAGGGGAATTTACATTACGTTGATTTTCATATAACACTAAATCACCTTTTTTAAATCCATGAGGGATGAAACGATCATTATAAATACGTTGTATTTATTTAGAGTAAGCTTGGAGATGCTCGAGAGTGGTGATCCGCTGTTCATCAAGCATTTCAAGCTAATGCAATCATTGCTCTTTATAAGTAGTATCATCAATAAGCCCCCTAAGAACAATTCGTAGTGAAGGAATTTCTAACTCTAAGGGAATTATTCCTTCGGTACCATAAACAAGGTTGTCAAGAGTGTTTCCTATAAATGTTCCAATACTTGTATGGTAGGCTCACAACACATAAGTTAATTGAGTATGTCAATCTTTATTATATTTACTTACCATTTTCCTTAATATTTGTTTGAGAGTTTTGTTAGTTGATTTCACTTGGCCATTCGACTGTGGGTAATATGGTGTCAAAAAATGATGTTGAATATGAAATATTTCCAAGAATTTTTTAACAAATTGTTCTTAAATAGAGACCCCTTATCTAAAACTAATGTGGAAGGAATCTACCATTTCTAGATGATCAAAATGATCATCTTTTGATTTAAAGAAATCCTGAACTATTGGCATTTCTAGAAGACCATTTCAAGATGATCCAAATGATCATCTTTTGATTTGGAGAAAATGGTTAGCTCATCTAGATAGATTAGGATGATCTTATTGATCAATCATTTAAAAGTGATATCCATCACACGTTGGAAGTTTGCACCCACATTGGAGAGTCTGAAGGGAATATTTGTGTATGCAAACATCCCCCACTTAGTGGTGAATGTCGTTTTGTGTTGTACTAGCCCGAAAAACCATCGAGTAGTGAGAACATCTTCGATCTAGCCACAGTCTACAAGATTTGCTCGATTGAGGGAAAATGATAGTGGTCTTTCAACAAGGCTTTATTCAAGTCCCGAAAGTCTACACAAAGTCGTATGCTGCCATTCTTTTTTGGATCAGGACCAGATTGGATACCCAAGTGGAATGCTTAATTGGGTATATGATATTTGAATCAATCGGCTTAGTAAGATCCTATATCATTAATTCCTCCACCTTTGGATTAACTAGCCTCTACTTTTGTTGAACAGGCTTGGAGCCCTCAACTAAGATGATAGTATGTTGGATAATGCTAGGATCGTATCCCTTAATTTCATCATAGGTCCAAGCCACAACTCTGTCATATTTAGTGCACAAGCCTTTCAACCTTACCTTGTCTTCCTGTGGCACGTTCCTCATGAATTTTAGCTTCTTGCCACCTTTGACAACCAGGTCTTCATAGTCATCTTCGTTGGTTGTGAATCTCTACCTACTATTTCTTATTTGAAGAGATCCTAGAGAGAAATCAAGCCTCGTGGGAGGTTACTTCCTTTTAGTTGGATTAATTGCTCTTCGACAACCTCTCTAGCTCTAGACTGTAGTTGGTCAAAAAATTTCCTTGACTGTTGTAGGATAGTAGAAATCTAAGTATCATCTTCAAATACTTGGTAGTTCTGGTCATTGTCAAGTATAGATGGTCAAATGACGGTATGCACCGCATGCTAGCTTTAGGTTGATTTAGGGTGCTCAAATTGTAAGCCGATAGAGGCCATCCAATCCATGGTAGAGTTCTGAGATCATGGGATAACCTATGTGCTAAAATATTTGAACCCTTTAATTAGGTCCCATATCCTATGCCTGTAGGACCTCATCCTTACAATTTTGGTGGTCTCCTGTTTGTGGATATGGCTTACAACCAGCTTCGAATCTCTGAATACTTGTATTTTTTATGCCCATCCTCTCTGCTAAGGTCAAGCCATGAACCATTGCCTCATATTCTACATTGTTATTCAAGCATGGGAACTCAAAGCAAAAAGATTTGAGGGTCTCTAACCCAGTTGAAGATTCTAGTCAAATGTCGGCTCTAGAACCAACCTTGCATTTGGCACTGTTGAAATGTAGTGTCCATAAACAATTTTCGCTCGGTCTGCTAGGTTTCTCTTGCTCCAACAATTTTGGGAGGGCTTGGTCCTTGTTGAAGATCACATAAGTGCCTACCTTAGTAGCATGGAAATTCCTAAATGGGTTAGAATCAATGAATTGATTGAGTAGGACCTCCTAGTTAGGTGTTTGATAACTCGTGTCTTCTTCCTCTTCCAACATTTCTACCCAATATATCTCCTTTTTTGAAAAGGAGGTATGTGTTGATTCAAAGCTCAGTATTGTGTCCTCTGTTATATGTTTGGGATGCAAGGGCTTGGACAAGATCTTCATCTTTGCCCCGTGTTTTTTTTGCAATATCAAATGAGACCAGTCATGCGCTAGATATCTGCCAAGCTTAGCTATGAAGTCCCTTGAAAGGAACATTTTGAAGTCTGGAGGAATGTAAATTATGACCACTGCTTGTGTGATGGTTTAGATAGGACAAGAGAATAAGGTCAAATAAAGATCCTTAATGTAGTTGATAGTTGAGACCTTCTTCCCATCTAATTGCATAATCCCTTTCTCAACAAGCTCATACTTTAGACTCAGAGCGTCGACCACTCTTTTGGGCATGACCATAGTGCTAGCCCCAAAATTGATCATATTATTGCACAAAACCTTATCTCCCACAATAAGAGTAAAAAGAAAAGGGAGTGGGCTTCGACTTACTTACCTCTTTTACGTTTGCTTTGCCCACTATGTTTATGTATGTTGCAACTCTCAAAGGTTAGGGGTCCGATGTAGGCCCTTTTCCTTTTTCATGTGTAGAGTCTGTATCTACTCAAGGGAGTTTCTCCTCATTTTTTAACACCTCTTGGAGTAAGATCTTCTACTCCAGTATTGATAGGACGCCCAATAGAGACATGTTGGGAGGTGCCTTCTTTAGTTGCTATACCACATCGAGTGTTCTGATTGGCAGGGGATTCTGATTGGCGGGGGATTTGGTTTAACTGGGGATTCTTCCCTCACCTTAGGGAATGGTTGATCCATTATGGATGGGATCAAGGCCTTATCCATTTCCTTCAATGAAACTGGTTGAGTTGGCCATACATGTTAATGTGATCATTGTGGTTGTGGCCATTGAGGGGCTTGTTGTACGTACTCCCCAGTGAGTCTTCTCTTGGATTGTGTATTGTAATCTAACTACATACCTATAGGGTTCTAGTTGTTAGAACATCATTTGCGAACATTGAATCTTCCTCCTCCAGCCAAGAAAAAAGTGTTTTGTTCGGTGAGATATCCAATTATTGTTGTAAATACATCCCTTTTTTCTACACATTGACCCAAACATTCTCCATTCTGATGGATTGATAGTTCTCCATGTTCAAAATATGCCCTGACCTCTCTATTATACTATCCTCTATTGAATATTTCCTCTTGGATAGTTTCAGTGCATGTGATTATCATTACATGGGAAGCACCATGTGTTCTCGTCTTCTGCCAAGTTGTTCCATCCTATGACCAAAACCTTATTTGGACTATTCTTGATGGTCTAAAGTAGCATGGTGACTAGGAATGTCTAGCACATAGATTCTTGTTGCTAATTACCTGCTCTTGGAGCTCCTTGGTACATGTTCTATTGGTAAGGTGGCTTCCCTCGATAATTTTTCATGGGGGGCCTTGGGGTTACTGCCTGATGACACTAGATAATAACTAGCTCATTTGCAAAGGTCCTCATGAGGTTCTTCATATCATCGACATCCATTTCTAGTGAAGAAGATCCCAATGTGCTTGGTTGTGCATTTGGTACCTACATGTTGATGGTGGTGGTGTAGTTGATGTGCTAGGAGCAAGGCGAAGGTACTGGGAGTTGCCTCCTCTTGGTGTCCACCAAAGATCTCTATGAACATGGGTACAACACCTATGGTGGAAGCTTCCCTGTATCTATTAGACTATTCTTTGCTTGCACAACTAGATCTTATGCGTCAAGTAAGGTATCCCCTCCCATTGATTGTACTATGAATGCGATGTTTGAACTGAAAGCTTCCAAATAAAAAATGAATGCCATACCTACCAAAGGCCTGGCCATCATAGGAATCCTCTACCAGGCTTTATGGAACCTGGTGTTGAAGTCAATCATGGCCTCTTGTAGGGATCTCTTTATTTTGATCAATTGTTGTAGATAAGATGAGCAATCTCATTTCTCCGAGAAGCAATGGAACAATTTCTCTTTGAGTTCATCCCACGAGTGAATGGAGCTGGAGATCATATATCTATACTAGTCCCAAGTCTTCCCTTTGAAAGATGCAACCAACAATCTGAGGGCCACATTTTTCTTTACGATTTTATGGACTCTACAAACCTCTACTATGTCCTAGAGGCGCTTAGAAGGAGTTTTAAAATCCTCTCCAATAAAATTTTGAATTGCTTTGAGAGCATTGGTAAGTATGGTGGGCTACACATCTAGAAGTGTAGGTGGAACCAATAGGTTGCCATTATCCCAGGGTACAAAATTTTGAGGAGCAGGAGCACCTAGGTGAGCCATTGAAAAAAATTCCTATGGATGGGGTAGACAGGTATTTTGATTTGAAAGGCTTGACCTCTTGGAGGAGTAGATAAGGCTCTAAAATCTGGGCTAACACTTATTACCCTATTTCTCCTAATAGGTGACAAAACCTATGACTCATCTTCTCCTAAGGGCCGAAGAAGGTAGCTAGAAATACTATAAATTTCCTTTAAAGGATGCTCTATTTTGGACTTTTAGCATGAGATTACCTGCTTCTCCCATTAGTCTGATTAAAAAATTGCCTCTTGAAGGCTGACTATCAGACACCTATGGAAAACTTGGGTCCCATCGGGCATGCCAAAAAAATAACTATTGATCATAAAATATTGTGCCTCACTGAACAACTTTATGGGAAATTTAGTGAGTGGCGAACCACCTCATTGAATAACCTTTATAGAATTTGGCTCTTTGTTGTGTGTTTGGGAAAAAGGGAAGGAGAAATGCAGGAAAACAAAAGGTGGCAATGTGCCAAAGGTTTAACAACATTTTAAATCATATCAACTTCTTAATCCTAATAAAATGGACAAAAAATGCCACAGACCCTTCATTATTTGGAAGAGAATGAACAACTAAGGCCTAAAAGAGCACAAAATATTCATTCAAATCCCCCCATGGGAAGCACCCATTAAGGTCTGACAAAAGAAAGAAACCCAATACTAACAAAAATATTTCTTTATAGAACCCTTTTACTCTTACATCATAATATGAAAGTCAACATAATATCCACAGAAAATGAAAGAGTATAATGAACATGACTCAATTTTAGAAAGATAGCATCAAACATAAAAGCTAATGGCATATAAAATAATCACCAAGACCATAGTCATATAAATTGATATAGAGCATTTAACATGTACAAAATAGAGAAAAGAAACATGTGATAGAGGCCATATAGATGCACAATCCTATATATTTCTTTCTACTCTTACTTTTTTTGTAGTAAAATCACATATTTATGCAAAGGTCAGATACCAATCCTATAAATTGTCTTGATAATTTAACATGCAAAAGAGCAAAAACAAAGCTCTGTAAAGATCTTTACTAGTCCTTTCCCTACTCTAATCTCTTAATAGATAGAAAATTTCTCTGTTCCAATGATAATTTATGATGATTTCTCCCCATTGCAAACCCCTTTTATAGAGCTAGAGGAGTGAGCTAATGCCATAATTAATGGAGATGAACCCCGATAGGTGTCCTCATCTGATATGTTGCAATTCGATCTAGGATATGATTTGACCACAACAATGTTTGCTAATAAGAATTGAGTTGCTTCATTAATGGCTCAGAATGTTACACAATCTTTGTGAAGATATGTTGTTAGAGAAGGATCAAATATCATTATAGCCTGGAAAAAATCCAATCTGATTAGCTGCTAGGAAAAATGATGCCACCCCAAAAGACAAATCTTGAAGACATAAGACCCACTACACTACCTGAAAATCTCCACCAAAGAAAAGATACATCAATAGGTGGAACAACTTGCTTGACAAAAGTGAGTGACATGGCATGCTGGTGGCTGTTTTCCAAATCTATGAGATTAGTTTGGGAAAAATCCCCACTATTCAGCCACATGTCCCGTTTCAAGCCCAAAAGGAAAGTAATGTAAGGAAAATTCGTGTAGCCACTATGTGGTACATTGTGCACCTTTGTGCTGGAGTATCCTTTAGCCTTCAAGGCGTGGTGCCATAAAAATGTGAAAAAAGAAGTAAGGGCTGAAAAAGAAGACTACAGGGGCCAAAAACCAAAGTAAAATATTATAGTGAAATTGCTCCATAATGAATGATATAGTGCTAAAATGAAGAACCTCCAAAAATAGGAATGCAAGAGTGTCCACATGGTCAATCATCCATCTCACTGAAATGTATGGGTAACCAGTCACTTATGTACACGTTGCATCTGATTAGTACATAGGAACAAGATCTAGATACGTTGATCACTCAAAACCATGAAACCAAGGAAGCATTAGCACCAATAGTAGAAACCCCCCATAATCTTGATAAGGGAGAGCCAAGATAGTTACACTAAAGTTGTGTGAAACCAAGATGTGCATGTAGGAGAAACAACCTATAAATAAAAGGGTGTTCAAACTAAGGCACACCTACATGAGGCAGGAATCACCTAGATTCCCTATTTTTGTGGAAGGGAGACTCGCTTGACAAAAGTGTGATTACAAACAAAAGGAAAACATCAACACCCTCATGGCAATTTATATGATAGTGCAAATACAAAAGGCACAATATGATGTGCAAAATCTTCAAAAAGTATAAACAAGAATGACACTTTATCTATGTGCATCTACATAAGAGAATGTGCATAAAAAGATGTTTACAATTCCCAAATAAGATAGAATAATTGAAATACATATAGAACAAACAAAAATGATTCATCCCACACAAACAAAATGTTTTCAGGAGCTAAGACGTCCAAATAACTCACCAAATGTGAAAAATAGAAAAAAAAATGAATAAAATGTACTTGGAGAGAAATCTAGAAAAAGTGCATGATGGATGTGAAGATCTCTAAAAGACCATCCCAACACTGTTAGAATCATGAAAAATAGAGAAATGAGTCAAAAGTTATGAGCTCGGGACTAGAAACAACACCTTTAACTTCAATGGGTTGTTGAATGCACTAGCAACAAAAAGGTGATTATACGCACAACACTAGAAAGTTGATGGAACTAGCTTTTTGATGATACCTTGTTTTCCAAAAAAATGACATTGTATGCCCACATTATGGCCAAAAGAAAAAAAAGACCCCTTTTAGGAAAAAAAGGGTCTTGAAGGTCCCTGCATAGTCATCCATACGACTGGCATCATGCTTATTTCAACATAAAGTCAGTAGAAATATTCAAGTAATATTCTCTTGGTGCTTGGAATTTTTTTTTCCCTTGGAACTAAGATTTGATGGAATATTCCTTCGTAGTGCAGAAATATTCTCTGTTTGCTGAAAAATTTCATTGGCATTGAAATTTTTTAGGAAGGCATTGAAAATTTGTCAGTTGTTGGAAACTTTATTGAATCAACTAAAATATCAAAAAAGCTAACCGAATGAAATGAAGGTTGGGGAATAATTTTTTTTTCCTTCACCTAAAAACTTGTAGAGCCATCACCATGACAGAGTACTATGTAACCTTACAAAACAACTTTACCCCTCTTTTTAGAAAAAACCTACAATTTTTTATAGTTTTTTGAATTTTTAATAATTTTTTTAAATTTCTAAAAATTAAGAAATTTATAAAACCACCGACTTGTTAAAAAAGTTCCTTTTTATTTTTTTCTCAAAATTCATGCATGCAAATGCATACAGGGGTCATATGGGCCCTTACATATAAAAAATTGCCTTAGAAGCTCGTCACAATCAAATTGGAAAAATTTCTTGTCAAAAATCATGGAGTCGACCTCCTAAGCACAACTATGAGTTCTGTATTGTGCCAAAATGCACCAAAAAAGTAGATACCCTCCAGATCCAAAAATATCAAATCACTTCAAACCCTCAGATATTTGACGTTAGCAATCCAAATCAAGCCTAAAAAAAGGGCCAAATTTGACTTTCTTGATAGCTTTGAATCCAATGGTGAGGCCCTTTTCATGCCAAAATGCACCAAAAAATTCTCACCTCAAAAATTAGCAAAAAAAAGAAAAGGGGATTTAGATCTGAAGCTTGTAACCCTTGTTGAATTAAAAAAACCTTATAAATCAAGAAAGGGTTTGATGAATTTGTGCTTTGATACCATGTTAGAATTGTGAAAAACACAAGTGACATGATCAAATAATGAACAAAGACACCATCTATACAAGAGATATACAAACAATATATTGTGTAGTATTCCTCAACAAGAAAAAGCTATAGAAAGCAAGAGGCTATCAAAAGATATCAAAGATTGAGAGATGATACAATGAGGGTTGAGTGCGTATAATAAAAAAAAACTAAATGAGAAAGGTACCATATCATGACAAGTGCCAACATCACATGAGATGAGACATAATTGTCTAATATTAGCTTAACTAATAAAAGCATAAAAACACTCCTAAGTTTAGCTTAAGTGCATGCGAATAAATTAGACTAATAATTAATTATTTATTAGCTAATCCATGATTACTCTAACACTATTCCTATCATATTTTTGGTATTTGGCTATCTTCTCCTTCTTCCGATAGGTATTTGGCTTTTATTAGGATTTTTAATATTACCCATTTGGTCAATTGGTCTTTGTGTGTGTTGCACTGGAACTTGCAGCATTGCAAATGAGTGTATGCTTTAGTATATCAAGTCTCAATTGTTTGTTATTGAAAATTTATTCTATCTTTGTACTAAATATAGTAGATTTCCTACTCTTGAGTAGTTGGGAACTTTGATATGTGAAATTCAATGTGAGATGTGATTTATCTATCGAGATGTTCTAGAGTGCTCATCTCTAATATCCTCCATGTTACCGTAAACTCTATGGTAGGTTATTTGAATTTGTGATAGAATGTGAAATATTATCTTGCGTCTACATAATCATGAATACTCTATAGAAGTTGATAATCATCCAAGAATAAAGTTTTAGTTCTTCTCACATCGACAAATTTAATACTTCTTTGCTATCTATTCTATAAGCACAATTACTTTCTATTTCAACTTCCCCTTCTAAATTTGGTTCCTTTGAGGTTCCATGTAGTGGTAATCATGATATTGTGTAGATGTTTTTACTTTTAGAGTCATGGTGTTTTTTTGTGTTTATTTCCTCTATGTATGATTCATTGGGGCTTTTTCCTCGTGGAATATGGATGATTTTGGTTTCATCAACAAATGATATTTCTTCCTTCCTTGAGTCTACAATTCTAGTTTCATTGAAAAACCACCTTATTCCTAGTAATTTGCATCGAGTGAATCAAATGTTTCTTTAATGGAAACTACCTCAGAGTCTACAATTTGTTATACTATTTTAACACTTACTTCTACTTGTTTCAAAGTTCCTAGGGTTTTCTATCCTATGCCATCTTCTAGGATAATATTGTTGGGTGTTTATTCAAGTGTAGGTTTACCTATTTTTTCCCATACCATTTTATGTGTGGTGTTGCATTCTTAGAATAGGTCTGGGCTTTGCCACAATTAAATATGTCATGCTTTGTGCTTCCAAAAAACCCACATGGCTTCTTCCTACCACCCTATTATGAAGTGTCCTTGTTTACCACAACTATTTAGCAAGTGGAATATGTTCACCTTCTTCTTCCTCTACCTCAGACTCTTTATCCTTTGAATTGGAATTTTATCATTATATGGTCTTTGATTATGTTGGTTCTATATGATGTTTATATTTCTCTATTTTTTCCATTTTGGTACTTTATACCCATGGTCCTATGAATAAAATTGTCTTTTTACGTGAACTTTGACATATGCCCGACTTTATTGGTAATTATGGTTTGCTACATTTGGATATTCTCTTAAATAGAATAATTATGATAGACATTCTTCTATTTTAAGATTGTCCCATTTTGTAAGTTCCACAATATACTAAGTTCATCTTTTTAGGTAGTGCTCTTAAATCTGCCCTTAGTGTGTTGGATTTCTTTTGTTTTATTTCCTTTAGGCATTAATTTCTTAAGTGACCTTCTCATTTGCAATATGTACACCAAGTATGAGGCCTCTATGCAAACATCTCTTTTCTTACCATAATATCATGTCAAAGTATTAGTTGTTTAACTTCTAGTTGTAACTTTTCCATGGATTTTTTTCTTTTTATTTCCCTAGTTTTTGCCAAGATTGGTTTTCAATCCAACAAGCTAAAGTGACTAGTTTCAAATATGTACTAAAGCTTCTTCCAATTAAATCTATTCTAATCTCTAGTGTTACTCTAGATATGAACCACTCATTTTTTTTTCAATCAGTGGCTCCTCCAATCTACTAGTTACTTCCTTAAATATCTTATAGAACTCTTCTATGGTTTCATTTTCATTTTCTATGATTTTTTTAGAGTTTTCTTACCCCATTAGTTGAGAGATCTAGAGTTTCAAAATATTCTAAAAGTCATATTTGATGATATCCCACTCATTGTCACTTTCTAGATAGGTTTCTTGATGCAATTTGAGGGTGTCACCACATATAGACTCAATAAAATTGAACAAATTTGTTTTGTCTTGAGTTATATTTTGTCTTTGCCACATTAATTCTAAATGAAATTATGTTATGGGCCTCATTTATAGCTTTTTCCAAAAATTGGTAGCTTCAGAGATGTATTCATGTCTACTTCTTCCTCATGGTTACCATTTGTATTTTCTACATTATGGTGATATGTTCCCAGGTTTCCTATGCTATTAATCTCACCTTCCTATTTTCTTGAGTCTTGTTCACTTAAAATATGTTCTATCACTTTTGTGGAAATTCTTCTTGATTTTAATGTCATTAAGGGCGACTCTTGGTCTAGGGGTTGTGTCTATTCAAATTATCCTTTCATCCTTCAAGATGGTTGTCTATTGGTAAGTTTCATTTGGCTAGTTAATGGTGTCATTACATTAAAGGTTGTTAAACTCAACAAATCCCATTTTTTTCTACATCTTCTCCTCATATTCTTAGAACACTTCTAGTTACTAACTCATCTAAATACTTTGCATCAAGTGTTATTATTTAGAGATTTTGTATAAGGGTGACTATGGGTAACCAATTTTCCCCTATTCTTAGTTAAATGTTTGTCCAAACTTGATAAATAGTCAGTGTTCTAGTTATGGGAAGTGTCGTGATTATTATAACTTCTTGCTATAACTCTTTCTTGGTTTTTCCATAGTCTTTTATCTCTCACTCTATGTTTTGTATAATTTGATTTATTCTCTCCATGAGAACTTAATTTTGGTATCTCCTTTCCTTATTCCTTGACTGTAACCACCATGGCACACTCAAAAACACCCTTAGTGGTACACTCCTCTTCTTCATTTGTATTTTCTATTACTAACTTCATGTCTTTTCTTCTTTCTCTTTTCCTTACTTCTTCCATCCTTTTATGGTGTCTTTCTTTTCAATCTTGGGTTTTTTTAACCTTGTTTTTTATGTATTCATTTCCATCACCAACTTAATTTTTTAATGAACTCAATTTTTGTTTTGTTATCTCCTTTTTCCATGGGTTTTTTTAATCTATATTTTCATTAATCCTTATATATCCCATGATTAGTTTAAATGTTGAATAGTTACATATTTTTAGGAATATTTTCATATTCCTCCTCCTTTTCCAATTTTCATTCCTTAAGTGCCTACCCCCCTCTTATGAAGGTAGTACCTAAGAGTTGTTTCTGCAAAAAAATCTTTGTTGTTCTTATCCTCCTTTTACTACTTTCGCTTTTATTGGACTTTAACCTATATTTTCTTCACTACTAACTCTAGGGTCCTGACAATAGAACCAATGTTGGAAAGAGGAAATGGGGAATTATAGTCTTAGGATTTGTACCCTATTATACCTTATGTAGTTATTTTATACCTCGAAGGATACAATGGGAAACATGAGTAAATGCAGTAGGAAACTATATCTATTAGTATCCCATGTATGACTTAGATAAAGAGATCATTCATTCATAACACACACATGTATTAAACCATAATAATTTCTTGATATATTTATATATTTATATATTTATATAAAAAATACAATAGTGGGTCTTAGTCTCTCCTCTATATTGCATTATATCTTATCTATTCTATTTCTCTCTCTTATGTCCTAATCTAAAATATGTTACATACATATATTATTTTTTTGTCTCCTAGATAGACATGAACCTTATAGGGAACCTCTTAGCCCATAGATTCCTTTTCAACCTTATGTTCCACAAGTCTTATGTGGTAGGTTGTGGTAGATTTTAGTCCCTACCATGTATCCTTCCAAAACTACCCATTTTTTTGTAGTAGGATGACTCAAATTTTGACTGTCTATATTGAAAAGATTGTTTCAGTGTTAATGTAAAATTTGTTAGTTTGCCTTTTCCATGGTCCTATGTGTATTGGTATGTTACATTTAAGATATGAGGGTGGATATACAAAGAGTTGATTTTAGTTTTGTAAGGGAGATAAGGGTATGCGCAGGATCATCATGGAAAAAACAGACCCTTAAGTGGCAAAAAATTCAAAAAAATCAAAGTTAAGGAAAAAATATGAAGTAGATGTTTGTCTAACCACCCTAACCACAATAAAATGATAATTATTTTTTATCGGATTTTAGATATAAGTAGAGGACTCATGCCCCAATGTGATGCATATTTTTTTGTAATTTTTTTCCAAGTAAATAATTAATTATGATTTTTTTATTACAAATTAAAAAAGAAAAACTTCATGATGTCTAACCACCTTAACTTGGTCAAAACTTCATGAAATTGAATTTTTCTTTTTTCAATCCTATAGTATGTGAAGCATAGAATGTGACACATGATTTGGATTTAAAAAATGTGATATTGTTTGAAAACTATAGATGTTTTTCAATTAGCCTATCAATCAGGACTTTAGTCGTAATTTGAATAGAAAATGAATAATAATTACTTATTAAATTCAAAGTAAAGAATAATTTATATTGGTGGAAATCTGAGAATCTCCTTTAAAAACCCTTTTCATTTCATCAATTTTGAGTAAAAAAATAGTCGTCAGCCACATACCCATCATATTGCCACTTTTTGGCCCATCATGATCCTGCACATACCCATAAGGTAGTAGAACAACTTCCTATAGTAATATTGAGAGTAGGATAATGCAAAACTTTTACAGATCTTTAATAGTTACCAAAATTAAACAAAAATTCACATAAATATCATGCATACCACAACACAATTATTTATACTGGGAAAACCCTTTTGGGATAAAAACCTCGCAGTCCAAAAGTTGCCTAGTATATTATTCAGAAATCACAAAGATTACATTATACTTGCAGATAAAGCTTATCATAGGAGTAAGGTTGAGATACATTTTTCCAACAAGTTTTGGGTTAGTATATTGATAGCATGAAGTTCTATCTATGATTTGTATACATTGGTAGGAGGTATACTTAACTTAGAGGAGTTGCAATTTTTTGTGGTTGTTATTCTAGCTAGAGTATGAGTAAGGTATCTACTTAGAGCCTTAGTTATCATTTGAATTTGATGCTTGTGTTCATGTAAATATTGGTGCAAGTTTCAATGAACTTTGATATAATTCATCTTGGCATGTTCATTTTTCTTCCATAGGTGGCATGTCAGAGGATGTAAGGAGTTTTTATTCTTGATGGTGGTTATCATGGTTTCTTTTTTAGGTATCTTGTTGGATCATGAGAGAAAGGTGAAGATTTAAGTGGTACATGATTGGCTAAGGTATATTTTCCCCTTGTTTTTGATTCCTATTGGTGTATTTATAAGCAATGATGTCAAGTGGGATAATGTTAGGATTAAGGTGTCATCTACCTTGTAAATCCTATGTCATATTGTATGGTTACAAAATCCTTAGAAAGTGGACCACTAGGCACTTAGGGTGTATTGAGAAAATATTTTATAATATTTATTCTCACTATTTTTTGTAATACATTCATAAGGAGCGATGGGTTCCACTAGCAATGGTAAAGGTGACTTGTGGACATGAATATTTAATATTATTTTCCTCACATGTGGATGCCTTGAATGAGATGGTAAAATATAAGGAAAAGGATAAATGAGTGACTGTTTGGATTCTCCAAGTGGGCTCTTTGAAAGAGGAAACATGTGCCTCTTAGTTTTCCATCATTTATTGTATTTAATGTAATATTTGATTTCCAAGTTTAGGCACCCAATTTGGAGAGAAATTATTGGAGCCAAAATTGGTGTCCTTTCACATTTTGAGGATGGAATCTAAGGGTTGGGGATGTTTGAAATGAAGGTTTATCTTTTGGCTCCATGTTTGGGACTTAATACCTCTTCAAAATCCTATAAAATTAGCTCATTAGATGTAAACATTGTGAGGACCAATTGAATGTAGCATTATTCTATAGGAACAAGGACATGTTAAGGCATAACAAGGTTGTTTGCAAGTACACATGTGATTTCATGTTGGATGAAAAGAGGAGAATGAAAGTAAATGTATTGTAATCTCATTTATTTGAAGATAATGCATAATTGGCCTCTCTTCTTGGTGGAGTTTTTTCCTGCAAGGGTTTCTCCATGTAAATTGTGTGTTATGTGATGCTTTTATGTTGTTGATTTTTTCCTCATTGCTGCTACCCTATGATGATGTTATTTTTTATTTTTATTTAAGTTCACATAAATTAGTGTTGATAAGCATGATATGTTGTTTGAATTTTAACATCATAAAGAAGATGGATCTAATCATGGTAATTCCATATTCAGAAAAAAATTAGATTTACATATAAGTTTTATATTTTCATATTGTGGTAGTGCAAGAAATATATCTCATCCATTGAAGTCATATTTGGATAGAGATTGAGTTTCCCAATAATTGGCATTAGAATTTATATATTTCTCACCATCAGATGGATTGTGACTATGGCTAGTAACTACGAACCACTCAAAACTCCTTCCAAAAGAATTACTATGTTTGCACATTGCTATATTTGTCCATGAAGATTTGAGTAAACCTTCTAGAGGAGTGACCTACATTAATAGCTTGGGGAAGATGATTCACCCAATCACCACTTTGAAAAAATACCAAATCATGTCCTGGGGAACTACAATTGGACATACTAGGTCATTTGGGTCCATTGAGTATGTGTGCAGGAGGGATTTCCTTGAACCATCATTTTTCACCAGATATTAAGGGTAAAACTTGAGCACCTTGAAACATTCTTGAACATAAAGATGAAAAATCATAACAAACTACATTTTCTTTTGACCTCAAAAAAATATCAAATCTGATCATGAGGCTCTGAAACTAGACCAGGGAGTATATGAATATGGGAGGAATGCAGGGAACCAATCCATTCATCATGACAATCATCTAGCTATGAAATATCAGCTTGAACAGGAGGCCACGTTGCGGGACAAAGAGTTTTCAAATAACAAAATAGTCCTAGAACCCTCCAACTTTGCTTTTCAAAACCTTGTCAAAACTCATCATGGAAAGCTAAAAATTGACATGCATATTCACATATTTCCACCAATGGGTTTGGCATGAAAATCAACTGGCTTCAAATTGTGACCCTCCAAAGTAGGTCACTTGGGAGGATTTGTCAATGGCATTTTTGAGCGTGTAAATCAACTTTTTTCATCATGGACACTTCAAATTTTAAAAATTTGAAGGTCCCATCATTATTGCTACCTTGTGGTGATGTTATTTTTTATTTGTTATTGTTATTTAAGTTCACATAAAGTAGTGTTGATAAGCATGATATGTTGGTTTACTTTTAGCATCATAAAGAAGTGGATCTAATGATGATAATTCCATATTAAGAAAAAAAAAAAAATTGTAAGAGAGGGGAACCAACCATGTCAAGGATCCAGGTCACAAAGAGCTGAGAGTGGAGGGCTTCCCTAACATACCTTACTCTAAAGGGGTGTTTCAGATAGGGATTGAGAATGATGAGGACTATAAAGTATTTCAATCACCCTTTAGACCTAAGATCCAAGTTTAGGCTAGAGAAGCTAGTTTTTAGAGTCAATATTGTACCTTAAACAACTCTCTGTCTGAGGATGGCAACACAATTCTAAGATGACTGACAACATAGTTCTAAGATGACAGCGTAACACCCTAGTGTCTCTCAGGCACGTTGGCGTCCGTACGACTAGACAACATGGAGTACACTATAAACTACCAGAAAAAGAAGTGATAGCCTAGTTAGTTATTCTTAAAGGAACAAAATAGTACAATGAAGTATGAAAAATACAAACAAAGGTGGTAGAGTATATAGATGAAAGCTAGAGTGACAAAAATAATCTCACCAATGTGCTAGTTCGCTAGCTAGCTCCAAACGCATGCTCACCTACACATAAGGAAAGAGGGGAAAATTATTGGGGCCGTATAGGGGTCTGCCTCAGTCAAGCCCTCATTTTGGTGTTTCCACCTCCATGAATATCCAGATAGCAATGAGATAGAAATATGTGATAAAGAAGTAAAGAAAGTAGAAGTTGCGAGAAACACTACAAAACTATAAAGTGCTACTCAACCAAATCACAAAGTAGAGGAGTGAAACGTTACCACCTCCACCAAAATCTCACTAGCCAATGGAGGAGAATATGGACTTGATATGGTCACCACAACTGCAACTATGATGAAGGGAGGTCTCGCAAGACCCCAAGCCCATGCTGCTATGGCTTGTTTCACACTTGCTATGTGGAGTTGATGGAGTGTTGTTGTTGCAATAGAGTGTTGAAGTGCTACTTGAGAGTGAAGTGAAGTGCTTGAGAGTTAAAAACCATGCAAGAGATTGTGAAGAGATGAAATGGAATGAGAACTGATGAATTTGAAGGAGAAGAGGGAAGAATCTACCATTTTTGGGGTTGGTCGATTGAAGAGGGATGTTACAAATCAACCCCAATCAAAAGTGTAATGCCTCTTCCAACTTTAGATGCAAGAATCTATCAGAGACGACAGTGCGTCTTGTAGATGTCTATGTGCCACACGTGTTTCCCCGACATAAATTGTCTCACCAACACAACATACAAATGCCAAGTGGACAAAAGGAAATTGGGTGATGTGGAATTTTTCCTTTAGATTTAATTTTCTAAGGTGAGGGTATGTGAAAGGGGAGTTTGCGTAAGGGGTGAAAATTCACTCCTATGCATATTTACATATAAGTTTAATATTTTCATATTATAGTAGTGCAAGACATATATGTCATCCATTGATGTCATATTTGGATAGAGATTGAATTTCTCAACAATTGGTATATAATTCCTATATTTTTCATCATTAGATGGATTGTGACTATGGCAAATAACTATGAACCACTCAAAAATACTTCTAAAGGAATTACTACCTATGCATATTGGTATAGTTGGCCATGAAGATCTGAGTAAACCTTCTAGAGGAGTGACCTGAATTAATAGCTTGGGGAAGATGGTTCTTTAGAACTGAATTAATTAATTAATTACAAATTGGAAATTAATCAAATCTATAAGATGGTGATTTCTATGTGAAATCACTTCAAAACCTCCACAAAATCTAGTAGACCTCGAGATTCCATCAAAAATTCAACTTGTAAAACTTTATCCTCCATCTTTCCATGTTCAAATCATTTCAAAATTCCCACAAGATCTAGTTGACTCTATGAAATTTGAAAAAAAGTATCTTGGTCAATTTTTACCCTATTTTTTCTAAACTTAAACTAGAGATACCCAATTTAGATTTCTACAAGATCTAGAAAAATTGGATAACCCTCACACTTAGCCAATTTTTAGATTTTTGAATTTGGGTAACTGACCAAGGTGAAGGGAAGGGGGAAGAAATAGAATATAAGCACAAATGACCCAAATACCAATAAAGATATCTAATATTAGTTATCAATAGTGTGAAAACAAGGGCGGCACAAATTTTCAACAATAACCAATCTACCAAAGCAATGTCATGATTTTCCATATCATGATTCTATATGGAATATGATTTCTTATAATTTGGTTTCTTATGCATGGGAGACATTGTCACCTTGGTTCCTTATATGTTGTTGCATAATGTCTCGTGTCATGTCAAAAAAGAGGTCTTAATGTAATGCAACACAACTATGCATTTAATCATCCGTCCATTGTCCCTTCATCCTTTTCATCACCTATCACTTAACCTCTTCTATCCCATCATCTTGTATGTTTTAATCTACTTTGATATCACACTTGTGATCTTTGAGCATTCCTATCCTCTTGAAAGGGAATCATCATTCCCATCACCCCCCACTTAATGACTCATTCTTTCAATGATTTCGGCATATTTCCTTTGCATACAAGTAATTTTATTCTTCTTTAAAATGATGGTGCTTCATAAAACCACTTCAAAGAGGAAAAACATGTAAACACCTAAAATTGACACAATATCAATTACATAATTACTTGACCATCTCCTTGATAGCTAATTGAATAAATCCAATTAATTATCTAATTTTATCACTTTATTAAAATTAAATAATATTTTATTATTTAATTAATAGATTCACTTTTCATCTACCATTCACCACTTTCACCTACACCCCATTTGTAGCCTAAATCCTCAATCAGTCTTCTTGCATATTCTACATTAGGTAAATGAATTTAAATATTTATTTACCTAAGTTTCACAACCCCTTTTCAAAAAATAAATAATTATATCTATTTATTTAACTCCCCATTTCTATCCACTTTTCATTCTAGTGAGTTAAAAATAATTTACTCGCTAATCCCCCATGTGCACATTCCTAATCCTAGTCAAACCCCCCTCAAATCATTCACAATCCTCAAATGTGTACATAGGCATTGCCTTTGTACAAAAGGAATGACACCTTTATACATGTGACATCACCTTAGTACCATGTCACATAGCTCAAGGGATTTTTCCATCCCTCAAGGGTATTCTAAAGTACCTCTTTTCCATCTGTACTCCTCCCAAGGGATTGTCCACCATAGATTAACCTTTAGTTTTGGACCCCTCTGTCTCCTCCAACTAAATGAGGACAAGTTTTCTACTTTCATCCTCTCATATATCCCAACTAGTTTGACCCCTTGATATCTACTTTTAATTCTAGCCATCCAATATTTGAAAAAAAAATCTATAATTGACCTCCACCAATGCTATTTTAATGTCTTCTTCATATGGAAACTTATGTTGTTGATAAACAAACTCACATAGCACCAAAACCATTATCATTGAGCACAACCATCATGGCTTGATACATCAATGGTTGGTGTTGGTGAGCTTTTATTATTTTTTCATCTGTGTTTACTAAAACTTATTCTTAATCTAATTGTTGCATAAATTGAGAGTAGAATACGTTAATAGCATTTTAGCTTGTTCTTGTATGCTCCAATTTTAATCTACATAATAAATATAATGGTAAAAAGTGTTTGCATATAGAAAATCTCTTTTAGTCTCCTTAGAGGTCCATCTACAACATCAATTGATACAAATGTATGATGGATGGACACAAGCATATTTTGTAGGGTGAATAGTCACTTCCATCATCATGTATATATGCTCATAATATAAACATAAAAAAATATAACATCTACATGTACATCTCTTTTGCTAAATGCATGTACAATATAAATCATTTATTAATATGAATACTAAAAATAATCTTAACCAATTTTAATCAGGACTATTTGTTTGTGGATGTAGATATATCTAAGATTTAGAACCACACCCACTATTCTATCTAAAATATATAAATTATCACTAAAAAAAAATCTACACAATTAATTTTTTTAAAAATCATTAAATAAAAAATTGAAAAATAAAATCAACTTATACATAAAACAATTTAAACATTAAAATGTCTTAATAAAAAATAGTGTAAAGTTAAATGATAATTAATAAAAACAATTACCTCTATTTCTAAGTGATTAGGTAAGTCTTTTTTCTATGAAGATTGTTAGGTGTATGGAATCTAATAATTGTTGGGGACAATGAAAGAGAAATTTCTTGATTTATAAGTGGGACTTTCACATAGTCAAGATGCTTATCTACTCTTTCCATTAGATTCCATCCATAAATCACTTTCCAAAAAACAAAACAAAAAAAATTAAATTAAATGATAATTAAAAAAACAATTACCTCCTTTTGTAAGTGACTAAGTCGTCTTTTTTGGGTGAAGCACATAATCAAGATGCTAATTACGCGGCTTAATGGAGGTCATATCTTCTCTTTCTCCACGATTACGTCTTTCTATCGTTCTCTTCTATTAAGACAGCGTAAAATGGAATCGTACGAAGGCCTTTCACATGTTTTAGTGCGGAAAGTCGGTGAAAGGGAGAAAAGACAATGCTTCCCCACTTCCTTACCTGTCCGCTTTGCCCCCACGAATAATATCCCCTAATTCTCTCTGCTACACGGTAAGTTCGCTGCTTTCTTCTTTGTTAACATGCAATTCAACTCCATCTTCTCTGCATCACTTCAATACCATTAGCCTTTTGTCTTTCAAGCATTTCTGCATTAAGCCAGCTTTGATTTGTTTTCCTTATTCTTGTCCTCCTCAATTTATTGCAAAGCCTAAGCCTTAGCCTGTGAAACATTTCAAACGCCAAGCCCCTTTTATCAGTCTCCTCCTCTGTTTCAATCTGTATCTATGGCTGACTCCGCTATCACAAGTGCACAACCCAAGTATGGCCTACGAAATGATTCTGATGGCCTAAGAACTGTCCTACCCAGTTCTGCTTTTGATAAGTTAATACCATCTGCTTCTACTTTTGTTGCATCCTCATCTGGAACCAAACACATCCCCTACCATGTATTCATAAATCATTATGGACAAGATGTGAAACACTCGCTTGCCAGCAGGATCTATGATTCCCTACATGCCACGGGACTGCGAGTGTTTTTGGACAAAGAGGAGCTGAAGGTTGGGGATTACTTTCCTGGAGCTTTAGAAGCAGCGATTCGTAGTTCTTCAATTCATATAGCCATCTTTTCTGAAAAATATGCACAATCCCCCTGGTGTTTGACGGAGCTAAACTTTATGCTACAAACCGGCGCCACATTTATACCCATTTTCTATCATGTTGAACCATCTACTTTAAGATGTGCCCTTCATGGAACAGGAATATATGCAGATGCGTTATCTAACTATGAAAGGAAGAAGAGGTACAACTCAAATACTCTTCATCAGGCATTTAACTTATCAAATATTCTTAATTATTTTCATTTTTTTACAACTTAATTGTTTGCCACATACACACACACATATATATATATCAGAGTTAAGTATCAGAGTTAAGTTTGTCGTACTGTGCGTGTTTGGTGTTCCACTTTAACAGATACACGTCAGATCTTCAGCTTTGGAGACGGGCACTACATCAAGCTTCCTTCTATACTGGCTACATAATTAATAATCAGATTCATGGGTAAGTACTAAACAATCCTCGTCCTCCATTTAGCTTATCAAATCTTCCTTTTAACATTTTTTTTTATTTGGGCATTTTTTCGTTTGTTTGTTATATGTACCAACGTTTAGTTAAGTTTGTTTTTTTGGGTGGTTAGATAAAAAAAAATGTTTGTCACAAAACGTTTTTGGTCATTGTATAGATTAAGCTGTGTAGAATTTTGTAATAATTTTTTTTATAAATATTTTGAATTATACTATGAAAAAATTGAATTATTAAAAATAAATAGATAAATAAAATATAAATTATTAATGGAAAGATAATTTAATTATTTTATTTGCCATGTTCAAAATGAGTTATAGCAAGGATTCCACACACATTTAGGCACGGATATGTAAATGAAAAATAACAGTCAATTTGAGCAAATAGAAAATAACGGTCAATCCTCCTTGTAGGATCACAGTGTATGAAAATAACGGCCAATCCTCAAATTGTAGGATCACAGTGTATGAAAATAACGGTCAATCCTCAAATTGTAGGATCACAGTGTACGAAATACAGGACAGCACTGAAACTGACCAAACTCTTAATCTCTATATTCTTTTTATGAATGTAATGTAAAAATATTAACCAATTTTACACAACTTAACCTTAATCTGTACAATTAACAATTACAATCCAAGTATACAACCAATTTCATTTTCAAAGGTTGTATACAAGTTGAATTTTTTTTAATGTAAATATTTATTTTTAAAAAGAATTGGTGTCTTAGAATCTAAAAGGCTTAATTTACTTTTGTCTTTAGGTTGTGTATAATGAAGTTTGGGTGTGGTTGTGAAACCAACCTTTTCATCCCTATTAGTCTACGAGAATTATGGAGTGAAGAACTAATAAAAAACATGAACACTTATATGAACATATGACAATTTATTAATAGAATGTAAAAAATTCATAAATACATTCATTAATAAGTGAAAGTAAATAATTTTTGATTCATATAAATATTATAACTATCCAATATAAATGTGTTATTTTTAAAATAAGATGTTCATCTAAATAAACATTGTTGTTATGTTTAAAAATATTGTACTTATATGTACTATTAAAAATGACAATATATACATTGGAGTATTTCATATTAGATCTTAAAAAATTCCATGAACAAAAATAACCCCTTAACTTATAATAAATTTATATATTTTACTTATTAAAAATAAAATTTATATTTATATTTGATATTTATTATTTTTTAATTTTTTCCTAAATATTTTGACAAAAATTCACATATTTCTACTAAACCATCACATGCACGACTTTCCAGCCTACTGGATGCACCCATGCGATAAATGTATACATTTCATACTTTTAGAAACTTTCAATCCCCAGTGATGGTGATTGTTTCGCTGTCCTTACTGGACGCCACCTGTAATAAAATTTTAAAGGTATAAGTATAACAAATCTTTGCTCTTTGAAATAGATAAATTGCAGCAAATCAGTGCTGAACGCTATGGGAAAGATGTCCAAATCTCCGCTGATAATTCAATGTTTGCTGCACAGTGGAACCTACTAAAACAAATGGGTATTCCTCCCCTTTTCACATTGAATTTTGTGGCAGTCGTACGTTTTGTTTGAGATTTTTGTATTTCAATATTTTAATATTTTAAACATATTTTTAAACAGCTGTGAATGAAAATTATAGAAGATTTTGTAAATCTATTTTTTCAAATTCACGACCTATGTATTGGAATTTTTTAATTGAAAAAATAAAATTGTTAAAAAATTATAAAGAATGAAGTAAATATATGAAGATTAATTTATTATTTAATGATTGATGGAAGATTGATTTAAGATATTATATTATTTACTAATGTCATAAATTTAGTAGAGTTTAATAAAAAAGATGAATTTTAATTTTGAAAAAATCGATGTATTCATATACATTGAAATCTAAAACTTGAAAAGCATAAAGAACGTTACTTGATCTTTATAACAAGTAATCATTTAAAAAAAATGATTTGTTAATAGATTTTTTTTGCTTAATATAAAATTAAACAATATAGAAGATATAATTCTATTGGACCATTTCGTGGAGCTGGATAGGGCTATTTAATGACCTTGTTTAGTAATTTTTTCTTGTTTTAATAAATTTTTACCCATCTTTTATGTTTAAACATACATATTATGTAATTAGTGGGAAATCTGAGAATGACATTGCTCATCATCAGAACCTTAATTTAAGTTATACATTTTTTTTTGAAAATTTTCCAAGATAGGCAAGGAAAATAATTCTTATAAAATTTGATGCTGCATTAAGCTAGCTTTGATTTGTTTTCCTTGTTCTTGTCCTTCTCAATTTAATGGTCACTTAAAAATAGTAGTTTAACAAGAATTGGCCACTGAGATTAAAAGCCTGACTAGCGCTTTAACTTTTGAAATTTCAGTGACGAGCAGACAGCGGTGAAGAATGTGGTGAATCGCGTAATGAATGAGATGAACACGGTGCCATTAGAGGTTGCTAAGTATCCCGTGGGTTTGGAGGGAGCTGTACAAGACTTCAATACTATTGCACTTCAATATGCTGGTTCAATAAACATTGTAGCGATCTGGGGCATGGGTGGCTGCGGCAAAACCACCCTCGCAAAGGAAATTTTTAACAGGAGAAGCTCTGCCATGGATTGTTCTAGTTTTCTGTCTGATGTTCGAGATGCTGACAGGAAAGGCCTGCTCCTTGAAAAACAGAAAACACTTATAAAGGACCTTGATGCCAAAGACCTAGACTATGACAATCTAGACAAAGGCAAACAGATTCTTAAAACCCGTTTGTCAAGGCCTGTGCCTGTGCTTATTGTTCTGGATGATGTTGATCACATAGACCAACTAGATGCTCTATTACCACTGGAGAGCCTTGGTGACCAAAGTTTGATTATTGTTACCACACGCAATGCAAATGTTCTTCTACAGCGGGGCATCTCTGCCATTTATCAAATGAGACCTCTGAATCCCACCCATGCTAAACAACTTTTTTGTTGGCATGCATTCTTACAAAATTCCCCACCTTTAGAACTCGAAGTTCTCGTTGAGAAATTTTTGAATGCCTGCCAAGGACTGCCTCTATCACTCAAGGTCTTAGGGGGACAGCTTTATGGCAGGTCTGATAAGGATTATTGGCAGCGTACATTCAATAAATTTTCTCAGATACCCCACACAGACATCACAAAGAAGCTCAAAGTCAGCTATGATGACCTAGAGAAACAAGACAAGGAGATGTTCTTGGATGTAGCGTGTTTGTTCATTGGAGGTAGAAAAAGTGCGGCCATTACAGCATGGGACGCAGAGTGGGATGGAGTGCTCGGTTGGGAAACCCTTTTCAATAAGTGTCTCGTTGAAGAGGACAAAAATGGTTTGATCAGAATGCATGATCACTTGAGAGATCTGGGAAGGGACATCGCAAATGGACAGTCATCTTATCGCCTTTGGTCTCCACAGCAGGTTATCGAGATTCCCCCTCAACAGGTGAAGTCAATGCCTTCTTTTATGGTTTTACTAATCATGAGATGGTAACCAGCTTCTCCAATTATATTGCTTTAAAGTATTTCTTATTTTTACTTTTGACTAGATTCAGCAAGTAATACGAGTCCGAGGAATGGCAGACGCAATTGGTGACTATTGCTACCAACGGCAAGGGAAGATTATAATAAACACAAGCCAAGGAGAGCATAGCATCGCGCCCCGCTCGCTTGGATTGAAGATTTTTGTTGGTAATGGAGGTTTTATTAATCAGGAACATAGCGAAATATCAAGAGATCTGGTCTGGCTTCAGTGTAATGAGTTTGAGCACAAAAAAATTCCATCTTGGCTTTCACTGAAAAAAATAAGAATTTTAGAACTTGATGACGCTTCAAGCTTAGAAGATTTGTGGGAACGGGATGTGGATGTAAGTATCTTTGTTCTATGGCTCTTTAAAAATGGCTCTTGGGTAAAATACTTTTTAATTTATCGTATGTTAATTGTACCCAAAATTGGCTACAGGCTCCTTTGCAGCTAACAGAGTTGGTTATTCAGATATGCCCTAGTTTGCGAGGATTTCCAAGGTCAATAGGACAACTCAAAAATTTGAAAAAGATATCAATAGGTAAGAAATATGAATATTGTGATACATTGAGCAGCCTCCCACAAGAATTTTGTCATCTCCACTCGCTGAAGCACCTGGAGATCAAATGGTGTAGAAATCTGTCATCCTTGCCGAGTAATTTCGGCGAGTTGACATATCTACAACACCTAAATTTGAGTAGTTGCACCAAGTTGAAAATGCTGCCAGATTCTTTGAAGAAGCTGACGCTCCTAGAATATCTTAATTTAAAAGGGTGCAGTGAGCTCATCATCAATTCGGATTTACACATTCTGGAAAACATGACAAAGCTCAGGTATTTGAATCTTGATGGATGCGGGAAATTGGAAGAGTTGCGCCTCCCAGAAGTGGCTTCCTTAACAGAGCTCTATTTGAGATGGACCAGCTTGCACGAACTGCCAGCAAACATCTCTCAGCAAACCAAGTTAACCAAGTTGCAGATAGGGAGTGACTTCTTGACAACATTGCCAATGTCTCTTGGGAATTTGTCTTCCTTAACAGAGCTCTGTTTATCAAGGACCAGCTTGAAGGAACTACCAGCTTACATCTTTCAGCTAACCAAGTTAACCGAGTTGGAGATAGGGAGTGAGTTCTTGACAACATTGCCATCCTCTCTTGAGAATTTGTCCTCCTTAACCACATTTAAAATCCAATGGTGTAAGAAGTTGAAATCTTTACCAAATTCTCTGGGGCATCTTAATTTATTAAGAGATTTAACTATTGAGTATTCAGGAGTGAAGTGTTTACCAGAATCACTAATCCATCTTGAAAGTCTGACAATAGAGGACACCCCAATCAGTGAGTTGACTTTTGGGTCAGGGTGCATGCTCAAGAGGCTAGTTCTACAGAGCACGAAAGTGTCCAAGATTTCAATATCCGGAGATTGTTGTCCCTTCCTTGAGTCTCTTTGGCTTTATGGGAATATGGATTTAAGGGAGTTGGAAACCCTGCCACCAACAATGAAGACGATATCTGTTCGTGGCTGTGATGTCCTGACGGACATCAGAGGTGTCCGTGGCTTGAAAAGCCTTCGGTATCTGAACATAAGCAACTGTGGAGAGTTAAACGGGCTTCCATGTTTTGCAGAATTAGCATCTTTAGAAATTTTTAGCTTGAATGGTAGCAGAAAAGTCAAGAAAATAGAAGGTCTACAAGAGTTGAGATCGTTGCGGGAGTTGAGCATAGAGTTAGACGAGCTTCCAAGTTTTGCAGAGTTTACTTCTCTAAAAGAATTTGAATTGCAAGGGTGCAACAAATTGGAGAAGCTACAAAGTTTAGAACATTTGAAATCACTGGAGGAGATCACTATAAATGACTGTCCAGAGTTGGAGGCGCTTCCAAGTCTTCCAGAAACTACTTCTCTAAAAACAATTTCATTGAGTAATTGCCACAAATTGAAGAAGATAAAAGGTTTGGAAAACATAAGATCACTGAAGGAGCTCAATATAAGTGACTGCCAACAGTTAGAGGTGCTTCCAAGTCTTCAAGAAATCGTTTCTCTAAAAACCTTTCAATTGGAAAAATGCTATAAGTTGGACAAGATAGAAGGCTTAGAAAAGATAAGATCGCTGGAGAAGCTCAGGATAAAGGACTGTTCAGAATTAGAGGGGCTTCCGAATTTTGCAGAATTAACTTCTCTTAAAGAATTTGAATTGCAAATGTTTCCCAGATTGAAGAAAATAGAAGGCTTAGAAAACTTAAGATCATTGAGAGAGCTCAATATAAGTGACTGTCCAGAGTTGGAGGTGCTTCCAAGTCTTGAAGAAACTTTTCTAAAAAACTTCCAATTGAAAAGATGCCATAAGTTAGAGAAGATAGAAGGTTTACAAAAAGGATCATTGGAGAAATTGAGGATATATGACTGTCCAGAATTAGACAGGCTTCCGAATCTTGCAGAATTAACCTCTCTTAAAGTATTTGAATTGCAAATGTGTCATAAATTGAAGAAAATAGAAGGCTTAGAAAAGCTAAGATCATTGAAGGAGCTCAATATAAGTGACTGTCCAGAGTTGGAGGCGCTTCCAAGTCTTCAAGCCAGTTCTCTTAAAAACTTTCAATTAATAAAATGCCATAAGTTGGAGAAGGTAGAAGGCTTAGAACACATATCACTGGAGAAGCTCAAGATATATGACTGTCCAGAACTAGACAGGCTTCCAACTCTTGCAAATTTACCTTCTCTTAAAGAGTTTGATTTGCAAATGTGCCACAAATTGAAGAAAATAGAAGGTTTAGAAAGCATATCATTGGAAGAGTTTAAGATAAGTGACTGTCCAGAGTTGGAGGGACTTCTGAATCTTCCAAAAATCACTTCTCTAAAAAACATTCAGTTGGAAAAATGCTACAAATTGGAGAAGATAAAAGGTTTAGAAAACATAAGATCAGTGGAGAAGCTCAAGGTACATGACTGTCCAGAACTAGATGGGCTTCCAGGTCTTGCAGAATTAACTTCCCTTAAAGAATTTGATTTGGAAAGGTGTCCCAAATTGAAGAAGATAGAAGATTTAGAAAAGATAAAGTCACTGGAGAAGCTCAAGATAAGTGACTGTCCAGAGTTGGAGGGGCTTCCAAGTCTTCCAGAATTAACTTATCTTAAAGAACTTGATTTGAAAAAATGCTACAAATTGAAGAATATAGAAGGTTTAGAACGATTGAGATTATTGGAGAAGTTGGAATTGCATACCCGCTGGAATGCTCCTTGTATAGTCAGCTTCGAGCACTCTGAGAGATTGAAGTCACTGGTAGTCGTAGCAAACCACATATCAGCTGTTGAACCATTCATCAGTAGCATACAGGTATTTGAAAATAGTTGAATTGGAAATATGAAAGTTTATTTATTATTATGAGTCATTTGATTTTGTGCTGGCTTTGCCTTTTGCAAACATTGTGCAGAAATGGCCAAGGAAAGTGATGATATGCACGAGGGAAGTGTGTGATGTGGGCTCGTTCAAAAACTTCTTTGAAGAACTGCCAAGTGTCTCTGTTATTGACTACTCTCATGTGGTCGAAGTCGACTACTCTGATGTGGAAGCAGTTCGACGAAAGCGCTTAGAATTGAGGAGGCCGGAGAGTTTGGCCAATGCCAATTCTGTTCTGATATGTTTTACTTTAGACTGTGTTTATCCAGACTTGCACTTCTCTACAGAATTGGAAACACCATATTACGCTTCTTTTCATACCGAATTGGGTGAAGGAAAATGGGTATGGATGGGTGTCTTCACACAACTTCCACAATTTCCAAAGCACTTGTGGCCAAAGAACGACTATATTTCCGCAAAGAATAGCAAGGGTGAGGATGTAAAAGTAAAAGTGGAAGCGGCATGGATCGTTACGGGCGAACAGGGGAGCATAGTAGAAGCTTTTTCAAAGGTAATTAAGTGTAAATCTTCTTAAAATATACTTCTATTTGATTCTTTGTTTTTTTAATTATATGTATTTTATAAGGAGTGATGATTTTTTATAAGTTTAAAAATATTTGAAATAGAATGATTTTATAAATATTGGTATTCATAAAAGGAGAATGAAGTTGAAGTATTATTTAAGAAAGGGGATTATAGGGAAAGAAAATTTGTGTATGGTTTTTCACATTTAATAGAAATAAATGGTTCTTATAAGTATATAGATATTTGAATAGAATGATTTTACAATATTTCTTTTACTTGTAAAATTATAAGTATGAAACATGAATATTGTATAAGTAGTACATGGATTAGGTTATATGTATATGAAATGTGAGCATTCTTAAGGAAATGACACGAGAAGAAACAAATTTAGTGATTTTTTTAAACTTTTAGAAATAATTATAAAACTATTTTTAAAATAATTATCTAGTATAGATATCTTAAATGCATTTATTTAAGAAAGGTTGAGAGATATCAATGTGAATTTAAGAGTTTTCTTTTTTTCACTTATATAACTATTTTATTTGTTATATGAGAATATAAATTTTTATTTTTATTTTGTAAATTATTTATATAAATATTGTTTACTTATTTTATTTGTTAAGTATTTACTTTATTTTTGTATTTAACTTTTAATGTTACTTTTGGAAAAGTTAACATTCATTATTTTGGTAATTTTTATTTTTATTTTTTAATTTTTACTTTGAAAAGTGTAGTGAATATTAGTATATTTATTTTTATAAAAAAATATGTAATATATATGAAGAGGTAATATCCTCTTAGTGCATTCTATTTAAATCACAAATTTGATAAAAAAAATAGATGTCTTGAGAATATCTTTTAATGTCTTTTACACACTTTTTTCTAAAGACAAGTATGTTAGCAACATCTTCAATTGCAAAATATAAAAATATTAATTGAGTAAATAAAAAACCTCTTAAAGAGACTAAGATAATTCATCATTATGTGACTCCACATTATACTAAAAATATTTAAAATATTATTGTGATAGGTCGAATGTAGGCGTTAGAAAATGAGAAGCAAGTTAAAGAGTGCAAATACACACCAAAACAACCTACACCTCAAGATTAGCCTAAGTTGGAAACAACACAAGATAAAAGCAACAAATGAAACCTTATACCTTGTCTCGAATCGATCCTTTGGTTGGCCCTTCGATCTTTGATGTGTATGCTCCTTGGATGGCACAAGATGCAAGCTAGATGATGATGTGAGGATGGATGAAAATGGATGAAAACATGAAAATGGCTAAATGTAGATTGAGAAATAAAATTGCAAGAGTTTGGCTAGCAAAATGATCTCTCCCCAAAATGAGAGAAAAGAGGGGGTATTTATAGAGATTTTGGAAATCTCTAGGGAAATGGATGGCCAAGATTGAGGCCACCAAATATCAAGATGTAGGGCTAAGGTGAGTTGAGAACTCACAAGCCCTCACATCTTGACATGTGGCATGGGGAGAGAGCTTAAGAAAGATGAGATGGACATAAGGTGTAAGAGAAGTACATGACATGGAGGGGTACAAAGTACCTTGGGATTGGACAAGATCTCCTCATAAAGGAGGTCTTGTCCCCATGTGGGTGAGAGGACAAGTGAGGAATTAAAAATTCCTCAAATATCCTTATGGGGAGAGGGGAAAGAATTTTAAATTCCAAAGGGTGCATTGGGGGATTAAATGTGAATTAAAAATTCACATGGGGAATGGAGATGCCTTGCCCAAAAGGGGAAGGCCTTTAATAGGGTTGACTAAGGACACATGTCATAAAGGACATGGGGAAGAGAAAAATAATTTAGTATTCCTTGGAAGGATAAAAGGAATTAAAAATTCCTTGAGAGGTTGATTAGGCTAGTTAGTGAAGGATTAGAGGATGGTTAGGTGGCTAAGAGAGATTAGAGGCCAACTTGCAAAAGTTGGAGGATGTGACACCTCATAATCAAGGATTAGGCATGTGCACAGTCTAATGATGGGTTAGAAGAAGGATTAAGATAAGATAAAAATGATGGAGGATGTGACATGAAGGGAATAAATAAATGGAATATTTATTTAATTCAATTGATGGAAGGAGGATTAAAGAGATGAGGTATTATTGATTAAATACCTTAGGGATTTGGCAGAATTAAAGATATTAATTAAATAATAGTAGTATTACTTAATTAACGAAAATAAGACGGAAGGGGATGAATTTGGATAAATTAAGTGTCCAAATTTAGACATCTACATTTTGCCCCTCTTTGAGATGGTGTTATGAAGTAGCATCATTTCAAAGATTATTAAAATATAGAACCTAGAAGAAGATGGTTAGATTGGAAAAGATGCCCCAGTCATTCAAAGAAGTGACTAGGAAGGAAGATGATGGGGGGGAAGATGAAAGTTAGGGATGAAGGATGCCCCCTCGAGAGGACATGCGGGTTCAAGAGAACACGGGTGGGCTCTCGAAATGGATGAGATGATGCAAGGGGAGATGAAGAAGATGCAAAGTGATGGGAGATTGGGAGGGGAGTGTGATGAAGGATGAATGGATGGGGGGATTTTGATAGACGAGAGGATGAAGAGGAAATGAAATCCAAATGTAATTTGCCATCGTCGGAGCACTGATTTTTTCTATAGCATAAGACACAAGACGCCAAGGTATCAAGAACCAAGGCGGATTAGTGTCTAATGCATAAAAAAAACATAACAAACAAGAAGGCTATCCCAACACCCCAAAGTCACGGTGACCTTGGTCGGGCCAGGTATTGGGATAACAACAAGCACACAAGGATGCCCCAGTGTAACACAAGACCTCAGGGATCTTGGTGGGTACTACGTGGGACAACCAAGAAGACAACAATGAAGAAAAGATCAAGATACACCCCTATGTTGATGAGTCAAAGCACACCATGATATGATGGATCAAGGCGACGATGACAAGTGATGATAGGGAGCTCAAATGATAAACAAAATCCAAAAGCATCAAAAGATCACAATGAATTTCAAACGTCCTTTGCCATAGGATCAATCAAGGGGATGGATAGGATTGATGAGGTCTGTTATGAAGGATGCATCCTATTGAGATCGATGATAGATACTAATTAAAAGATTAATATGACACAGGATATTCAGAACTGATTAGATCTGATGATATAAGTGAATCTCATTTGTTAAGATCCAGCTAGATAAGGGCATAGCTTGACGACGCGACATGAGAGACATGACACAAGACTGACACAAGACAGGAGACTAACACATCCTAGCGACCTAGGGCTCAAGGGCCGATTAAAGATTAGCCTTGCCTATGTGGAAGTGCAGAGCCCTTGTAGTTCGATAAAAGGTTGAAGATAGACCATGATGGAGATTTTGATGGATGACCAAGATAGGATGGAGAACAGGAGAAAAGTGGACAAATATAGACCGATGATGGATGGAAGAGGATCAGATGGAAAAAGTAGAAAGATTGATGATAGGCGATAAGTGGACAATGAAGATCGATGATGGATGGAAGAGGATCAGATGGAAAAAGTAGAAAGATTGATGATAGGCAATAAGTGGACAATGAAGATCGATGATGGAACCCCGGGGGCAGATCAAATGATCGACCTTGCCTACGTGAAAGTGCAAGGGAAACGTAGTTTGACAGAAGGCCAAAGACAAGTGATGGATGAAAGATGAAGAGATAACCCTAGATAAGGGGTTAAAATGATTGGACCGACACGATGGGACAAGATAGACCAGTTGGATTGGATTGGAGGATAGTGACTATATAAAGCTTAGGGATGGGATAGTTATCCAAATCATCAAAGATGAACTGGGAGGATGAGATGACGAATAGATGAATGATGAAAAAGGAGAGGAGATTGAAAAGATGTGAAAAAGAAGCAGAAGGGATGGCGATAAGATAGATGACATTGGATTGCGTGGGGAAAAGCCTATAACTAGATACCAATGACAAGGGATTATGAGATGGGATGAGGGTAGAGGATGGGGGGAGGAAAAGGATTGTTTGGGTGGATTGGATAGAGGGATAGGGATTTAGGTGAGGAAAAGGTGACCAGAGTGATAGATGAGAATGGATGCCATGATGGAAGGATAGGAAGATAGCGATGGGAAGATGGATATAAGGATTGTGTGGAGGGATAAAAGATAAGGATGGGGAGATGGATATATCGATAAGGAGATAAGGATAGGGAAAGGGAAGGGAGTGATTTGATGGAATGAATGATGTCTCCAAGGACTATATCACAAAGGAAGATAAATGCCCCCACTCTAGATATGTCAAGTGCGAGGAGGCACGAAGGATGCAATAGAGAAGGATAGGAAAATAAAGGAGTGAGATGGACGAAGATAGGATGCATGGATAAGGAAGGGATATGGAAGGTAGCATGACGGGTGGATAAGGAAGATAGACGAGGGCGAATGAGGATTACGATAGTGTGCGGATGAGTCGAATGTATGCTAAGAGGTGTCCAAAGCATGCTTATATGTTTGCCCCATTGTTATCAAGATCACAAGGAGGATGGAAGGATTGGGATAAATGAGATATGCCAAAAAGGATGTGTAAACTCAATAGGGTGGAGGGGATGGATGAAAATGATGTATAGCAAGAAGATGGGTGAATAGCCGAAAGCGTAGCAGGAAGCATAGCGGATGGAGGGAATGCATATCAAGAAGTTGCCCCCAGGTGCAAATGGGGATTTACGCATGATGCCTGTTTGCCAGGTTTTCATCATGGTACTTATCCAAGGTGCTTGTTTTCCAAGTTTTCACCATTGGATGGATTATTTCTCTTTACTATTCTATTTTTTGATTTTTTTGAATTTTTTTTTACTTTTTTTACTTTTTTGATTTTTTTGACTTTTTTGGATTTTTGGACTTCTTGGATAGTATGCAGAAGGAGATGGATAAGGATAGGGAGGCGAATAAGTGGATTTAGAAGACATGCGATAAGGATATGGATGAAGGACTCAAGCATCAAGTTCTATACAAGGTATTAAGAGCTCATGTTCGAACCGACTATTGGATGTTGGTACAACCTTAGGATAAATGGATTATGCTAGAGGATGAATGAGAGGGATTTGATTGGGAAGATACGGGGGATAATGGGTGGGATGTTGGAAATGGTATGGATAGAATGATGGGGTGGATACGTGATGGGGAGATGAGTTCAGGACCAACATTGGCACATGTGGTGATGGATGTGAAAAGATAAGGGGACTAATGGATGGAGAATGTGGGGATAATGGAGGAGATGGAATAGCAAATTTCAGGACATAGGGACCCAAAACATATTTAGGAGATGAAAGGGGTGTATAATTAGCTTTTGGATGTTCTTACAGATTTTTCATTTGATGGCATTGCATCTTTTTTCTTTGGGATCCACATGGTTTTGATCTTTCCTTTGGTGGCTCTTTGCGAGCTATAGATTTGATTTTGATTTTCTTTTCTTTACCATGTCTTTTAGAGGGGACATGGGAAGCTTTAGATTCATGTGGGTGTTTTGATTGATGCATTTTTCTTCTGGCATCCAAAGTGCATTTATTAGCAATGGGATGGATGTGAGGGGATGGACGATGTGGAGCAATGGAGGTAGGAGTATGGGGATTATGTGTAGATGGGGGATGTTTAGATATGTGCCTTTGTTGATCCTGATTATGGGATATGCGAGAGGGATGTTTATGATGGATGACATGTATAGGTGTTGGATGGGTGAAAGGATGAGATGGAGGAGGTGATCTTGGGATATACGGACCCAAGATGGATAGAGTAGATGAAGGACGAAAGATGGTGGATGGAGGGATGTAAGGACCCAAAATGGATGGAGCAGATGAAGGAGGAATATGGGCGGTTGTTTTGAGGTGATATGATAGAGGAGGAGGGATTGCAGCATATGATTTGGTGGAGTGATGGGAAGAGCAACATTTCTTTTGGAAAAGGCTCGTTGAGGACGTCTAGAGGTTGTACCAACATGTTTAGATTGTGAGTCTTGGGGAATAGATCCAAGACCTTGCATGCAGATTTGTTCTTTGACTTGGATGGGCTCTAAAATACCTTGCTCGTGAAGGCCTAGACCTTTTCCTTGATAGTTCATGTTCTTGAGCATTCGATCCATGATAGGATTTTTGTTATTCTGAAAACATGATGCGAGTCCATTATTAGGTGGGAAGGATTGGTATATACACTGTGTTTTTCTTCTACAAGGAGGTCACCATGGAAGAATGTGAGAGTACCAAGGGGATATGCAAGTGGTGTGGGGATAGCATTTTTAGGCGATGATGGGGGATCCTGAGAAGGAGATGATGGGATAGCAGCATTTGGATGGGTGGTATCTGGAGAGGGAGTAGGGGATATGATAGGATCTAATTTTGTGGTAGCAGGCTCATGCAATGGAGATAGAGATGGAATGGTAGAATCTTGAATGTCAAGAGGATCATGTGATGGAATGGATGGGGGACTGTGATCTTGCGGTAGACTAGATGGGATGGTAGGATCTTGATCTGGAGGAGGGGATATGTTGGCATGCTTTGGATCAGGCTTTTGGCATGACTCATCGTGTGCAGGAGGTGTGATAATGAAGTCATGGGGGGACTCTTCAAGTTGGGGAGATGGAAGGATAGAGGATTCAAAATATTCTTGGGGATGGATACTAGGAGTGGAGGAAGTGGATTGGATGTCGTTGATAGGTTCGACAGCTCTCAGAGTAGGGGGTGGGTGTTCAATGGATTTGGTAGATGTGATGGTAGGAGATGGGGACTCAGTGGATTCAGGGGATGTGATGGTAGGAGATGGGGACTCAGTGGATTCAGAGGATGTGATGGTAGGAGACGGGTGTTCAATAGATTCAGAGGATGTGATGGTATCATCAATGATAGGTGTTGGATGGAGAAGGGTCTCATCACTACTGACCATGGATGATGGGTTGGGATGGCATGGTTCCACGACTACAATGTGTGGAGTGGGGGATGTTTCCTTTGTTATAAGTCCTCGGAGAAACTTGAATACGCTAGGTTGATATGGCGAGGTGGGAGTGGATGAAGGTTTATGGATTAGTGGACTAGGATTAGATGGAAGATTAAAACTGGATGGAGGATTAAGGTAAGGATATGGGCATGGGGAGTTAGGATAGGATGACATGGACGGTGGATCGTTGGTAGAAGATATGGGCGGTGTGCTGTAATAAAGGTATTGGGATGGTGGATTAGGATGGGAAGATGTAGGTGTTGGATTAATATAGGGAGATGCGGATGTTGGATTAGGGTAAGTTGATGGGTGTGTTTGACTAGGATAGGAAGGTGCGAATGTAGGATTAGGCTGAGCGGATTGGTATGGAAGGTTAGGGTAGTGGGTACATGTGGATGAAGGATTGAGATAAGAGGATGTGGATGGGGGATCAAGATAGGGGTATTGTGATGACAAACTAGGATAAGGGGATGATGTAGATGAATGATATGATGGCTATGATGGACATCCCTTGTCAAAGGTAGCATAAGGAGTGTGATTAGGCATAGATGAAGACATGATGGGATAACTCAATGGGGTGATTGGATTTTGGAATGTGGGTGGAGAAAGCTTACTAGCAATGATAGTGTCAAGGGGATCTATGTCGTATACCTCTTGATCAACAAGACTTTCATTATCATCATTGACGTAATTAGGGTTTCCCTTGACCACTATTGATGGAGGATAAGAATTCATGATGATGAAAGGATAAAGATGATGGATAAAGATTTTGGATGGAAATGGACAAAAGCCCAAATTGGGATTTAGGACAAGCTCAAATCGGGATTGGATTAAAGCTCAGATTAGGATGATTGGATGATACGATGGGATTGATTTTGATGATCGGATTTGATTATCAAAGGATGATTACGACATCGAATCTACTTCGAGATGGAAGTAGATTGATGGGGTTGAAGGTGATTGGATAGGGATGCGATTGGATTGGATTGGATTGATCGGTTGATGATTGATTGATAAGATCGACTGATGGATGACGAAAGAGACTACAAATCCCATTCAGAGATTATCTTAGATGACTTAGGATGTTGATTGATCAGATTAAAGGATGAATGGATGTTTGCGGCACCGAATCCACTTTGAGATTGAAAATGGATTGATTGGGCCGACAATGAATGATTAACTTAGGATGGATGAAAATCCTAAGAGGATGTTAATGATGACAATCAGATTAGACACTTAGGTCAATTTGGATAATAACCCGAGATGAAGTTCGGATTTGGGTGGGGAAAACGATGATTTCATTAGAGAAAGGGATGATAGAAATGGATGAACAAATACTCAAAATGAGCAAACAGTTGATCGGGATGGATGAACAATTACTCAGAACGAGTAAAAAAAATGATCAGAATGATAGGACAAGAGATTGGAATGATGAAAGGATGTGTTGAATGGACGAATGTTTACTCAGAACGAGTAAACGGATGATCGAAATGACAGAACGAGAGTTCAGAATGATGAAAGGAGGTGTGAAATGTATGAACGTTTACTCAGAATGAGTAAACGGATGATCAGAATGATAGAACGAGAGTTTGGAATGATGAAAGGATATGTTAAATGGATGAATGTTTACTCGGAACGAGTAAATGGATGATCAAAATGATAGAACAAGAGTTCAGAATGATGAAAGGATGTGTTGAATGGATGAACATTTACTCGGAACGAGTAAATGGATGATCGAAATGATAGAACGAGAGTTTGAAATGATGAAAGGATGTGTTAAATGGATGAATGTTTACTCAGAACGAGTAAACGGAGAGAATGATAGGGTATACCCCCCTCGAGGAGGCGGATGGTGAAGAAAAAGGTGCCCCGGCCAACTTCTCAAAAGTATGAAGTGGTATATATCATTGGAAAGAGCACAAAAAAACAAGAAGAACTACTTTTGAACGGAGTCAATCGGACAAATAGTGTGGAAATAGCGACCTTGGAAAGAAAGAGCAGAAGGACAGGTCCGCCACTCTATAAGGACAGGTCCGCCACCGGAGAGGGACAGGTCCGCCACCGGAAGGATAGGTCTGCCAAAGGATAACTTTAAGCTTGATTTTTTTGATGGATGGGTAAGGCAAAGGACCCAAAATATAGCAAACACTGATAATGACTTGTTTTGCACGAGAAAGACAATTCAGAAAACACAACCCTAAGATTTATTAGAAACAGGTATGGCCAACAAAGTTTTCTACTCTAGGATGAACATGGTTGCCAAGGAGTCCTCGATATACACCCGGTATGTGAGGCCCAAACCGTGAACACCAACCCGTTACAAGCGTGAGTCAGGAATCTTAGCGAGATATTAATGGCTCAGACCAACTCTTCACGTCATCCCAACGCTTCGCCAATTACAATGTGGTTAGATTGAGGTATAGCTTTTGCTCTCCCTCCTTTATATACCTCGTCGGTACACGTGGTTGGAATCATCCCTTGGGGTGATGAAATCCCCAAGTAGGTCCCACTAAGAAAATGAAAATTGGGTGACTCAAAGGACTTGGAAAGCTACAATTTCTCGTCACCCAGGATCGCCAAATGGCGCAAGGGGATTGGATACATCAAATAGCCTTCCACAAGCATGCCAAACAAGGTTTATTGACCCCTCTAGTTAAATTATGTGCCTACTTTACCAAAGGACAGTTGGTAAAAACTTGAAATTTCACCTTCGAGAGGTTAGGTCCACCACTATGCAGGGACAGGTCCGCCACTCTGTTAGGATAGGTCCGCCACTCCAGGACAGGTTCGCCACTGCAGGATAGGTCTGCCACCGAAGAAAAAAGGTGCCCCGGCCAACTTCTCAAAAGTATCAAGTGTTATATATCCTTGGAAAGAGCACGGAAAAATAAGAAGAACTGCCTTGGAATGGAGTCAATCAGATAAACAGTGTGGAAATGGAAACCCTGGGAAGAAAGAGCAGAAGGACAGGTCCGCCACTCTGTAAGGATAGGTCTCCCACTCCAGGATAGGTCTTCCACTCTACAAAAAAAGCAAAAAACAACAAACGTGAAAGAAAAAGACCTATTTGTGGGTCCCACCGGGCATGCCAGAAATGTGATACGTTGAATGTGAGCATTAGAAAAAATGAGTAGCAAGTTAAAGAGTGAAAATAAACACCAAAACAACCTACACCTCAAGATTAGCCTAAGTTGGAAACAACACAAGATAAAAGCAACAAATGGAACCTTATACCTTGTCTTGAATCGATCCTTTGGTTGGCCCTTCAATCTTTGATGTGTATGCCCCTTGGATGGCATAAGATGCAAGCTAGATGATGATGTGAAGATGGATGAAAATGGATGAAAACATGAAAATGGATAAATGTAGATTGAGAAATAAAATTGCAAGAGTTTGGCTAGCAAACTGATCTCTCCCCAAAATGAGAGAAAAGAGGGGGTATTTATAGAGATTTTGGAAATCTCTAGGGAAATGGATGGCCAAGATTGAGCCACCAAATATCAAGATGTAGGGCTAAGGTGAGTTGAGAACTCACAAGCCCTCACATCTTGACATGTGGCATGGGGAGAGGCTTAAGAAAGATGAGGTGGACATGAGGTGTAAGAGAAGTACATGACATGGAGGGTACAAAGCCTGGGATTGGACAAGATCTCCTCATAAAGGAGGTACTTGTCCCCATGTGAGAGGACAAGTGGGAATTAAAAATTCCTCAAATATCATATGGGGAGAGGGAAAAGAATTTTAAATTCAAAGGGTGCATTGGGGGATTAAATGTGAATTAAAAATTCACATGGGGAATGGAGATGCCTTGCCCCAAAAGGGGAAGGCCTTTAATAGGGTTGACTAAGGACACATGTCATAAAGGACATGGAGAAGAGGAAAAGAATTTAATATTCCTTGGAAGGATAAAAGGAATTAAAAATTCCTTGAGAGGTTGATTAGGCTAGTTAGTGAAGGATTAGAGGATGGTTAGGTGGCTAAGAGAGATTAGAGGCCAACTTGCAAAAGTTGGAGGATGTGACACCTCATAATCAAGGATTAGGCATGTGCACATCCTAATGATGGGATTAGAAGAAGGATTAATATAAAATAAAAATGATGGAGGATGTGACATGAAGCGAATTAAATAAATGGAATATTTATTTAATTCAATTGATGGAAGGAGGATTAAAGAGATGAGGTATTATTGATTAAATACCTTAGGGATTTGGCAGAATTAAAGATATTAATTAAATAATAGTAGTATTACTTAATTAACAAAAATAAGACATAAGGGGATGAATTTGGATAAATTAAGTGTCCAAATTTAGACATCTACAATTATATTAAAACTAAAAATATGCCAAACCTAAAGTAATATAAAATAAAATAAAATATTATTAAGATTATTGAAAATCCATATAATTTAAAACTCTATCAATATCAATTACCACAAATCAAATAAAAAATAAATGTTTGAAGAATGATACTTTTAGTGTCTTTTACACATGTTTTTCTCAACATAAGTATGTTAGTTGTTGAGTGTTGAAGCCCAATGGGCATTCTTTTCCCCTCCAATTCGTTGCCTTTTCACATTCCTTTTTTTGGAGTGAATTCTAACTTTATTTATGTTGCACTTCTCATTTGTAATTGTCATTGTTGAGAATAATAATATTCCTTTGCTCAGTGTGGATGTAGCCATATTTTGGTGAACCATGATAAAATCTTGGTGTCACATTTCTTTTATGTTTTTCTTATTAGTAATTGCTATGTTTTTTGCATCTTCAATTTTTTTCTTCTTCTTTTTCAATTGGTATCAGAGTTGTACGATAATGGTATAGCTGGTTGAGAAAATCGATGTTGGTTTTTTCAAATCATGGAGGAAGCAAAGATAGAGAAATTCTTGGGGCAGAATTTCAGTCTATGGAAGGTGCAAATGGAGTCATTGCTGATAAAGCAAGACCTCTCACTCGTGATTGATGGAAAAGCCAAGAATCCAAGTTCAATGATAGATGAAGAGTGGGAGAAGTTGGATAGGAAGGAAAAAGCTATGATTTTCCTCTCGCTGGCTAGTAATGTATTGTTTAATATTTCAACAGAAAAGACTTCGAAGAAATTGTGGGATAAAATTTCTTTGATGTATGAGATGGCTTCAACGTCTAATAAAGTTTTTATTATGAAAAAGTTATATAACCTGAAAATGAAAGAAGGTGGAATTGTGTCCAACCACCTTAATGAATTTAACACATTGGTTACTCAATTAGTTTCAGTGGGCATCAGCCTGGATGATGAAATTAAAGAATTTGTATTGCTATGTTTGCTGCCTAATAGCTGGGAGGGGGTTGTTATGGCTATGAGTACTTATGTGACTGCGAAAAATAAATTGAAGTTTGATGATGTCGCAACTACTCTTCTCAGCAAAGATATGTGAAGGAAGAACCAAGAGACCTCTTTAGGCTAAGACCTAACTACTGTTAGTAGAGGAAGGCCTCAACATAGAGGCAAAGACAATAACAGGAGAAGATCAAAATCTGCAAAAAGATCCAAATCTAGAGGTAGATTTGGTGACTGTTGGTTTTGTGGTAAGCCTAGTCACACTAAAAAAGATTGGTATTCCTATAAGAAGGCATAAGAGAAGGTTGGAGATAGCGAAGTTAATGCTATTTATGGACACAATGATAGTGTTTTGGTTTTTTCTGTAAGTGAAGTCACTTCAGATTTGTGGGTTTTAGATTTGGGTACATCTTTCCATGCTACCTCTTGTATAGATGCCTTCTCTAATTATCAAGAAGGACAGTTCGGGAATGTTTACTTGGGGGATAACAAATCTTTCGAGATCATTGGTAAGGGTGGTGTTCTTTTACAATCCAAGAATGGAAGCACATGGCTTTTGCAAGATGTTAGACATGTTCCAAAACTCAAGAAGAATCTGATTTCTATAAGCCAACTTTTTTCACAAGGCTACAATACTCTTTTCTTTCCAGATTCATGGAAAGTTTCTAAGGGTGCCTTGTAGATTGTCAAAGGAGATAGAGTGGGCAACTTATATGTTTTTGAGAATGATTCTCAAGTGGGAGCTACTATGGCACTAATGGATAGCGAGACCATACTTTGGCACCAACGTCTTGGACATATGAGTAGGAAAGGCCTTGAAGTGATGGTCAAGAGAGATCAATTACTGGGTTTGAAATCAATAGAATTGGAATTTTTCCAACATTGTCTTGATGGAAAACAAAAGAGGGTTAGGTTCATGAAAACGGGACGTAAAAAATATACTTCACCTTTGGAGCTTGTCTACACAGATGTCTTTGGACTGACTGAGGTAACATCTCTTGGAGGGGCTAACTATTTTGTAACTTTCCCTGATGACTACACTAGGAAAGTTTGGATTTTTATGATTAATAGGAAATCTAAAGTTTTTAGCAAATTCAAAAGTTTTAAAGCTTTAGTTGAAAATCAAAGTGGGCATAACATCAAATGATTGCAAACAGATAACGGTGGTGAATTTTGTTCACTAGAGTTTGATAATTTTTGTGCTGACAATGGTATTCAAAGGATCAAAATTGTTCCTTTTATGCCTTAAGAAAATGGGGCTGTAGAGAGGTTAAATAAAACAATTTTGAAGAAAGCACATTGTATGCTTTCCAATGTTGGACTAGGAAAAGAGTTTTGGGCTGAAGCTTGCAACACAATAGTTTATTTAATTAATCAAAGCCCTTCATCATAAATTGGTATTCCAGAGGAGGAGTGGCTTGGAAAGTGGATATCCTATTCACATCTTCGGGTATTCAGATGTGAAGCATTTGCTCTTGTTCCTAAGGAGAAATGATCCAAATTGGATCCCAAATCTCAGAAGTGCATTTTTGTTGGCTATGGCAAAGATCAGTATGGATTCTGACTGTGGGATCTTGTGGCCAATAAAATTACTCACAATAGGGATGTGGTTTTCAATGAGCATGTTTTTTCAGGTTTACAAATAGAGAGCTCCTCCTCAAATGAGTTTATTAAGATCGATTTGTTTGATAATGGCATTAATTTACATAAGCTAAAGGTCATTACTTCCATTGTTACTACTCAACATCTGATTGTTAGTGCCCAATCTTCAAGTTCTGGTGCCCTTGTTTATACTCCAAATGTATCGAATGTTGCCTCCTCTATTTTTAACACAACCTATAAATAATTGTTTGCTACCCCTTGCACATATTGCACAACTTTCCCTAGCTCCAATGCAACCTTATGGGAATGATTTGCTACCTATAGTAGTACCGACGTAGCCTTCACAAGAAGTTACACACCCTTTAGGAAATGATTTGTTATTTTTTCCTATCAATGAATCTTCTTTATCTACTGCACAACCTTCATGTCTAGTGTTTCCTTCATAGCCTTTGGGACTTGCCTCGTTACCTCCATTGAATGTGTCTCCCCTGTCTTCCATGCAACATTTATGCAATCCTACACAACCATTGTATACTTCCACGCAACCCTTAATATCTTCAATTGGTGCACAACCCCTAAGTCATCAATCGTAGCCAGGAAATGTAGATACATGCCCTGTCAAAGGTCATGTATATTTTCTAGCCCATGAGAATCCTAGAAATATCTCTCATGATAATTTGAGTTCCTCGAGAAGTATTCAAAGGATGAATATTGGAGGTAGTGTACCAAAACAAGGGCATCTGCAGTATGATATAAATGACCTCCTAAATCAATTACAGAAACTGAATTTAGACACAAGTTTGCAACAGTAGGGTTCGCAGTTATGGAGGTCTACCCAGGGGAGGAGATGTCCTTCAAAATTTTTAGATTATGAATTATTGTTTTTAGAAGAGGTTGAGCTTGAGCTTTTAGTTTTTGATCAACCTGAACCAGCTACTTACAAAGAGGCTTGTTAGGTAGTTGATTTTGCAAAATGGCATGAAGCAATGCAAGATGAAATGACTTCGTTATAGGCTAATGATACTTGGGATTTAGTGTCGCTTCTACCTGATCGAAGACCCTTGAAAAACTGTTGGGTATACAAGTTGAAAGAGAAGGATGCAGGAAAGAAATGTTATCGTGCTAAGTTGGTTGTAAAGGGGTTTGATCAACAAAAAGGCATAGATTTTAATGATATTTTCTCTCTAGTTGTGAGAATGAACACAATTCAGGTAGTTTTGGGATTGGTTGTAGTTTGGGATCTTGAAATTGATCAGCCATACATCAAGACAACTTTTCTACATGGTGATGTTGATGAAGAGCTATACATGGAGTAGCTGGAAGGCTTTAAACAACAAGGACATGAACATCTTTATTGCAGGCTGAAGTGCAACTTGTATGGGCTCAAGCAAGCCCCACGACAGTGGTATATTAAGTTTGATCATTTTATGATTGAGCACAAGTTTATCAGGTGTGAATTGAATCCATTTGTTTATTATAAACAACTTCCTACTGGTGAGTTTGTTATTCTCTTGCTTTACATTGATGACATGTTGGTAGCTGGTACTAGTAAGAGCATTGTTTCTGAGTTGAAGGCATAGTTAGCTAGGTGGTTTACTATGAAAGACTTAGGCGCAACCAAGAAAATTCTTGGAATGAAAATCATTAGGAATAGATGAAAGGAGATCATGTTGTCACAGAAGGAATACATTGACAAAGTTATAGATAGATTTGGTATGGCTGATGCAAAAGTTGTTTCTATTCCCTTTACTTCTCATTTTCATTTATCTTCTAATTTGTGTCCGAAAACACAAGAGGATAAAGAGTTTATGGAAGGCATTCCTTATAGATCTGTAGTTGGCAATATTATGTATGCCATGGTTTCCACTCATCCCAACATTGCTCATGCAATGGGAGTTGTGAGTAGGTTCATGAGAAATCCTGGGAAGTCTCATTGGGAAGCAGTCAAATGGATTTTAAGGTATCTTAAAAGTACTTTTGATTATGCTTTATGTTTTGGTGGAAATAATGTACAGCTACAAGCTTTTACTGATTCTGATCTAGTAGTAGGTGCAACAAATTCTATTTATATAAAAAATATATTTTGAAGTAGTTATAAATCTTATTATTAATTATATATCTATTTTTTAAATAATTATCTAATATAGATATCTTAAATGCATTTAACTAAGAAAGGTTAAGAGATATCAATGTGAATTTAATAATTTTCTTTTTTTCACTTATGTAACTATTTTATTTGTTATATGAGAATATAAATTTTTATTTTTATTTTATTTGTAAAGTTTTTGTTTAATTTTTTTATTTAACTTTTAATGTTACTTTTGAAAATTTTTACATTCATTATTTTGGTAATTTTTTAAAAAAAATTTACTTTGAAAAGTGTTGTAAATATTAGTATATTTATTTTTAGAAAAAAAAATGTAATATATATGAAGAGGTAATATCCTCTTGGTGCATTCTATTTAAATCACAAATTTGATAAAAAAAAATAGATGTCTTGAGAATATCTTTTAATGTCTTTTACACACTTTTTTCTAAAGACGGGTATGTTAGCAACATCTTCAATTGTAAAATATAAAAAATATTAATTGAGTAAATAAAAGACCTCTTAAAAAGACTAAGATAATTCATCATATTGTGACTCCACATTTTAGTAAAAATATTTAAAATATTATATTAAAACTAAAAATATGCCAAACCTAAAGTAATATAAAAGAAAATAAAATATTATTAAGATTATTGAAAATCCATATAATTTAAAACTCTATCAATATCAATTACCATAAATCAAATAAAAAATAAATGTTTGAAGAATGATACTTTTAGTGTCTTTTACACATGTTTTTCTCAACATAAGTATGTTTGTTGTTGAGTGCTGAAGCCCAATGGGCATTGTTTTTCCCTCCAATTCATTGCCTTTTCACATTCCTTTTTTGGAGTGAATTCTAATTTTATTTATGCTGCACTTCTCATTTGCAATTGTTCAGTGTGGATGTAGCCATATTTTGGTGAACCACGATAAAATCCTAGTGTCACATTTCTTTTATGTTTTTCTTATTAGTAATTGCTTTGTTTTCTGCATCTTCAATTTTGCTCTTCTTTTTTCATTAGTAACATTTCAATTACAACATATTAAATATTAATTGAGTATATAAATATTCTATCATTGTCTCTCCACATTTTATAAATATATTTAGGATACTATAATACAAATATAAAGACAAACTTAAATTAATAAATAAAAGAAATTAAAATTTGAAGTAAAAGTATTATTAAGATTATTAAAAAGCCATATAACTTAAAACTCTATCAATACTACTTAAAATATTTATTGAGAAATATATAAAATAAGGAAAACAAAAACTTTAGATCTCAAGCGTTTCAAAATATATCGATCAAAATACTTATACAAAATGCCATCAATAGGAGGTTTATAGGTTTATCATTTAAGAGAGTTAAAAATGGACATTATAGTAACACCATTACTAATAAATTATGCTAAAGATAACCTTTAATCATCATATATTTGAAGATAAAAAATATTTATACACAATGTCATTAATAGGAGGTTTATTGGTTTGTCATTTAAGGGAATTAAAAATGACTTTAAACAATATAGTAACACAATTAATGGTAAATTATGCTAAAGAGAACCTTTAATCATCATATAATTGAAGATTTATGTCAAGTTAAATCAATAATCAATAACCAATGATCATAGATGCTTTCTAAATTTATCTTAATAAATTAGCCAAAGTAACAAGGGTGAGAAAATTAATTATAAAATTTTCCAAAATCAATTGTGTATTAAATATTTATTAATTTACTTTAATTTTTTGAATTAGTGATGACTAATTATGATGAAACTAAGATAAACATTAGTTTGACTGTTGAATTTGGAGTCATGAATATACATGATTAAGAATATAGTTGATAGTTTCCTAAAGAGTAAGAGTTTAAGCTAATATTATATAGATATTTTTGTTTAAGAGTTAATTTGTTTTGCTTTAGAATCATAAATTAGATCAACAATGCCCAAAATAATTTTTAACTTTTATATTAAATTTTTTTAATATTATAAAACTTATTTATTTTAAAGACTTAAGAGTTATTAAATATAATAAGTTCAAAGAGAAATATGTGCTAAAATGATTCTATAAACAAAACAATAAGGCTTTCTTTTTAAGTGATGAAAATGAATAATATAGAACTTTTGAATTCAATGTATTTATACCTACCATTAATAAATGCACTATTGCAAGTACTATAAGCAAGGATAAAAATGAAATAAAAAATATTTGAGATGTGAGCCCTTTAAATCTAATGCATTTATCCTAATGAATATCTATCCAAATGGTATGAGTTATACTATCATTTCAAAAAATTTACCAAAAAGTGGTCTAAGAGAAATCTTCATCTATATAACTATAAAAGCAAAACAAAAAAGTGATGATATGAAACTTACCAATCCAATGCATTTATCCTAGTATATATTGATCAAATTATTTATTCATAATCTATGACCCAAAATAAAAGAATACGATAGTTTCCAAAATATAATCATTAAAATAAACAAGATAACTCTTCAAATAAATGTGCTTGAAATAATCTTGCACATATGATTGATTGTATAGGACTAAGACTCTTAAAATGTCATATCATTTTTTTTATTACTTATTCATCTTTGACGTTATTTGTGACTAAGTTAGGTATTATAAACACCTTGGAAATAGTAATAAACTAATTTACTAGAAATAAACTATTTTACACTACATCCTTGTTAGATTTATAATTTCTTCAAACCTTTGTTTCAACACCTAGAGGAAATGAAATGAACTCTATTTAAAAGTAATTTTTTATTTGTTTACATTCAATTATATTTGGTGTATCAAAAGAGGATGTTCATATAGTTCAAAATACATAAATACCATAATGGGATATAATTTAAGTACAAAAATTAAATAAATGATGAGTGACCAATAGTATAGGATGTGCATGTTATTCACTAGTAAGTGTTACATGTGATCATATGATAATAATTTTATAAAATTTCATATTAAAGTTATACAAAATATTTAAAAGGGACCACATGAGTGAGTAAAATGGTAAAGTTGAAGAATAGGAGATTAAACATGTAAACTATCATTAGATCTTTAATCACAAATTCATGATATATTTCATAAATAAATGCATATATTTCTCATTGTAATGTTGATTGGCAAAATGATCATTGAACTTACATGTGAATTTAAAATGAAATAAAAAATAATTATTGAAAGAAGCTCTATGAATTTTAAGAAAATAATATACATGAAGTCAAAATAAAATTGAAACCTTATGATCTTATCAAAACTATTTGAAGAGTGAATGCATTCATGATCACTATATTTTTTACTGATTATGTATTTTTTAAGTTGGGATATAGATACATTCCACACTTTGATGACAAGTAATTTATTTGGAGATAAATCCTATGTAACCCTTTCTTCAAGAGGAAAAAGGAATTAAATAACCCTTTAGAATAAAAGGGGAGATAGAAAAATAAAGGATATTATCATCCCTTGATTAAAATAAATTAATAAAAAATCTATAAAACCCTCTTAAAAGGAGGAATAAATGTGTTTTTTAAATAAATATTGAAATATACATTTCTTCTTGATTATATTTCATTTTATATCATTATAATGTTATTTTATTTTTAGGCAAATTTATATTAAATTCCTTTATGAAATAGAAAAATATATCTATTAACTTTCTCAAAATGAGGTGATTAATGATGGATATGTCATGGTATTTTATCTTCCAGTGATTATTCAATATGATAGAAAATATTTATCATCCATTTCACATGCTCTACTTCAACTACATTGCAATAAATATTATGGAGAGGGATGAATATCTTAACTTGATGTAGGGACTTTAAAGGTTATAAATTTTGACTTGAGAGTTTGATTGAGTTGAAATTTTATATGTATTGTGTTGAATATTTGAGCATGATGCCAACCAAACTTATTGGGCTGGAGCACGAGTTGACACTTTTCAAGGTTATTTTCAACTTTCTAAGGCCTCAAATTGAGGTTTTATGTTTTTCCGGTAGTTTCCAAATTTGGTTTGTTTATATTTTTTCAAGTTTATTCATGTAATTAGAAGTTTCTAATTCACAATAAGTCCTACTTTAGTTATACCCAAATAATTTGTAGGTTTCATATCCAAATGCATATGTAAAATTACTAAAAATGGGTAGATTTTAGCAAGGAATGTTAGTAGTTAAATGAGGAAATTTCTTCATTTGAGAGATGAGAATGGAATTGAGAATTGAATTATTCTATATTTTTTGGTTTTATTGTTCATAATGAAAATGGAATTCTAATATGAATTCTTGTTTACATCATTTGGTATCAAAGCAAGAAGAATGCTCGAAGAGCAAGTGTTGCCCAAATTCATGGGGATATGCAAGATCTATAGAGGCAAGTAGAAAACCTTCCAGGAATGATAAAAAATTAGAGAATAGGACAAAAATAAGATGGTTTTTATGAAGAAACAAGATAAGAATTGAAATGTACTTAAAGGTAAAACATTGAGTTTTCACCTTAGGGTTTGATACCTTTCCCCAAATGTTTCATTAATAAAGGGGAGAGAGATAGAATGGATTGGAAATGAAAAGATCCAGAATGAGGGTTTGACAAATTTGAACAAGATATGTGGTTGACTTACAACATGATAGGTGAGTCAACTAGCCTTTGACCAAATCTAGAAATGTCCTAAAGATGAAATACAATGACTCAATTGACCTAATATTGAAAATAAGGTCACTTTAACATAAAAATAATAAGATCTAAAATGTCACAAGGAAAATTAGACTACAAGAATATACTGAAAAGGACATTGTACACTTATATAAATTTGAGCTCGATTTTCTAGGTGTTTCCTTCGGGGGTGTCACTGTCCTAGCTTTTAAAATTTATATTTGCAGTCCTTTCACGTTGGATCAAAACTTTCATTTCCCATCTACAAACTTGTCAGATAATTTTGTAAATTAGTTTTCATTTGTTGTCAAGGTGTAGGGTTTCAATTGCAACAATGGATAATTGACCTTCAATCTTCCTTCAATCTCCTTTGGATCTGAAACCTACACATTCAAAGAAAGAAGAAAGGTTGTGCTATTTAGGGGCTTTCCTTAGTCAAACCCCGCATTATTGTTTCCACTTCCATAATAGCAATGTCAATGATAAAATTTGATAAATGATAGGAAGGAATGATGAAATCACAAAGTGATGCAACTCACCACCCTTTAATGGCTTCCTTGAAAGACTTAAGTCATGCACACATCACCTTAAGGTCTTGATATTGCTTGCTTGATTTGTTTGAATACTTGAATTGCTTGGAGATCTACAAGGGTTAGCCTTCACAAACAAGATGAAAACATAAAAATGCATAAAGTCACATACACATTGACATGATGTTTGGATCTTGAATTGACGCAATAAATGTCTAATGGTTGCTCTTGACTTATTGAATAATGCTCTTGATAATTGCTTGATCATAAGTTCTCCTTAATGCTTCTTGTTAATGTTCAAATGATGCAATAACTAGGTATTTATATGCGATTATTCTAATTTTCCATAAAATAAATCCTAATAGTTGACTTCAGACATTTGAGATTTGAATAATAAAATGATGACATTGATATATTTGAATTTAGAGACAAAATAGGGGGGCATAGGCACCTAGTGTTCTAGCCCTAGTTTTTGAAAATTAAAGTGTAAGGGACAAAGTATTAATTGAGAGAATTCATTTTATCTTGCAAATTATCAGAAAAACATTTGAAATAACCTATGGAATGCATATTTTAGGAAATTATGGGTAAGTGCACCAAGATGGTTCCCAAAAAATGGACTTAAGTGGCCACTTTTTTTTGAAATCAGGAAATACTGACTTTATACGTGAAATTAAGGATAGTTACACTCAAACTTTTGAGATGGAACAAAAAGAAGGATCGAAGTGCTTTGAGTCTACTTTCTAAACTACTAATTTATTTTGAAAATGGTTGAGATTAAGGGGTTCAAATGAAGGACTACACAAATTGGTGTTGTTTTTGTTAAAAAAACATAACATAGCAACTCTTGTATGACCCTCGTATGATGAAATCTTTTTTAGTATTTTTAAAATCGTTATAGTCAGAAGTTAGCTAATAGTATGTAGTTGATGCACAATTTTTCTAATAATTTTTTAATGAATATTTTATTTTTTATTAAGTTTTAAAGTGGACACTTCCTGAAAAAAAATTGGCCTTGCTACCCCTACAAATTTTGGAAACTAATTGATTTTTTTTCATTTTTTAAAAAATTTATAGAATGTAGTCTAGTTTCTAAAAATGTAATTTATTTGAAATTTTGATGAATGGTTAATTTATAACAAAAAAACACCAAACACTGCTTTTTCCTAGAAAAGAGACATACAAAAAAAAGAAATTACAGATGAAAGGCTTAACATTGCCAGAAAGTGAAAAAAATTACATTGTTGGATAGCTAAAAGAGAACCTAACATTACCCAGATGTTTGATTTGTTTGATATTGAACCACATGCAATCCTGATGGTGAGCATGAACTTGATTATGTGAAATATTGTAGAATTTGCAAAATCATGTCTCTAGTCGTTGGGAATTCCCTCGAAGCCTTTGGGTTGGTATTCCAAGGCAAACACCAATCCTAAGGCTTGGGGATTCCCAAAGCAATATATCATGCACGTGCATTATAATGTGGGCACATTATAACATGAGTGTATTATAACATGAGTGTGTTATAACGCGAGCACATTATAATGTGCTCGTGTTATATCTTAGTTTTCACATGGCTTTTGTGTTTTACAATTGCATTGACAAAACGCGAGCGTGTTATAACATGCTCGCATTTTGGTCTACATTGAATTTTTTTCTTCTCTCTTTCTTATATCTTTCCTCTTGTTATCTTTTAGGGAAACTATATACATGAAATAAAAATTTAAGTATAAGTTGACATTTACATATGGATGTTTACTTTCTTATACTTTAAGTTATATTTCATGTATATAGGTAGGATGTTTGAGAGTGGTTTTAGATCTTTAGAAGTTATAATGCAAATTCTAGTTCTTGGAAGATCTTAAAAAGTTTAGACTTAGTCAAAAGGGTATGTGTAGGATCATGATGGGCCAAAAAGTGGCAATATGATGGGTATGTGGTTGATGATATTTTTTTTACCCAAAATTGATGAAACGAAAAGGGTTTTTAAAGGAGATTCTCAGCTTTTCACCAATATATATTATGCTTTACTTTGAATTTAATAAGTAATTATTATTCATTTTCTATTCAAATTATGACTAATGTCTTAATTGATAGACTGATTGAAAACATCTATAACTTTCAAATGGTATCACATTTTTTGAATCCAAAACATGTGCCACATTCTATGCTTTGCATACTATAGGATTAAAAAAATAAAAATTGAATTTCATGAAGTTTTGACCAAGTTAAGGTGGTTAGACATATGATTTTTTATATTTTTTAAAAGTTGTAATAAAAAATCATAATTAATTATTTACTTGGAAAAAAATTACAAA
>VDFB02193867.1:464375879-464430686 GCA_007258455.2 Sequoia sempervirens
AGTAATTATCGCTATTTATTGAATATACATATCATGTATATCATGTATGAAATCACTAAATTTACAAAGTATAAATATTAAAATGTCCTATATTAATCCATGTATGAGATCACTAAATTTCACATTAATGTCCTATATTAATGTCTTGACTATGAACATAAAATGCATAAATGTACATGTGTAAATTTAAATTTCAAACAATAATAAAGTCCATAATTTATTTAACATATTAAGTGCATGAAACCAATATATTAAGCGCATGAAATAAATTCCAACAGAGTACATGAGAAACAAGAAATATAGTCCATGAAATAAACAAGTATAAGACATAAAATCACATGTTTCTAGGTCATGTATTGTCTCTATAATCCAAAGGGATTTCACACCATGCGGAACTATGTGGATGACACGGAACACTTTGTATAAGAGAAAGATGAAATCAGATGTAAGACAATAAAAATTATTTACTTGACAATTTAATTTATAATCCATCATGAAATTAGGGTACATGTTTCGTCACGGATGCTGCAGTTGCACGAGCAACCTCCTAAATTCTCTAAATCCAATCTACATAAACAAGACAAAGAATTTGAAATTAGATGTACAACTCTACAATTAATTTTTTTTAATTCAATTTAATTTATAATTTATCATATTTTAATTGTACCGTATTCTGAGGTTGTGCACTAGGCTCTTCTCTAGGACCTGTCTGTACATGCTCAACTACAAGATGTGTCTCATGCTATAAAAGAAAAAGAATATTTTATAATTGACTTTAAATATAATAATTGACTTTAAATATGATAAAAAAAAAATTACCATTTGATCTGGAACTTGCTCTACATGTACTCCTGGTGGTGTAACTATGTCTGGGTCAGGGCTGGAAGTTGCACTAACAAAGTCCTACAAGATCAAAATTAAAGCATGCACAATTGAATTAGGTTAATATATATATTCAAGTTTTCACATTTTGTGTAGAAAGTTTTGTAAACAACTTGGAAATCAGTGGCCTCATGAGTAACTGCAACATCAAATGTTTTCCCAATGCCCATTCTTATTGTGGTATCAACCTAGACATACATGTACATAGAAATTTAACGCTTATAATATTTACAAGTGTACATGCATGTGTTTCATATATCTAGAGAATTCAAAACTCATAAAATTGTAACTATACTAATGTAAAATTTAAAGAAATTTACAATATGAATGTACTTGCCCCTGATCTATGACGCCCGATAGTGGAGGAGTGCTTGACAATCCCTCAGGAGGAATCGACGTGGATGCTGATTGACTCACCTAAACCAACATAAATATTTCAAACATATATGTGATTCAATTATAAATTTAAAACTCAAGTTAAATAATTTATGATTTCATATATAATTTTAAAAATTAAAATCAAAATACCCCATAAGGGTTGCCGAGTATGACCGGTGTCGATGTATGTACTTGTGGAACATATGATTTCCCTTGCATCATTAGTGTCATCTGTACACCAAATAATTTGATTGTTAAAATGTATTGCAAACTTTTCTTTGATATATACAACCATCAAAATTCTTATAAAATGAATGTACATCTAGATGCATATTTATACCTATGTCGCAGTGTCCTCAGGGTGATGGTCTGCTATGAGGAATTCTACAAATGAACTTATGCGACTAGATGAACCACCAGAATCTCCCTGTCCACCTGAACTAGGTGTGGCTTGATCAGGTCCATAGCATACCTGATGACAACTAGTACATATATGGGGGACAAGCCTCGACACTCTTGGAGCGGTACTCAGACCAGCTCCATAAAAAATCCTCTGTCATCATCATCTTCTCTATGCTCCCAACTCGCTATCGTAGAAGCATGTTGATCAAGGTCTCTTGCGATTGTACTAAGGGAACCTAATGTTGAGACTAGAGCTTGATGATGTACATGTGTAGGAATGGGAGGACCAGGAGAAACAAAAAGGGTTGCGCATGCACGGGGCGTTGGGGATCAACCCTTGCCCCTAATCTCTGTGGTGGCATGCCACCACCAACACCCTGAAATGATCTAAAATCAAAATAATTGGGATTTTTCCCCAAAACAAACTCTACATACAATTTTGTCAAAAAATACAATGGGCACTCCCAATTAGCATGTGGGGGGCTATCAAAAACCATATACCATCGATCCCAAAAATGTGCACTCATCTACGAATGCATGCACCACCTCATGGATATTCTAAATTTGTTGGGTGGAATGGGTTGTCGAGTAACGGGGTCAAGAAAGTAGGAGGCTAGATGGTCTTTTGTTATTTTAAGGTCTACTATTTGTTTTTAAGAGAGACCATTAGAATAAAATTTTCTCATTTGTTCTCTGTCTCATCGATGCCTATCAAGATCAGAATCGATCATCCTGATGGCATCAACAACATTTTGCATCGCAGATGCAAAACATCTCACATGTGGAGGAATCAATGTTTGACTCCGCATAGCATTGATTTTATTTTCTAAGGATGAAACTTGATCATTTATTCGTGCTCACAAGCGAGCCTCGTCAGATGTGATAGGTGTTGGATGTGGCATATTAGGTGGAGGGGGGGGGGGCGAGGGAGGTGGATGTGGCTCTGGCTGAGGTGGTGGATTGATGATATCATCAATGTTAAAATCATCCATGATATGCTCGATATAAATGTGCACCTGCGTTAAATCATACAAAATAGTCCATGTGCATACATATATTAAGATCATATATTTAATTGAAATAGGATGAGCAACATATATATTAAGATCATATATTTAATTGAAATGCATATATATACATTGATTGTTCAACTCAAGAGCATGTCCATACAAAATTAAAAATTAAATGTATGTACATGTACATTTAAAATAAAAAATATGATGCATAATTTGCATGCGTACAAATCATTAAACTAAACTATGTACATACATACAAATTTCAAAATTTAAGAACCATATTTGCAAATTTTTAATACATGCACATACATACTAAACAATAAACTTGAAACATTCACAAAATCTCATTTTATGTCTAACACACACACACACATATATATTTCAAATTTTCAGTAGGAGAAATCATGATCTAGTAGATAGTCATAAAATATATACTATTACATATTATTCATTATAAGTTCATAAATTCCACCAAATTCATAAATCCATGTCACTAAAAATATTCATCTAGAACCAAAATCATAAATTCATGTCACTAAAAATATCCATTTGGAACCAAGTTTATAAATTCATCACACAAAATATCCATCGTTCACCAAATTTATAAATTCATAACTATTTAAGATCATTGTTTTAATTTATAAACTATTGTGGCTCTCTACTGCATAGATCTTCATTTCTTTGTGTTTTCCTTTTCAAAATCAGGAGTTCTCCTCTCCTCTAGCCATTTTGATGCTTATCTACGATCCCACCCATAGCCTTGATAGCATCAACAAGGGTTTCCATCCTAGATGAAAACATCCTCACAGGAGGTGTGACACAGTCTTCATTTTGAATAATGTTGATTTGATCTTGGATGATTCTAACATTGGCATTGATTTGTGCTTACAAACAAGCATGTTCATTGATTTCAGGTGGTGGAGGTGGGGGGTTATGAGGTGGAGTGGGTGGAGTGGGTGGAGGTGGAGGTGAAGGTGTTGGAGATGGATGGCGTGGAGGTGGATTGTGAATATTATTGAATGGATCCATGTGATCTTTAAGAAATGAGTGAACCTGCATTAGATTTGTAATTTCAAGATGTAAGATACATGTTTAGGAAATACCTATAAACTATTCAATATAAATGGCCTTAAATAATTGAATACAAATGATAAAATTATATGTAAGCCTCATTTATATGTCTAAGGCACATGTTACTTGAATGAAAATACAATTAACTATTGATATTGTATAATCTTGCAGGATCTTATTATTGTTAAATTTGGTTGGGCCTTGGGCAATTTTGATCACTAAATTTTAAGAACTTCTTTGATCCCTTTAAGAAATGTCATATTGGAACCCCTTAAGAAATTGAATTACGATTTAGGGTGATAGGATGGCTTAAGGGGATCTACGTCTAGTGAGGTCCTAGGAGAAAATGGCATGGCTCAAGTGAATAAAATTTGGTGAAGTTTCCCAAGGCAGCCAAATTTCATTAAGAGCCTTTAAAGAAAAAATGATGGCTTTAGGGTTTAGGGTAATAGGATAGCTTAAGGGGATATACATGTAGTAAGATCCTAGGACAAAATTACATGGCATAAGGGAATGAAATTTGGTGGAGTTGCCTAAGGCAACCAAATTTCATTAAGAGCCTAAGAAAAAATGATGGCTTTAGGGTTTAGGGTAATAGGATAACTTAAGGGGATATATTTAGTAAGATCCTTTGACAAAATTACATGGCATAAGGGAATTAAATTTGGTGGATTTTCCTAAGACAATCAAATTTCACTTCAAGGTCAGGTAGGACAAAATAAATGGTTTAGTGTTTAGGGTTTAGATTTTAGAGTTCAGGGTTTAGGGTTTACAAAACTTAGGGTAAAGTTTTGGTGCCCCTTGGAATATTTAATGAACTTGCAAGTTAGTGAAAAACATTTTCTTGTGGAATAGTTGATTGAGATCTACTCTTGTTTCAACTGACCAACCTAAATCATGATATCTCATTCATATTATAATCTTGCAGGATCTTATTATTGTTAAATTTGGTTGCCTTGGGCAACTTTGATCACCAAATTTTAAGATCTTCTTTGATCCCCTTAAGAAATCAAATTACGATTTAGGGTGACAGGATGGCTTAAGGGGATTTATGTCTAGTGAGGTCCTAGGAGAAAATGACATGGCTCAAGTGAATAAAATTTGGTGAATTTTCCCAAGGCAACCAAATTTCATTAAGAGCCTTTAAAGAAAAAATGATGGCTTTAGGGTTTAGGGTTTAGACTTTAGAGTTCAGGGTTTAGCGTAATAGGATAACTTAAGGGGATGTACATGTAGTAGATCCTAGGACAAAATTACATGGCATAAGGGAATGAAATATGGTGGATTTTCCTAAGACAACCAAATTTCACTTTAAGGTGTTGGGTAGGACAAAATGAATGGTTTAGTGTTTAGGGTTTAGATTTTAGAGTTCAGGGTTTAGGGTTTACAAAACTTATGGTAAAGTTTTGGCGCCCCTTGGAATATTTAATGAACTTGCAAGTTAGTGAAGAAAATTTTCTTGTGGAATAGGTTATTGAGATCTACTATTGTTTCAACTGACCAACCTAGATCATGGAATCTCATTCATATTATAATCTTGCACGATCTTATTATTGTTAAATTTGGTTGCCTTGGGAAACTTCACCAAATTTTAAGAACTTCTTTGATCCCCTTAAGAAATTTGTCATATTGGGATCCCTTAAGAAATTAATTTATGATTTAGGGTGATAGGATGGATTAAGGGGATCTAGATGTCTAGTGAGGTCCAAATTTAGTCATACTATAGCCTCATTGGTTCCATCTAGCCCTGGGTCAAAAGTGTTTACCCCTCTAATAAAAAAAAGTATCATGTTAAAAATGAATCAATCTATACATATCACAAAAATAATGACAATCTTAAATGTAACCCATACTCTAAGCATAATAGAATGCTAAATGATCCTCACCCCTAAACATATCCTAATTGAATTGTAAACCTAATTGAAACTTAATTAAATTATAACCTTTACCTAATCTTAAATGTATTCCTATATTATATTATATTAAATTAAATTATATTTTATATTATATTTAAATTAATTTATATTTGTATTATAATTATATTAATATTCATTATATATTCCTAATTGTAACCTAACTATTTACTATAAACCTAATTGAATCTTAAGCCTAATCCTCATTAAAACCCCAAGTAAATTGTAACATTACCTATCCGTAATTGTAATCTTATATTATATTTTATGATATTAAATATTTATATTATTTAATATATTATATTATATTAATATTTATTAAATATAATATATTAAATAATATAAATATTTAATTATATTTCTTTTATATGAATCATCCTCCTATCTCTAAATTGAAATAATAGCATGTAGTTCCTCCAACCTATCATCATGTACCTCCTCCCTTTCCCATGTAATAGGTATACCTTCTAGGTGTTAAATGGTTCCATCTTGGTCTCCTTATTGATGCATTTATATCCTTCCACATAAATCTATATAGTATCAAAATATAGGTAATTTTATGGTTATTGAATCTCTCTTAATTGCTAAAGAATCCATTATGATTGAGGATGGGTGGATTATTATCTAGGATCACATCTTAAAAATCCTATAGAGGTCATGTGGTATGTGTTTCTTAATACATATATTCCCATACAAACCTCTTTCCATGTATTATCAACTCTCCTATATAATAGACACCTTACTAGATTTAAATTTCATATGATATATATGTACCCAAGTGTTTCCAATTGGAATTGCTATAATTATACTTTTTATGGCATTCTAGATATTAAATAGTTTTCATAAATCTACCAAATAGAATTCTTCTTGAACCTACATAATTTTAGGTATGTCCAATGAAAGAAACTCTTTACCCATATCACTCTCACTCGCTCTCCTATCTTTTGGATATAATAGAATAAAGTTTTCTTCCAATGATTTAGATCCCTAATGATCATGTCTAAGTGTCATAGAGAGTGATCATCCACTCTTCATAAACTTGTAGAAACCAAAAGGTTTTATATTATGTGTTCAAATAAGTGAAAACATTACAAAAAGCTCTACTAAATGGTGACAACAGAGGGTTTTTTAAGGTAACCAAATTTCATTTTAAGGTCCTAACACAAAGTTCAAATGCTTTAGTGTTGAGGGTTTAGATTTTACAGTTTAGGGTCTAGGGTTTAGAAAACTTAGGGTAAAGTTTGGGTGGCCCTTGGCATAATTTAGACTTGCAAGTTAGTGCCAATTGGAATCGATTGTACGCGCTTAGATTTACGAATTTGCTAACTAAATTTGCAAACAAACATCAAGATAAACTTTATGAATTTTAACTATTCTTTAACATATTGTTTTCTAATCTAATTATAATTTAACATTGAAACTAAAGTTTAATACATATTGTTTTTTCCATACAAAGAAAATAAAATTTAAAACATTTAAGCAATGCAAATGAATTTTTTTGAGCTCAAAATTACCTAGTTTTCAAAATCAAAATGATTTGTTCGATTTCAATTTAGGGTTTTAACAAATATTTTTGTTCCAATTCAATTTAGGGTTTCAATTTTAAGCAATTAGGGTTTTTAATGCATTTTTTTCATTTCAATTCAAACTAGGGTTTTCAAATTCAATTTTTTCGTTTGATTTGAATTCAGGGTTTCAAAAAGCTTGATTTGGATTTGTAAATGCAAATTTTTATTTCATTTCGATTTCTAGGGTTTTGAAATGCAATTTTTTTTGTTTTGTTTCAATTAGGGTTTTCAAATTCAATTTTTTTTGGTTTAATCAAACAATTTAGGTTCAAAAGTTAAATTTTGTTTGTAAAACACAATTCAAGGTTCATTTTTTCATTTTTATTAAAAAAACTTTAGGTTTCATTGCATTTTTTCGTCTATTTGTACAATTATTCATTTCTACTATAATAGTTAAAAAATGCTCAAAATGTGAAATAAATTTTGAAAAAACATGCTAAATTCACTTATTTTCTTCACAATTTCAATTAAAAATAGAAAAATGCAAAAAAATGGGACATAGGTGGGTACTTGTAGCTAATTGTGGGGGTTGTTGTCGCCAGTACTCGAGGTCCCATCCGCTGTGCAGTGAACTCTGTTTATTTTTTAAAAAATAAATAGCAATATAAAATGGGATCCTGATTTCTACAAAACAGGATCCCGATTTGTAGAAATTGGGATCCCATTTCATGGTAATCGGGATCCTGTTTCATTGCAATCGTGATCCCATTCCTTTAACATTGGTTCAGGATCCTTTGGGAAATGAGATCTCAATTTTTAAAAAGTGGGATCCCGTTCCGTGTCAGGCTTGGGATCCTGAAGCTGAACGGGATCCTGATTTTTAAAATTCGGGATCCCGTTTACTAAAATCGGGATCCTGTTTTGTCAAAGCTGATTTCAATTTTTTGGTTTAGGCAAAAACTTCCACATTTCATGGACTCAACTTTGTGCACTTACCCAAGTATTGAGTATGATTTTTTCAACAAAGATTGGTTTCATAGTGATATACTTAGATGGGGATTAGAAGCATTAAGATGAGAATTAGAAGTATTGTTGACATTAGAGAGATGTTGCTAAAGGTATACAATGTCTTATGCTATCTCCTCTTGTTCTTAATGAGGCATGTGTTACTAAAAGTATGTTTTGGCCTAAACAAGCTACTCATGTATTTTTGGCTTAGGAAGCTAATTTAAAGTCTATTTGGGAGAATTCTCCACATTTCTTCATTGTTGAATATATGGTCTTGCAATTTGGGATTCAAAGTTAATGTTTTGTGGATGTTACACTCTAATCTTTTTAGGCCACCATTATTGCTGAGGAGATTTATGTGAATTGTAGAAGGTTGGTAGTATTGTTGGTTGTATGGATTGGTTTGGAAAATGATCCACATTTGTCCACATTTATGTCTCTGCTCCTACTTTTTGGTGAATGTGCTCTCAATATCTATGTAGTATCTCAGTTCCAATTTCATGTGTTATGTACTTCCTGGATGAAGTATCATGTTCCTATTTGGTTTATGGTGGTTTCTTGTGCCATGATAGTATGAAAGAAGTGCTTGAAAGTTTTGTTGGATATTCAAGGAACATCTCCATGTGATCCACACAATGTTGGTTGATCTCTTTGATGTTGTATTGTGTTTTGAGTTGGATTTCTAAGTTATTTATGGATATATGGCCAACATGGCTTGTTCATTTTCTTGCACCATGTGCTTGGGGGTCTATGCCATTTAAAGATGTGTTAAGCTAGATTTGGATCATGACCTATCTTGGTTCAAACCACTTTGAGAAAATTTAGTTCTAAAGAACTATGTTCCTGGGTTGACCAATTTTGAACTTCACATTTTATCTACAAGTTTCTTTGATGTAGACTTAGATTGATATGCACCAACATGTGAAATGTTTTGGATCACATTGGAAGATGTAAGAAGCTAACTCTGATTTTTCTAAATTTTTTGCCACTTAAGGACCTATTTTTTCCATGATAATCCTACACATACCCTACTAAAGTGTGTGAACGAAAGATCAATTGTGCCTTAATGCTTCAGTAAATAGAGTGAATTGTTGACGCATATTGTAATTTATTATAAAAAATTTGTATCTTACTCTAAGAGAGTGAATCGCATCAGGTCCTCTTTATCTTACACCTAGAGTTGGTTGGTTCTTCAGTGTTGCAAGTGTTAGACACACAATACAACTAAGAGGGGGGTGAATCAATTGTAATATTAAAACCTTCAAACATTTGTTAAGAATCAACATGAATGTAAATAAATGAAACATGAACACATCCAAAACCATACACAGTAGAACACTATTTTTTACATGGAAAACCTAATAAGGGAGAAATCACGATGAGGATTAGCTCTCTATATGAATATCAAAACTAATTACATGAGGCTCACTTCCAAAAGGGCTCACTGCCTAGAGGAATCATTGGCCAAAAGAAAAGAAAGGCTCATTTCAATTAGGGTGATAACTTCTTTGAAATTAGAGGATATTAAAAAGAAACTATTATAAGGAGGTTCACTACCTCAAAGAAAAAGGAGAAAATACCACAACCATTTGCAACCTTTTGTTCATTGCTTACAAAAACTTCAGTCACACTAAAATATAGAAACCTTTTACTTAGTGCTTCCAATAGTCTTAGGTTTTCATGCTCACACTCAGATCTCAACACATGATCATGTTTACATTATTTCACATCAAACTTCACACCACACACTTCTTCAACAATTAACGTTGCATATATATCTTCTACAACATCGAACAATCTTCTCTAGGTTGACTTCAATGAACTATATGAACCTCAAACATGCAACAACCAAATAGGTTAGCACTAAACATCTCTAAAGTGGAAATAATTGAAAGAATACCACATCAAGGGTTAACTAGGACCCAAACCAAACCACCATGCTACACTAGGATTCTACAAACCACAAAGCCCATCCGCAAACAATGCTAACATGTGAGGTTAGCCAAAATAGTATTAACACTTTTCAAGAAATAAAATTCACACTTCAAAAGACCAAATACATCCTAAACCTGAGAATACTATCACCATGTGCAACCAGTCAAATTTCCATTGAGATATAACTCATGAACCAATATTGTGGAATAATTGATCACTAAACACACCAAGGGAAGGTATGTATGAGCAATATTAGCACATTCCCAAATTAAAAAGAAAATAAACTTCAACATGGAGAAATGCTGAGCAATTCCATTTATTCCACATATCCTTCTTCACAAGCCAACGATAGTCCAACACACTATGAACCATATCTTCTATTATCGCACAATCCAAAACCTAAAACATTGGAGATAACACTGTTAAAGACTGTTGACAATGAAATCCAAGCCTCACAAGCACATATTCAATCATGAAGAAATGTGAAGCACAATACAAAACACTTTCCAGACACCTTGCATAGTCTCTATGCAAATTTTCTCAAAAGCACTTGGAAACGAAGTGACCCTATTGCATCTGCAACACCTTATCAACATGACCACACTATAGGTTGAAATCAATGAAAACACAGTGTACAACAAAAAGTCCTTTTGTATCTTACTCTAAGGTAGTGAGTCTTCTTGCAAGTCATTTTGGCAGTGAGCCTTTATATTGTGATTTAACTCTCATTGTGGTTTTTCCCTTATTGGGTTTTCCATGTAAATATAGTGTTCTCTTTTTGCATGTGTTTGTTTTCAATTTATTTCTAATTGTTGATTTTTTTGTTAGAAGTAGAATTGCTACATCTTTCATTGCTTAAAAATTGCCAAAGTTGTTGAGGATTCAAATTGCTATATTATTCTATGTTACCATTGAAGAAAGTTCAAGTGTGTTGAAAGATTGAAGTTTCAAAAGATATTGAGTTTTAGAAAAGACCGATTCACAGCCTCTTAGTGTTTGAGTGTGTCCAAAAATTAGTATAAGAGCTAAGTTCCTTTGAAGAAGCTTAACCACTTGAGGTAAAGGTCTAGGATGACACATGATGGTTCACACAAGGGTTTTAGATTTGATGGGACTAACTATGCTTTCTAGAAATTGAGAACAAAAGGCTACCTAAACACTATAGAGTTTGGAGTTTGATAATTAGTCAAAGATGGCTACACTACTCCTAGTCCTTCTATTGATGCAGTAGAAATCAAGTTGTATGAGTGCAATGCCAAAGCTATGAATGCTTTGTTGTGTGGACTGGATGATTCAAAACTTTTGAAGGTGATGAGTTGTAGCTATGCTAAGGATGTCTGGGAAAATATTAGCATCATATATGAAGGTGATACAACAATAAAAAAGGACAAGATGTAGATCTTCAAAAGTATATTTGAGACTCTGAGAATGACAAAGGGTGAAGATATTACAAGTTATATGCTTCGAGTACATGAAGTTTTTTTTGGCATGACTAGTCTTGGTGGAGAAGTAAAAGAAAGTGAAATTGTTAATAAGGTTTTGAGATCTCTCAAAAAAATCTTAAAGTCATAAAGTATCTGCTATTGAAGAATCCAATTATTTGAACTAATACTCAGTTAATGAAATGTTCAATGCTCTTACTACCTTTGAAATGACATAATTTGATATAGATACCCCCGAGAAGGAAGTTGCATTTAAAACTAGCACAAATATTGAGGATGAAGTTGTTGATCAAAATGATGAATTTGATGAAGTTTTGCAAGAAGATTGAAGAAAGGCATTGGAAAATACAAAGGTAAGTTACCTTTCAAATATTTTAATTGTGGAAGAATTGGTTATTTTGTATCTAAATGTCCTTATAAAGAATATAGTGATGATAACAAAAGACATAAGGTTAAAAGAGGACTTTATTCCAAATAAATTAGTGGTTCCTCTAAAGATTAGGATAATGATTCAAATGATGAAACCCTCTTTATTGCCTTCAATACTTCTCATAGAAAGTGCAATGTTGAGAAATGTAAGGAATCTAGTTCCTTGAGTGAAGAAGACATGTTCTCTTATGATCTGGATTTAGAATTAATAGAACTTGAAGGATGGGAATTCAATTCAAATGATTGGGAAATAGGTTTTGAAGGAAAAATTCAGTCTACTCTAAAATGCTTGAATGAAGCAAAGGCACTAAATTAGAAGTATGAGTGTCTTCTTGAAATATCAAAGGAAGAAATCAACATATTGAAAGCCAAAGTAAAAGAAGGTAAAGAATGCGAAATAAAATTAAAAAGGGGAGATGCTATAATAATTGATTTAAAATTAAAGGTTGAAGAAGGAAAGAGGATGGAAGACTACTTGAATGTCAAGCTCAACAACAAGAATAGTACTAAATGCTTAATGCATGAAGAGGAGATTGTCACTTTGAAATATTAATTAGAAAATACAAAAGATCAAATTTTCAAAGAAGAAAAGTTTGATCCTAATAGTGCCAAATCAAATGAAAAGTCTGAGACAAAGGAAGAGAATGTTTGTACTAAAGATTATAATAAGAATGCCTTCAAAGATACAAAGACTAATCAATATGGAAAGAAAGAAGATGGTTTCATCCATTTCCAAAAACAAAAAGGATTTAGAAGGCCTCCACTTGCAAGGCAACATGTTCCTACCAGGTTCAATCAATCTTTTTAAGGTTACTATTTCTCTTGCAATAAATTTGGGCATAAGGTTGTTGATTGTAGAAGGAATGATAACATGAGTAGAAGATATTTTGTGATTTAAATAAGAAATGCTATCTCATTTCATGAATATTGCTATACTTTCAACAACTTTGGTCATAAAGCTATTGAGTGCAGATCTAAGATAAAGAGAAACAACTTTGTTCTAGAGAACAATATTGTGTGTAAAAAATACAATAAGATGGGACATAAGGAAAATTGTTTCAAAAGTGATTTTGTAAAGCCAATAGTTCAAAAAAAGGATGAAATCTTTAATCAACAAAGAAAAGATAACAAAAATTCCTAGAAAGAAGAACAATGTCATCAAAGTGAGAAGGGTGATTCTTCACTTGTGCATTTTGCATGATTCTAAGACAAACTGAGATAGAGCATTATCTCAGGGGGATATTTCACTTGTATAAATTTTAGCCCCCATGGAAAGGACAAGATGCTAAAAAATTTAGCATGAAAGAAGATCTGGACCAAGTTAGTTGGTGAGAAGATCTATTATGCAAGAGTAAACCATTGTTGAAGATTGTGATGGAAGCAGAAGGTGTGTGAATCAAGTGGCACACATGTTTGATTGACATCATGGCATACCACACATGGAAATAAGTTTTATAATTTTACTAAGGTATTCACAACATAAGGCAGAGTCATGAGATGGGTGTCTACAACCCTCCACTAAACAAGACCTAGTCTTGAAATTCAGATGTTAAATTGGTGAAGATGAGAAGGTATCACATTCAAAGTATTCAAATCTTTACACCCTTTGAAGTAAAAGATGAAAAAGATCCTATCTATTCTTTGCCAGAGAAAAATGATGATGAAGGCTTGTTGGAATGATCCACATTCCTAAGGAAAGAATGATATGTCCAATTATCCTATGGACATATTCTAGAATTTATATTGCATGTTACCTTGCTATATCAAGGAAGTTGGAGATCCGTACATATATTTTTCAAATGACAACATACTACAAATAGTTACAAATGACTGTCTATTTTGGGTATTTGTGCAAATGATCAGTTATGTATGTCTCTATGGATATTCTACATGTCTGAGTATGGTTTAGGAAGATAAGATGCTAATTATGGTCATATAATACTTGGTGGAGATGATGGTATCTGTAAAAGGTTTGCATAAGAGATGTCAATTATTTGTGAGCTATCATTCTTGAGCTTCAAATTATTTAGAAAAATGATGGTATATTTATTTATCAAGATGAATATGTCAAGGAAATATTGAAAAAAAATGGGATAAAAGATTCCATACTAGTGGGTAATCCTATGGTGATTGGTTGTCACTTGAGAAAATTTGATGAGTTTCCAAAAGTTGATTAGACTCTTTATAGCTCTTTGGTTGGAGGGTTGTTATAGTTTACTGCTTCTAGACCTAATATCTTGTATGCGATATGTTTAAATGAAATATTTCAAGATAATCCTAGGAAATCTCATGAGAAAGTAGTAAAAATAATATTCAGATACTTGAATGGAGCTTCAGATTGTGGCTTGTGGTACAAAAATAATAATAAATTTTCTCTAAGTTCCAATACTGATGTTAATTTAGTAAGTTGTGTGGATGATTAGATAACTACAAGTGGAAGTGCATTCATTTTGGGAGACAAATTGGTCTCTTGGTTCAATAAAAGAAAGATTCAATATTTCTATCAATAGTAGAGACTGGATACATTGTTGTAGCATCTTGCTACACCCAGGTGCTTTGGATGAAGTAGACTTTGAAGGATGAGAAGGCTGTTTATGATGAACCTATTCCTATTTCAATCATCTAATCCAACGAGACAAAATATGCTAAATAAAGATCAATCTAATAATAAAAAGAAAATACTAAGTTTAGATGAAGTAATTAAAGTAAATTTAGGTATTTAATAATTAATTAATGATTAACTAATTATTAGATGATGACCTATTGACTCGAATAGTTTATTTTTTATGTGTAGATCATTATAATTATTATTTGTTATTTCATGTTTTTTTATTATTACCCATACATTGGGAGTTCTTGGATATGTGTGTACTTTATTTATGTTTTAGACAAGAAGCATGTGGTTTTATTTTATAGGTTGGCTATGTTGTTGGCATGGGTTATATTGATGGTTTTAGATACCTTTAGAGATATGGATTATTGTATGTATTAGCAATTGACGAGGTTGTTATTTTTAGTCATGTGGGATTTTTCCTTGATAGCAATTTTATGCCTTTGTTATCACTTGGATTTTATTCTTGTATTTTAATATTTTTGCATATTTGCCTTTGATTGTTCCTTTTCTTCCATATGTGGCATGTTGGAGAATGAGAGATGTTCGCTCTTGAGATGGTGGTCACCTTGGATGTTATTACAAGTATCTTGATGGAGCATAAGAGTATGTTGAAGTTTCATGTGGTTTCATGGATGGTTATTATAGACACTTAAAATTATCTTGATCGGCATCATACATTTGACTTCAATCTACTAACACTATTTTCATCTTGATTCAATCATTTTCATCTATTTAATTAAATAATATCAATTGTTTAATTAAATTTATTATTTTCCTCTATTAATCAAATAATTAATATTATTTGATTAATTCACCTCTTTCATGCTAATTTTCATCCTATTTGATTAAATAATTAAAATTATTTAGTTGAATCCCTTAAGTCCTCTCATTTGATTAAATAATCCTAATTGTTTAATTAAATGTCATAAATCTTTCTTTTTAATTTAAATGATCTTAATTGTTTAATTAAATCCTAAATTTTCTCCACTTGCACAATTAAATAATTTCATAATTATTTAATTGACTAATTCTTCTAATTCCTCCAATCATTAAAAATATATTCTCATGGAATATTCCTGCAATTTGAATTCAAACATTTCACTCCATGTGGAAATATCTTGCACATGCTCCTAAAATTAACAATTTTTGTTTGTCTCAATTAGTTTGAGCTATTGATTAATTTTATCAATCCATGTCATTCTTCAATCTCATTCATGAATTTGATCTTTGATCCATGCCATCTCTCATCTTTGAATTTCATCCATTGATTAACCAATTCAATCCTAGCTATTGATTCATATAAAAAACCTATAAATAATCCTCATTCTCATGAGTAAATCATCTACAAAGCATTTGAGCAACCATACTATATATAAATTCTTACTCACCTTCACCATTTGGCAAAAATTAGCCATTTTTGGATCAAATCACTCCATTTTACATCAATTATTCATCTTTCTTTGCAAATTCCACAATGGATTAGAAAAAGGTTGAGCATTCCACATCAATCCAACACTAATCCCCCAATGTGATGAGGTTTGCTTGTGTTAATTAAGTTGTTTCATTTAAATTTACTTTGTTATTTCATGTAATGGCTTCTTAATTGATAATTTGCAAGAATTTCATTGGGAATATGGTTTAATTAGGTTAATTGCTTAGTATTTTAGTTGATTCTTGGCATAATTTCCTTGATTATTTTCCATGTTCAGATTCTAGCACACCCAATAGGACCCCATGTCCCTTATTAACAATTTTTTTTTGTGATTTCTCAAATTTTATAGGATTAGAAGGTAAGTCAACACATTTGCAGTTTATAGAGTGACACATTTGTAGGGAAAATTTTAGCATTGTTGCAAATAGTGACACATTTTCTAATCTATTTTTCTTTTTGTGTGCAAGTTATAGATTGATGCATCTACAAATAGAAACACACTTGTAGGTTTACAAAGTGACGTATATGAAAATCACAACTAATTTTGATGTAAGCAAGGCGGTGGATACCCCAATTTAACTCAAATTGATTAGACTCAAACAAAGAAACTTGCTCTTGAACACAAAACACTCAACTTGAATCCCTGAACACACAACTAGAGGCTTGTAACCCTAAAAAACCAGATTTTCACAATATTTTTTAGAGAAGACCATAAAGATATCTTCTTAACACCTTTTGAGACACACAACATGATCCAACACAACATACCAATAGTCACCATGAGGTTTCTTTGGGACAAATCTAATAACCAATAGACTGCCCCTATTTCAGGCTACTCAATTAGCCTTATTTTTCAGAGGAAATACTTCCTAAACACTTGATAAACACCCAAACTCACTTGAAAGTCTAAAATTGCATCTCAAAACAACAAATTCCACCAATTTTTCTCAGATTCATGACATCTAAACCACTGATCCACCAATCCCTCAACTTCCATGCAAATACCCTAGGGTTTATTCAATCTCATAACACATAGGCTTATAGAACCCAAAAAATGCCACCAACAGACTCTAAATGGTCTCAAAAAACTCACAAAACCATCACAAGACCCAATCTAGCAACACTTCATCAAAACCCTATCAAAACACTTCATTTTCACATGAAAAAGACATTGTCCAGTCTTAGTGGATCACCCAATTTCAAACAACTTGACTCCTCTGCACTCTAGACAATGAGGAAACCTATATTATAGTGTTTAGGACCCATTCCATGTGTTAAAGTAGGTGTAAAAAGTGGAATGGATCAATTTGAGATTTTAGAAGGCAATTAACCAAAAATATAGAATTTATAGGGTTGCTTCAGAAAATTGAAAAGAAATCTTACAAATCTTTATGAAAAAGACCCAAACTTGATTTTGAAAGAAATTTAGAACATTCCTTTATAGAAAAAAATGAAATTTAGAGCATCTATAGCTTGTACGGGGTCGTACAGTTTCAAGAAAGTTTAGAAATACAGAAAAAATATAGAATAAACATTGTTCTTATTATGGGAAATTCATTACAATCTTTGAAAATCCAAGTCCGAGCCTTCAAGAGGCTTTTTATACTTATTCTAATCAAAACCAACCAACCAAATGTCTATAACGACCCTATAAACTTCCTAGACCCTTCATATTCTCAAAAAGTTACATTTTTATAATTTTTGCCTTGACAACATTTTCTTGAATTTTGCAACTTTTGACTCCTAAACACAAATGACTCTTAAACCACCAAATTACATCATAGATGGTGTCATTAGACCTTCTTTAGAGTAAGTATACTATATCTAATGCCTCAATACCTAGACTTGACATGTAGACCTCCATTTGTATCCTTCTTTGTGCTTGGTGCACCTACACCATACAACCCCACAAAAAAAGAACTCATGTCACATGAGTTGGATCTTGTAGCATAATTTTTCTTCATTCCACCTTGCCTTTCACATATCCTCTGGTCTAAGAATATCCTTGAGTAATACACAGTGATTTTGTAACTTTCCTTGCATCCTTGACTGTGTTTGCTCTTGAATGTGACTTCATCTTTGCATTCAGATCTGATGATGGTCTTCCATTTTCTCCTTGACAAAAACCTAACTATATTCCTTCATCTATACCTACAATCAAAAAATTGTTAGTAACTGAATTTTCTTTTACCTTTGCTTGATGCTTGTATCCATCCTTAGCTCTTTGAACACCGTATCCTCTAATCACTGTCATCAATCCCACTATTTTACCACCATAATGTACCACTGTACCACCATTTTTATAACCCCCTATACTCACTGTACCTACAAACACCACTTTTACTTTAGCCTTACTCTCCACCAAAGGGCACACAATGGCTCCCACCATGAAATTTTGATTCCAATTTACTGTCATTCCATCCTTCAACCTTAAATTTACCTTCACACCTACTGCCAGAGTATTTTTAGACTTCAAATTGACTATAGTACTCATCTTTGTGTCTACCTTCACATCCTTTACAAGTTCTTTCTTTCCACACATAATCACCTTAGCCTTAACTTTGTCTTCTTCCAACAGAGGAGTCAAAACAAATGTACATCCATCTTTCACTATGGTGTATGTATTTTCTCTCCCATCATGTATAATGCACGCTTGTCAAATTGCCAAGACCTACCTAGGATTAAGTGGAAACAATCCATAGGAAATATATCACAAACTACCTTATCTTTATAGCCTCCAATTTGAAATTCTACAACAACTTTTCTCATTGACTAAAAGAGATTTTCCATCACTCAACCAAGACACCTTGTATGGAAACTCATGAGATACCTTTGCAAATTTATTTTTCTAACCATCTCACTTGACACCATATACTTAGTAGAGCCTAAATCAATGAAAAATTTGCATACCTTATTCTTGCACTTACATGTGGTCTTGAAAAGACTTCCTTTGCAATGGCTCCATCTCCTTTGCTGCCTTCAATATTGTCTTCCTCAACATCAACGTTTCACCTATCTTAAGAAAGTTAGAACATTCCTCTATAGAAAAAAATGAATTTTATAGCATCTACAACATGTACATGGTCATACAGTTCCAAGAAAGTTAAGAAATATAGAAAAATTGTAGAATAAACATTGTTCTTATTATGGGAAATTCATTACAATCTTTGACAATTAAAGTCCGAGCCTTCAAGAAGATTTTTATATTTTTTCTAATCAAAACCAACCAACCAAACATCTATAACTACCCTATAAACTTCCTAGACCCTTCATATTCTCAAAAAGTTGCATTTTTACAATTTTTGCCTTGACAACATTTTCTTCAATTTTGCAACTTTTGACTCCTAAACACAAATGACTCTAAAATCCCCTAATTATATCATAGATGGTCTCATTAGACCTTATTTAGAGTAAATATACTATATCTAATTCCTCAAGACCTCAATACCTAGACTTGACACGTAGAACTCAATTTGTATTCTTCTTTGTGCTTGGTGCACCTGCACCAAATTTTCATAGTAGAGTGACACACTTGCTTGATAGTTTGAGGGAGTTGTGTTGACAGTCCAACACATTTGTAGGTAAAACAAAGAGTCAAATTTTAGGGTTTTCATTTGAATTTCAAGTTGATTTTACATCTAACCCTAACTTATTTCTTTTCTTCTATTTATGTTTAAGACTAACATTTTTAGAATAAGATTGGTTATCAAAGGATGAAGTAAAGTGTTCATTAACACTAAATCATCGAGTATTTTTCAAAATTGTAAAGTGTTTAACAACACTTGTGTGAAGGATGACCTAAGAGTTTTTTGATTTCATTCTTTAGCTTATATTCATACTTCAATTTGGGTTGCTAAAATAAATAACAATAACTACTCACACTTCATTTTTGGTTTATAAAATGAACATGTCCCTTTTCTTTGGTTAAAATGAACAAATATTTCATTTAGGCTTAAAATTTACCAACAACTTGAACATTGAGCATGTAGATTAAAATGAACCATATCTTTAATTTTGGTGCAAATTAGAAAGAAATATTTTTGTTCAAAGTCTTTGGCAAGTCAGTTGTGTATCCTCTCCCCTCATGCTTAGTGCGATCTTGGGTGAAGAGATACATCTTGGACTTGTGTATGTTCATTTTTACCCTAGAAGGTTTTGCTATGTATCCTCTCCCCTCATGCCTAGTGCAATCTTGGATGAAGAGAAAAAACTTTTCTCTTTTGACTAGGAGGCTTGCCTTAAGATATGTCTCTATTGGAGAGGACAAGGTGACCTCAAGCAAAGTTTTTGGGCATGCTATATAAATTGGCTGAGAGTGAAAGCTATAGGTCGATCCATGCATGTAACACTCTAAATTTGTGTGGGTTTCTTGATGTGATATCCAAGAGGTCGGTGGTGTTCACCCAATTCCACCCACTAGAAACCTATGTTTTAGAGGCTTAAGACTTTTCAAACATTTTCTCAAAGTGGTGCAATGCAATAACATTGTTCTATGAAGCTACTTTCCATGTACTAAACATAGTTGAGGTGAAAAAATCCCTTGCAAGGAAATTTTCCTTCCAAGGTAAGAGGTGTATTGTGTATGCGTGCATACTCTAGTTACCCACTCTATGGGAAATATTTTATAGTGTGCGCCTATTTTGAGAAGAAAAACTTGATGTAACCACTAAACATGTTGTGCAATATGATGTGTTTTCAAATTGAGACCAAGTAACACCATTTATTGAGTTCTTGTGGTTCTCCAAGAACACAAAAAATCACTTGATTACCCTATTGAGCCAGTTTACATGTATTTTGTGTTTTTCAACTAGAAAAATTAAAATTTAATTAGGTAAAATTAAAATTTAAAGATCCATTGAGCAGGCTGACACATTTACTTGACAATGAGGTGCCTTTGCACAAACCGATGCTTTCATTTTTGTAAAAATAATGCTTTTGTTTGTAAATAAATGCTTTTGCACATATTGGTGCACTTACTAAGGAAAACATACATTTTAATAGTGATACCTTTGTTTGGATGTTTGACACTTTTGCTAAACATCGATGCTTCTACCAAATACTGATGCATTTGTAAAGAACAATAGAGAAGAAAATGTTCATGAAAAATCTGATGCATTTTCCTAATTTGACAAAACTTCAAATAATTTTCAAACTAAACTAATTGTATTTTGGTTCTAAAACATCACACTGATCTTACAACTTGTTCAAACTAAAAGAAAACTAACTATAGCTCACTTATAGAACTCATCAAACATCAAAACAAAGTTTATATTTTTCAACACCTTGATCTTGTCAAAATTACCTCCTAGGTTTCAATTAGGATCAATCAACACAATTAAACACCGACATCAAATTGATATCACACATCAACCATCCAAAGATTCCACTTCACTAATAACTTAAAATTTTGGCAAACAAATCCCTTAGAATAAGTTTTGATCAACACCAACTAGTTTAGATCTATGTTTGGAAACACATCTCTTTCAAAACTTCTAGTTGGATTAGTCAACATCTTTTGGAAAAATGATCTTAGAGTCATAATTCTACTCCTAAGGTTTGTAAGTTCATAAACATCATCATCATAACACATGAAAACTTGACTCTAGATTATTGTCAAAATTGAGAAGTTTCACATCATTCCATCTTCATCACATCATTGAAATCACTCACATCATTGGTCCTAAACCCATGAGAGGTTCTCTATTAGAAAAAAATGAATCAACCAAATAATTCAACCAATACCAATCACATCATACAACTCCTAAGGTTGATACACATTTTGTGGTCACAACACAAGAAAAACATGGAAGCAAACCCTAGTGGTTCAAATAAGCCTATCATGAGTAGCACAAGTGAACTATCTTTGGAATGCTTGATTTCAATCCTAAAGGTTTCTCCACCCGACCATATAATTAAGCACAACCATCTCAAACATCACAATAAATAAGGGTTCAATAGAATACATTACAAAAACTCCCTAGAACTCTTTGCATATGAGATACTTGAAATGCAATAAGATCCAAAGGTCCATCACCTCATAAATACAATTTTAAAATTAAACCCTACTCAATACATGATCACATTAGCACAAGGAGGAACAAAAATTCCTTCTACTTTTGATGTGAACACACTTAGGGAATGGCCATTGTCAAATGTCACATCTATCACTCAAACTTCTCACAATGAACCTTTGGTCAATAATGCCATTCAACCCATGCCACAACCATCTTCGTCAAATTTAACAATTCAACCAACAATCACTAGGGTGGATTCAAAAAACATTACCAATCAACAAGGAAATCAATTGGGTCAAAATCTAGGGAGTCATACAACCTTGGTAATTCAAAACACTTCCATTCCAAATCACCAAGGTCAAGGACCTCAACATAAATCCCAATATAAATTACAATAAAATCAAGGTCATCAATATCAAGGACAACCAAGTCAAGGAATCAAATAACAACATCAAGTCAACTACCAACATCAATTTTCACCAAAAAAATGGATCAAACCAATGTCCCAAAATCAATGAAATCCACAAAAAACATCACAACATGAATTGGCACCATATGAAGCACCACAACCAATGTCCCAACATCAAGGTCTACCACAAACATTTCAACATCAATGGTCTCAAAATCAAATGGGTCTTCAACATCATGTTCTTCCACAACATCAAATCTTGCAAAACCTCATATGACAACAACATAAAACATCCATACATCAAGGACAATTTTTCCCTCATCAAAATCAACATCTTTCAAATCAAAATCTGCAAAATCAAGTGTCTTAAAATCAAAATTGGATCCCACAAAACCACGCTGACCAAGGTCAAAACAAACGCACTCATCAACACATCTCAAAAAGTCAACACATTCCATCAACTTAATACATCACAACAAATCAATACATTCCACCTTCATAATACATCATTCTATCTCCTCAAAGGTAGCAACAAGCTATTGCTCATCAATAAGCTCAACAAGCTTTACAAGCCTAACAAGCTCTAATATCCCAATAATATCAACAAGCTTTACAAGATCAACAAGCTCAACAAACTCTACAAGAACAACAAAAACAATATGCTCAACAATAATTGCTTGTACAACGTCAAGGCTTACAATACAACCAACAACAACAATATATGAATCCTCAACAAAATTTCCTAAATCAACATTCATATGGAGCATATAACACACCACCACCCTCATCAACACCAAATCCACAATATCACACCAACCCATAATTGACACCATATAACACATTCCAACTTACAACTCATCCACCATTCCTTAATTCAAAACATATGCTCCACCATTGACCAATCCTCAAGATGAAATTTATGTTGAACAAGACAACTGAGAGGGGGGGTGAATTAGTTGTAGCAAATTTAACCTTAAAATCTTTCACAAAATATTAGATCTATTATCATTTACAAATCTTTTACATGATTAATCATTAAGTGTAAAAGTAGAAAGTGAAAGAAGCAAAACCAAACACACAATAACACTAGATTTACATGGAAACCCAATAAGGGAAAAACCATGATGAAGATTAGCTCACAACATAGAGAATATTAAAACCGAATACAAAGGCTCACTACAAAAAATCTCACTGCCAAAATAGGACTCATTGTCTAGTAAGTGTTAACCACCCTAAAGGCTCATTGCCACAAAATTACAAAAGAAGACACAAGAGATTTGCTATAGAGAGAAAACAATCTCAATGCAATGGAAATTTCCACCACAATTCACTCACACACTTGCATACGTGCTTGAATGATAGAGTACACCTTCAACTCACTACCTCCAAAAACTTGCCACTTGAATTTCACACTGATATGCTCAAATTTGCATCACACACATGCTATTTCACATATATCTTTCATCTATCTTTCTTTTTCATTCACACACACTTTCTCAAACATCTCAACTTATATTTATACCATCTTCAACCTTAAAACTCATCCAAAGCTAGCCAAAAACCATTTATATTCACAAATTCATATTATTTTAGTGCCAAAACATTCTACGATGGAATTAGAATTAGGGTAGCCTAAACACACACTTAATGAGGACCTAAATAAGTCCCAACATGCTTCTCCATGCTTCATGAACTTCACAAGTGGTGTTTAACATAGGTCTAGCCAAAACAAGTGTAAAACACATAAATCAATTAAGCACACTCAACCTTAACATGATCCAATCTTTCTAGTCAAAAAATTTCACTTGAAAATGACCTCATCAACTTATCCTGAGAATCATAAGTCATAAAACTCAAACAAGATGAAGTATGGAGCAACTACGTTTCTCCCATACCTCCAACTACATAGAGAAGAACGGTTCACAACTAGTGAAAGTAACTTGTATTGTATGATCCAAAAACCAAAAATATAGATATAACAAGTTCCAATAATCATGAACAATACCTTAGATCCTCACTAGCATAGCAACATGTTCTAGAGAGAAACTCAGAGCAAACAATGAACACCTACAACCTTTCTTTATTACAATTTTCTCAATATCCTCAACATATACAATCAATAACCAACATACATGACATCAATGACAAAAACAATCAGTTGACCAGCTGGCATCAATGAAAACACCTTTATACTTGCAACAATCTCCCCCTTTATCATTGATAGAAACACATGATGTGAAAAACCATCAAAGACAACACAACTCTAAACACACTTTCTCAAGATTTTAATTTCCCCCCCTCAGTAGATAAACATTTTCACATGATACTCTCTCCCCCTTTGACATCAATGGCAAAGGAAAAATATATTGGACACTGTTTTCCCCTTTGGCATGAAGAACCTTACCGGTATTGAATACTCCCCTTTAAGAGTATATACACAAACAATTTTTCAATGAAAATAAAAGATACTGCCTGCTCCCCCTAAGAGGAAGCCACCAAACATCAGTCCATAAGAAAGATAGATCCAAAGATCCACTAGATTGATGCATCTCCATATGCATCTAGTTCAAGAAGGGAGGGGAAATGACCCCTAACTTCTCTCAAAGATACTCTAAAGTATCTTTAGGAAGAGCCTTCCTAAATATGTCAACAATCTAATCATTTGTAGGCACATACTCAATCTTTACTTCATTCTCCACAACCTTCTCTCTCAAAAAGTGATACCTGATAGATATATGATTTTTCATTGAGTGCATCACTAGATTCTTTGAAATGTTTATTTCACTTGTATTATCATAAAAGATAGAAATGAGATCTCTATACATTATTCTAATATCTTTCAATGTTTGTTTCATCTACAAAACTTGAGTACAACAAGATGCAAAAGCAACATACTGAACCTCTATAGTGGATAACGAAACCGAATCTTTATTTTTACTCAGCCATGACACCAAGTTTCAACCAAGAAATTTTGAAATCTAGCCACAAGACAAATCACATGGATGATATCCGGTCTAGTAGTAGTTAAATACAACATTTCTCCAATCATAGATTTGTACTTGCTCTTATTAGCCTTAGGTGAATCATCATCTTTGCTCAATTTGTAGCTAGTCACCATAGGAGTGCATACCAGTTTGGAACCATCCATTCCAAACTTCTTCAACATCTCTTTTAAATATTTTTTCCATGAAATAAAAATCCCTTTTTCTATTTGATTGATTTGTAACCCAAGAAAGAAATTCATCTCACTAAACATAGACATCTCAAACTCTATTTTCATTTCTTCAACAAACATTTTGCACATTGTTTCATTTCCTCTAAAGATAATATCATCAACATATATAACTACTATTAAGATCTTGTCATTTTTTAATTTTAAAATACAAATTATTATCTGTCGTACCTTTATTGAAACCTTGCTTAATAAAATATCTATCCAACCTTGCATACCAAGCTCTGGGAGATTGCTTTAATCCATATAAAGGAGCATCTTCAATCTGTAGACCATATCTAGTTGATCTGACAACTAAAATCCTTTCGGTTGTTCCATGTACAATTCTTCCAATTCACCATTCAAAAATGCAAACCTTACATCCATTTGATAAACCTTGAAATATTTATGTGGAACAAATGCCAAAAAAATTCTAATTACTTCCATCCTAGCAACCAAATAAAAAATCTCCTAAAAATCTATACCTTCTACTTGCGAGTAGCCTTTACACACAAGTCTTTCTTTACTTCTTTCCACTTTTCCATTCTCATTCAACTTATTTCTGAATACCCATTTTTATCCAATTATATTTTTATCTTCCGATCTAGGGACCAATTCCTAGGTTTGATTCTTCTCAATCTGCATAAGTTCTTATTTCATGGCTTTCATCCAATGCTCATCTTTACATGCTTCACTTACTACCCGAGGTTCAACTTCAAAAAGTAAACATAGATTTATTTCACTAGCAGTAGTAGCTATGCTTCTCGTCAATACTCCTTTCCTTTTGTCTCCAATGATTTGATCTTCTAAATGATTCTTTTGCACATATTTAGGTGTCTTTGGGGAAAACACCAAAGCTTCTTCTTCTTCATTCTGGTTTTCCTATTCTTCCACTACTTCTTCAACTTCTATGCAATTAGGTTTATTTGATACATGTCAATCAACTTCAATTGAATTCTTCAATGCTTCATCCACCTTGACATTTGTTCTCTCTACAATATTTTTTATCCTTTTATTGAACCATTTGTAAGCTTTGCTTCTACTTGTAGAGTATCCAACGAAGATACCCTCATCACATCTAACATCAAATTTCCCTAGATTTTCTAAATCCTTTTTCATATAACATTTGTTGCCAAATACCTTAAAATACTTGACAATAGGAATTCTTCCACACCATAGCTCATAGGGGGTTTTAGTACTATTAACATTTTGGCTTGAACTTGATTGAACACAAACAAAAATATGAATAGCTTCTCTCCTGTAAACTTTTGGTAGACCTGCCTCTGTAATATTTGATCTAGCAACTTCCTAAATAGTCTAGTTCTTTCTTTCAACAACTCCATTCTACTGGGGAGTTCTAGGAGCAGACAATTACCTCTTTATTCCATGAACTTCACAAAAACATGTTAAACTCATTGGAGGTGAATTCACAACCTCTATCGAACCTCAAATATTTTAGTCTCAATTTTTCTTCATTCTCAACCATAGCCTTAAATGCCTTGAATCTATCTAATGCATCATATTTCTTTCTAAGAAAATTAACCCATGTATATCTAGAGTAATAATCAATTAGAAGCATAGAGTACCTATCACCTTGTAGACTTCTTACTCTTGTAGGACCGCAAATATCTGTATGAATCAAATCTAGTAGTTTGATAGTAGATTGTTCCTTTGACCAAAAGCACTTTCTAGCTTGCTTTCCAAGCTGACAATCTTTGCAAACATCATTAATAGGCTTTGTGATTCTCAGTAAATATTTTACATCTTACACTACATTGATCCTCGTCAAGTTGTCAAAATTCATATGACACATCCTTCGGTGCCATAACCAACTGTCATTAATCTAAGGCATAAAACAATGTCCATCAACACCCTTAAGCTAATAAATTTTTCCTTTAGAATTATTTCCTACAAAAATCACTATTTTGGATCCTTTCCTGATTTCACATCTCTTATCTCTAAATACAAGATTATATCCTTTACTACACATCTATCCAACACTCAATAGATTATGCCTTAAACCCTTAACATAGTAGACATCATCAATATTATGCTTTCCATCAAAACTAACTAAACCTATCCCAAAAATCTTAGCACCAGTATCATAGCCAAACTTAACTAAGCCTCCATCATATTTTTCAAGTTTAACAAACTTACTCTTATCATCGGCCATGTGATGTGAACAATGACTATCAACAACCTAGTATTTCTTTTCCTATTTAGCATGAAGAGCAGAGATTATAGTATCTTCAAGTTTCTCTAGAGCACTTTCCTTTACCTATTTTTTAGTATTACTAGAATTAGATTCATATTTTATAGCCAAGAACAAGCATTCATTGTCATCAAAATAACCACAATTAGATTCTTCATTAGAAATACCAACATCTTCATTCACATAATATGCTCTCTTAATCATCTTCTCTTTATTTTATTTGGTTAACCTATATTTATTATTCTTAGCTCTTTTTAGACATCTCAAAGAATAATGACCTATTCCTCGGCAACTAAGGCATTTAAAGGGTAACTTCATATTTATCGAAGCCCTTTTCATCCTTCTTACAAAGTTAGCTTCTACTTCATTGAGGTTCTCTTCATCTAGATTTTCAACTCTAGTAGCCTTGAAAGTAGTTTTTGTCTTGGATCCATTCCTCAAGCTAGGCTTCCTCATTTCAAATGATGTTAGAATACCCAATAATTGATCTTTAGTATAAGTTTTGTAATCTATAAATTCCTCAATAGTAGATACCTTTTTGCTGTATGCATCAAAGAGAGTTTTGAGAATCTTCTTTACAATCCTAGATTCATCCACTGTAGCACCAAGTCCTCACATTCCACCTACCAGTTCATCCATTCTCTGTACATAGGATTTAATGTTATCATCTTCGTACATATGTAGGATCTTGAATTGTGCCTCCAAATTCTACAACTTTTCTTCTTTGACCTTTTCATCTCCTTCATCAATCTTTTCCAATATCTTGCAGACCTCATTAGCAATCTTCAGGTTTTGAACCTTAATCAATTCAGAATGTGCAAGGCTATTCTTCAAAATGAACTTTTCCTTATTTATTTCTTCATGTGCCTTGATTTCATTAGTTGTACTCAGACCATTAGTAGGAGGAGTGTAGGAAGTCTTATAGGATTTCTCAATATCATATCCATAGTATTCTAGATATCCTTCCATCTTTATTTTATAGAGAGCATAATTAGTCCCATCGAACCTAGGACACTTAATACTGATCTTGCTCACCATCCTGAACCTTTCTTAAGTGGTTAAGCTCTTTTCCAAGGAACGAGGCTCTGATACCAATTTTTGAACAAGAGAACTGAGAGGGGGGATGAATCAGTTGTAGAAAATTTTACCTTAAAACCTATCACTATAGATTAGATCTATTATCATTCACAAATCTTTTACTTTGCTAATATGATTAATCTTTAAGTGTAAAATCATAAACTAAAAGAAGCAAAACCATACACACAATAACACCAGATTTAAGTGGAAAACCCAATAAGGGGAAAAAATGGTGAGGATTAGCTCACAATATAGAGAATATCAAAATCAAATACAAAGGCTTACTGACAAAACATGACTCACTATCTAGAATAGGACTCACTGTCCAGTAAGGGTTAACCACCCATAAGGCTCATTGCCACAAACTTACAAAAGAAGACAGAAGAGATTTTTGTAGAAATGAAAATCTCAATGCAATAGAGATTTGTACTATAATTCTCTCACACACTTGTAGACATGCTTGAATGATAGAGTACACCTTCAACTCACTGTCTCTAGAAACTTACCACTTGAGTTTCGCACTAATCTACTCAAACTCGCATCATAGACACATTATTTTTCACCTATCTTGCTTTTTCATTCATACACACTTTCTCAAACATCTCAACTTATATTTATACCATCATCAACTTTGAAACTCATCCAATTTCAAATTAGGTTGGTGCTAAAACATTCTACAGTGGAATTAGAATGAGGGCAGCCCAAAAAAACACTTAATGAGGACCTAAATAAGTCCCAACATTCTTGCATGCTTTTTCATGCTTTATTCACTTCATAAATAGTGTTTAACACAAGGTCGACCTAAACTAGTGTAAAACACATAAATCAATTAAACACACTCAACCTTAACATGACCCAATCTTTTCAGTCAACAAATTTTGCTTGAAAATGACTTCATCAACTTATCCTAAGAACCACAAGTAATAAAACTTGAACAAGAAAAAATCCAGAGCAACTACATTTTTCTTGGACCTTAGCCAGATACACAAAAAAATGTGGTTCACAACAGGTGAACATAACTTGCCCTGTAAAATGATTTAGAAACCCAAAATATGGATATAGCAGCTTCCAATGATCATGAACAATACCTCATATCCTCACTAGCATAACAACATGTTCTAGGGAAAAACCTAGAGCAAACATTAAACACGTGTAATCTTTCTTTATTACAATTTTCTCAATATCCTTGACATTTAAATCAATAGCCAACATACATGACATCAATGACAACAAAAACTAGTTGACGAGTTGACATCAATGACAACACCTTCATACTTGCAACAATTTATTCACAAATCAAGATATTCACACTGAACATCTAAGACATTCAAGGAGAGAAAACTAAAAATTCATACATCATGTAAGATTTATGTTAGGTATGTACAGGATCATGATGGGCTAAAAAGTGGCGATATGATGGTTATGTGGCTGACAACCTTTTTTTAACCCAAAATTGATGAAACAAAAAGGGTTTTTAAAGGAGATTCTTAGCTTTCCACCAATATAAATTATGATTTACTTTGAATTTAATAAATAATTATTATTCATTTTCTATTTGAATTATGACTAAAGTCCTGATTGGTAGACTAATTGAAAAACATCTATAGCTTTCAAAAGATATCACATTTTTTGAATCTGAAACATGTGTCACATTCCATGCTTCACAAACTATAGGATTAAAAAATAAAAAAATGAATTTCGTGAAGTTTCGACCAAGTTAAGGTGGTCAGACATCCGATTTTTTATATTTTTTAAAAGTTGTAATAAAAAATTCATAATTAATTATTTACTTGGAAAAAATTACAAAAAAATATGCATCACATCAGGAAATGAGTCATCTACTTATATATAAAATATTATAAAAAATATTATCATTTTATTGTGGTTAGGTGGTCGAACATTAACCTACTTCTTATTTTTCCTAGAAATTTAAGTGCTATTGCATTGAAATTTTTAATTTTCACCATTTTTTTAAAAATAAACCTAATAGTTTAGAAACTACATTCAATTTGATACAGATTCTATTCTTACATATTTTTGAAATAATATAGATAACTTATTCAAATTTTTATGTCAAGCTGCCTAACTTTGATTTTTTTGAATTTTTGGCCACTTAAGGGTCTGTTGTTTCAATGATGATCCTGCACATACCCTGTCCATACAAATTTGATTGAAATATTGCAATGATACCATTCCCTCTAGGTTTTGAGATCCCTAAATTTGATAAATATAAAGGGTGTGGTAATAAAAAGGAGCACATTAGAGAGTTTTATATGGCATGCATGGAAGTGGCATACAATGATTCATACTTGATGCATCTCTTCCCACAAAGTTTGGGAGGCGAAGCTATAGAGTGTTTCACACCTACCTCCTAGAATTAGAACATTTTAAGAAATAATAGATCAATTTGTAGTGCATTTCTCCTACAATCTTGATCTAGTCATAAGCTTGGAGGAACTTTGTACCCTTAAACAAAAGAAGGGAGAAGCATTTGCATCCTTTTTACAATGATGGATACATAGCATAAGAAAATGTAAATGGACAATATGAGATAAACAACAAGTGGAAATCATTTGGACAATATGAGATAAAAAACAAGTGGAAATCATTGTAGGAAATGTGGAAATAGATCTAACCTTCCAATTAATAGTGAAATGTGTGCCAATATTTTAGGAACTTATATCAAAAGGTCTCAACATTGAACGAGCCCTAATTGCTAGGGGATCCACATAAACTCAAAACCAACCATTTGGTTCTAGTGACAAACCTTGATTTTGGGCCAAAAATAGGAATGTTACTAATGAAAATGTGGTGGATGTAAAGGTTATGATTACAATACCATCTAATACATAAAACATGCAAAAAAAATACAAAAAAACACACAAACAAACAATTAGTAGATGATTAACAATGTCAACCCTCCAAGAGGACCGTGACCAAGACAAAACAATTATCTACCACCAAGAAGAAATAATGCTCCTCAGTGAAAAATCACTCCCCTAGGGGATCCCATTGAAACAATATTAAAAAAAATGATTCAATCAAACCTCATAACGCTCCCAGATTATAAAAACAATCAAGAACTTTGAGTCAAACCTTCGTGGTATAAAGATGAAGATCATTGTGAATTTCACTAATATAAGGGAAAAATAACACAAAATTATTTCAAACTCAAACATCTCATCCAAGAACCTATTGATCAAGGGGAAGTTGAGGTTAATCAAAAGTCAAGGAATGAAGATTTAGGAATCTATAAAACTGTAATGCCAGATCATGGAAAGCCAAAAGACTCTAGAGATGCATCAAGCTCACATAGTGTGAATCATACCTATGATCATGTGGTAGGACACATTCATGTTACTCATTCATCACAAGATGAGAAGTTAGACACACATCAAGACACTTTCCTAGTGTGAAATCAATATCAATCAACAGTGTCTAGCAATGTTTCACATCGAAATGGCATCAAATATGTCCCAGATTGCAATATCCCTCCTTATAAATTCATTATTGGACACATCCAATAGGTTCCAATGCACCAATAAGTCTCGCTCACTCCATCCATTCCCATTAAGACTAGTGAAGAGTCCTTTACACAAGCCGTACCATCCATCCAAGAGTCATGTTAAGAAGATAATCCTAGGTATAATGAAAGTTTCTCTAAATAAAGTTCTGATCAAGAGCCCATATTATCAAAATAATATCATGATCTACACAATATCTTCCAATTCATAAGTGATAATTTTTCTAACATGATTCAAGACGAAGAGCTCATTTCCCTAGAGTATTATCATGATTTGATGAAATCTTCCAATCCATTGAAAACTTAAAAAAATGTTAGAAAAAACAAGGAAAAACAACTAAGAGGGGGGGTGAATCAATTGTCACATAAATTTAAACTTTTCAAAATTTTACTTAAATTAGTCTTAGATATGATGAATAAGCAATAAACCATAAGCAATCAACACATTAGAGACATAGAGAACGCTGATATTTTTATGTGGAAACCTTGTTAGGGGAAAAACCACGGTGGTTGTTAGTCCACAATATTATACCCTATTAAAAGTATAATGAAAATAATAAGGGGAATGCACATGCATTCAGGCACACTGCCTAGAGCTCACTACCCAACAATACAAAGTAGGATTAAATCTGGAGGGTATGAATTGAGAAGATAGCTTATGTACAAGCCTGATTACAGTGTCAATTAAGCACAAAAACTCATTGAATCTTCACTCTGCACTCAAATGAATAGATCAATGTTCACACACTTGCACTCTCTCTAGATTTTCTTATACAAACTCTCACACATAATCTCTCCTTTACTTTGCTCAAACAATTTCTCTTATATATCTGCATCATGGATTACATCAAAAACTTAATTAGACAAAAAAATATAAAACATATTTACAATGTTGGCCCAAATTTACAAAATAATTTTCAAAGTGGATCTAAACACTATCAGCCAATACATTGATGTGACCCAAAACGATATTCACAAGACATTCAAAATTTTCTCTCCAAGGATCCACAACACATTACCACCATCATGTGGGCTAGGAACATGAAAACTCAAACATGCACAAGAAAAATCTTTGACCACGAGCACACCAATCAACGCAGACATACAAGAATAATAGGGAATGATCTAGAAGCATCCAAGAATATTGGGAACTAACAGAGAAGCATCCACAACAACTGATACTACCATAATCACACAAAATTCACTCAGGAACACTCACAGAGAGCACAAAAACACTGTTAGACTGCAACACGATCAAATCTTCATGTAGACCTCTAAAACTTTCGGTAGATGAACTAGATACTCTCACCAATAAACCCTTTAGTCCACAGTAGCTGATCTTCAATGTACAGAACAAAATTTCTTCATGACCTACATAGTTTCACTAGCAACAAGCAACTTTGTAACTCTCTCTTCAACAATTTTCTCAATATCCCCAACATATACAGTCCTTCAATACAATGATGCTAATAGTATTGACATTAATGACAACCACATATCAACAACACATCCACAACATCCAACAATCTCCCCCTTTGGCATTGATGGCAACACATGATGTGAAAAATACCATCAACACAACTACACTAACTCCCCCTTAGATTCAAACTCTTCTCCTTAATTGTTCTTCTCCTCAAAAGGATTTTTCACATTACTCTTCTCCCCCTTTGACATGAATGGAAAAGGTAACCATTAACTTTCCATATACACATTATGAACCACATATCTAAACATCTGACTACTCCCCTTGAGTAGTATCCAAAGAAGCATCAATCCAGATCAAAATATAGCAATGAAGCTCTCAGATTGATGCAAGTAAATGCATCTTTCTAGTTCTTATCAGGAGGGGTAATCACCCCTAGCAATCCTCTTAGATAATCAAAAGTATCCTTCGACAATGGCTTAGTAAAGATGTCTACAATCTACTCTTTGGTAGGTACATACTCCAATCTGACTTCTTTCTCATTCACTTTCTCCCTCAAGAAGTGAAACTTATTTGATATATGTTTAGTCTTAGAGTGTAGCACCAGATTCTTTGAGATGTTTACTGCACTTGAATTCTCACAATATATGGAAATAGGGTCTTCATATACTACCTTGATATCTTTCAACATTTGTTTCATCCACATCACTTGAGTACAATTATTTGCAGTAGCAATATATTTTGCCTCAACAATAGATAGAGAAATGAAATTCCACACTTTTGCTCAAGCAAGACACTAGCTTCTTCCCTAGGAAGAAAGTACCACCACTAGTAATTTTCTTGTTGTCTACATCTCCAGCACAATCTGCATCAGTATATGCACCTAGAGTGAGATCATCATCCTTTGGATACCAAAGTCCAAAGTTAGTTGTTCCTTTTAGATATCTAAAGATTCTCTTAACAATAGTCATATGTGATTCTTTTGGATCAGCCTGAAATCTAGCAACCATACACACAACATTCATAATATTTGGTCTAGTCTAAGTCAAATAGATCAATCCACCAATCATTGACCTGCATCTAGTTTGATTCACCTTAGGAGAATCATCATTTTGTGTTAACTTTCATCCAGTTACCATGGGAGTACCAACAGGATTTGATTCTTCCATCCCAAATTTCTTTAGCAGCTCTCTTACATATTTGGACTGAGCTATGAAAATTCCTTTGTCTAATTGGGTAACTTGCAATCCTAAAAATAACTTCATTTCTCCAATCATACTCATCTCAAATTCACCCTTCATCTCATCAAAAAACTTCATACATAGATCATCATATCCTCCAAAAATAATGTCATCAACAAAAACTTCTATAATTAACTCTATCATGATCCAACTTAAAAAGTATAAATTGTTGTTAGCAGTACCTTTATTGAATCCAAGCTTCAATAAGTATTTATCTAATCTAGCATACTAGGCTCTGGGGGCTTGCTTAAGTCCACATAGAGATTTCTTTAATGTGTAGACCATATCTTCCTTGTCAGTCAGCTAAAATCCATCTGACTATTCAATGTATAGTTCTTCTTCTAGTTCTCCATTCAGAAATGCTGACTTCACATCCATTTGATAGACTTTATAGTTCCTATATGCAGCATAAGCAAGAAATAATCTAACAACTTCAATTCTGGCAACAGGGAAAAAGTTTCTTCAAAATCAATACCTTCCATTTGAGAATACCCTTTACATACCAGTCTTGCTTTGTTCTGGACCACTTCACCTTATTCATTCAACTTGTTTTGAAACACCCATTTACTACGGATAACATTCTTGTCTTTAGGTTTGGGAAAAAGTGTCCATGTGTCATTCTTTTCAATTTGTGTTAGCTCTTCCTTCATAGAATTCATCCAGTGTTCATCTTGACAGACTTTAGTAACATCTTTAGGTTCAATCTTGGAAATTAGGCAATATTATTTTGCAATATTTATTCTAGTTTGTACACCTTTATTCTTATCTCCTATAATCTAATTTTCAGAATGATTAAGCTTTACATACCTTGGAAATTTGGGACTTTCTCGAGCTTTTGATTCTTCTGATCTTTTTTCTACACTTGCACTTGTGTCTATTTCCTAACATACTAGATTTACTAAAATAAATTGAGGTTGCTTTATCGAAACATATGGAATAATTTGAAGTTGGTTTTGTGTCTGAGAATTCTTCCCTTGTCTTGTATTGTCTTCATCTGAATCGTATCCACAATATCTAGATAACTTAGCAGAGTCCTCATCTACTCTGACATTTTCACTCTCAACCATTTTTCTTAGTCTTCTATTAAAGCATCTGTAAGCCTTTCTCTTAGTAGAGTAACCTAGGAAAATACCTTCATCACTTTTTGCATCAAACTTACCTATGTCATCATCTCTCTTGATATAACACTTGCTTCCAAAGATCTTGAAATATTTAATAGTAGGCTTAAATAACCAAACCATAGCTCAAAAGGGGTCTTACTAGAATTACCATTAACATTTACCTGGTTCAAAGTATACACAATAGTGCTTATAGCTTCACTCCAATAGATCTGTGGCACATTTCCTTCTATCATCATCATTCTGGAAGCATCCAATTTTTTTCTATTCTTCCTTTCTTCTACTCCATTTTATTGAGGGGTCCAGGGAGTAGAAATCTATCTTCTAATTCCATGCTCTTCACAAAAAGAATTAAACTCCTTGGAGGTGAACTCACCACCTCTATTAGATCTCAGACATTTGATTTTCAGACCTTTCTCATTTTCTGCCATAGCCTTGAAACTTTTGAGTTTCTCTAGTGCTTCACACTTTTCTCTTAAGAAAGAAACCCATATCATTCTAGAATAATCATCAATAATCAACATAAAGTACCTTTCTCCATGAATACTTCTGAATTTGGAGGGACCACAAAGATCAATATGTAGCAGCTTTAGTAAACTATTCATATGAAACTATTTGCTCTAGAAGGAGACTCTAGTCTGTTTACCCATCTGACACTCATTACAAATTGTGTTAGTAGGCTTCACTAACTTAGGTAGATCTCTTACTGCTTGAGTGGAACTTACTTTGAAAATGTTATCAAAATTCACATGAAAGAACCTCCTATGCCACAACCAACTTTCATCTACTTGAGAAATTAAGAAACTCTCACTAGTAGTATTTAGGTGAAAGATATTACCTTCTATCTTTTTACCTATAGAAATCATATTACCAGAACTTCCACGTATCCTGCATCTTTCATTTTTGAACTGAAGATCATAGCCCTTGTCCACCATCTGTCCAACACTCAACAGGTTGTGCTTTAATTCTTCAACATAAAGGACATCATCAGTGTTGTGCTTACCACCAAGACAAATAGATCCTCTGCCATGAATCACACAACATTTTTGTCTCCAAATCTTACAACCCCACCGTCATACTTTTCTAGACTTACAAATTTTGTTTTATCACTAGTCATATGATGTGAGCACCCATTGTTAATCACTGACTCATCCTTTTCTTCAATTCAGGTTGCAAGAGCTTTCTCATCTTTAGCAGATTTAGTAGCAACCAAACCATTTTCCTTGATAGCATGGAACACCCATTCATCCTCATTTCCATCACCAGTTACTCCTTCAGCATAATAACATTTCTTTTGGAATCTAGACTTGTTGGGCTTAGATCTAGGGACTCTTTCAGGACATCTTGATGCAAAATGACCTATTTTACTAGAAGAAAACCATTTAATAGGCAATACACCTTCATACTTACCTTTTCCTCTACCTTCTTTCTTTACAATCAGTGCTTCCAATTATTGTACCTCTCTTTCTTTATCTTCAAGTTGTTTCAATTCTTCATCATACTTGGATATCTTTCTGGACCACTCTCCTAGATCATATCTTTTATTGTTTCTCTTGGACACAGTAGCCTTAAATGAAGATTCAGTCTTTAGAATAGGTTCACCAAATTCACTTAATTCAAAAGCAACAAGCTTACCAATCAACATATCTCTTGTCATATTTGTCATTGATTTGAGTTCTTCAATAGAATGAGCCTTCACTTTGTAGGAGGCAAGGATTTGAGTATCTTAGCCACAATTTCATCCTCTTCTAGGGAACCACTGACACATCTAATACCCATCACTATCTCATTTACTCTTTGCATAAAAGAAGTGTTATTTTCATCTTCACCCATCTTTAGATTCTCATACTTTCCCTTCAATATTTATAGCTTATTAATCTTCACCCATGCATCTCCTTCATACAAAGTTTCTAGCTTTGTCCAAATCTCATGAGTTGTCTTTAGACCTATCACATTTTTCATCTTTTAGATTGCCAGAGCACTCACCAAAGCTTCAATAGCCCTAATATTATTTTGAACTTCTTTGATCTCATCAGTAGTGGAAGGACCATTTTGAGGAATAGTATATGGATTCTTTGTAATCTTCCAATAATCTTCACCAATACACCTTAGGTGACATTCCATCCTAACTTTTCATAGTAAGTAGTTAGTTCCATAAAATTTGGGATTTTGTTTCTTGTATGATGTTGTCTCAAATCACCTCAAAATTTTATACTTCTTCAAAGGAGCCTGCTCTGATACTAATTGTTGGAAAAAAAAGGATAGACAACTGAGAGTGGGGTGAATCATTTGTCATATAAATTTAAAAATTTCAAACTTTTACTTAACTTAATCTCAGATCTGGTGAATAAGCAATAAACCATAAGCAATCAACACATCAAAGACATAGAGAACACCAAGAATTTTATGTGGAAACCATGTTAGGTTAAAAACCATGGTGGATGCTAGTCCACACTATTATACCCTATTAAAAGTATAATGAAAATAATAAGGGGAATGCACATGCATTTAGGAACACTACCTAGAGCTCATTGCTCAAATAAAAAAGGAGCTCACTACCCAAAAATACAAAGTAGGATTAAATCTAGAGGGTATGAAATGAGAAAATAGCTTCTACACAAGCCTAATTACAATTCCAGTTAAGCACAAAAACTTCTTCACTCTTCACTTTGCACTCGAATGAATAGATTAATGTTCACACACTTGCACTCTCTTTGGATTTTCTATACACACTCTTGCACATACTCTCTCCTTTACTTCGCTCAAACAATCACTCTTATATATCTGCATCATGGATTGTACATCAAGAACTTAGTTAGCTAGAAAAATATAAAACATATTTACAATGTCGACCCAGATTTACAAAAGAATTTTTCAATGTGGATCTAAACACCATTGGCCAATACAATTATGTGACCCAAAATAAAATTCACGAGCATGCAAAACATTCAAATTTTTCTCTCCAAGTATCTATAACATGTTACCACCATCATGTTGTTTAGGAACATGAAAACTCGAACATGCACAAGAAAAATCTTTGACCACGAGCACACCAATCAACGTGGATGTACAAGAATAGTAGAGAATAATCTAGAAGCATCCAAGAGTACCAAGAACTAATATAGAAGCATCCACAATGATTGAGATTACCAAAATCACACAAACTTCACTCAAGAACACTAACAAAGACCACAAAAACACTGTCAGACCACAAAATGATCAAATATTCATGCAGGCCTTTAAAAATTCTAGTAGATGAACTAGATATCTCACCAATAAACCCTTTAGTCCACAACAGCTAATCTTCAACGTACAAAACAAAATGTATTCATGACCTACATAGTTCCATTGGCAATAGGCAACTCTGTAACTCTCTCTTCAACAATTTTCCCAATATCCTTGACATATACAGTCCTTCAATAAAATGATGCTAATAGTGTTGACATCAATGAAAACCACATATCAGCAACACATCCACAACATCCAACAAAAATATCCTAGATATTACATATGAGATGTTTCCTTCTGATGGACATATAGATGATCTTCATTCAAGTCAAAAGTCTTATATTCTTGACACCACCACCAATGATGAATCAATGATAAAATTCATAGATAGTCAATGTGACCTTCAAACCATAGATCGAGAAGTAGATTCATACAAGGACTGTAAATCACAAGTATCCATTGGAGAGTAATTAGAATCTGCATCTACCATTTTTGAGGATTCTTAGCAGCAAAATGAAGAGAAAGTAACATTACACATTCTTGAAAAGTCATATTCAGTAGCCATCTATTAGTGGATGCATTATCAAGGCAAAGGGCTAGGCTTAGATAAACATGGTATCTTGGAATCGAAAAAGATAGTAAATAATCACAAGCAACAAGTAAATGGTGTTTCAAAAATATTAAAATAAAATCATTATAGTGACACCTCCACAATGTTGGGAGTAACTTTATCTAGTCTAAATATCAACATGGGGAGCCATTCACATTATTTTCCATCCTTCTAACCTCAATTGTGATGAGGGTTGGAGTCTTAGTACTACCTGGCAGCCCTTGTTATCCAACCTTCATAACCATGTTCATTCCTAGCCTGGTTGTTCTCCTTGTCTCTTTGTTGGGTCCTCTTCCCATGTTTGTTCCTCCCACCCCCTCCTTCCTTGGGTCTTCGTGACTTCTTCCTCCCCTTTTTCTTCCTCGTTATTTTTTTATCTTTCCTTCATTTGTTTTCTTCTTTTTCTTTTTCTTATTTCTCCTCAATTTTATTTTTATACTCTTATTTTTTCTAAGTTATGTAGTCTTTTCCTTTTGTTATTTTTAGTCTTATTAATTTTTTTTTTGTCCTTTCATTTTCATTTATTCTAGCCCTTTGCTTTTGTGTTTTTATGTTTTTTGAATTTATTTTATTTTCTCATATATATATAATTAGTTTTATTTATTTATTTATTTCTCTTTGTTCCATTTATTCTCATTTATTTTAGCCTTTTTCTTTTGTCTTTTTGTTTTTAGATTTTAATTTATTTTCATTTATATATATGTATATATATGTATACATATATATACATATATATACTTATACACATATTTAATTTTATTTTATGTGTATATATACACATTTATTTATTTTCTTTGTGCTTTTTTGTTATTCCTTATCTTCATTATTTTCTTTATATTTATATATCTATTTTTTCATATCTTTAGTTTTCTCTTTATTTCTTCATTTATAGATTTATTTTTGTCCATTTTTCTCATTTTTCTTTTTGTCTCTTTTGATTTCTTATATATATGTTGGGTGGTGAAGCCCAAATATTCTATTTTAGTTGGTAGTTTCTCTCACGGTTGCCTTCTTTGTAATGACTTATTTTTGACATGTGTTCGCTAATTTAGAAGTTGTCTATTTTGATGGATTTTTACCATTTTGGAGATGAGACAAAAATTATAAAGTTGTTGTTTGAATGCATAATGTGATTTGAGAATTAATAAAAGTGATAATCCATGTTGAAAGTGGATGTAGTCTTTTAAGATGAACTACTATAAATCTTGGTGTTTCTTTGTTTGTGTTTGGTTTTATAATTCTGGTTTAATTTTCTGTTTTCTTTTTTTTCTACGAATCTTTTTAGCAATTGGTATCAAAACTTTGGTTAGAAAGTTGTTTTGGAAATCTTGAAGAATTTCTAGAAAAATGGATATGGAAGCTTTGGATGGATTGGGCTTGAGCTCTCATGCATTGGTCATGTGGCCATGAAGAGAGTTTTCATGAAGTGGGAGATGAAGTGGGAGCTATTCATTAGATGTTTTTGCATGAATCAAATGATGAAGTTCATTCTATTATTGAGGAGTTTCTTGGCATGATGGAATCAGACAGTGACATTGAGCTAGATGAAACTATGCGGATGGAAGTAGATGAATCTCATGTTGTTGTTCCTAATTCCCTGAGCACTACCCAGGTGAGGTATATGTAGGAAAGGCCTCTGCAGGATTTGGGAGGTGAGGATTTTGACATGTTCAAAGAATCAAAAATCCTAGAGAGGCTGAAGGAAATAGAGGATACATTAGCAATAGATGTTGATGTGAAAGCTACAATGAAACATCATGTACATTGGTGAGATGGCTAGATAAATAAAAAGTATTTGGCTATAAAGGATAAGGATTCTGGGTTCGGAGTTGAATTTGAATCAGAAGAGTTTTTAGAAGATCTCAAGATTGAGCTTAGATCACTTCTTGAACGCACAGGTGATGCACAACATAGGAAATCCATCATGGAGGAGTTGCAAAAGAGGGAAAAGGAAGATAAGAGTGGTAAGTTTGTAAAGGACCTAATATTTCTCCTCTATAATATGGTTTTTCTCACTTGTAACTTCTGCCTCGATGATCCAAATGCCTTTGCTTCTGGAATTCATAGGATGAAGCAGGGTTTGAAAATTTATGAAGAAAAAGATGTGCAAGAGAAATCCAAGGAGGCTTTGCACTGCAAGGAATGGCTCCATAAGGCCTTAGTGGAGGAAATCTGTTTAACGGACCTTATGATGGAAGATGATATAGATAACTTTGAGGAATAAGGGAATGGTGAGTCCATGGCAGAAGATAACTTGGTTGTGGACAACAATGTGCTGAGATTTGTGTTTCCATCTAGAGAGAGCCGCAAGGATTTGAGTAGCAGCCATGAAGATTACTTGTCCACCAAGTCTTCAGGGAAAAGTCACATGGAAGGAGATGAATCTCAATTAGATTTAATGTCTATGTCTAGTGATGAATTCAACAACATTGCTCTGTCAAAACTTCATGACCATTTAGATTGGCTCAATGATGTCCACAATGGTGACCCTATGCAAATTAGTGATACCCAGTTGCAAATTATTGGGAGAAGGAAAACTAGGATTTCTAGATTTTTGGAAAGGCAAGAACAAGCATTGGAGAAAGAAATTGAAATTCCTGAAGATCTTAATGTTTTCATATAGTTGTTGTACCTAGCAAACAAAGGGGATGTGGAAGGCATAAAAGCATTACTTGACGTCGAGGCAGATGTAAATTCCATGGATTTCGATAGTCAGATGACCCTCCATGTGGCCACTTGTGAGGGGTAGAAGGTGTCGTCTCTCTACTACTTAGCAGGGGTGCTAACATCAATTGTAAAGATCAATGGGGAAGCACACCACTTGTAGATGCTAGACATTATAAAAACTTAGATGTGTGCGAGATTTTGGAGGAAAAAGGAGCAATTTCACAAACACCTCCCATGCATGTTACAAATGCTCATGAAATTCCAGAATATGATGTTGATCCCCAAGTGAGGGTGGGCACAGTTTGTACTAGAGATAATGTGGTAGAATGGGAGCGTTTGAGAGTTTTTATACCCAAAAATCTATGTATTGAAAAATTAGGGCCGATAGGTCATGCCGATGGAGGAATTGATACAAAAATAAACTTGGTTTGTGATGCCAACGCATCTATTGTTGGGAAATTTATGACCAGAAAAGTGTTTATGGCTTGGGTAGGTTTATGTTTTCAAGAGATTACAAGAAATTTGGTTAATTATGCTTCCCTGTTTAATGGTTTGGTGGGTTACTGTTCAAGCCAGTAGCTAGAGGACATGATTGGGGCCTTGTAGAAGTACCTTCCATCAAATAAGGAAGATGAAGAAGGGTCTTTTCCATTTGTTGATGTGTTTCAAATTGTGAAGGGGAAGGTGAAGGTAGTGAGGTCGCAGTACAAGGTTTATGTTGAAAACATAGCTCGAAGGTGTCACCTAGGCTGGAGTGGTTGTGGAGATAGACATCTCCAGATTTTTCCTATTTTTTTCTTTATCTTCCTTATCTACAACGCAACGCACTTGCCAAGTTTGAAAATTTTCCTTTTTAGCAAAAAAACTTTTCTTTGTTTTCTTCGTTAATCTCTACTCCACCATAGGTGATGAGAGGTTATAAAAAGGAGATCAATGTGAGTGTTTGCAATATATAGATGACTTCTTTTTTGTAGGAATGACACAAGACAAAGGGAGATTGCAATGAACATAAGAAGTTCAATATTATCCAAGTTTGCAGTTTCGTTTTGGATGTGAAGTTCTGACAGTTATTGTAAATTTATTCTTTTCTGCTATTAGAAAATCTCTCTCTTTGAATGTTTGTTTTTCCCCAGAGTTAGGAGTTTTCTAGGATAAATCATTGTGTCAAAGTGTGATTGGTTTTTCTCTGCATTTAGTATTTTAGTGAATGGTGTTGTGCATACTTTAGTTCTTTGTTTTAGTCATTTGATTCTATTATTCAAAATTTTGAGATTAAATAATAGTGAATTTATTGCTAGGTTTCACAACGCCAATAAGGGAGACATATTTTTCACATGGTATCATAGCTAATACTCTAAAAGATAAAACTAGGGTTTAATCACACAAGTGCAAGTTTCAATTTTCTTTTTGTGTCCAGGGGAGGTTTATGTTCAAGGGTTTTAGCAATGGCAGCAGCTGGATTAAGAGATTCAGATAGACTTGAGGGGGCTTCAAACTTTGGCTTGTGGAAAGCAAGAATTCTTCTGTTACTAGAGGAGAATGGTCTGAAGGAATATGCAACCACTACCATTTCTGTTCCAAAAGATGCTACACTACTAGTGACCTACCAGAAAGAAGATGCCAAAGTTAGACGCATCATTATGGATGGGGTCAAGGATCGCCTTGTTCCTCATATTGCAGATTTAGACACCTCCAAAAAGATGTATGATGCCATACTCAACCTGTACCAGAGTTCTAATTTGAACAGGCAGTTGATTCTCAGGGATAAGTTGAGAAACACCAGAATGAAGAAAGGGGAGAACGTTGTGGACTACCTTACCAGGATCAGAATGGTAAAAGATGAACTGGTAACTGTCGAGGTAGCAATACTAGATGATGAGGTTGTCAGGATTTCATTGGAAGGATTCACAAAAGATTGGGACATCTTTGTCAAAGTTGTATTCGGACGACAAGATATTCTTAATTGGGATTGTTTGTGGACTGATTTCACTTAGGAAGAGTTACGAATGAGTTATGTTAATGGAGGTAGAAGCAGTGGTCATAAGGGTGAGGTGGAAGAGAATGTTTCTCTTGCTAGCAAAGGAAAAGCTAAGAAAGGCTCAAGTAGTGAGTCTACCTCAAAAGGAGACAAGAAGAAAAAGAAATACCTGAGTAAAATTAAATGTTATGGTTATGATTAACTAGGACATTATGTCAGTCAATGTTCGAATCAGAAGAAAGGAGACAAGAAGAAGAAGCAGACAACAACTTTAGCGGATGTTGATGAGCTATCCTCTAGACTAGATAATGAGTTTGCTCTTCTAAAATGCTTATCTAGATCAAGCACTATAGGGGTCCGGTATATTGACAGTGGTGAGTCATGCCATATGACAAGAGTTAGAGAAAAATTCTCCAACTACAAAGTAGAAGAAATAGGCTTCTAGATAAAAATGGGAAACAAGTCCACATGCACTCTAGTTGGGAGAGGGACTGTTTCATTTTAGAGGGAGTCAAGCAGTGATATTAAGATCATAGATGTATTGCATGTGCCAGGGATGTACATGAATCTAATTTTAGTATCTTCCCTTGAAGAAAAAGGGTACAACACACTCTTTCAAGGACATAAGGTGTATTTAAAACACAAGGACTAGAAGAAGGCAAAGCAGATTGGAGTTAGAAGTGACAATTTATACATATTGTAGTTTGAAACTGCAAAGGAACTAGTGAGCAATAATAGCAGCAGGGAAATAAGAGAGCTATGGCATAGACGGATGGGACATATACACCATGGGGCATTGAAATTGCTTAGAGAAAATGTGATAGGAATTCCAGAGTTGAGTGTAGAGCATGGTGACACATGTAAAGGGTGTGCGCTTTGGAAATTTTCAAAGGAGGGCTTTCCTAGAAGTGATGGTAGAGGTACAGGTGTTCTTGACTTGATACATTCTGATATTTGTGGTCCCATGTCTGCTCATTCTTTGAGGGGTTATGAGTATTATGTAACCTTCATTGATTATTTCTCTAGGAAGACCAGGATATATTTCTTGAAGGCCAAAGATGAGGTCTTCAGTCACGATGATGAAGGTGAGGTAGTGAAACAGAAAACCCAAGGCCGAGGTAAATGGAGGAGAATCAGGCATCTCCAAGGAAACCTTACGATCTAAAAATCTAGAGGTGGCTTAAAGAAGAGAAACATCGACAATACCAAGCATAGCTTGCATGGCAAAAGAATGAGGAGACTGCAAGAAGATTGGTTGTAGGGGGAGAAGGTATAGGAGATGGATTTATTAATAAGGTTTTAGAAACTTTCAAGCAAATGCAATTTGGCAGGTGTAAAGCCCGATTGTTCAACCTTAGCCAACCTTCTAACTACCTGCGCCAAAACAAAGCAAGAAGGATAGAGAAATTTAAAGAAATACCAGGACACAGTTGAATTAATGGCCAAAATGGTATATGTTTTTTGTGTATGAGAAAAAACCTCATTGACGACATATAAAATCTACACAAAGTGAAGGATGCCATAATTCCAAACTTAATGTGCGCGTTATAAGAAACATGGCAGCAGTAATTTTAGTTTAATAAACATACTCTAAAACCATCGGTGAAACCTTAATTTCAATTACAGTTCACCAATTTAGAGAAGTGGAGGATCAATACCAGGGAAGAAGAGTTTGGAGGAGCGAATGCCATCTTCCTTGTTACAGTTGATAGAACTCATAACATACCTATAACGAATGCCTCATTCGTAGCCTGTGGTGAAGGAGGCAAGTATTGTGAATAGAGTGGAGGCCATGGTTACTTCTACAAAAGGCCGCAAAATGTTGTGTGAAGGTTTGGGGGAATCATTCACCACGGGATACGAATGAGGCATTCGTTACAGGTATGTTATGAGCTCTATCAGCTATAACAAGGAAGATGGCATTCACTCCTCCAAACTCTTCTTCCCTGGTATTGATCCTCCACTTCTCTAAAATGGTGAACTGTAGTTGGAATTAAGGTTTCACTGATGGTTTTAGAGTATGTTTATTAAACTAAAATTATTGCTGCCATGTTTTTTATAACGCACACATTAAGTTTGGCATTATGGCATCCTTCACTTTGTGTAGATTTTATATGTCGTCAATGAGGTTTTTTCTCATACACAAAAGAAATATACCATTTTTGCCATTAATTCAACCGTGTCCTAGTATTTCTTTAAATTTATCTATCCTTCTTGCTTTGTTTTGGCACAGGTAGTTAGAAGGTTGGCTAAGGTTGAACAATTAGGCTTTACACCTACCAAATTGCATTTTCTTGAAAGTTTCTAAAACCTTATTAATAAATCCATCTCCTGTACCTTCGCCCCCTATAGCCAATCTTCTTGTAGTCTACTCATTCTTTTGCCATGCAAGCTATGCTTGGTATTGTCGGTGCTGCTCTTCTTTAAGCCACCTCTAGATTTTTAGATCATAAGGTTTCCTTGGAGATGCTTGATTCTCCTCCATTTACCTTGGCCTTGGGTTTTCTATTTCACTGCCTCACCTTCATCATCGTTGTCAAATGAGTATGCAACATCAGAGTATAACTTGGAGCTAACCCCAGTTGCATTTTTTGGCCCTTTATCCTTAGCAACCACAGTGTTAGCATGGAGTGATGAATAACTCTTGTTTTTTTGGGTTACCAGTATGCAACTACAAATAATCTCCCTGAGATCATTCGCAACCTATCTCAGCAGCAACACTAGAACACAAAAGACTGTGGAGGCGTAAATATCCCTCCTAATTCTTTTGACAACCTGTCACATCTGCAGTACTTGAAAATAGAATGCTGTAGAGGTTTAAATAATCTCTTTGACTCCATTGTCAACCTGTCTCAGCTGCAGCGCTTGGACAGAACAAGAAGTTAAAAAGTTTTAAATAACCTCCCTGGTTCATTGGCATTACACCCGCCAATTGCATTTGCTTGAAAGTTTCTAAAGCTATAGAAACCATTCAAATCACACAAATATATGTGGTTCAGCCATAGCCTACGTCCACGGAGAAGGGAGAGAGATTGATATTATTCATAGTTGTGTATCAGAAGATTACAACACCCCTGCATATAAATAGATACAACAGCCTTTAATTAGAAGGAAAGTATTAGGATGAATCCCACAAGGATTAGAACGAATCCCACAATTTATGCTTTCTCCAGCACAGCTAGATATATACAAATCCCGTAAATCTCTCTCTCTTCTCCAACACTCCCCCTCAAGTTGGTGCGAAAATGTCAATAGAGCCCAACTTGGACAATACTTCTTGAAACTTGAGAGCTGGAAGACCTTTTGTAAATATATCCGCCAATTGATGGGTTGTAGGGACAAAGGTTATGTGGATGCCATTAGCTTGCACATTCTCTCGAACAAAATGGCAGTCAACTTCAATATGTTTAGTGCGCTCATGAAACACTGGATTTGAAGCGATATGCATAGCATCCTAATTATCACAGAATAATTGAGTTGGTAGAGAGGAACCATAGCCAAGGTCCTGCAACAGAGCTCGAAGCCATATAATTTCACTGGTAGTTGATGCCATCACTCTATATTCTGCTTCAGCACTTGAACGAGCAACAACACTCTATTTTTTACTTTTCCAGGTGACCAAGTTACCTCCAACAAAGGTACAATATCCAGTTGTAGACCTTCGATCAATGGGAGATCCTGCCCAATCAACATCAATATAGGTAGTAATAGAATTATGACCAGTCTTATGCATCCATATACCTCTGCCTGGGGATCCTTTCGGATACGGTAAAATTCTGGTGATGGCCTGCATATGTTGAGCCTTGGGAGCATGCATAAAATGACTTACCAAACTCACTGCATAAGAAAGATCAGGTCGAGTAATGGTTAAATAGATTGACCTACCGACCAACCTTTGAAACTGACCAATATCAGACAACAATGAACCAGTATCATCCAATTTTCCTCCGCTATCTGTTGGTGTATCTGATGGTTTGATTCCCAATTTACCAGTTTCTTGTAACAAATCCAACACATACTTTCATTGATTAAGAAAGATGTCATTTTTTGAGTAGGAAACTTCTAATCCTAGAAAGTACTTCAAAGTTCCTAAATCTTTAATGGAAAATCTATTGTGTAGCAGAATTTTTAGCTTAGAAATTGCATTTTGATCATCACCAGTAATGACTATATCATCAACATAAATCAGCACAACAACAATACCAGAGTTACTTCTTTTAACAAACAGAGAAGGATCTGCATTACTTTGTTTCAGCCCATTCAACATAAGGAAAGAACTAAGCTTAGCATACCAGGCCCATGGAGATTGTTTAAGCCCTTAGATTTCCTTTTTTAATTTACACACTAAACCAAACTTGGCCTCTTGCGGATGCCCAGGTGGGATGCTCATGTAAACTTATTCTTTAAGGTCACCGTGCAAGAATGCATTTTTCACATCCATTTGAAACAATTTCCAATCTTGATTGACGGCAAGGGAAATGAGGACCCAGAATGTGTTCATCTTTGCAACAGGCGTACAATTTTCTTGGTAATATACGCCATATGTTTGTGTGAATCCTCTAGCAACAAGTCTGGCCTTATGTCGTTCTAAGGAACCATCACTATTGTATTTATTTTTGTACACCCAATGACATCTGACAGTTTTCCTTCCTGGAGATAGCTTAACAATCTCCCATGTGTTATTGTCATCTAGAGCTTGTAGCTCATCTTGCATAGACTTCCTCCAAACTGCAATGGAGTTAGCTTCTCTAAAAGTCTTAGGTTCTTGATTATGATCAACAGTACTCAAGAAAGCTAGGTGATCCTGTATAGGATAAGATGTAGCATGATAAGTGAAGAAATCTTTCATCCACTCTGGAGGATGAGTTGCTCTACTCGATCGTCGAGTAGCTTGAGGAGATGTGGGGATCGGTGTTGCTTCAGGAACTTCTGCATCGTGATCAGGAACAACATCCTCATTGGTAATGGTAGGAAGCAGAACTGGGTGAGACACAGACTCCCCCTGTGATCGACTCCCAGATTCAACACAAGCTTGAAAAAAAGATTCAGACTCCACAAAATGGACATCACGTGAAACAACAATTTTATGAGTGATAGGATCATAACATATGTACCCTTTCTTAGTGGAAGAATACCAAAAAAATACACACTGAATAGAACAAGCTTCTAACTTATCTCTATGTATTGCTTGCAGGTGCACATAACAGACACATCCAAATACCCTCAAGTGTGAGATGTTAGGTGTCCTATTTCTGAGTATTTCCAATGGTGACCTGAACTTAATAACACAACTGGGGAGACAGTGGATCAAATATGTAGCAGTCAATACACCATGAGACCAATATTGTTTTGGGACCTTTGTTTGAAACATAAGGGCCCGTGTAGTTTCAAGGATGTGTCGATTCTTTCTTTCAGCCACCCCATTTTGTTGTGGAGTGCCGACACAACTTGTTTGATGAATAATGCCTTGGCTTTGAAGATATTCTAAAAAAGATCCTTTAACATATTCGGTACCATTATCAGACCTAAAAGTTTTTATTTTAGCACTAAACTGATTAAACACCATAGTATGAAAATCTTTGAAAATAGAAGTCACTTCAATTTTTGATTTTAACAAGTATAACCAGGTAGCACGAGAAAAATCATCAATGAACAACACAAAATATTTATATCCATCATAAGAATCAATAGGCATAGGTCCCCATAAGTCAGAGTGAACTAATTCAAACAACTCAGTAGACATAGAAGATGAATTGACAAAAGGTAAACGCGTTTGTTTAGAAAACTGACAAACATCATAGACATCAGAATCAACAGAAGCAGAGGGACAAAGTCTTGACAAGATACGGTTGGATGGATGTCCAAGCCGTTTATGTAAAGTGTGACTTTCAATTACACCACTGGCATGATACACCTTATTGAGGGAGTTTAGAAAATAAAGTCCATGTGAGTATGTTCCTTTACCAATCGTCTTCTTCGACTTTTGATCCTGAAAGATGATAGATGTTAGAGAAAATATGACATCACAATTTAAAGAATTAGTAATTTTTCCAACAGACATAAGTTGAACAGGGAAGGATGGAACAACCAGAGCATCAAATGTAGCATTATCAGGAAAGAAACTAATTTTACCACTTCCTAAGGCTGAAACAGTAGTTCCATTTGCAACAAATATATCATGCTTATCAGTTTTCAGAATAAAATTGGTTATTGAAGAAGGACTATTGGCCATATGATCTGTAGCTCTAGAATCAATAATCCAGGAATTAATTTTGGAATTGGAAGTAAGATAACCATGAAAGTTACCTAACAAGTGAGAGGAAGTGGATGGACTGTTGCCAGAAGAGACAGTCTTACTGAGTTGTTGAAGAAGATGACCCAACTGATTGATTGAAAAAGAAGTTTCGGCTACAGTAGCATGATCCTTCTGACCCTTATATTCAGATTTGAGATGAGGATGTAATTCCCAGCAGCGATCCTTGGTATGCCCAGTTTTCTTGCAATGATCACATTGATAGGGTTCCTTCTTACCCTTGTAGCGAGAAACATTCCTGTTTTTGTCATAAAAATGAGGCTTTCTTTTATCATCCTTTTCGGCCAAAAGGACATGAGATTCAATCTTCTCCGTTGAAGTTTTGGATTCTGAGCTCATAGTCTTTCTTCGAGTTTCCTCTCACTGAATAATAGCACAAACACCAGCGAGGGTGGGCAATGTGGCATCCATCAGAAGATTGCGCCTTATGTATTCATACTCAGGCTTTAGACTATGAAGATGTGAGAAAATTTTATCCTCCTCAGCTCATTTCAAAAGAGTTTGAGCATCAGTGGTATGTGGACGATACAAGTTCAATTCGTCCCACAATTTTTTTAGATTCCCAAGATGTTCACTAAAGGTTTTTTCACCTTGTTGGGCTGCAGCAATTTCACGAGTGAGTTCAAAAATACGGGCAGCATTATTTTGGTTCCCATATAATTCAGCAATGGAATCCCACAGTTCTTTTGCTGAATTAGAAAAAGTGAAAATTTCAGCAATATGAGTTTCCATTGAATTGAGTAACCATGATCGAACAAGTTGATCATTGGATATCCAATCCTCATATCCCGATTTAGTAGTTTGAGGACACTGTTTATCACTGTTAACGAAACCAAATTTTTTCTTGCCACCAAGCGACAAAGTAACAGCTCTAGACCATGCTACATAATTGATACCATTTAATAGAACTGATGAAAGTCTCCAACTAGGATTCGAATCGAACTCAGCCATGAAAAAAATTGCGAGGAAGACGCAAAAACACTTACAAGATTTCTGAAAAAAACACCAGATTGCAAGAAGGGATTTTCTGCTCAAACTAGACTTTTGTTTTATAGCTGGCCACGGTTGACTTCACAAGCCCCAGACCTTTTGTGAGGCGCTTCTGGCTCTAGCTCCAGTAGCTCTCAAGCTTGCCACAGAAGCTTAACTTTGATTTCAGTGAATCTCCACGCCTTTGATTCCAGCGAATCTCCACGCCAGATCCTTTAATTAATAGGACCCCCCAAGAAATATGAATTACTGCTTAGTGCTTTCAATAAGAGGATGGATGAGGCTCTTGTGGAAGAGATCAGCGGCAGAAAAGGGTTTTATGTTTGCAGAAAAACCAAAAAAATGCCACACAGAGCAAGATCGCAGGTCTAAGAGGCCAGATCGCGTAAAAAATAGCTCAAAAATAAGCAAAAAATAGCTGCCACACCCTTGATTCGGCTCAGGAACAAACATAGTGATCTGGCAAGATCAAAAAATGCGAATTGAGTTTCAGATCTGGCAGGATCACGAAAAAATGCGAATCAAACAGAGTCTCCTGTGACGAAATCAGACTAAGACCTGCTCTGATACCATATAGAAACCATTCAAATCACACAAATATATGTGGTTCAGCCATAGCCTACGTCCACGGAGAAGGGAGAGAGATTGATATTATTCATAGTTGTGTATCAGAAGATTACAACACCTCTGCATATAAAGAGATACAACAACCTTTAATTAGAAGGCAAGGATTAGGACGAATCCCACAAGGATTAGAACAAATCCCACAATTTATGCTTTCTCCAGCACAGCTAGATATATACAAATCCCGTAAATCTCTCTCTCTTCTCCAACAAAAGCCTTATCATTAAATCCATGTCTTGCAAATGTTTCCCTCCATGAGATGCCTGATGCTCCTCCCATTCACCTCGGCCTTGGGTTTTTGTTTCACTACCTCATCTTCATCATCATCATTACATGAGTATGCAACATAAATGTATACTTTGGAGCTAACCCCAGTTGCATTTTCGGGCCCTCTATCCTTAACAATCACAGTGTCAGCAAGGAGCGATGATTAATTCTATGTTTTGGAGTTATCAGTCTGCAACTGTAAATTCTGAAACCCAAGTGGTACTAAAATAAATAAATAAATAAATAAAATAAAATCCATTCTTGCCTTAACAATTTTGCATAATTCCACTTGCCATGTTTCCAGTCATTATTTTAGGGAAATCTGTACTCGGCCATATCGCTTTTTGTTGTGTTTTATTTTGCTCTAAAACAACTCTCACAGCTTGTCTATGCATCCATATTTTCTATACCTTTCTGCCAGGAAATTGATACTCGATATTTGATGAACCTTCTTTATCCTTATTGATTTGATGAATAATCATTCCCTGTTGCAAAACTCCCATTTTAGCATAGGCAATGGGGATGCTGGAAAAAGGCTGTGGTATTCAACTTTACGGCTGTTAATTTTAATTGCTTGAAAAGTCTTAATACCCTTTAAACAATTCATTATGTGCATATCTTGCAATCATTGCTTCCCTTTAGAGGCATGTTTTCAGATTTCCGCTTCCTCTATATGCATTATCCCTTCCCCATGAGTGGTGAAGCAAACATGATGTGGACTTTTAAAGTAACAAAAAAAAAATATATATATACCTATATTCAAAACAAGACGAGTGTAAAAACTCATCCTAAGCCACCACGTTTCCACTTCCTTTTTACGTGACTATACAAAATGCATTATATACTTAAATCTCTTAATTCTATTTTCAAATGGGAGGGGAAGAAAAGTTTATAGAAGACAAAAAGTAGAGGGAGAAAGTGGTATTTTTCTTTAATTAAAGAAATTAACTTTAGGAAAGTTCCATAAACTTATTCATGTGTTTATTTAAAGGAACTTTTAAAATAATCAAGCTCCCTAGTAAATTTTCTTAATAAAGATATTAGTAAATTAGTATAGTTAATAAAAAATGATAATGCATCTTAATTATTAATAATTTTATAATCAAGTTAATAAAATACTAATATTTTAAGGAATCATTTATGACGACTTAATTGTTTGATATAATTTATTTAGTCATGAACATATTAATTTTGTTAACAAGTAAAAAGGGGTAGTCTGTATTCAAAATATATGACATATTTAGTGTTAAATTGAAGTACCTATAATCATATATATGATTGAATTGTGTACTCTTATTAGGGATGTATTACATGTGTGAATTGAATTTTTATGGTGTGCCTAACATGCTTGTAAGCATTAGGATATAGACGCCTATAGGTAATAGAGTTGTATAACATGATAATAGGTTTGTTTTCATGTGCTAACCTTCGTAGTAAAGATCTTATTATGCTTCAATGGCTTGTAGATCCCCTATGAAGTTGGTTATTTAGAATAAATATTATTATAATTACTTATGTTGATTATGTGTACTTATGTATCAATGTGTAAAGAACACAATTTAATAAATTATGTAAGTGGTGGATTTATGTGAAATGTGATAATATTGCCTTTCAAGTTGCTTGATATTAGAAATTGATTGTTGTCATGTGGATGAAGTTGTGAGTTAGCTGAGAGTTCTTAATGGAGGTAGTTAGAGTGAACATTTGTGTTGAATTAAAAGCTTGGTTTTGTTTTGCGATTGGTCTATATTAAGTGGTTATTAGCTAGAGTGTAACTAATTGGATACCTTGTAAGGAGGATATTGAGCTTTCCCTTGGATGCTCTAATGGATGATTTACTGTTGGTAATTATGTTTGATGTTGTATTAAATT
>VDFB02193867.1:464430786-464519780 GCA_007258455.2 Sequoia sempervirens
TAGGTTTTGTAGGATGGATATTCATATGTCTTTTCCAAGCATTTTCTTGGTGGAGAACCCCTTTAAAGCTGAAAAAAGCCCCCTCCTAGGTCCTCCTCATTGAAAATTGACTCACCTTGTGAGGTTGTTATTCAATCCAATTAGGGCCCATAGGACATCCTTGAGTGATTAGTTGGAGAAAGAGGGACATTGTATGTCCATTTTCCCCTTCAATCATTTTGGTGAACCTGAATTCTTGAGCATTCATCTTCTAATTTGGAATTTATTAAAATTCTAGATCTAGGTTACTTTCAATCTTTCATTGCATCTTGCATTAGTGAAGGTGCATCTAGGGTTTGCATATTTAGTGAAATTGCATTTAGGGTTTCCTATATTTGCATTAGTGAAAGTGCATATAGGTTGCATTTTTACTTACTTTCATCATTTCATTACATTCACAAAAAAAATGAAAGGTGCATTGTTCATCATCTTAATTGCATTTAGAAACATTCTTATTGCATTCAAAATTGAAAAAAAAAAATTGCATTTTTAATATTGTATTCAATTGCTTGTTCCTAGTTACTTTTTATTGCACTCATTTTCACATTTTTTTGCTTCTAAATATTAGCATCTTGAATAGGCAATCTACAAACACTGTAGACAATCCAAAATTTACTATTTTTTTGAAAAAAACCTCTGCTAGGACTAGAATGCCCTTCCTTGTGTCTTTGTCCCTCTCAAGGTTTCTACCTTAGAAGTCTCTCTCTGTTGTTTATTGTCTATTTCACTCCTTGGAACTTCAAAATATCACCAGGAGGACCAAGACGCCCTTCCTGGCATCTTAGTCCTTGTTGAATTTGACTCTCTAGTTTTCAGGGTTTCAAATTGCTTTTCTGTGTTTCTGTGGGCTGCCTTCAATTTTCTGTTTCAATTTCTAGAATTGTTGTCACTAATACAAAAACAACAATATATGACTAAATAAACTACTAAAAATTGCATATAAATGACTAATTTTGGTCACGTGACCATTAGTAGTTTATTGCCAGTCATTTATAACGTGACCAAATTTATGACTAAACTATTTAAGTCATTTATCTAGTCATTAATTTAGTCATTAATTTAGTCATATATTTAGTCATTGATTGTTGTTAATTGATCATTTATTTAGTCATATATTTAATCATTAATTTAGTCATATATTTAGTCATTAATTTAGTCATATATCTAGTCACTAATTTACTCATATATTTAGTCATTAATTAAGTCATTATTTTAATAATTAATTTAGTCATTCTTATTTACTCGTTTCCATTAATCGGTAGTAAATATAGTCATGAAATGAATAATTTATTAAATACCATAAATTTTATAATGCAAAACTAACATAATATTAAACTTGAACTAAAACATAAAAACAAATCAAAATATTACATATATGAACAAGCTACAATATGCTAGAATTAAAAGATTGATTCAACATCACGATAAATAAAAAGTAATTTGCAATAAAAAATTTAATGCAAAATATATGAGTATATATATAAATATAATCAAAAATATCAAAGTTGTCGAAGAGTTTCCAACTCTTTCAAATACACCATGGTAATTAAGGTCCCAGAACAACACATTCAAAATAATGCATAAAGCAGCGAGCCAAGATTTCTAACAACTAGTACATGACAAACATGTTCAACTATGTCATTTTTTGTAAATATTTTAGTGGCCACCGTGTGAAGGTTCTCTCTTTCTCTTTTAGAAGAACAACTCTATCTATTTTGTCTTCATAAACAAGGGGTATGTTACTTGTGACCTTTAAAATGTTTACATTTGCATCTCTTGTTCCTTTCAAGTTGACTCCATATAAAATAGATAGGGAGTGAATCCGCCCAATGCTCACAACATCACCATCGAATAGATCCAACACCCTAACTTTATCTTCTTTGAGTTTATCAATACATTTCTGCAAAAAGAAAAAAACAGTATATTATATAGGTAATGATTACCTTTGTTTGCATAATAAAACAACCATTACTTAATTAAATGGTACTTGCATGTGTGTGTTAAAATAATTGAAAGAAAAATTTCAAAATAATTACCCAATGATACCTTATGAATGTTTTTACCCTAAAAATTACTTTGAATTCACATTTTGTTGATCAAGGGCTTGGTAGTCTAGATGATTATTATCATCCATAGGGTATAAATTCAACCAAAAAGGGAGGGATTAGAGAATAAACATAGATTCCAAGAACCATTCATCAATCTAATTTACTAAAAACCAACACTCATAGGTGTTTTACAATGTTACTAATGGTTTCATGCTAATCAAATACAAAATGTCACAAATATAAACTACTACATTTACCATGCATGCAAATACAAAGGGATTGTAACCTTGTTTGTATAAAAGTGGCTAATGCAGAGGAAAAGAGATACAGTATAGAGAGAAGCACTACTACTACTACTGCAGCGTGAAGGTGGAAATACATTGGGATGTACAAAATGAGTGACATTAAGAGCTCTAAAACCTTAACCCATGCAGTCAACATAACCATGTCAGTGACATATAAAAGAATAAAGAACAAAATGTATCAAGGGCAACATAACCCTATCAACGATGACATATAAAAGAAGAACAAAGAACAAAATGTATCAAGGCAACATGTGACAACTATTAAGAGCAGTCATTCAAGAAACAATGCAGTCTTTCTCTATGGCTTTCATAGCCATAGGAAAGGAGTAACAAATAAGGTTGGATGTAAAGGTCACATAAATAATAGAGAAAGAACCCTTCACTATTAGAAAATAGTGTAAGAGTATGCAAAAATAAGTAAGGAATGATGTCCAATAAACAAGTAGTAGTGGAATGCCATGAAATTAAAAACACAATGATAAGCATGGCACCAAGGAGTGTAAGAAAAAGTGGAATGATTTGTATGTAAGGTTTTTGGACATTTTGTTAGCATTCCCCAAATGTTTCAGACTTGAAGATTTTGCATTTGTTGATTTATTTTGTGAAATTTATGAATCAAGTTTGAGTACTTTTCCAAAAAGACTGAAACCTCATAATATTTATCAAATATATGAGTGAATTTGGATTATTGAGAAGGTTAAATTTGAGTACAAAGGAAACAGTATGTATTCACTTGTTGATGGTACTAATCACATTGCTTTGTGTGAACAAAATAATGGCATGTTACATATGGATGAATAAAATATGAAGAGGCTTGAAGAAACACCTTGCAATGATAAAGATGGAGTTTATGATCAGCTCATGGATGAAAGGTGTGTTGATAAAATTTACACTCATAATGATGCAAGTGTAGGATATGATGAAATAAAGGAAATATATGAGGTTGAACCTTGTAATAGCCTTATTAATAAGCAAACAATAGTATGTTGAAATATCCAATTAAATGAACTAGCTTTTGATACTAATGATGTTGTTGATGAGGAAATTACCACAAACATAAATTTGCAGCTCAATGATAATGTTCTTGAAGATAAAAATTTATGTAAATATTCAATCTAAGGAATATGAGAAGAAAGATGACAATGATGAGAGTCATGGTAGTTTTGACTGTGATAGCTATGAAATTAGTTACTTATATATTGCTCATAATCATTTTTATAAAGAAGAAATGGATGGTATTGTCTTTCATGAGGAATATATTAATGCAATTTCTGATGAAGAAACATATTCACTAAAAAATGAATAAGTTATCTGCTATGAGGAGCCCTCTAATTTGTTCTTTCCATCCCTTGAGATATTCCGAATAGAGCTCGGTGATGATGTTGGGAATAATAAAATTTTATGCATTCAGATGAGAAATTCAAACATAATTTCAAAAGTGAAACTCCTTATTTTGTTGACTATGAAGACATTGAATATGTTCATTTCTTTCTTAATATTAATTATCCACATGATGAAGAAATGGAAGTGCTTATTTCATATGAGAAATACATTGATGTAAATTCCAATGAAGACACATGTTCACCTATGAATGAATAAATTTTAAGTTACAATTAATCTTTGGAATATGGGTCAACTTTTCTATCAAATGATAGTGTACATGAAATTGTGAACTCATGTGAATATCTTTCTATTGACAATGCCAAATCTGAAAGTGTATAATTCAGGTATTTATATTGACAAGTGGGAAGGTAGTGTTGATGATGCATCTATTACAATAGTGAATAAGTTACAAAAATTTGTTATAAGAAATTTGGCTCAAGATTAAATTTTGAATCATTTGAGCCTTTTTTTGAAATATTTCACATGTAGTTGTGCAATGATCTGAAAGATAAATCAAATCATGTTGTTAAATCTGAGTTTGAAAAGTTTTCCAATGTATGGGATGTTAATGAAGTTGATATTCTTTGTAAAAATCATCACATAGGTGTTGATAGAGATGCTATTGTGGCTAATGAATCTTGTTTGCAAACCACATGGGTGATAGAGTTGCATTATTTAGGTGATATTGAATGTAAGCACAATGTAGTTCAAATGGAAATAGCACGTGTATGAATATTTTTATTCATCACACAAAATGAGTGCCTATTGGGTATGGAATAGACTTCACGTGATACCTTGGTGGGTACTTCCCAATCTTCTTATCTTATTTAGTCTGATTTATAAGGCTTCAATTTGAAATATGACTTTGATAAATTAGAGCAAGTATCATTAGAGGTGTTTTATGAGAACTTCAAATGTAATGTAAAAATTGAAGTTTATGTTGCTAATGCATCCTATTTAATGGATTATGAAATATTTTATTTATCAGTTCAGTTTGATGAATATGTGATGATGCGTGATATTGAATTTGTCAATATGAAGCATTGTAAAAGTGGGAATAATATGGTTGGAAAATATGTTATTTGCATGTCTTATGATGAGATATTTCAATTGATGTCTGATTGCAATGATTAGATATACAGAGATAACATTGATAGTGATAAATATAGAGGTATGGTTAAAAATTTCAATGGCAATGCCAATTCTCCATCAGATTATGATAATGTTTTCAAATCAGGGATGGGTCAATCTTGGGCGAACAGAGTGTTTGAAAAGGGTAGATACTAGTTCTTCATTTTTAGGGATCTGGGCCACCAAATGAAGTTTGGAAAATATAATTTGAGTGCAATGCAATGGAGCTATTATGGAGTATTTGATACGATAAATTTTTTGTAAGCTTAAAACCTGAAAGCCACAAGGATAATTTAGGCTAAAAAATGTTTCAGATACATGATACAAGTATAGACTCTATACTAGCAACCATTGTCAAACATGAAAATTCTCTCACCAGACAAATATCATTGGTAATGTCTTCCAAGGAATTTTGTGTCTTCTTCTATATAACCTTCAAATATCAATTGGAAGATACAGGAGAAAATTTGACATTACTTATGTCTATGAAACATAAATTTTGTAATTTCAGTTTTAAAAGTTGAAAGAGCACGAAAAATAGTTATGCGTTACTCAGAACAGTATACTTACAAGAAACCCCACAACCTACCTGATATGTCTAATTTCATCCCAAGCTGAGCCAACATACTGCAATCAGCAATGCTTGTGAGAGAGTTTGAAAAATAATCAAAATGAGTTTTCAGAACTACCAAGGGGCCACTATAAATACAACTTTACATAATGGAAGATCAGTAAACCAACCTCTTCTGTTGCTTCACAACACCAACATTATAGTTCTATCAACCCTGCCTTAACATACTCACCATTACTAAAGGAACATCACTCACGGCATAACAAAAGGCTGCCAAAAACAACACATCATGTACTGCAGTTCATACTTCTAAAATTTCATAAGGAAAATAGTATTAGATTGAGCTCCTAGATGCAATAAGAGATTTAAACTTCTTGTTCTATTTTCTGTGTGTAATAAAAATTAAATCTATGAGAACTAGATGGAAAAGGCAATCTCTAAAAATTGCATGGACTAATCCAAAGTACTAAATTAGCACTCCAAAACTATGTGCCATAAACACTGCATCAAGATACGAAGTACTTTGCTGAAAAGAAGGAAAACAGTGTTCTACATGTTGAAAAGTTGCACATTTATGAAAGCATATATTTGTGTAAAGATGCTATGAACCAAAACAGGAGGTACCTGCAACAGAAGAAAGAAACAAAGAAAAAATGTATTAATGTCCGCAGATGACCAAAAGTAGGTCAATGGAACTGGAGCTTGCAGCAATTAACAAAAGAAAGTTCTAGGAAGAGAAAACCCTATAATCTGCCCCTCTAAAAAGTACACAAGACAAATCAAAGCACTGTACTGCTAACAAATAGAAAAGAGAAAAGTTAAAGAGATAGCTTAAAAAAATTATTGTTTGCTTAAAATCTTAGGTTGGGCTTCAATTCCCTATCTTGATTTTCTGTTGAAAATTAAATTAAAGTTGCACTCACATAATTGAATCTCAAATTTTGGAGGACACTACTTAGGCTTTTGAAAATGCTTTGCCAGTGACTGCTTAGTGCTTGTTTTACTGTTGCATTTTCTTGCAGAGATCGAGAAGACCCTCTAATCGGGTGTGCTCTGCCTGTTCTTGGTGCCTAGTAAATAAAACAAGCGATGTGCGACAGCTGGAGTCCCTACCTAAGGAAAATGTAAATGTCGTACAACAATGGATAATGCATGGTGCTTTGAGGCTGTATGTTATTCTGTTCTTTAGGTTATTGTATTGGTTAGGTGGTGTTTTTTTTAGTATTAAGCTAAAATTGAAGGGTTTTGGATTATGACCATTTTGAAGAATGTAGAATGTTTTTTGCAGACATGTAAGGGGGCCATTGTCATGGATCATCTGTCCACTGGTTGGTCTGCAGTTACCAAAACATTGAAGGTCTGGCCTGGAGTGATCACCAAATATCTGTAGAGATGGGTTTGGTATTTCTATCCACAACTCCTCGAACTGTTACTGCAAGACCAAAATCTAAAAGCTGCATGCAATATTAAACATGCAAGACTATTATGAAACATGTTTTCTCTATGAAATGCATACAAATCCTTATGCACATGAAATCAGTTCATAAAACTAAATCCTCAGAGAAAAGGCAGTTGGGCAACATATTTATATGGTTTAAACAACTTATGAACCTCCAAAACCATAAAAATAAATCAAAACACTTGGGACCGCATTTCTGCAGTGTCAGACAAGATTCACTAAATTAGGATGGTAAAGAATACCAGGCATCAGAAAACCTCTAAGGAATCACCTGTTACCTTGCATGTGATTCCTATCAAGTTACTCAAAAGCCAAAAGGTCACTAGTTATTGCTGAAGCTAACTGTTTATCTTTTGTATCCAGTAGAACTAGTGTACTCAAATTCAGTAAAATAATAAGCTAGATCCATGAATGTTTGATGGAGACATATGCAGTCATAGGTCAAAGCTCAACCAATTTTAACAATGGACTTCTTGAACCAACTTTAAATTGCTTTGGTTATACTCATTGCTGGGTTGTTCACTTGCTTTACCTTGTATTTATTCTTTTGATACAAGCATTTCAACATAATAGATATTTGGCCTGAAAACTGAAACGTCATGGTGTTAGTTACCAGGAAAAATGATTTTTATCTGAGTCTACAGTATGGAGAGACTGCCAAAGTATTATCGTGAAGCTGATTGCACTAATTAAGGAGACTGGATACTACTTAAATATGCATCCAATAATGGGCAGGATTATCATAGCCCTCAGTTCAAGCACCAAATGCCAGTAAGAATGATGTTGTCCACAATTTCCTATGTCCACAATTGTGGTTAACTAACTGTAGGGAACAACAAAAACATTACTTATCATTGAGCTTCAATTCATGAAGCTAAACTTATTGTCCAATGTACAACAAAATGCAAATCCAAATTGCTGCAGCTGCCCCTTTATTTTTTTAATAATAATCTTATATTACATAAAAATACTTTGCTCTTCCCTAATTCAGATGCAACACCTTACATTTATTACTTTTCTGCTTCTTTTATATTTCCATCTTGTGTCTCTCCAGTTCCACCGTCAGCTTGTTTTTCATCCTTGTCAAAATGGGAGTTGTGTACAATTGTGTGACACAGATACCCGTGTACAAAATCTGCAGTTAAGGTCTCAAAAACTAATCCTTTCCAATGGCCTAGAATTTTGATTCATAAGGTCCAGTTGGGATTGTCAGTACTGTGAACTAGCGTTCAATATGATAAAGTTATAACTTTTAGGTCTTTTTCTCTTTCTGTTTTCCTATATAACGAGAAATATTGGACAGAAAATGGTGCAAGATGACGATGAGAACCTTTTGGGCGATTCAGCTAGATAACCTCGGAAGGACTCTGATTAGCCCTTAAAGAAGTTTTTCTTTTCCTCCAGAGAAAAAATTATATGTGTGTTTTCATGTGTATTTCAGATTTACCGATTGAGAATCCACTTAGAAGTCTTCAAACAGTGGAAATCCCTCAGATCTTGTTTGGAGGTAATGAAATGGATCCGAGACATCCCGATGAACCATAAAGTCCCATTCTAAAGGGGAGGTTGAAACGTGTTTGAAGCTTCTAGTTCACTAACACAACATTGTTCAATACTCACGATTAAAGAAACATCCAGATACCATGTTTTGAGGGACTGTAAAGCTGTTTGCTGCAGCTTTTGAGGAATTACAGAAGGAACCCTTCAGACGTGGCAGCTAGATTTTCTTGGGGATAGAAACCCTCAAAGCAATAGCTTGATTCTCAAAGTGTTACCAGGTTCATCAAAAGGAGTTTATATTTGCATGTTAGGTGTCTCCAATAAACTATACCAAACTGTTAAATTTCAATTTGATTGTATGCGTTTGAATATAATAAAAGATACTAAAATATCCGTTGCTGAAATTATTTGGGTTATTATTTCTTGTGCTTTTAGTTGGATTTTTTCAATATAAAAGAAATAAAAGAAGCTCAAGGATATATCTCAGGTCATGTTACAATGGTAATTGTTGATATGCAAGATCTGTAAATAAGTATTGAAGGAAGCCTTACATGAAGAAATTCTCATAAATAGTAATCTGCTCTGCTTTGAATGTCTATATAAGACCTCAAGGAAGGTGTAAAAAATGGAATAAGCATCCAAAAATGCTCGATACAATGTTGCCCCTTGGAAGAGGTGATACTTGAGGTGGATAAGAGGGAATATTAACACCCATAATTAGATTCGTAGATGCAAACAGATCGGTACACTGAAATGGAAACTCAAGGTGTCCACATAAGAGATTTTAGATGAATGAACATTCGATACTTAAAGTGGAGTAATATGCCTTTATGGTTAAAGTGAGCTTTTCCGTGAAAGACATGTTAAGATGAAGAAGCCATAAAAATTGCGGCATAAACTCATAGTCTTCAAAAAAATAGTGATTGCAGCGAGCTTAACTGCTTTCAGAAATGAAATATAGGGCAAGTAATAATAAGAAGATTAAAGTATTTTATTCAGGAATTTTATGCTTTAGTTCCTCCAGACACATTCTTATTATGGAGGTACGTATTTAGTCTTAGATGGCAACCATACAGTAATGAATAACTTTCTCCATAAAAACACATGAACTTCTTATGAACTTAATAAAAATAAACCTAATTTTAGGGTGTTATGTGTGTTTAAATTGATGAAATAACCTATAAACCTAATTTTAAGGTGTTCTTTGTGTTTAAATTGATGAAATAACCTGCAATACTTCAACATGTTCTTCTAGTACCATGCAAAGGAGATAGCTGGGCCTGCCAATCTCAATATGCAGTAAGTTGTACTATCTCTGACTCAGGTTGGAATAAACAATTATTGTATATTTCACAATATTTTTCCAAAAATAACCAATCACATGTAGATTAGATAAATTGCATGTGCACTGTGTGCTTGTCATACACCAGTAAAATCATCATCACATTTCAATTACATCCCTATGAATACATGGTACATGACAAGATAAATAGTTTCCACTGATACAAAGCTATAAGAATAGTATATTGTTTTGACTTAATAAATGCCATGTTCTATGATATCAGGAGTGCAAAGGACCATCTAATCTTTTGCAATATTTGTTTCAAATTTCAGTGATTGTATTATCACTTTCAAGTTTCAACATTATTAGAAAGCATAACTTAAGCGTCTTCTTATTTTACAAACAAGGCTACATTAAAATGAGCACACCTCATTCTTCAATCCCTGAACATTATTTATCACCTCGGAGCTTGGCATGAAATTGTACCTGATTCCATGATAAAGAAAAAGAATAGCAAACACCATGCATTGCTAGGTTGAATAGTTGACATAATGGGAGCTGAAATTCAGAATAGCTTTGAAAGAATAGTACAGACTTGGTTTTCAAAGAATGGTGAATATTATAAGTATCTGACACATATTATAGCTCAATATTAGAGAAAAGCACAGAATTTACTACAGACACTTGTTAATTTTGGGCGATATAGCAAATTCAGGTAAACTTTTCACTGAATCATATCTAGTGTTTATTAAATTGGCCAGCAAGCAACTTACCTAAAAATTCTGCACAAATTGTGTCGTGTTGTCCAAGATGCCATTGACACAAGAGAAATTTATTTAAATGAAATGAACCAAAACCAATCTTCCTGTAGCTTGCTTCAATCTATTCACAGGAAACGAAATTTGAAAATATCAGGGTTTTAGGGCTTACTTAGACTCTTGAGCTCGAGAGAAGATATTAGGCCCGAGTCGGCAGAGATTTCTGAAAAAATAAGGCAGACATTACAATTTCATCCACTCATGAGTGAGAGTTTCCTGAAAAATAAAGACAAACAGTACAAATTCATCCCTCACTCGAATGCAAGAGAACCATCCAAATAATTTGCTATCAGTTACCTGTTTGTAGTCATTTAAAAAATAAAAGTGGAAGAAGCCCAATTATCTGGGGCAATCAACAATACCGATGAAGAGAAGCTGGGCAGATTTTGATCCTAAAAATATTGGAGTTTACAGCTACTAGATTCTCAGGCTCCCTGTTATGCATGTATGCAAAATGTGGTAGAAGAGACAAAGACACGTGAATGCGTCTGCAGAATGCCACTTATTCCATTTCCACCAAGTGCCCTCCCAACAAAATCTGATTAAAACTTAGGGAATGACTTATATTTCTCCCCTACTCGTTGGCGATTGGTGGAAATAATTTATGTTTTATTTTTAATCAAAAATATCAGAAACCCCTTGGAAAAATAAGAGGGACCAATCAGGAAAAAAGAGAAAACAGTAAAGGTAAAAATCAAAATCAAAACTTTCCAGACATTTAAGAAACCATAGGTATATTTGTATGTTTGCACGATTTTCAAGGAGTTAATAGTGCAGGAACAGGAGATGAAAACATTAGTCTCTACTTACATGGACTAATAATGTTGATACAATTATGATGGGATATAAATCCACAATTCTGATTGAAATGGTAATATAAGAAATTAAATGAGTATACCTGTATGCACAAGCTAAGTAAGGGAGATATTTCCTTCGGATTATCACGAATCATGCCATAAATCTTTTCTACATAAGATGTAAGTTGTTGCTTGAAAAGCAAGGCTGGGTACTTGGCTTCCACTTGATGTAAAACATCCAGCCTGCTTATTATCCCACCATTTCCACTGGAAATACCCATGCCAGATTGGGATGATCGAAATCCTTGGGTATAATTTAGTAGATATCAAACATTTTAATTCCCTAAGATACTGTATCAAATTTTAATGGGAGTCATAGACCTCTACAAGGATATCAGATGAGAAAGTTCATTATGGGAAATGGTTTTAGCAACTTACTTGAGCCCATCCTCCAAACAAAGAAACATATGATAATTTGCCACGTTGAGAAGCTATACCAGGCTGCAACATTTTCTTTCAGTGTGCTCTGCAAGAGGAATAGTAAAGTGGATGTATCTGACAACCAATAGGCTAATACATCCACACTATTTTGTTTCTGCAATGCAAAAATATATTTCAATCGCAAGAGGATATCTTTATCATCTTTCTAGTTAAAGCTTCAATAAAATTTGAGTACTAGCATTAGATGATGTGTCATACAATTGAGCAGTAAGTATATGCATAACTCTTAAGAGTTATGGGCCTATCTCATTTCACAGATTCAAACAAATGAATTGTAACATTTTTACATTTCAAAAATATGTTTCCTATCACCTCAATTGTGCAACCAATCATGTGGATAATTTAGTCAAACACACTGGTTTTGTCAGCTTCAAAAGACCTCCATTGAAGAAGAGATTTGTAGATAATACATGTTGCAATAGGTTTGCCCTGGCTGAAGCCAACATCTTGGGAGACAGATTTGATAAGTGCATCATGATGTTCCTAAATCAAAACAATATAAGTGTACGAAGTGTTAAAAATATTTGTAAAAATCCTACATGTATTGTAACAGTGGATATACTCTCTAGAATATGCTAGCATTGCTGATTAGACATCTGCATGAGTTGAGTAACACATACTTCTTGTTTGTTATTAATAGATCTCTGTCATCTTAACTCACTTTCCAGGTCTCTTCTTAACATAAGCAACAAATGGAATATTATGCATATGGTACTTGTAAATATATCACTTCATGGATCACAAGATGGTAACATCCATCGGGAATAGCTACAGTTTGAAGATTAAGAAAATCATACATAAATTCGATAAACTAAGATTTTACAAGATCACAAGTCATTCCAGCAACTTATTTCTACAACTGTAGGTTCACCATTTGTGAGGGGGCATTCTCTGGAATCTTCTGCAAGAAAAGAATTTCAAAGAAAATTAGTTAAGTATAATAGATAAAGTGTATCTAAGTTTTTAATTATTATCATTTGTAGGCTTCTTAGAAAAGGGATGAATTACCTCTATGACTGATGCTTTTGTCTGTCCTAGAAGTCCTTCAGGCATTATCAAAACTATGGTCTACTTCTGGTGAAGAGATTCATTCTCAAATTCTAAGTTTGTCACCTTTTCTTCAAGCGTAAAACATTAAATAGAAATCAAAATATATAAAAAATGAAAATATAGAAACATGGTTTAAGAATAGGCTACACATGCAACCTATCAACAACAAAGATATAAATGAACCAAAGCAGTATATGCCAAAAACTCAAGAATCAAGAAATCAACCTAACTAAACCAACATGTTAAGATGAAAGGAATTGAAACAACGTACACTTTAAACTCTTCTGAAAAAGTCTTGAGCTGTAGAGATGTTCAAGGCCTTCTGACAAAGAACTTGATTCTCTGATTCCATGTTTGACAAATTTTCTTTGAAGCTGAGATAAAGAAACAATATTTATGTCAGTTGACACAATTGTAAGAAGAATAGCATGAAATATTTAGGAGTTACTCTGTTAAAAAGCAACACGTTCTACACAAATACAAATGCAATGAAGTTACATTGTGTTACATTCATCTGTAAGCATCAAAATCAAAATTGTACATATGTGATCAAATCAAGAGCAAGGTAGAAGGTTTTAATAAACCTTTGTAAAGGGGATCCCTGAAGTTGATCTATCTTTGACTTCTGATCTTCTATTAATTTAAATCTCTCCTCACTTTCTCGTTGGACTTGTGAATATTTTTAACTTTCAGTTTCATCTGCCTTCTTCTCTGGTAATGATTCTACTAAAACCTATAAAATCTTGTTGTAAGTCGTATTTAGTCATGTTAAAGGGATCATGTTTCATACATACTTCACCAAACATCATAATACATATATTTATTCCATAAAAATGAAACGAATATTTCAATGTTCCCACCTTTAGTTCTTCATTTTCATTTTGTAACATAACTTTAGCCGTGTCACAACAGCTCACTTTAGTGTGGCAGTGCACCTCATGTATGTAGCTATTTTGGCTGTTTCACGTTCCTTCACCAACATAGAATTAGCTTCTTCTACTTGAGCTTACATCTTCTCTATGTGTTGATTGTAGTTTTGCAATCTTGCGATTTAGATTCTTCCAAGTAAGTCTGTATAAGAACAATTTAGATACAGTTATGCTTTACTAGAGATTATTGCAACATAGGGCATATCATTACCTAAGGTTTACCAAAATGTTAAACTTATGTGCCTAATTCTGATCTAATAACAAGACTTACATTATGTATATAATCTGCAGAATGTTTTTGTGGTAGATTATGTTGTATGTGTTCAACTTATTTGGAAGGTATTGATTAATCTACAATTTAGAATAGCACCTAGGAAACAATAACTTATATGATGGACTTTATACACACTAAATTCAGAGACAAATGTAGCCATCTTCATTTTTTACACATAAGCTACTTTTATATTATTTTATTTAAATTTCTATACAAAATTACTTGAGCTGAAAGCACTACATACATGCTACATCATTACGCTGACACAGTTTTTGACTTTACTAAACCAATTTTGTTCTTGTGGTGTTTTCAAAGAAAAATAGAATGAGCTTCTAACCAAAATCAATAAACATTACCCTCGTGTTTTTCCAAGTCGAAAACCGCCATGTAAGCTCCTCAACACGCTACTCCAATTTGTCCTTTGCTTCTTTCAATGCCCCTGTTTCCCTTGCAGCCTGCATTTAGAAAATTTCAATGCTTAAGGAAATCAGATGTTGCTGAGACATATTTTAGATGTGTATGGGAGAAAAAACATCCAAGGCAGGATAAATTCTGAATGACCAGGAGAAAAGTTTATCAGAGACCAAAGAAACAATGACAATGAACGAGAACACTCTTATTAAATAATAATTATTAATGAAAAAAAATAAAAAGGAGATAAAAAGAACAATGTATTGAAGCAAACTACTCCCAATAACCGTGTGATGTCTAAATTTTAGATAAGAAATATTGTCCCGACTAAGTCCATAAGAGAACAGATAGCAAGATATGATTAGAAGCTCACCATCTTGGAGCTTTTTAAGCTCTTTTCTTGCAATCCTTGACCTCCATGCACATTGCAAATCAATTGCTGCTCTCTTCATCTTGTTGTAAGACTCAAGGGTTCTATGTGCATGCCATTTAGCCTGCAAAAAATTACCATTAATCCATTTCTCTAAAGCTGAGGCTAGACGAATCAGAAAAGTGGACTATTTATTTAGTGGTTAATTGAAAGGAAACCAATCATAACACAGAGATGTATGTGGTTCGGCCGTAGCCTACATCCACGGAGAAGGGAGAGTGATTGTTATTCATAGTTGTGTGTCTGAAGATTACAACGCCTCTACATATAAAGAGATACAACAGCCTTAATTAGCAGGCACAGATTAAGATGAATCCCACAATTTGTGCACTCTCCAGCATAGATAGATAGAACCAAATCCCTTAAATCTCTCTTCTCCAACACTCCCCCTCAAGTTGGTGCGAAAATGTCAATAGAGCCCAACTTGGATAATACTTCTTGAAACTTGAGAGCTGGAAGACCTTTTGTAAATATATCCGCCAATTGTTGAGTTGTAGGGACAAAGGATGTGCGGATGACATTGGATTGCACATTCTCTCGAACAAAATGGCAGTCAACTTCAATATGTTTAGTGCGCTCATGAAATACTGGATTTGAAGTGATATGCATAGCAGCCTGATTATCATAGAATAATTGAGTTGGTAGAGATGAACTATAACCAAGGTCCTGCAACAGAGCTCGAAGCCATATAATTTCACTGGTAGTTGATGCCATCGCTCTATATTCTGCTTTAGCACTTGAATGAGCAACAACACTCTATTTTTTACTTTTCCATGTGACCAAGTTACCTCCAACAAAGGTACAATATCCAGTTGTAGACCTTCGATCAATGGGAGATCCTGCCCAATTAGCATCAGTATAGGCAGTAATAGAATTATGACCAATCTTACGCATCCATATACCTCTGCCTGGGGATCCTTTCAGATACTATAAAATTTTGGTGACGGCCTGCATATGTTGAGCCTTGGGAGCATGCATGAAATGACTTACCAAACTCGCTGCATAAGAGAGGTCAGGTCGAGTAATGGTTAAATAGATTAACCTACCGACCAACCTTTGAAACTGACCAATATCAGATAACAATGCACCAGTATCATCCAATTTTCCTCCGCTATCCATTGGCATATCTGATGGTTTGATTCCCAATTTACCAGTTTCTTGTAACAAATCCAACACATACTTTTGTTGATTAAGAAAGATGACATTTTTGGAGTAGGCAACTTCTAATCCTAGAAAGTACTTCAAAGTTCCCAAATATTTAATGGCAAATCTATTATGTAGCAGAATTTTTAGCTTAGAAATTGCATTTTGATCATCACCAGTAATGACTATATCATCAACATAGAAATCAATACAACAACAATGTAGGAGTTTTCTTTTAACAAACAGAGAAGGATCTGCATTACTTCATTTCAACCCATTCAACATAAGGATAGAACTAAGCTTAGCATACCAGGCCTGTGGAGATTGTTTAAGCCCGTAGATTGCCTTTTTTAACTTACAAACTAAACCAAACTTGGCCTCTTGCGGATGCCCAGGTGGGATGCTCATGTAAACTTCTTCTTTAAGATCACCATGCAAGAATGCATTTTTGACATCCATTTGAAATAATTTCCAGTCTTGATTGATGGCAAGGGGAAATGAGGACCCAGAATGTGTTCATCTTTGCAACAGGCGTACAATTTTCTTGGTAATATACGCCATATGTTTGTGTGAATCCTCTAGCAACAAGTCTGGCCTTATGTCGTTCTAAGGAACCATCACTATTGTATTTATTTTTGTACACCCAATGACATCTGACAGTTTTCCTTCCTGGAGATAGCTTAACAATCTCCCATGTGTTATTGTCATCTAGAGCTTGTAGCTCATCTTGCATAGACTTCCTCCAAACTGCAATGGAGTTAGCTTCTCTAAAAGTCTTAGGTTCTTGATTATGATCAACAGTACTCAAGAAAGCTAGGTGATCCTGTATAGGATAAGATGTAGCATGATAAGTGAAGAAATCTTTCATCCACTCTGGAGGATGAGTTGCTCTACTCGATCGTCGAGTAGCTTGAGGAGATGTGGGGATCGGTGTTGCTTCAGGAACTTCTGCATCGTGATCAGGAACAACATCCTCATTGGTAATGGTAGGAAGCAGAACTGGGTGAGACACAGACTCCCCCTGTGATCGACTCCCAGATTCAACACAAGCTTGAAAAAAAGATTCAGACTCCACAAAATGGACATCACGTGAAACAACAATTTTATGAGTGATAGGATCATAACATATGTACCCTTTCTTAGTGGAAGAATACCAAAAAAATACACACTGAATAGAACAAGCTTCTAACTTATCTCTATGTATTGCTTGCAGGTGCACATAACAGACACATCCAAATACCCTCAAGTGTGAGATGTTAGGTGTCCTATTTCTGAGTATTTCCAATGGTGACCTGAACTTAATAACACAACTGGGGAGACAGTGGATCAAATATGTAGCAGTCAATACACCATGAGACCAATATTGTTTTGGGACCTTTGTTTGAAACATAAGGGCCCGTGTAGTTTCAAGGATGTGTCGATTCTTTCTTTCAGCCACCCCATTTTGTTGTGGAGTGCCGACACAACTTGTTTGATGAATAATGCCTTGGCTTTGAAGATATTCTAAAAAAGATCCTTTAACATATTCGGTACCATTATCAGACCTAAAAGTTTTTATTTTAGCACTAAACTGATTAAACACCATAGTATGAAAATCTTTGAAAATAGAAGTCACTTCAATTTTTGATTTTAACAAGTATAACCAGGTAGCACGAGAAAAATCATCAATGAACAACACAAAATATTTATATCCATCATAAGAATCAATAGGCATAGGTCCCCATAAGTCAGAGTGAACTAATTCAAACAACTCAGTAGACATAGAAGATGAATTGACAAAAGGTAAACGCGTTTGTTTAGAAAACTGACAAACATCATAGACATCAGAATCAACAGAAGCAGAGGGACAAAGTCTTGACAAGATACGGTTGGATGGATGTCCAAGCCGTTTATGTAAAGTGTGACTTTCAATTACACCACTGGCATGATACACCTTATTGAGGGAGTTTAGAAAATAAAGTCCATGTGAGTATGTTCCTTTACCAATCGTCTTCTTCGACTTTTGATCCTGAAAGATGATAGATGTTAGAGAAAATATGACATCACAATTTAAAGAATTAGTAATTTTTCCAACAGACATAAGTTGAACAGGGAAGGATGGAACAACCAGAGCATCAAATGTAGCATTATCAGGAAAGAAACTAATTTTACCACTTCCTAAGGCTGAAACAGTAGTTCCATTTGCAACAAATATATCATGCTTATCAGTTTTCAGAATAAAATTGGTTATTGAAGAAGGACTATTGGCCATATGATCTGTAGCTCTAGAATCAATAATCCAGGAATTAATTTTGGAATTGGAAGTAAGATAACCATGAAAGTTACCTAACAAGTGAGAGGAAGTGGATGGACTGTTGCCAGAAGAGACAGTCTTACTGAGTTGTTGAAGAAGATGACCCAACTGATTGATTGAAAAAGAAGTTTCGGCTACAGTAGCATGATCCTTCTGACCCTTATATTCAGATTTGAGATGAGGATGTAATTCCCAGCAGCGATCCTTGGTATGCCCAGTTTTCTTGCAATGATCACATTGATAGGGTTCCTTCTTACCCTTGTAGCGAGAAACATTCCTGTTTTTGTCATAAAAATGAGGCTTTCTTTTATCATCCTTTTCGGCCAAAAGGACATGAGATTCAATCTTCTCCGTTGAAGTTTTGGATTCTGAGCTCATAGTCTTTCTTCGAGTTTCCTCTCACTGAATAATAGCACAAACACCAGCGAGGGTGGGCAATGTGGCATCCATCAGAAGATTGCGCCTTATGTATTCATACTCAGGCTTTAGACTATGAAGATGTGAGAAAATTTTATCCTCCTCAGCTCATTTCAAAAGAGTTTGAGCATCAGTGGTATGTGGACGATACAAGTTCAATTCGTCCCACAATTTTTTTAGATTCCCAAGATGTTCACTAAAGGTTTTTTCACCTTGTTGGGCTGCAGCAATTTCACGAGTGAGTTCAAAAATACGGGCAGCATTATTTTGGTTCCCATATAATTCAGCAATGGAATCCCACAGTTCTTTTGCTGAATTAGAAAAAGTGAAAATTTCAGCAATATGAGTTTCCATTGAATTGAGTAACCATGATCGAACAAGTTGATCATTGGATATCCAATCCTCATATCCCGATTTAGTAGTTTGAGGACACTGTTTATCACTGTTAACGAAACCAAATTTTTTCTTGCCACCAAGCGACAAAGTAACAGCTCTAGACCATGCTACATAATTGATACCATTTAATAGAACTGATGAAAGTCTCCAACTAGGATTCGAATCGAACTCAGCCATGAAAAAAATTGCGAGGAAGACGCAAAAACACTTACAAGATTTCTGAAAAAAACACCAGATTGCAAGAAGGGATTTTCTGCTCAAACTAGACTTTTGTTTTATAGCTGGCCACGGTTGACTTCACAAGCCCCAGACCTTTTGTGAGGCGCTTCTGGCTCTAGCTCCAGTAGCTCTCAAGCTTGCCACAGAAGCTTAACTTTGATTTCAGTGAATCTCCACGCCTTTGATTCCAGCGAATCTCCACGCCAGATCCTTTAATTAATAGGACCCCCCAAGAAATATGAATTACTGCTTAGTGCTTTCAATAAGAGGATGGATGAGGCTCTTGTGGAAGAGATCAGCGGCAGAAAAGGGTTTTATGTTTGCAGAAAAACCAAAAAAATGCCACACAGAGCAAGATCGCAGGTCTAAGAGGCCAGATCGCGTAAAAAATAGCTCAAAAATAAGCAAAAAATAGCTGCCACACCCTTGATTCGGCTCAGGAACAAACATAGTGATCTGGCAAGATCAAAAAATGCGAATTGAGTTTCAGATCTGGCAGGATCACGAAAAAATGCGAATCAAACAGAGTCTCCTGTGACGAAATCAGACTAAGACCTGCTCTGATACCATATAGAAACCATTCAAATCACACAAATATATGTGGTTCAGCCATAGCCTACGTCCACGGAGAAGGGAGAGAGATTGATATTATTCATAGTTGTGTATCAGAAGATTACAACACCTCTGCATATAAAGAGATACAACAACCTTTAATTAGAAGGCAAGGATTAGGACGAATCCCACAAGGATTAGAACAAATCCCACAATTTATGCTTTCTCCAGCACAGCTAGATATATACAAATCCCGTAAATCTCTCTCTCTTCTCCAACAAAAGCCTTATCATTAAATCCATGTCTTGCAAATGTTTCCCTCCATGAGATGCCTGATGCTCCTCCCATTCACCTCGGCCTTGGGTTTTTGTTTCACTACCTCATCTTCATCATCATCATTACATGAGTATGCAACATAAATGTATACTTTGGAGCTAACCCCAGTTGCATTTTCGGGCCCTCTATCCTTAACAATCACAGTGTCAGCAAGGAGCGATGATTAATTCTATGTTTTGGAGTTATCAGTCTGCAACTGTAAATTCTGAAACCCAAGTGGTACTAAAATAAATAAATAAATAAATAAAATAAAATCCATTCTTGCCTTAACAATTTTGCATAATTCCACTTGCCATGTTTCCAGTCATTATTTTAGGGAAATCTGTACTCGGCCATATCGCTTTTTGTTGTGTTTTATTTTGCTCTAAAACAACTCTCACAGCTTGTCTATGCATCCATATTTTCTATACCTTTCTGCCAGGAAATTGATACTCGATATTTGATGAACCTTCTTTATCCTTATTGATTTGATGAATAATCATTCCCTGTTGCAAAACTCCCATTTTAGCATAGGCAATGGGGATGCTGGAAAAAGGCTGTGGTATTCAACTTTACGGCTGTTAATTTTAATTGCTTGAAAAGTCTTAATACCCTTTAAACAATTCATTATGTGCATATCTTGCAATCATTGCTTCCCTTTAGAGGCATGTTTTCAGATTTCCGCTTCCTCTATATGCATTATCCCTTCCCCATGAGTGGTGAAGCAAACATGATGTGGACTTTTAAAGTAACAAAAAAAAAATATATATATACCTATATTCAAAACAAGACGAGTGTAAAAACTCATCCTAAGCCACCACGTTTCCACTTCCTTTTTACGTGACTATACAAAATGCATTATATACTTAAATCTCTTAATTCTATTTTCAAATGGGAGGGGAAGAAAAGTTTATAGAAGACAAAAAGTAGAGGGAGAAAGTGGTATTTTTCTTTAATTAAAGAAATTAACTTTAGGAAAGTTCCATAAACTTATTCATGTGTTTATTTAAAGGAACTTTTAAAATAATCAAGCTCCCTAGTAAATTTTCTTAATAAAGATATTAGTAAATTAGTATAGTTAATAAAAAATGATAATGCATCTTAATTATTAATAATTTTATAATCAAGTTAATAAAATACTAATATTTTAAGGAATCATTTATGACGACTTAATTGTTTGATATAATTTATTTAGTCATGAACATATTAATTTTGTTAACAAGTAAAAAGGGGTAGTCTGTATTCAAAATATATGACATATTTAGTGTTAAATTGAAGTACCTATAATCATATATATGATTGAATTGTGTACTCTTATTAGGGATGTATTACATGTGTGAATTGAATTTTTATGGTGTGCCTAACATGCTTGTAAGCATTAGGATATAGACGCCTATAGGTAATAGAGTTGTATAACATGATAATAGGTTTGTTTTCATGTGCTAACCTTCGTAGTAAAGATCTTATTATGCTTCAATGGCTTGTAGATCCCCTATGAAGTTGGTTATTTAGAATAAATATTATTATAATTACTTATGTTGATTATGTGTACTTATGTATCAATGTGTAAAGAACACAATTTAATAAATTATGTAAGTGGTGGATTTATGTGAAATGTGATAATATTGCCTTTCAAGTTGCTTGATATTAGAAATTGATTGTTGTCATGTGGATGAAGTTGTGAGTTAGCTGAGAGTTCTTAATGGAGGTAGTTAGAGTGAACATTTGTGTTGAATTAAAAGCTTGGTTTTGTTTTGCGATTGGTCTATATTAAGTGGTTATTAGCTAGAGTGTAACTAATTGGATACCTTGTAAGGAGGATATTGAGCTTTCCCTTGGATGCTCTAATGGATGATTCACTGTTGGTAATTATGTTTGATGTTGTATTAAATTGTTTATGTTATCTTATTTCAGTTTGAAGGTCCTGTTATGATATTGCTTCTTTTATTTATCACTTGTCATTTTGTGAGTTATGGAAGTTATAGAGTCATTTTGTGGTTCCATGATGTAAGTCTTCCTTTTAGTGTTATTTCTAACTGAGGAGAATTTATGCATTGTCTTTCTTGTAGTCATATTTTGAGATGGTTGGGGAACCCAAGTATTTACATACCCTCCAGTTGAGCGTAATGAAAATTGGTGTCATAAAATCCCTTACTTTCCCTTGTATACCTTTGGAAGTAGTCACCTTGTAAGTGGTCAATGAGATTGTGGTATGTTATGTTTTGGTTAACCTTGTGGTTTGGCCTTGTGATCATTCTACTTGTTTGTCTTGGTCGTGGGTCCTTTCTTGTCATCTCCTAGCACGGGGGGTGGGCCTTTGGGTCCACATGGTCGGGTCAAATGTGCTATGCACTTGATTAGGTCCCCAGTCTGAGTTCGTGTTGATGCTGTTGATCCAGGACTCTACCTTGATTCTATTGTACCATGTTCAATTATGTAACATTCTTGTATTTGATGTATATTTTCCTCTGCATGACAGGATGCATATGGACCCTTGAAGAAATGTAATATACTCCTAAAGTGATGTAATGTACTCCTGAAATGACTACAATGTATTATTATTTTACCTTTGTAAACCTTATGTGGTAGTTGTTATATGATATGTTGTATTTGTGGAAATATGCTCCACTATTGTGTTATGTAACTATGAATTGAATTGCTATAAAATGATGTATCAATTTCCTCTCTTTTAATCATGGATGGTTGAATGTCATCATTGTGTAATCTTGGTTGTTTATTCACTTTCGTTTGATAAAAGTTTATGAATTGTAATGACCATTTCGTGTACCCCAGAGGATGTGAATGACTTTGTAACTGCATAATTTCTTTCATGTAATGAATGTGCAAATTTATCTTATGTAATGTTTCACTGTGAAAAATAAAATAAAATGTGCAGTGTTTGTTGTCCTTTTCCAAGAATGCAAAGCTCTTGTGGAGAATATGATAGGAAGGAAGATCAAGGTTCTTCAAATAGACAATGGGGGTGAGTATAAAAGAAAATATTTCTAGGAGTTTTGTACTATAGAAGGAATCAAGAGAGAGTGGACTGTTCCCTACAACCCACAACAAAACTGGGTTGTTGAGCATAAAAATAGGGCAATTGTTGAAGCGGCTAGGGCCATGCTGTTTGACTAGGATCTGCCTAAGTATCTTTGGGCAGAGGCTTGCAGCACAATAGTCTATATTCAAAATAGAGTACCTCAAATATTTTGGGGAAGATGGCACCAGAAGAAGCCTTTATAGGGAAGAAGCCTAGGGTCGGGCATTTTTAGGATCTTTGGTAGTATAGCATATTGTCATGTTCCATCAGAGAAAAGAACCAAGTTAGATTTGACTGCAAAGAAAGGTTTCTTTTTTGGATACATCGAAACCTCCAAGGCATACAAGATCTTTATTCCAGGGATGAGGAGGATCATAATGAGACGTGATGTGAAGTTTCTGGAGGAGAAAGCCTTCAAAAAATCTTAGGATTTGCCAATAATTGAGGAGAGTCAGCAGATTGAGGCTCCAAAAGTGGATCAGGAGTCTTAGGTACAGGGAACTATGATAGGAACAAATGCAGGTACAAGTACCTTGGGTGAGTTGATTCCATAGGATTAGGAGCAGTAGAATAAGGAACAACAAGCTCCATCTATTGGTGTATCTCCTACTGGCAGGAGAAGGACTAGCCGAGTGGAAACTCAGATTGCACGAGATGCTCAAGATTTTATGGGAGCTCCTAGAATGAGAGGCAGGGAGAGGATACCGCCGGCTAAATATTTAGATTATGTGGCATTAATCAGCAAGCTCATTGACAATGAGCCTTCCAGTTATCAAGATGCTTCATAACAGCAGGTTTGGCTAGATGCCATGGTGGAAGAGTACAACTCCATCATGAAGAACAATGTCTAGGAGGTAGTGCCAAGGCCTATAGATAAGACAGTGGTTGGTTCTAGCTGGATCTATAAGATCAAGCATGATGCAGATGGTAGCATAGAGAAATACAAAGCCAGGTTTGTGGCCAAGGGGTTCTCTCAAAAGGAGGGAATCGACTATGATGAGACATTCGCCCTAGTGGTTAGATATACCTCCATACGAGCTGTGATCTCATTAGCAGCACAAATGGGATGGCAGATCCATCAGATGGATGTCAAGACATCTTTCCTAAATGAAATCATAGAGGAGGAGGTGTACATCGAATAGCTAGAAGGTTTTGTGGTGCATGGGAGTGATTCTCATGTTTGTAGGTTAAAGAAAGCACTATATGGACTTAAGCAGGCACCCAAAGCGTGGTATGAGTGCATAGATAGCTACTTGCAAAGCATGGGATTCGTGAAGAGTGAGGCAGACTCCAACCTTTATTATCTCATGGTGGGAGGTGAACCACTTATTCTAGTTTTGTATGTGGATGATTTATTTATGACTGGTTCACCAAGGCTCATAGAGGATTGCAAGTGGGACCTAGCAACATAGTTCAAGATGAAGGATTTGGGGTTGATGCACTATTTTTTGCAACTAGAGGTGTGGCAAACAGAGGGAGATATCTTCCTTGGTCAAGGGAAATATGCTATGGAAATATTGAAGCAATTCAGAATGCTGGATTGTAGACCCATGTCTACACTGATGGTTACAAATTGGCAGAAGATCAATGCATCAAAGTAGGAGGCAGTAGACCCCACCTTGTATAGACAACTTATTGGTTCATTGATGTATCTGGTCAATACGAGACCAAAAATTTTTTTTGTAGTCAACTTTCTTAGTCAGTTCATGGTAGAACCAAAGAGAGTACATTGGACAACAACAAAGCATGTGCTGAGGTATCTACGTGGTAATGTTCAGTATGGGTTGAGATATACTCAGGGTGATGGTGTCAAGTTGATTAGCTACACTAATGCAGACTGGGTTGGTAATACAGTAGACAAGAAAAGCACTTTGGGGTGTTGTTTCAGAATGGGATCAGGGGTTGGCTCTTGGTACAATAGGAAACATAAGTCTACTGCATTAAGCTCTACGGAAGTAGAGTACATGGCAGCAAGCATGGCAGCATGTGAAGCCATATGGCTTCAAAAGTTGCTAGTAGCATTGTTTGGTCAAGAGCTAGAATCGACCATCATTCACTGTGTTAATTAGAGTTGCATAAAACTCTCTGAGAATCCTATGTTTCATGATAGGTCGAAGCATATTGACATTAGATATCACTTTATCAGGGATTGTGCATAGCGTGGATTAGTTCAACTACAATATATATCTATAGATGAGCAGTTTGTAGACATCTTAATGAAGGCCTTGATGAAAAGAAAGTTTGTCTTCTTTAGGGACAAGTTAGGTGTAGTAGAGAACACCTTCCTCGCTAAGAGGGAGTGTTGAAAACATATCTTGGAGGTGTCTCTAGCCTAGAACCGTGTCACCTAGGCTAGAGTGGTTGTGGAGATAGACATCTCCAGATTTTTCCTATTTTTTTCTATATCTTCCTTATCTACAACGCAACACAATTGCCAAGTTTGGAAAATTTCCTTTTTGGCAAAACAACTTTGCTTTGTTTTCTCCGTTAATCTCTACTCCACCGTAGGTGATGAGAGGTTATAAAAATGAGATCAATGTGAGTGTTTGCGATATACAGATGAAGTATTTTTTGTAGGAATGACACAAGACAATGGGAGAATGTAACGAACAAAAGAAGTTCAATATTATCAAAGTTTGCAGTTTCGTTGTGGATGCCAAGTTCTGGAAGTTATTGTAAATTTCTTCTTTTTTTCTATAGTAAAATCTCTCTTTGAATGCTGGCTTTTTCCTAGAGTTAGGGGTTTTCCAGGGTAAATCATTGTGTCAAAGTGTGATTGGTTTTTCTTTGCATTCAGTATTTTAGTGAATGGTGTTGTGCATTCTTTAGTTCTTTGTTTCAGTTATTTGATTTCTGTTATTCAAATTTCTGAGATTAAACAATAGTGAATTTATTGTTGGTTTTCACAATGCCAATAAGGGAGACGTATTTTTCACAGTTTATGCGCAAAAAGAAGAGCGTTGCCACATTTGGAGGTGACATTTCAAGTCGTTTCAAGCCATGGTGGATGGCTAGGGAAGCTATTTTCTTCTAAATGTTTTTCCTAAATTCTGTGAACACGTAGATCAGCCGCAACATTGGTATTTTAGCTGCAACATTGGTATGCCATGTTTGTTTGAGTCTGGGTAGGGGGATCAAATGAGGGTTCAAATGATAATATTATTCTTGGTCTTCATGAAAACAATATTACCATGTATTTCCTTTCCAGATCATTAAGATCGGACTATGGTGCCCTAGCTCTGGTGAACCAGAGATTCAATTCTTTGGTTAAAAATGAGGAGCTTTATGTTATAAGGAGGCAACTCAAAATTGTAGAGTATTGGATTTATTATCTATGCAATTTGGTTGTAGGGGAGGCCTTCAATCCAAAGGAGGGGTGATGGATGCGCTTGCCCCAGATTCCTTCTAATGAATTTTTTACTTTATCAGATAAGGAGTCTTTAGCAGAGGGTACTAAATTACTTGTGTTCGAGAGAGAAGTTTATGGATTCTCTATTTGGAGATACAACATTTTGACACATAGGTGGTCTAGAGACCCCCCAATAAATCAACCCAGATGTTTGTTTGGTTTTAGATTTGTGGTGTTGAAGGGCTTGCAAATAGTTGAGTTTCTATGAAAATGTTTACAAAAGGAAGGTGTTCCAATTGATTGGGAAGTCTAGAAAAGATTGATTCGAAGTGTCCTTGAACAGAGGTTGAAGCCTTGTAAAGCGAGCTTATTTTAAAAGCAATGATCAGATTGGAAATGTAGGGAATATCTTTGAGAAACTATTTGGTCTTCAAGTGGGAGATTGTTTGGTGGTGAAGCCCAAATATTCTATTTTAGTCGACAGTTTCTCTCACGGTTAAATCCTTCTTTATAATGACTTCTTTTTGGCATGTGTTCACTAATTTAGAAGTTGTTTGTTTTGATTACTTTTTACCATTTTGGAGATGAGACCAAAATTATAAAGCTATTTTAGTTTGAATGCAGAATGTAATTTCAGAATTAATAAAAGAGATAATCCCTATTGAAAATGGACGTAGTCTTTTAAGACGAACCACTATAAATCTTGATGGTTCTCTGTTTGTGTTTGGTTTTATAATTTTGGTTTAATTTTTGGTTTTCTTTTTTGTCTACAAATATTTTAAACAATATATACATCATTTTATTTATTTGTTTCTTTATTTATTTGTATTTCTTTTTTCTTTTTCTTCTCTATATCTTTGATGTCATTTTTATATTTATTTTTGAATTTTTGTATTATTCTTTATTTATTTCTTATGTTTCTTCTGTGATTCTTTCTTTGTTTTTAGAAATAAAAAGGTGCAATGCACCCATAATATTAGGGGTAAACGCTTTTTTTTGACCGGAGCTATGAACCGGATACAACAAACCACAAGAAACAACCAAACCCGCGAGCACAAAGGCCCAGCGAAGGCACAAGGCCTGCGAGCACTTTGGCCCAGTGAAGGTTTGAACCCTGGTGGCCGTCACTACAACCGAGCGACTTGACCACCGAACCACGCCCTTATCGGCTATTCTTTCTTTGTTTTGAATTTAATTTATTTTTAATATTTTCTTTGATTTCATTAAGGTTTTTTCTTTTTTTCTATTCTTTTTCATATCTTTTGCTTGGTTTTTATATTGGTTTATTGTTTTTCTCTTGTGGGTATTTGTATTCAGTCCTGGGTTTGTTCTTTTTATTAAGTTATTTGAATACTTTTTCTCAAATTTTAAATTATTTTTTCTCCAGTCTTATTAGTTTTGTCCTTTTTGTTCTTCTTGTCTCCTTAGTTTTCTTTCATCTTTCTTTTTAGCTTTGCCCCCTTTTTAGTTTCTGACCCATTTACAGGTCTGGTTCTTCCTTTATTTCTATTTTTATCTTTTTCTCTTGTCTATTTAGACTCTCTTAGATTTTTTAATTTTTGTGGTCCTTTTTAACTATAGGTGCATTTTATATGGTTTTCTAAGTTTTTGCTTCTCTTTTCTATGGTGTACATGTGTCATAGTGGATCACCTCTACTAGTTTAAATTTTGAGAAAAGATGACATAAATGTATTTGGTTAAGGATAAATCAAAATTTCATATACCAAATGATTGTGGAATACCTTGGTAGTGTTAGCTTGTAGTTAATTTTTTAAGACATGATTATCAACATACCATTCTAGATTATCAATCCTAATGTTAATGTAGTTCACATAAGGTGAAACATCATACACAACATGTCCCATATGTGTATGTGTATGAATAATTTGATTTGTAATGGTTATGGTGGGTGTGAAAGATTTACTATCAACTAATGACACATTATCATCATATATACATAGTAATAATTATAATATGCCCCCATAATTTTAGTCTTTAGGCATTATCTAAATCACAAGCTATTCAATAAAGGATGTAAAATAATGCAAGCTAATCCAAAATAAATTAGATATATATCTAAATAAAATATGAGAGGATCCACATTTGGGTCTCTAACAAAATATGTATATCATTGTGATGCATAGATAATTCTATGGGATAAAATAAGGAGGCATTGTTCACATATGTGTGATGTACACAATCATAGAAAGAAAGAACTATTATCTTTATCATTAGAAGGAAAAGAAATATCATTGGGTTCATTCGTAAACATACAATTCATAGAACATGATGTATACGATAGATAAGGACTAGTAATGTCATGTCAATGTGAAAAAGGCATATTATATATGGGAATATTATTAGTGATAAAAGAGTTAAAATAATCATAAAACTCATCACTAGGGAAATCATCATAGATAGGTAATTCCAAATCAATGTGTATATTTAGGCATGGGAGAAGGTATATTGTGAGTAAAAATGAAACATGTGTATCTATAACTCTATGCTCCTAAAGGAAGAGTAGATCAACATAGATACATGGAAGAAAGATGGCATGAGATGTATAAATGATAAGATTGCTAGGTGTAACATCACATGGGCTAGGATCCTTATTTTTATCAATTATATATGAGGATGATGTATTAGCTAAGTCACTATCATATACCACAAAAGATGTATCATAAAGTGTAGTGAATTAAGAAGTTACAATATTGCTAAGGAAGGGATAAATGATATCCATTATAAGATAGTGTAAATCACTACTAGATTCCAAAACTATAAGTATTAATAGTATATTAAATATAAAAATCATTGTAATGTGATAGCTAGGATGATCAATGCGTTTTCAAAAATAGAATAATAAAGTTAAAAAAGATAATAAAAATATGCAATAAAATAAAAATAATTAAGTAAAGGGATATAAAGAGTTTTAGTTTTGATAATGAGATGTAAATATCAAATATGTTTATATCTAGAAAAAAACCCTAGAAGATATTAGGATAAGTTATATTAACCTTGCTATACTATGATTGTGTATCTTAAATTTAATATTTAAATCATAGATTATTATTTTGTGTGACTCTAAAAATCATGAAATGGGATCTTCAATGTCTCAAATAATGAGAAATATGTTTTATAATTAAATATTAATTTTCTAGGAACTTGGAATATTCTTTACTTAAGTTGGCATTGATTGGGTAAGCTTAATTTGGTGATGAACACACCTTTGAATGCTTGGTATGATGTGGAAGAGAAATTTGGTATTTGTATTTGTGCAAGAAGCATCTATGGCACTATAAGAGTTGTACGAAAAAAATATTTGACTATGTGTAATAAATTGATAGCCTTTTTGGATATAGTGAGTAGTTATTCTATCTTCTAGTGGGTTATTTTGTCTTCTAGCAAGTTTGGACACTCAAATTCATGATAAAAGTATTGAAGCTTTTAGAAGGATGCTTGTAACTCTTAGGCACATGACATGAGGTATATTTTTGAACAAAAAAAAAAGTTGTCTGCCTTTTGGGAGATAGAACTTAGGGATCTATTTCACTCTTTAGTTCATTGCAAAACCTAGATCCCTCAACCAAGTGACTCAATTGAGGGATGGATTTGTGGGTTTTCTTTGGTGATTAAATAAGGGTTCACCATTAAATGAAGCTTCAAAGGAGAAATGCAAACTCTAATGCACTAAACCCTAGAATCTTGGTTCAACATTAAATTAGATTAATAAACAACAAAAAATAGAAAAGTACTTGGAAGAATATAGAGGTGAAAACAAGATTTGAAAACCTTGAAAATCTTCTATTTGAGGTGCACTGGGACTCATATGCCAGGCTAGGCGATTTAGTCCCAGTCTAGGGTTTTTGGGCAGAATCTAGAATCTCCTGGTTACTATTTAGGATTTGGAGAAAGTTGGAAAAAAGGGTATACTGGGACACATACACCTACACAGTTGCAAAGTGTCCCAAAAAAGTGAAAATTTTCCTAGGAGAATTTTTTTGAATTGAAACTTTGAGAGCCTCTAAAGATGATGAAATAAGCACTTTCCTTATGATTTCTTGTAAATAAGTTGGTTATTTTTCTCTAGATCTAAAGTTCAGTGAGCCCTGGCAACTTCTTATGACAACTTTGACAACTTTTGCAATCTTTCCTTCAAAGGATTGTCAAGCTCCAATTCACCTAGACCTTCAAACACACATCAAGAAGGAAAAAATGTTGTTGTGTTAGGGAATAGGGATTTTCCTTAGTCAAACCCTATTTTTGTAATTAAACCTTGAAATAAAATAAAATAGCATGAAGGAATGATGAATGAACAAATGCATGTAACAACTCACCAAACCTTGTTGAAACCTTGGATGGAAAATCTAAAAACTAGCATGAACTAGCCTCAATGAGTGTAGATATTGATTATGGAACTTGAATAAGATAATAGCTTGAACACTTGATTAGATCTTGAATGTTACATCAACACATTAGCTCAACAAAATGCATGATGCACTACATATTTGACATGATGAAACAGACCTTGATTGCTATAATAATCATCTACAAATCTAACCTTCAATGCCTTCTTTAATGCTCTTGTGAAATCTTGGGATGCTTGACTCAAAATTGCTAGCTCTTGTTAGTTGAAATTATGTGAAATAACCTGTATTTATACTTGTTTATGCCAAAATTCTCAAAATTACAACACTGCAAGCTAACATTAGATCTAGGATGATAAAATCCCACCAAGAATTTGATTTAAAATAGGTAAAAGTTAAAGTTGGACTCATATGCCAAGTTGGGCACATGAGTCCTAGTGGCTTAAACTTGGGACACAAACTCCAAGAAGTGTATTGTTCAATGTAACATTTGAAACCAAGCCTTGAGACCTAGGTGGGATCCATATGCCTAAAAGGGCATTTGATTCCCAAATCCCTAGATCTGGAACACAACCAAAAACATTAGATTATGATTTGTCATTTGTTGAATGTTAGGATTATCCTTAGAAAATACATTTAATAAAGCTTGTGGATGAAAAATAGGACCAGTTAAAGCATAAATAAAACAAATTTTAATAGGGAGGGCTCAAAAGTGTGAAATTTAAAGGGATACATTTTTCTACACTACATTTAGCCCCCACTTTAGTGAGAGGATGACCTTGCATCAAACTCACACTAAAGTAGACAAATTCACATCAAGATGGGTCCAAGTGTATTGATGTGGATGGAATAGGGTGACAAAGCTCAAGGAGGTGGCCAAGACCCTAGGATTCAAGATCCTACATCAAACCAACATAAGCATAAATAGACACACACAAGGTGTATGATATGCACTAGAAAGACAAGATACACAAACATACAATGCCAAAGACAAAATAAAATAAAATAAAAAATAAAAAGGGGTGTGTTGAGGTGCCAAGTTGACACACAACATGTAGGTAAGATAAAAGTAAAAGTATCTCACCTCTCATGAAAGAGACAATCAATAATCAAACTGATCACCTCCCAAGGTCCTTGATGTTGGTTCACAACGTTGTTGTTTCACGAAGTGGTCAATATGGTTGTAATATTCAAAGGGGTTTGCTGGTTTTTGAGCTTCTGGATTGTTGCAAGATCAAACATCTATCTAAACCTACTTTAATCGGGCGTTTTAAAGAAATAGAAAAACATAGATCAAGGTTTTCAAACTTAAAATAATGTTGATTCATTTGACTAATTAGCCTTGTTACCTTCCAAGGAATTCCTAAACTAGAACTGCAAAATAAAATTAACCTATAATTGATACAAAGTTTCATTCATTCACAATGAAAACTTTAAAAGTAGATTGCAAATCATCATTAAAAAAAGACATAAGATAAAATTTCATTCCTTGAAAGCTTTTCAAATCAAATGATTAACCCAAAATGAATACCATTCTAGAGCATAATATAAAGTAGGTTTAAGTCTGGATGCTCCTACTATCAATGAAACAGATAAGCAACATTACAAATCTAGCAAGATCACCAGTGTACAAAAACCCATGTCTTCAAATTATCTCCATCTATGCTAAGAAAATCAAGAAGATACATCACCTCCTCCTCCTGCTGAACTACAAAAAAATGTCTAACTTGCTTAAAAACCCTAACTTGCTAACTAATCTGCTAACTTTTTCTTTTCTAACCTTTTCTACCCCTTAGAAAAGAGGCGAAACACCATATTTATAAAACCCACCAGACGTGTCGGCCCAGTTAGGGTTTACAATAGGTTGGTCATAGAACAAGTTGGTCCCAGAAGAATTTGAAACAAAGTCAAATATGCATTAAATGCATGGGAACCAACCAGTTTAGCCTAGGATCTCCCACATAACTCAAACCAAAATGTGTGAAGAAGAGGCAAAGTGAAAAAATGAGGAAGCATGAATTTCGATGCAGCTTTGCATTAACTACTTCCCCCACTTTGCACATACCTTGCTCCATTCTAGCCTTCGTCACCAAGAATCCTACTCTTTTTGTCCAACTTTATTTTTTATTTTTTTGCTTCAGAGATGGATGATACCTTTGTTTCCTTTAGCCTCTCTAGCCACCATCGTCCTAAGACCCAACCTACATTCATCAAACACCAATGTGAGAATCCAAATGTTGACAACATTTTCATCCAAGTGTTAGCTTAAAATCATGATAAAACCATTAAATTAGCCATTAAGCATCAACACTGTGAAGTTTGGGATTTCAAGTTAACCGGGGAAAAACAATCTGGAAAGAATTTTAGAAAATTCTGAACCATGCAGATTCTCTCAATGAAGCACCAATGTCAATAATGGATCATCAAAATGAACACAACCAACACACAACAATGAAATTCATCAAGCTAAAGCATGACATGTTTAAGCATTCATCATTAGATTCATCAATTTTATCCAATTTCTTAAATTCCATAAAGCATAGCAGACAATTCAGAAAATCCAACTGGACTGGAATTCTGCAGATGACTTAGAACTTCACACTTCAAAAAACTAAAGGAAACTAGGAAAATCCGGCCAAAACGGAGAATCCCGAAGCAGGCATAAGGATCACCAATAGATCATTTGAATGAAGAAGGAATGCATATAACATTGTGAAATCCATCAAAATAAGTGTAGACACGTCAAATTGACATAATGCATTCATTTGACAAATAGATCAAGTTTATTTATCAATCTCCTAAAGTCATCAGTTTAAATCAAATAAATCAAACTTGATCCTATCATCATCTCTTTGATTAAATAAATCACATTTATTTAATTAAATCTCAGAGCATCATTCATCTCCCTTTGATTTGATTTAAATCCCTAAATCAAGTCAAAGTGATCAAATAGGCCTAATCATCAACCTAGCTAATTAATGTTAATCTAATGCTAATCTCACCCACTTACATTCTCTAGATTTGGCCACTTGCACATGAAATTGCATTTAATTGATTTATCAAAATCTTTATTTTCAACTTGGCATAAAGGGAGAATATTCTCCAAGTTTGAATTTCCCCCCAAGTGGACATGTACACCCAACAGAGCATTTATGAGGCCTTACATGCCTCTTACATGTCCCCTTCCAAAGTCAAACTCAGCATTTATTGGAAAATTTGAATTCAAATTCTCCCTCTCATGGGCACTCTTCCCAAATCTTGCACATGCATCAACCAATCACCATGACAAGTGTCCTCCTATCATTGGCAGAATCTTTAGTCCCACATTGGTCTCTCTTCAACACTTAGCATTTGAAAATCTATAAAATAGAGGCTTCATCTCTTATCAAACCCTTCACAACCTCCACAATTTTATGCAAGGTTACTCTCTTCATTTGAGATTTGATCTTGTTCATCATCACTCCACCATCTCCATTAGCAATTTCATCATCTTAAGCTTATCAATCAAGGATTGGGAAAGGGTCACTAGCACATGTGACACGAATCCACTATGGGATAGGTTTAATGTCATGTTTTTGTATGCTTTTATTTGGTTTCCCTTGTTTCATTTATGGCATGATTAACATGGCTCATTATTCCATAGGGACATTGAAATGTTGCTGTATTTTAAACTAACCATATTGCAGATTTTAGCATCCACAAAATGGTGCTAGAAGGAGGGCCCTTACCTTAAAGAGAAAATTTCTCACAATCTTGCTGTTAAAATTTTCCTACCAATGGAAATTATATAACTGTGGTCTTATTTCTGGGATGTTTTAGTAATCTTGGCAATCGACCATTTATGGTTTCTTGTTCGTTTATGTGGGGGGATGTATTGAACTAAACATTATTTGTTCTTAAGTAATCAATATCTATGTGACATTTTGATGTGATACACTATTGGCAGTTTGCTGTACGTATCTGCATATCTAAAGTTTTCTTGCATCTCTGTTTTCATTTTGAGATTGATTAATGTTGCTGTTTATTGTCCTAACCATGCCATTGTTTTCATCAATCACTGTGCATTAAGCAGTAGCTCCATATACAATTGAATAGTTTGATTCTTAAAATGATTTGTCCAAGGCATTTGTTCCTATAGATATTGTGGACATTTGAATAGAAAATCTCTCTGTGTGTCATTCTACCTGTGTGACATTTGATAGGCCATGAGACCACATCTCTCTTTTAAGCATTCTATCTAATGATTCCTGTACGTTCTTCTTTTATTCGTGGTAGAATTCTTTATTTTGTTTGCTGTCATCTAAGAGAGAAAGAATAATGTGGGACTAAAAAGGGTACAATCTTTTGTTGTTTTTGGCTAACTGTCAGTTCATACTTTTTTAAATGGTAGCTACCTGCAGGGAGTTTTCGCTTTAAGTAGCCTTTGATTCGGGGATAGAAAGCAATGGATTTGTGAGCAAAGAGTGGTGAGGGAATTGATGGAAGAGAACAAGGAAACATCAGAAGCGTAAAGGCAGGTTGTGGAATTCGCATTTTACACTTACCAGCTGCATTGAAAGTTTCTAAACCCTTTTCCTCCACGCATATTCTAACTATCCTTCATGCCTTCGTTGGATGTTATTTAGCTATTCCAAAGCTCCCATTTTGGTGCGAGCATGCTGGAAAATGTTGAGGAATTTGGCCTCACACCTGCTAATTGCATGATAGTTTCTTTTTGTTTGTTTTTTCATTGACTCGTGCAGGAAGGTGAGGGGGCAGACCCTTAAAGTTTCCAAGCAAGACAAGAAGAAGAATCCTAGAGGCCACGCTCACAAATGCATGCAGTCGTATTCCATCGAGGCTAGGCATAGGCAGAATGATGCCAACTTGAGGAAATCTTGAGGGGAAGATTCTCGGCTATACGAATGGTTATCAGTGCTTGAAGACTTCTGACCGAGAAGACTAAACTTAACATACACTAATATCATTGCATTTGATAGTAGAAGGAAACTTTGCATTAGAAAAGACGTTTTCAGTTCATTTGGTAGCAATATTATTGCTTTCTAGTCTATTGTTAACAATGTATCATTGTAGAGTCACAGTTTAAAGTTAATATCAGATCAGCGCGCATTCTTTTTAGACGAATCTGAAGCTAATCAATGGCCCAATGACCCACGTGATTATCATACTTACCAGCTTGATTTTTTTTTTACTTTGTGTTGGCAACAGTAATGATTTACTCGACAAGTTGGAGGGTAATAAGGAAAGCATTAAGCATGCTCGAGCAAGACAAATAGGACACTGGTCAAAGCTTATTGAATTTTTCTTTACACTTGCCAACTGCATTCAAGATTTTTTTGAATAACATTCTAGGCGTGAGTTTACACCTGCCAAACACATTATTCTATCAATTAAATTGAAGTTTCTGAAGAGTATAAAATCATTTATTCACTGGTCGCCACCTAGATCTTCTACGTCGCTGCCGACCTCCAACTGACCACTCCATTTACTTCTCATTCAACACCTATACTTGCAATCCTATCATCATTTACTACCGCTGCTAGAAATGAAGGATGAAAGCCTGTCAAAGATCCGTGGATAAAATCTGTGGAGTTAAGCTTTACACCTACCCATTGCATTAATGTTGTTTTTATAGTTTGTGCCTGCCAAAGACATTCATTCTTGATTTACTGTTGTCTGAATACGCCTACGAAATGGCATTGCAGGTTTTTTTTTTTCAAAATCACACCTGACAGCTGCATTTAAAGTTTATGGAGCCTTTCAACAAATCCACTTTGTGCAATCAGCATACTTCATGAGCTAACGTTTTCTTTAGACTTTCTGTCAAATAGTGCGCGTACCCTGTCTCTTTTCTCTGAGGCAGTCTATCAAAACAAGATCACATGCCTTCCCTGTGCTTGCAAGTTCTACAAATAGTTCATGCGCCTTGTCCATTACTTTGAAGCATTCTGTCCAGCAGTTCACGTGTCTTGTCTATGCTTCCACAAATTCCATTTGCCTGAGTGTTTCTAAAGCCTTTTTTTTTCATTCAATTTTTTTATGCTTGCTGACAGCATTTACTTGAAAGTCTATTAATAATATCATGTGCGCAGAAAGACTTCACTGAAGGCAGCAGAAGAGGATTTATGAAGGCAGAAAAATGAGAGGGGACAGATGAATTGGTGTTTGACTTAAAGCTGGCCAACAACTTCCAAGATTACATCAATCCTACTGCTGTCAATCACATCATGCTAAGCTTTCTTTACTCATTTAGTAGATGATCCACCTTCACACCTATCAAATGCATTTGTTTGAATTCCTAAGATCATTAATGCATGCAGCAGGGAGGGAACTTACATGGAAAAACACTTTATGGATTGCTGATTTGAAATTCAAAATTTAAGACCTCAAAATTCAAATTTGGTTGTCATTGGATAATTTATAAGTTGGAGGGAATTAGAGAATGCTAAAGGGAGGTTTGAATGATTTATTTGGAGAGTTGACTTTTTTAAGCAATTTATTTTCAAAATGGCATTGTAAGTTATTTCATCAATATAATACTCTTTGAAAGTTGTTTTCTTGATGGTTGGTAAAACTTATGACATCACTATCAAAGTAAAAGTCACTTTTAAATCTTTCTTTAGTTTTCTTTCAATTAATATCATGTTATTGATTGGAGTTAATAATCATTTAATGTCCTAAATCTCACATATTTGTCTTTTTTTTCATAGGTACAAATGAACAACGAAGGAAAGAAGGAAAAGCGAAAGCAAAAAATCAACAAGGAGGAGGCTAGCAAACGAAGACGAAATGAGGATGATTTTTTTTGAAAACACAATGTGTTTTTCAACACTTTAAGTGTTTGATCAACACTACTTCACGAAATTGTTTTTCTTTTCATTTTAGAACACTAATTTTCATTTGGGTCTAAAATGAACAATTTGATCTTCATTGCAAAGGGCTTAAAAGGAATCTTAGGACAAACTTACTAGATTTCGTTTTCGGCTAAAAATTGGACAAACAAAACTCACACTTCATTTTGGTGCTTAAAACGAACTCACAATTGATTTGAAGGTTATAAAATGAACAAGTGTTTGAATTGTGTGATTTTGTCTTTTTAGTACGTATCCTCTCCCCTTGCGCTTCGTGTGATCTAGGGTGCAAGAGAAACATTAAAAATACATTTTATTGCTTTGAAACACTTCAATTTGGGCTTAAAAATTGAACATCTTGTGCGAGTGTGAGTAGGGGCATTTTCGCGTACATTCTCTTTCTTTGTACCATCAAAGATTGATCGAGTTACAGATTATGTCTTTGCTTGCTTTTGTTTATCTTAGAGGGCCTGCTTTGGGGAAAAAGTACTCACCCAAGGGATGACTCAACCGGTAACACTCTAAATCCAAGAGTATTTCCAGCTGGGATATAAATGAGGGTTTTGGTTAAACGCCATAATCATGCGGTTGGCTCCGACAAGATGGATCCAAAAGGGGACTCTTGCCGTATGGGTCAATCTCCACGAACAGAAAGTCCTTACTAGAACCCATGTGCTAGAATTTGCCAAAATCCTTAATCTATTTGTTGGTGCAAGAACGGTCACTCTGAAGCCACCCCACACTCTTATGGTCTTCTAGTATAGATAGAAATCATGCCATGGGAGTTTCATGGGTGTTGATGCTTGGCTGCCCCGATTAACGTTAATGAGTCGTGGAGGGGAGCTAGTGGGGTCAAGCATCTAACCATCCGCTAGAGATAAGTGTAGCTGGACTTGTCCAAGTGGGAATCCAACAAATATTGTCTTACACATCCATAGGGCTTGTAATTATTCTTTTTTTGAAAACACAGTGTGTATTCGAAAACATTTTGCAAACAAACATTCAACATGATTCTCAAAATTTCAAACCCTCTTGAGGACAAATATCATTGACTCAATCCATATGTTACTGCTTTCCCTTGGGATTCACGTCCTTAGAGGTTCCTAAGCATTGGATTATACCTCAATTTGTCTTCTTGAGTAAACAATAGGAAAACCCTTGCCTTAAGTTCATTGAATTTCCACATAAAATATCTTGTGGGGTTTAAAGAAATTAAGACATTGGACATCTTAGTTTGAAACTTTAATCAAAGAGTGTGTTTTTAGTAAAAGGAATACACTAAGCAAAGATAAAAAATTGGACCCCACACATGTGCTTGATATCTTTTGGTCATATTGGTCTTTTGATTGCTCTTAGAGAAAAGTGTGTTCTTTAATACCTTGGCCTAGTAAACAAAGTCTCTCTAAGTCTCTTAGGATCAAAATCAAACACTTCATCCATCTCAAACATTTATCATCTCCATCCATCCAAACAACATTAGAGCTTTTGAAAACATCATTCTAGACTTAGGCACATCATCAAAATCAAAACCACCTCGTTTAGTTAAATGTATGGGAATGCATCCTTTCTCATGCATCTAATTAAATCAACCATCCTTTGAACAAATTCATCCTAAGATCACATCCAACATCTTAGGGTTTACAAGTTCATCATCCAAATCAAAACCAATCAAAAAAATCAAGCTCTAAGTCTAGCATTGATCCAAAGTCCCTAAACGTTCATCATCCATATCATTTACACCTTTCATCCTCCATATCGTCATTGGTCCTAAGAACCTTAGAGGTCACTTTTGCAACAAGGTCAAAACACAAGAGGAATATGGAATATACAATTGATCCATACATCTTGAGTAATCTAAATCAATTGAGTCCTCAAAGCCTTGCATTTCCTATCAATTATCAAATTCCATGCATAGGATCATTGCCTTCGACAAATGTCAATGGTACAACAATTGTGAGTATGCCCAAGTCAAAGTTTGGAACACATTTCCCAATGATAGATCTAAGTCCAAACCTACAAATCCACCAATCAAATAATCAATGCACAAGCCTTGAAACGAACAATGTCATTCCACCAAATCCCTACAAACCAAATGTGGATGTACCAAGTGCAACTTTTTGAAACATGAATCCTAACTCAGAAAAATTTGGAAAAATGATTCCCAATACCAACAATGTTCATCCTATCATGCCCAATCTAAACATCATCCCAAATCAGAACATTATCCAAAGTCAATTTTCCCATAATCCCATTCAAAAACGGCAAGCATGCATGCCAAAACTACTTGAACACAAGCCAAATCAACTATCTCAAGTGAGTCAAGATCAAAATCAAGAAAAAATTTGGTGAGATCAAATTGCGGAACTTTCCAAAATAGTTGAGGCATTGCGCCAAGGGAAATCTCCACCACCATTACCTACATCATTCCTTGGTTTAGGGCTTCCCCCTTTACCTAGCACCAATCACACCACCCAATTCAATCCAACTAACGTCAATCAAACCATCACGTCAAATCCTTCAAATATACCGTCGGCATCGCACCAATAGATGGTATCCAATCAAGTAACAATGATGATCCCAACCAATCAAAATATGGTCTCCCAAAGACCTATCACCTCGGTCAATCCAACCATCTCTATCACTTCGATCACTCAAACCACCACTATCATGCCCATCACATCTCAACCCCTCACTACCATGATCACTCCGAGCGTATCTCATACACTTGTCACTACATCCAACATGATTTTGAATCCACCACCACTCCCACCACCACCAACTTCCACCACATCAATCCACTACAACGCAACATTACAAGCTGCTTTTCAAAAGAGATTCCAACAATATCTAGCCATGCAAAAAGCAACGCAAGCTCAACAAGTGAAACAATCCTCTCAAGTTTCCCAAGCCTCTCAAGCTACCCAACCAACACGAGCACAAACACAAAAGATGACAACTATTGAAAACAAGGATCAAGATCAATCCATCACTGAGCACATGTTTACTTCATCCAATGATCAAATCGACATATGTCAAGAGTCACTTTTGAATCACGGTCAAAATCCACCAACAAAAATCGACAATGAGCCAATTCAAGAAATATCAACATCACTTGATGCTATGGTTGAAGACATTCAAAATCTCTCCATCGCAATTGTCGAAAACAATGATCAAAACCTCTCCATTGAGGAGCACATTGAAGATATATCTACACAATCTGATGATCTACTCACCATACATCAAGAGCCACTTTTTAGTGATCTCTTTCAAGGAGTGTTGGTATTATTTAATCTTATTGACATAATGCACAAACCATCAACCAATGATCATGATGAAAATGTCTCTACATCGCCTTACGAGTTAGAGGACATATCTCAAGAATTTATTCCAAAGCATGATCAAAATCTTTCACCAAAGTCTAGCAATGGTCCTTTTCAAAACATATTGATCCCCTTTGACCTCATGGTTACAGATACTAAAAGAACCCTAAACTTGACACTTGAGGATATTGAGCCACTTACCATGTATAATGAAGACATCCAAAAGTCCTTTGTAAGAAATCCATCCTTTGAAGCTGCCCCATGTCAAGAACTTGATCCAAAGCATGTCGAAAGCAACTTTGAAATTAATCAAGATCAAAAATTTGTATCTTCAGGATACTACAATAATTTAATGAACACTCTCTTATCCATGCAAGATGATCATATCCATACTCCTCCATCTACCCATGAGATGCTTTCTATAGATGGGCACGTAGATGATATTCATCTAGAACAAGATTTTGTTACACAAAAAGAGCATATTCTTAACTCCTACAATCAAACGGAGTTGTCAACATTAAGATCAAATATGTCCCAAACTCAAATTGAGGACATCATGAATAAAGATATCCAACATTATCCGCTCAAGGAAACAAGTCAGATAGAACAAGATATTCCAGAGTTAGTAGAGCAGCAAATGGAAATAATGTCATCTATAGTGGTCATTTGTCAGAGCATGTTTACTGAAAAAGATATCTCAAAACAAGCAGAATCAAGGAATAAAGGTGATACTATCACCATACTGGGGGAAATTTCGTCTCAAGCAAATGTCAACATAGGGAGCATGAAGAGTTCTTATGATGAAACCATTGCCAATACTACAACCAGTCACGTCATGAATCGTCATCCACCCATCACCCCATCCATGAAGTGGGACCAACGTCAAAATAAATATTTGAATCAAAGTACGAAGAACATTATCAAATCAAAAGAAACTGAGAAGCATAATGGACAAATAAAATACAAATGGATACCAAAGAATACAAAGAAAGGTCATCCCTATCAAACTCCATCAGTCAAAGAAACTGTGGGGAAAACTAAAAGAGGGAAAGGTATCCATCAAATATGTCTGCAAAATCAAAAGCAGGCTTTTCAAGAGATGTACAAAGTGTATCAAGCAGTTGGTCCTAATTCCACGCACACTTTCGTATCCACCCATCATTGCTCATCTTCCCAAGTTTGGATAGTCAAAGGTTCCAAACTGTCAACCAATCCATCTCTTATCCCTAAACGCACTCCATCCATGCCTCCACGCATGATATCCAATTCTCATATTGACCATGTATTGGCAATGACCCTTCATCATAAGGATTTAGAAGGCACTTTTATCACGATGTATGCATAGAGACAGAGTTAACTCCGGTATCGACGAAGCAGATCAAGAATCCCAAAAGTTGCATTCAAATGCACGTATCTTAGCAAAGCAGCTCCTTCAAGCAGGATATCGATGGAACATTATGACAGGGGCATCTACATCAACAACACCTTGTGATTCAGCATGAGGTTAAAATCTTTCAAAAAATACAAAAAAAAAAAAGCAAAAAAGCAAAAAAATCCAAAAAAATTAGAAAAAGGATTGAAAATAGTAAAGATAAAAATCATCCTCTAGTGAAAATTGCATGGGCGGCACTTTGGACAAGACCATGATGAAAACCTAGCAAACAGGCATCACATGTGGAATCGAGCATCTACGTGCGCCACTTCAGGTGAAAGCATCTCATCCCATCCATAATAAATTGAGCATTCCATCCATCTTATCCATAATAAATCCATGCATCCATGAACCATTTATCCAATCCATTTTCATCCATCTTCATGATCCATAGACCAAGTTATCTTGATCTTGATGAAATTTTGGGGCACACTTTGCGCTTGCTTATGGTAAACATCTTGACATGGGTCATTTTCATTGATCCTATCCTATCCTATGTTATCTGAGCCATGAAGCATTATCCAAATGAGCATTCGTTATCCAAGCACCTTATCCTATCGCAAGATAATCCTTGGCATCCTTTGCATGCTTACCATATCCATCCATCCATACACCTATCCAAGCATCTACCCATCACATTCCATACGTTGCTAGACATTGGGGGCAGATATGTACATCTTGCTTTGAGAATAAATCTTGATCTATATCCTTCACCTTATGTGGTGATCCGAACATTGGAAAACATGAAATAAAATTGGTCAAAGCATTTGTATCACTAGCCCATGGCATATCTTGACGAGAAGACATTCCTTATCAATCTTCATCTTCCATCGAACATCAATCCAAACAATCGATATCAGTCGCATCTAGGTTGCACTTCAAACGTCAACATCACATCATCTAAAACATCTTTTGTTCAAAACCAAGCTTCATCAATCCTGATCAATCGAATCCAATCAATCCATAATCTTGGGATATCCTTCCCGATCATTGTGTTGCTTAACACTATGCTTGCATTGTTATGCATCCTTAACAATGTTATCATTATCAATCCTGATCAATCCAGTCCTTTCATTGTTGTGCATCCTTAACAATGTTATCATCATCAATCCCAAATCACTCCATTATCAATCCTTGCATTGTTGTGAATCCTCAACAATGTTATCATCATCAATCGTCATCAATCCTGATCAACCAATCCTTGCATTGTTGTGTATCCTCCACAATGTTATCATCATCATCAATCCATCGATCTGATCCATCAACCTTAGCTTGGTTTTCAACAAAATCCTAAACAAAGCACCGATATCATCACACACGTCCATATCAAAATCGTCAAAATCATGCAAAAATCCAAAAACATCCAAAACATCAAAAAATCCAAAAACAAGTCAAAAACAAGAAAACATCAAAAACATTGGAATCCGAACTACGTCATCTCTAAGCTTAAACGTAGGCAAGGCTAATCTTTGATCAGCCCCCGAGACATCAAAATCCAAAAACATTCGAAAAACACCAAAATCCAAAAAAAATCGAAAAACATCAAAATCCCAAAACATCGCAAAATCCAAAAACACCAAAAACAGCCTCAAAACATCCAAATAGTTGAAAAAATCCATCTATCCTGTTTCGCCTACACCCGAAATAATCAATCATCCATAATAAACTGATCGTCATCTCCATCCTTTGGCAATGCAAATAGAAACAATCATAGCAGTCAGCAATAGCAAACTTCAAACGTAAAATCTAAATTGAAACAATGAACCATTGAACACAAAATCAAACTCTTGATCAGTCGCAAACATGTCAGTCGACCTTATATCAATGGCCTATCAATCAAATTATCAAACCATCATCATCCTATACAATGTATGTCCTAGGATATATCATTCCGACAATGGGCATCATTTTGGATATCACCTTGGATTCTTATCCTATCAAAATGCATCCCTTTGGTTGAAGGTATGAAGAACATTGGCTTGTTTGTGTACTTGATCTTTTCTTCTAATTTATCTTATTGCGCTCATTTCAAGGACCTCTCGATGATATCCGAACGAAGGATTTAGAGAGATAGGAATGGTGCAACGATCATTATTATTTTGTCTGATGTGCTTGTTGGACGCTCTTGTAATATAACTTGGCGAATACTTGCTTTGTTAGGTACGCCCTAGCAAGGTTTCCGTATGTCAAGTGTGAACAAGAATACTCCTATCTGTTTGTATCAAATTCCATCACACAAGGTACCGCCATCCACGGTCCTTCATACCTTGATGCATCGTCTAGGCGTGTTATCAAACATATAAAGTAAGTGACCCTTTGAAAATCCCAATCCTTGATAAGCAAATCATCATCATTTCTCATCATCTATCATCATCATCTCTAATAAAGTCTCGACTAATCATGGACTTGTTGGATCCTCTTGTCATCATCATTTACATTGCTAACATAACATCACCAATGCATCCATCATGCATCCATCCATCCGCATCCATCATGCATCCATCCCTACATCCGAGAAAACCGTCGATACCACATATCATTCATATCATACATAGGAAACATCAATCACTTCACATGCATTGCATAATCATCATCATAATATAGATTTGTTAGTCTCATCATAAATCATCCGTTGCATAATCATAGCATATCCACATCATCCATCTCATATCATATCATCATTTAAGTTGTTTAGAATAATATAGATTTGTTATTCTAAGCATCTTGAAATCATCTTTGCATCGTCATCCATAACCACCCATTTTGAACCTCTTTATCACGTAGATGCGACCCTCAAATCGAGATCTTTTCCGATCTGTCGAGGGCAATGTACGGTGTACTTCTTTCCAGGGGCATCCAGAAAAATCATATTTTTTATTTTGATGCAGTTAGCGGTTTATTCTTTGAACCAATGCAACAAATTTATTGCTTCAAGAGGGGCAAAATGTAGACCGCGTCAAATTGACATAATGCATTCATTCAACAAATAAATCAAGTTTATTTATCAATCTCCTAAAGTCATCGGGTTTAAATCAAATAAATCAAACTTGATCCTATCATCATCTCTTTGATTAAATAAATCAATCATTTATTTAATTAAATCTCAGAGCATCATTCATCTCCCTTTGATTTGATTTAAATCCCTAAATCAAGTCAAAGTGGTCAAATCAACCTAATCATCATCCTAGCTAATTAATCCTGATAAATCTAATGCTAATCTCACCCACTTGCATTCTCTAGATTTGGCCACTTGCACATGAAATTGCATTTAATTGATTTATCAAAATCTTTATTTTCAACTTGGCATAAAGGGAGAATATTCTCCAAGTTTGAATTTCCCCCCAAGTGGACATGTACACCCAACAGAGCATTTATGAGGCCTTACATGCCTCTTACATGTCCCCTTCCAAAGTCAAACTCAGCATTTATTGGAAAATTTGAATTCAAATTCTCCCTCTCATGGGAACTCTTCCCAAATATTGCACATGCATCAACCAATCACCACTTGACAAGTGTCCTCCTATCATTGGCAGAATCTTTAGTCCCACATTGGTCTCTCTTCAACACTTAGCATTTTGAAAATCTATAAAATAGAGGCTTCATCTCTTATCAAACCCTTCACAACCTCCACAATTTTATGCAAGGTTACTCTCTTCATTTGAGATTTGATCTTGTTCATCATCACTCCACCATCTCCATTAGCAATTTCATCATCTTAAGCTTATCAATCAAGGATTAGGAAAGGGTCACTAGCACATGTGACACCAATCCACTATGGGATAGGTTTAATGTCATGTTTTTGTATGCTTTTATTTGGTTTCCCTTGTTTCATTTATGGCATGATTAACATGGCTTATTATTCCATAGGGATGTTGAAATGTTGTTGTATTTTAAACTAACCATATTGCAGATTTTAGCATCCATAATAAGCATGGAATATCGAGCATTCATCACCTAAATCATTCTTGTGTCAACAATTTTAGGTCGCTTGAAGCTTGGCAGAAAATCCTAAAAAATCCGACTAGATCAGAATTCTGTGGATGATCCAAAACTCCGAACTCAGAGCACACCTCTGAGAAGATGAAGGAATCCAGGAAAATCCAGAGACATGGAAATTCTGCGGAGTCTTGAGAATCCCAAAAAACCTTCATCATGCTCGACTTTTCATGAAGTGATCAAAACTTCATGAATTTTGAATCTCTTGAGGTCGACTTGAATCTAATTCATGATTTCTATTTATCCCTTTGGATCTAGACTACTTGAGGAGTCAAACAATGAAAGTGTACGACAAACTAGTGATGCCCTAGATTCAACTATTAAGACCTCTACCATGAACAACAAGGGAAAGCTCAGATTACCTAGATGGAACTTGGATATGCTCGAGAAGGTTCGCAGTGGGTTTGTAATGAATAATGGACCATTCCTGAGAAAGCTTTGATTAATACAATAAAGGCGAAACTCACCAACCAACTCAGAGTGCGTCAAATTGAATCGGGCTTCGTAAAACCCCACCCGAATCAAACTAAGGCATTGAAAAACAAGGCAAGGCATGGAAACCGTTCGGGAACACACATCGGCGAGAGATCCACCTAGGCGGAGAGAGTTAAGAAACTCACAGTGACTGGTAAGTCTCAGCGATCCAAAATTCAGAAACCCGATGGCAAAGCGGAATCCAAAAAAATCCAGCCCAGGCGGAATTGCGCGAGGAGCCCGAAACTCTGAACTTCCAATGTTGAAATTACTTTTTCAGGCTTACGATGGAATCTAGGAAAATTTGGATGGATTGGAAAATCCTGAAACAGGGTGCAAACCCAAACTTTGCCTTAAAACTTAAGTTTTCAATGTGCAACCTAAGGGAACAACTTGGATGGGTGAGATGAACAACTAAGGACCTCAAAAGCAATCAAAGCAATAAAATCCACAGGCCCAAAAGATGTCATAATTTAGAGCAAAAGAGGGGGGGAGAAGGGGTCCCATTTTAATCAAATTTAAAATGGGATGGTTATGCAAGGTGTAATAGGGTGGATCAAGCCTCAACTATTTTTCCAACTCATTGTGGATCAAACCTTGGCTGTTTATCCAAAAATATCTTTACAAGTGGAACATGATGTCCAATATGTAAATAAAACACGTGCTCACACATGCTAGTGGAATTTGATATCCACTAGGTGAGCCCCCAAAAAGGTGAGACACATGTGCACATGATCGATATATCCTCACACACAGACAAGCAAGTAGCTATGGGAAAGCCACACATATGGTCGAATCACATACGTACTAACCATACCAAAGCTATACCTCTTGATAACTTTGATAAAACACCAAAAAATGAAACTTTGAGCTTATGAACAACATATAAGTAAATATTTGTTCAAAGGGACATTGCTTAGTTCATGTAACGTATCTTCTTAGGGAACATCATGCCTAGTGTCTCCAAGAGAGGAAAAATAAAAGAAATATTACACTCTTGGAGGAAATCAAACCCAATGATACCACCAAGAAAAGGATGTGTCACAAGAACAAAGAAGATCGCACAATGAAATATGAGAAATGTCAAAAGATAATGTCAATGTATGCCCCCACTTGAAAGTGATTTCCAACACCATTGCTATGGGAAATCTATTTTAAAGTAGCCAAGGAAGAAGACATGTGTATAAGAGTGAATTTTCACCCCATGTGAAAATCCCCTTTCTCCCTTTACCCACCTTAGAAAACCAAGATCAGAGGATTAATTTCACCTAATCCTGTTGCTTGCATCCCACTTGGTGCCTGTTTTGAGCGTCGATGGAGGCATTTCTGTTGGGGAAAACTACATGATGCACAGACATCCGCACAGTGCATTCCTGCAACTAAACCTTCATAGGCATTACACTCCTTATTGGAGGTGAAGTTGTAACGCCCCCTTCGGTTAACCAACCCAAATATGGTCATTTTTCTCCATCCTTCAAATTCATCCCTTCAACATTCAATCCAACTTCTTCACAACTTCTTCTGAGCTATTGCACACTTCAAGCCTCCATAATCACACTCTTGCATTCACTTTCACTCACTCCAAGCATTCAAGCATTCCATTGCAGCCAAAGCAACACTCCATCACTTCGGTAGAGAAAGTTTGGGACCACACCATTGCAACAGAGGCTCGAGTACTCTCATTTTCTCCCCCAAGCAACCTTGAATGCTCTTGGTGAATGTGGTAAACTTCCCTCTCCTCTCCTCTATCACTTGGTTGAGTAGCATAACAATATTTTGTAGCGCTTCCTTTCTCTTCACTATATTATTTCCTTTATCTTGTTTCCTTATCTATCTATGGAGGTGAAAATACCTAAATCAGGGTCTGACTGAGGTAGGCCCCTATTCAACCACCCAACACTTTCCCTCTTTCTCTGTGTAGGTGTGCATGTTTCTCAGAGAACCAACTAGTAAATGAGTTCCTTGGTGAGATTCTCCTCATTCTTGTCACTCTTTCCTGTTTACTTTATATTAGAGAGTATTTCATTTATTTAGTCACATCATATTGGCCCTTTAGTTAGTTAGTTGGGCCGTTAGCTAGGTTTGTTGGTTTGACCTCATCTTCATTACTGTCTAACCATATAAACAACAACACACTTTTGAGATGACATCATATCACATTAACATCTACAGATCATGCTTTTGTCCTCAGACAGAGAGCTTTATGAGGCATAGTGTTAGACCTAAAATTGGCTCACCTAGCCTCTTCCTATTTTTTGGGTTTACAGAGTGACAAACATGCCTTACGTTCCTCATTACTCTTGCCTCACATTTCCTTACATTACAGTTAGCTAAGGTAATTTAGGGAAGCCTCTCACATCTAGGCCCTCCGTGACTTGGGGTCTTGCACGGGGTGGTCCCCCTCTCTTACAACATGATATCTTATTCAGAAAGCCTTATGCCAAGTCATATGCTCTTGAGTGAAAATACATCATGAATAAAGGGTTTCCCCCAAAATGAAACAACTAAGGATAACTCAGTATGTCACATGTGAGCCATATTAAGGCATGTCATCCATATCCCAAGCTTTCTCTTATATATACATGGAAGGTGGTCAACTAGCCAAAATAGACAATGAACAAGTGTCATATCAGGACAAGGCTAACTTAACCCCTTCCTCCCACTGAGTGCAAGACAAGGATGAGCCAAGATGATTGATGAAAAACTTCGTAATCAATACCAATTAGAGGAACTAGGTGCTTCAATACAAGGAAGAGAACCACAATCCTTAAAATGTTGAATTTTATTACTCAAAGTCCTACATTGATTAGTAGAATGATCATGAACTCTAGGATGTGCACAAAATGAACTCTTGTAGTAAAATTTCTTTCATGTTCTTGGAGTGAGGGATATCAAACAATCTTGGAGGAGTCTTGACAAGATACTCGCTTGATCAATAGTAGAGGATTTTTTTTAATTTTGTGACAAATATATCTCTTGCTTAGTACAAGATGTCATGTACTTACACAAGGCTCTTTATATTCTGAGATTTTTTTCTCTCTTTGAAAGGAGGGCATAAAATATAATGAACTCCAATCGTTACTAAGACATGTCCTAGGAGTTCTTTGTTCGATGACATTAATGTTAAGCGGAGACTTCTTTGTTTCTTTTGTTTCTTTTGAAGGACAATAACCAAGACCACTAGTTTCTATCAATTCAGTATGTACTAATGCTAATTTTGGCTTAGAATAATCCTTTGCAAGAGTGTTGATATTATTTGAAGGCTTGTTTGTTTCTTTTGAGGGACAATAACCAAGACCACTAGTTGTTTCTTGCTTGTTAGGCTCTATAGGGATGTGGATACCTAGTCCTCTAGCATCACATCCTTTCCCACTATAACCAAGTTATTTCATATGTTCATAACCTCTTCCATAAAGATTTTTCATCTCTTTTGGATTCGATGGGTGCTCATAATCAATTTCATCAAATTTTGTTGTGTAATTTGCTTCTTCTTCTAAAGTGGTTGAGGTGGATGCTTTCAAAGGCTCATTTGAATTTTGTGTTGACATTACTGTTGGTTATCTTTTCTTTTCAGACTCTTTTTTTATTATCTTGTAGTCATCCAAGAATGTAGGTGTGAAATCTAAGGAGCCCCAATCATCTTCTAATAACTTTGTGACTTTGTCCATATTATTTTCTTTATATTTCTCTTGCACGAGTTCCACTTGTATGGTTGGTGTCAATGTTTTCAAAGGATTTTCCTTGTTTTTCTCAATGTTCAAACAAATTTTTGGTTTAGGGCCAGTTTTGATGGTATATACTTTGTTGTTGTAGACATACTTCATTACATGATGAAGAGTAGAAAGCACCCCATTCATTTCATGAATCTATGGTATTCTGAAAAGAAGATTATATGAAAATCATGAGGCATAGCATGGATCAATGTTTGTAATGTGACCTTTCCAACTATAATAGGAAAAGTGATCACACTAAATAGTTGTTTTCCTCCATTGTCAAATCGTCGAATCAATAACGAATCAAGTTCAATTTTTGATTTATCCACACCAAGCTTATCCAAAAGGATTACACTACACACATTAAGGGTTGAGAAATTATCAACAAGGGTTTGTTTTATCCTTGTCCTACTGAAAATAACTATTATAATGAGAGCTTCATATTGTTTTTTTACTTCTAGCAAAGATAACTCATCTTGATGGAAAGTAATGTCTAAGTTGACTAAAGTTATAGCTTAAATTTGGGCTACTACATCATTTGATTGCACATTAGGGGGGGTAGGAACTTGTTGTAAGGAACTTTGAACCATGTTATGATAATGAGGGGAGGCTTGATTAAGGTCATATAAGGATATCTTAGTAGGAGTAGTCATAATTTTTTCAACAAGATCATACTCCTTTCCACTTTTTAAGGGAAAATGAAGAACACTAGGCAAGATAGGTTGAGGAAATGGTAATGAAATGAGAATGGTTCTTTGTTGCCTATTGTTCTTTGTATTGTATGTGCGAGCAATGATAATGTAACTTGGTTGCTATGAAACATTATCATTATCAAGTTGCATTGTAGGTGGTTCTAGGATAAACATGGGTTCTTTTGAGCTTGTGGTTGTTGTGAGGGTGGATAAAGGATAAGAACTAGCTCAAGAGATCATTTCAAGGGATATCTAGTGTGCATAACCTCAAAAAAATCATTCTTATTGTGACGATCTTTTAGCTAAGGAGTGTCTAAGGTTATTTCATCATTTTAATCAAATGAAGCCACATTAATATTGTTTGAAAGGCATGCATCAATTCTATTATTCTCTTGTACCATGATATCTACCATAGTAGGAGAGTTTTTAGGAGATGAAGCAAAAGATGTTGATCACATTCCATGGTTAGGTTTTGTAGGGTACCTTCACCACAAGTAAGGGAGGCATCAAGAGAAGAAAAAGTATGATTGATTGGATCCTTTTGTTCAATTATATGTTTCCAAGTGAGAGAAGCATTAAGAGAGGGATAAAGAAGAATCTCATGACTCTGAATGAGTGTATCTTCTAACACCAAACTATCTTCTTCACAAATAGGAGAGATATTAGGAGAAGAACAAATGTGATTATAATTTTTATATATGATTTCATCCTCTTACACTAAAACATTCTCACAAGAAAGAGATGAATGGAGAGTAGGTAAGGTGATGTTTAGAAATGCGTCTATGATCTCATTCTCTTGTGCCAATATAATATCTTACAATATAGGAGAGTTTATAGAAGACGAGATTTCAACATTGTCATGATTCTTAATGGGTGTATCTTATAACACCAAAATACCTTTTTAATAAGTAGGAGAGGTATTGGGAGAAGAGAAACTATGATTATCCTGATTGTCTATGCTTTCATCTTCTTCTATCACATCATTCCCACAAATAGAAGAGATATGAGGGGGTGTGGAATTAAGGAATATGTCAAATTTTTCACTCTCTTGCACTAAGAGACTCTCATAACTAGGTAATATATTGGAGGAATGACTAACATGCTTGTTGATGAGATTTATCTTGGAATAATTTGAAAGGAAAAATACTGACATTGTGAGTGTGTGCCTAAAATGCCATGTTTCAAAATGTAAACAATTGTCTAACAAATCTGATTATTTTCACTACTAAAATGGGTTTTGAAATGTTGTAAATGAAATTAACACAAGATAAATGATATTATTTTATTCCAATTTTTATATTTACAAATGCACTTGAAATGAAACCAATTTGAGCTAGGTCTAATGAAATGAATGAAATATAAAATCAACAAATTGAAATAGAGATCTGACATCAACAAACAGAAGCATAGAAATGAAGTTTTAAATGTTGTTAAATGTAGATGAAAACCTAATTTGAGACTAATTTCCCAGATGGGTGAATGAGTCCCAATTAGGGTTTCCAGAAGGTTCAAATAGTGAAAAACAAACAACATAGAATTCCTAGAAATATGGAAAAACTGCCTCTATAAGGACTAAATCACTCAGGTGGGTGAATGAGTCCCAAATTTAGCAAATTTTGAGTTGATGTTAATGGTTCTAGGTTGTATGCTCAAATTATTGTTTGCAAGGACAACCTTCCAATGAAATTGAATGATGCAAGATGCAAAATGTACAACCTATATGCACTTTTCACTAATGCAATATTTAGAGAAGCCCTAAATGAAAATCAACTAATGAAAATTTAATGCAAAGCTAGTGAAATCTAGATCTAGGACTACAATATTCTCCAAATTATAAATTTAATGGTCCAAAGGTCGGGTTCACCAAAATGAACCAAAAGGAAATAATGGTGGTCCACCTTTTGGGAGATGGACTTAGGGACCTATTTTATAGTTTAGTTCATTATGAAACCAAGATCCCTCAACCAAGTGACTTGATTGAGGAATGAATCTAGTGAGTTTTCTTGGAGGTGATTAAATGAGGGTTCACCATTAAATGAAGCTTCAAAGGAGAAATGAAAACTCTAACATGCACTAAACCCTAGAAACTTTGAAAGTATTAAATAAAATTGAAAAACAACATGAAACAAAAAGTACCTAGAAGAATGGAGAGGTCAAAAAAATATTTTAAAACCTTAAAAATATGTTGGTTGAGGTGCACTGGGACTCATACGCCAAGATGGGTGATTTAGTCCTAGTCTTGGGTCACTGGGAAAAATTTGGAATCTCTTGGTGACTGTTCAAGATCTATAGAAAGCTGACAAAAAGGGTATAATGGGACTCATATGCCTAGACACTTGCAAAGTGTCTCAGAAAAGTGAAAAGTGTCCTAGGAGCAAAATTTTGAACTAAAACTTTTTGAGCCTTTGAAGATGGATGAAATAAGCACCTTCCCATTGATTTCATTTAAATAAGTTGGAAATTTTTCTCTAGATCTAAATTTTTGTGAGCCTTGAAAACTTCTTATGATAACTTTGACAACTTTTGCAACTTTTCCTTCAAAGGATCTTCAAGCTCCAATTCACTTAGACCTACAAACACACATCAAGAAGGAAAAAAATGTTGTGTTAGGGAATAGGGGTTTTTCTTGGTCAAACCTCATTTTGGTAATTAAACCTTGAAATGAAATGAAATATCATGAAGGAATGATGAATGAACAAATGCACATAACTCACCAAACCTTGTTGAAACCTTGGATGGAAAATCTAAAAACTAGCATGAAGTGGCCTCAATGAGTGTACATCTTGATCATGAAACTTTAATAGGATAATAGCTTGAATACTTGATTTTGATCTTGAATGCTACATTAACACATTAGCTCTCAACAACATGCATGATACACTACATCTTTGACATGATGAAATGTACTTTGATTGCTGCAATAATCTTCTAGAAATATGCCCTTGAATGCCTTCTTGAATGATCTTGAATACACTATAATGCTCTTGTGAAATCTTAGGATGCTTGAATCAAAATTGCTAGCTCTTGTTAGTTGAAACTATGTGAAATAACCTTGTATTTATACTTTTTTGTGCTAAAATTCTTGAAATTACAACACTAAAAGCCAACATCAGATCTAGGATAATAAAATCCCACAAAGAATTTGATTTAAAATAGGTCCAATTTAAAGTAAGACTCATATGATAGGTTGGGTGTATGAGTTCTAATGGCTTAAACCTGGGACATAAATTCCAAGAAGTTTCTTTTTTAATGCAACATCTGAAACTAGGCCTTCAGACCTAGGTGGGACCCATACCTTCAAAGGGGTGTACAAGTCTCAAATCCCTATATCTAGAACACATAGCCAAAAACATTAAAAATTATGATTTGTCATTTGTTGAATGTCAGGATTATCCTTAGAAAAATACATTTAATAAGGCTCATGGATGCAAAATAGGACCAATTAAAGCATAAATAAACTAGATTTTAACAGGGAGGGCCCCAACAAGTATGAAAATGTATAGGGATACATTTTTCTACACTACAATTTTTCAACTAGACTACCTAGCTCATGGTTTTGAGTCCATTGAATTGAAAATCATTCATGGTTATTGTACTATTTTTGGCTATATATTGGAGCTTGTAGTAGGAGGAAAAACAAGTTGTTTTGCAAGTTGTTGACATAACAAAGTTCTAAAAAATTAGAGGGAAAAATTAAATTGATGTAACTCTTCGAAAAGATTGATACAAGCTTTGAATATCTTTGGGTGTGGAGATTTTTGTAGAACAAGTTTCTCCATGCATATCTTTTGTAATGGTTATCCTCTCTTGTATGCTTATTTCCATTTTATCTACAATTTTATCACTTTTATCTACTTAGATGATTTCATTTTAAAACATACTTTCACTTGTAACTCAATACCTTATTTCTACAAAATAAAACTATATCATGAGAGATTCAATAGTTTTACCAAAATGAAAATGAAATTAAATTTACCTTAAGGTTAATATAGGCTAATAAAGTAAATAAAATTAATTAAACATAAATTAACCTATATTAATTAATGATAGTTGGGACTAATAAATTTTGTACTTGCAATAGCTAAATTATGAATGCATATGTAAAGGAAGATGATAAGTTTATCTCTATGACCAAAGAATGTGTAGGATAATTAAGATTTTTGAATTTGGGTTGTATTATCTTGTAAAATAGAATATAAAAAATAAATATAATATGAAATATGCTAAAAATACTTGATAATAATATGCCACTTTGAGGGGGATACTTCCAATAGTCTTCAATAAGAACTCAATACTCAACATGATCATCAAATAAGACTCACAACCTCCTATATAAACCTATTTATGCCTAGTATATCACCCAAGTGAACTTATATAACCCTATATAAGCCCTAGGCTGACCTAACTAACTAAATAATAGTATAGTAATGATAATATGACTTAATTAGGAGTTAAGATAGCCACAAGATGATTATTCATAACTTGATACACACTATAGGGGTAAAGGAAAAATACTAGATGTTTGGGTTATAACCATGGTCATAGAATCATCTTGTGTTTTTAGAGTTGACTTTGTAAAATTTTACACTCTACTCTTTTGTTTATGTAGATATCTAAATTTGGCCACTTCCATATGGTCAAATTTGTCCACTTTATTCATCTATTCTGTTAATATTAATTAAACATTTGATTTAATTAATATTCTATTTTTTTCCTAAGGTTCCTAAACTATTTAATCAAATAATTAAATACTTTACCTTACCCCTCTTTTTCCACTTCCATATGGTCAAATTTATCCACTTTATTCATCTATTTTGTTAATATTAATTAAAAATTTTGATTTAATTAATATTCCATTTTCTGCCTAAGGTTCCTAAAGTATTTAATCAAATAATTAAATACTTTACCTTACCCCTCATTTTCCACTTCCATATGGTCAAATTTATCCACTTTATTCGTCTATTCTATTAATATTAATTAAAAATTTTGATTTAATTAATATTCCATTTTCTGCCTAAGGTTCCTAAAGTATTTAATCAAATAATTAAATACTTTACCTTACCCTTATTTTTCCTCTCTAAATTAAATAAACATGTCAATTTTATTTAATTTAGTCATTTGAATTTCTTAAACCAATTTTAAATTCCTCCCTTTTCTCTCTCCTTGTCATATCCTCCATATCCCTCTTCTAATCTAGATTAATTTAATTAATTCATGATTAGGATGTGCACATCTTAATCAGGATTAATATCACATCCTCCTACATTTTCCACTTGCTTCTAATCCCTCATTAATTTTCTTAATCATGTATTTCCACAAGCATAATCTAATCATCCTGTGACATTTAGCATACCTTTTTGGTCAACCTCTTACATATTCCATAGTTAGCATTGGCCCTCTTTCGCATGTGAATTTTTAATTCATATTTATTCACCCTAGGTTCCTCTTGTCCCCATGTGAATTTAAATTCACATTTTATTCTTCCAAGACTTACCTTATCCCCGTGCAACTTCTAGATGTTCATTTGACTTGTCACATCACTTGTATGTGGAAAATTCCCACCCTTTTGGAAACCCTCTCTTATCCACTAGATTCTCCCAAGCATGTGAATTTTTAATTTATTTCTTCAAATACTTTCTCATTTCTCATGAAGATTTTTGGAGAATTCCAAAATTCCTCAAGTGTCATTTTCATCCTCACTTGGGAACAAGAAGTTCCTTTTTGAGGAAATCCTCTCATCCCCTAAGGTACTTGCAAGGTACTTATCTTTCCTCCACATCACTTGTCCTTATTCCACCTCACTTACACATCACACATCCTAGGCCACTTCATCCTCCAAGTGTCAAGATGTGAGGGCTTGTGAGTCCTCAACTCACCATAGCCTTTCATCTTGGCCTTGGTGGCTTAATCTCAACCATTGAATTATTTAGAGAATTCAAATTCTCCTATAAATACCCCCCTCTTCTAATGCACTTGACAATACTTAGCCATTTGCACCCTTATGCTACCATATTGCCTACTCAATTTGCAAGTATCATTTTAGCCACTTAGTCTCTAGAATTTGCATTCATCACATTGTTCAACTTGCATTTAGCCATCTCCATAGTCATCCAAGGATCACACAAGAATTCAAAAATTAAGGGCCAACCAAGGTATTTCAACAACACAAAAAAGGTATAATCACTTGTTATCTTTTTTTATCTTATTTATTTGTGTTATCAATTCCTTGGGCTTATGTTTGAGGTGTCCCTTGTGTTTTCTTCTATTGTATAATAGTTGTTTTGGATTTTTAAAATAGGATAAACATTTAGGATCACATTTCTGGCATGCCCAGTGCGACCCAAAAATGGGTTCCTTCATTTTATGTTTGTTGTTGTTAAGTTTGTGGTAGGTTTAGGTAGCAGGGCATACTTACTCTCTAGTTTACCTCAGAGGGGTGGAATTTCCCTCCAGTGTGCTATAGAGGGGCGGATTTTCCTCAATCTTGTTTTGTTTTCTGGCATTTTGATCATAGCGGGGTAGATTTTCCCTATTCTAACTCAGTTTTTTGATAGGTGTTCACAGCGGGGTGGATTTTCCCTCTTCTAACGCTGTTTTCTAACAAGTTTTTTAGAAGGGTGGATTTTCCCTAATTTTGAATACTTTTTCTGACATTTGATTGCAATGGGGTGGATTTTCCCTAATTTGAACTCTATTTCTGACATTTGACCGCAGTGGGGTGGATTTGCCCTGATTTTGAATACTTTTTCTAACATTTGACTGTAGTGGGTAGGATTTACCCTAATTTGAATTTTGTTTCTAACATTTGACCATAGTGGCATGGATTTGCCCTAATTTTGAATACTTTTTCTGAAATTTGACTGTAGTGGGGTGGATTTTCCTAATTTGTAGTGGGGTGGATTTTCCCTGATTTTGAATACTTTAGCTAACATTTGACTATAGTGGGGTAGATTTCCCCTAATTTGAACTCTGTTTTTGACATTTAACTGCAGTGGGGTGGATTTGCCCTTATTTTGAGTACTTTTTCTAACATTTGTCTGTAGTGAGGCAGATTTTCCCTAATTTGAGCTATGTTTCTGACATTTGACTAGAGTAGGGTGGATTTGCCCTGATTTTAAATACTTATTCTGACATTTGACTGTAGTGGGGTAGATTTTCCCTAATTTGAACTCTATTTCTGATATTTGACCACAGTGGGGTGGATTTGCCTTGATTTTGAATACTATTTCTGACATTTGACTACAGTGGGGTGGATTTTCCCTACTTTGAACTCTGTTTCTGACATTTGACTGCACTGGGGTAGATTTTCCCTAATTTTGAATATTTTTTCTGACAATTGACTATAGAGGGGCAGATATGCCCTCTAGTTTACTATAGAAGTGCAAATATGCTCTCTAGTTTACTGCAGAAGTGTAGATACGCCCTCCAATTTATTGCGGAAGTGTAGATACACCCTCCATTTTATTGTAGAAGTGTAGATATGCCCTCTATTTTATTGTAAAGGGCCAAATATGCCCCAAACAGGACATTCTGGAAGATAAAATTGTCACTTTAGCTTCGTTTTTGTCTCAATTTTTTGTTGTTTTTAGGTTCTAACCCCATAACCTTGTTTGGTTGTGGGTATAGTTGGATTTATTGCTAACATTTTGTAGCATATTCTTGTAATTGATGAATAAAGGTGGTTAAAATAGCTAAGACTTGCTTGTTGGTTCATACATGTGTTTAGATTTAAAAAAGCTTTACTTGTTTTCGTTAATCTAGGAACATAGTTAACTACGGGGAAGTAAAATTTATGGCTTGATGTGTCTGTTTTTGTGTCACCCAAGGGGGTATTAATTTTTTTCTTTCCCCTTGCACTTTGTGTGAGCCTGGGGAGTAGCTGGAAATGATTAGTGCTTTCTTTTTAGTGGGACCTGCTTGGGGATTTCATCACCCCAAGTGACAATTCCAACCACACGTACCAGTAGGGTATAGAAAGGAGGGAGAGAGTTGGTCTGAGCCTTTCAGTATGTTGTTGGGGTTCCCGACTCACGCTTGTGATGGGCTGGTGTTCACGGTTGTGCCTCACGTACCGAGAGTATATTGAGGACTCCCTAGAAGCCTTGTGCATCCTAGATTAAGACCTTTGCTGGCCATACCCTTAACATTAATCATAGGATTCTGCTTGTTTGAAGTGTCTTGTGAGAAACTAGTAAAATTTTTTACAAGTCAGCCTCATTGTTGTCATTTTAATCCTTTGCCATAGTCATTTCCATCCAAACCAAGTCTCTGTTTCCCACAGTGGGGTTAACTTTCCCTACAGTTTACTGCAGTGGGGTAGACTTTCCCTGAGCTGCTCCACAATGGGGTGGACTTGCCCTGACCTGCTCTGCAGTGGGGCAGATTTTCCCTCCAGTTTACTACAGAGGGGCAGATTTCCCCCCCCTGAGCAGTCAATTTCACTCTGTTAAGCCCTCAAACCTCTGTTTAGCCACTCCAGACTTCCATTTAACCATTCCAAGCATCCATCTAACCACTCCAAACTTTCATTTAACCATTCCAAGAATTCATTTAGTGACTCCAAACTTTCATTTAACGATTCCAAGCATCCGTTTAGCCACTCCAAACTTCCTTTTAACCATCCCAAACTTTTGTTTGACCTTTCCAAAAATTTCATTCGACCATTCCAAAACTTTATTTGAACATTCCAAATCTCCATTTAACCATTCTAAATGTCCATTCATCCTTTCCAAATTTCCATTTCCCCATTTCAATTACTCATTTCACCATTTAGGGAATCCATTCCACCATTTCACTATTTGTTAAACTTGAAACCAACTGGGAACTTAAAAAATTGTCATTTGCTATGATCTAAACATTTACACTTTCCAAAAAGATCACTTAGACATCACCCCCCATTATATAGGAGCCTTTATAACATTTTTAGTTTGCATCCTTCATCATCTTTCAATTCAAATCTCTTAAACCTTGTTTTAGAAGTTATTACCCAAATTGTCTCAGGGAGTTGAATTCGATAAATCATTAGCTTCAACCCAATCGATCTGCTCTATCCTGAGGAAAATTCGGTGTTGAAAGTCAACATCATCATCCCAAAATCAATACATTTCCATGTTGAGGTGGATTTGGTGCCACAAATCTGCCCTTTAATACGATCAACCAATGCCTTAAGTCACCTAGGGTGATTTCTAAAATTAGGTTTAGAATCCCTTCCATCGACCAATCCTAATTCATCATCTAATCCAAATCAAACTTATCCAATTAATCCAAATGATCTAATCCAATCTCATCCAATCATCCAACTATTCAATCAATCCTACCTAATCATTGAATCAAAATCCAATCATTTAATCAAAATCCAATCATCCAATTTAAATCTAATCATCCAATTTCAATCTTGATCCAATCATCTAATTAATCTTATCCAATCCCATCATCCAATCAATCAATGTTTATCTAATCCAAAAGTAACTTTCCACCTAGGACATCCTTGCATAAAATCTAGTCTCATTACAATCTGCCCATAGTTCTTTTGCATGCCCATTCAAACTAGATCACAAATTAACAAACAAGTGGTTGAACAACAAGCCCAAGTTCCCAACCGAATATGCCTCAAGATCCCAATAATGTGACAAACTCCTCACAAGATCCAAATGAAAATACAAATATCCCTTGAGATCCCCATAATGGTACATCATCACAATCCAACACTGACATTCAAAACACATTGCCACCCAGAGACAAGAACATGGTCAATCAGCCTGAACTCACACTTGAGGAACATTTTAGTAACCCCACTAATGTGCAAATGATAGATTGTCTGTTCAAAAAATATGGGGAAGAAATATTAGCCCACTTAATTGAAAAAGGTGTCAAACCTCCATTAGGTGCCAACCTATCCAACTATAGAAATTCCACACTTAACATACCACAAGGTTCACAAAATGCACCAGGTGATTCATACATCCCCAATGTTCCTCTGGTGGAAGGTTAGCATCAACTTGAATTCAGAAATGTCATCCTCTAGCACATTAAAAATCCCTCGCATGCCACAATCTTAGTCATGGGGGCTCCTCAAATATTAGATCCGCATAACCCTTTCGCCTATGGCATGCCACAATGTGTTCTGCAACATTTTCCATTAATGTTGACTGCACCACCCCTTTTGAATCAACCTCCAGTCAACGTTGGATGCAACCCTTTCACGGCCTTTCCTCCACCTCCTGGGGCCACAAATATACCACCTCCTTTATTTACATCTCAACAACCTCCCCAATCCAACATACCCTTGCAAGGTACATCTCAACCAAATGTTCCCATTGGAACCCAACAACCTCTTTTATAGAATGCCTCTACATCGTCTCAACCCCCTCATCAACAACAACCCCTGCATAACCCTTTCATTTCATCACAACAAACACCACACCAATCACAAGGCAACCCATCTCCACCTCTTTTCCATACCATATCCTCATTGCTCATATCTATTTTACGTCTGTAAGTTCAACCAAAACACAATATCCCATCTCGGCCCAAACAATTGCCGATATCACATCAGCAACCTCCCCAACACTATTTCTATCATAACCAACAATAGTTCTAGCAACAACCACCCTATGTGGCCTCCCAATAGTTGCAACAATACCCTTAGTACCACTAGACAAATTCACAACACTCCATTCAGACTCCTCAGCATTATGCTACATATTTTTATCAAACAATCCCATACTATACCTCGCAACAGCAACCCCCATATCAACTCCCTCGGTGTACCAGCAAGGGACATCATCATCTCATTATCAAAATCCATACATCAACCTTCAAATAGTAGCTCAATAGGATCCTTTGTCATCCTACCACCCATCTCCATGCAATCCATCTACCTCAACTCCTACACCACCGGTCAACGTGGATCTGTTAGAAATCAAAGCTACTTTGAAAGATCTCCAAGTCGGGATTGGAAAACAATCTTTCAAATTTGAAGATATATGTACCTATGCATTTGACCCCTCCATCTCATTAATTCCCTTCCTGAAACACTTTGAGATACCAAAATTTGACAGATACAAGGGAAACAAAGATCCTAAAGCCCACTTGCAAGAGTTCTACTCCCAGTGTCAGGAGGTTATTCACAAAGACAACTATCTCTTGTGTCTCTTCCTGTGAAGCCTGACAAGGTATGCCCTAGATTGGTTCATGGGTTTAGAATGGGGATCCATCAAATCCTTCATAGATCTTTTAGAAAAAATTATTTCCTACTTCTCCTTCAATCTAGAGAAGGATATTGATACCTTGGATCTCCTCAAGGAGAAGCAAAGTGAAGGCGAAACCTTTATCAGCTACCTCCAAAGGTGGCATACATTGGCAAGCCAAATGAAAACCCCTCTTAAAGAGAACATGGTAACTCTCTTTATTGAGAACTCACATCCTAAAATGTCCGATAACTTTAGACTGCATTATGTCACCACTTTCGCTGAGATAGTAGAGAAAGGACCTATCCTTGAACGGTCCCTTATTGCTAAAGGACATGTCAAGATATACAATCATGACAAAGAATGATTGTCCATAGATAAGTCACGCTACTGAAACAAAAACGAGAACATTGTGAATGATGGTGTCATCAACATTAAGCATGTTCAAGTAGCTAGTACCTCTCAGAGGCAACAACCTACCTCTAACCAACCATCTTCCCAAAAAATCATATCAGTACCATAGGGGGCACCTTGTCCCCCCAACAGTCAAACCAGAATAGTCAAGGAAACAACAAACACCAGTTCACTCAATTAGGTGTCTTTAAGTACCATCTTCAACAAACTCCTACAAGAAAATTATCCAATCACATATCCTGTAAGAAAGCCACACAATGAATCTAAGCCTAAACTAGTTTGGTTTAAAGAAAATGAATACTGTGAGTTTCACAAGATCAAAGGGCATACCCTAAACAAGTGTCAGAGTCTGAAAACATATATCCAAGATCTTATAGATCAAGGAGATATTCATGCGGATGCCAATCAGGCTTCATTTTCCAATGCTCAATTATAGATTTACCAAAATTCCTTCCCTAACCATAATCAAGGCGCAAGCACATCCAATAACAATCCCCAAAACAAAAATACAAATAATATAAGTTATAAGAATGTGCCCCTCAATTATGATGGTGTAGTCCATTACATTGAATAGGTAGAACCCCGCATATCCATGATACATGTCAAAGCTAAAGATCCCCAATGTGTTGTTGCTACCTGAAGAACCTGCATTACTATCCCTTCAGCCTCTCCATCTACCTAAAAAAATCTGTAAATTCTTAGTATAATATTCTTGATCACTTAGGAAAGACTCTTGCTCACATCTCAATTTTGGATCTACTTAAGTCTTATTCCATGCATCAAGAGATCATGAATCGAGCTTTACAAGAAACCCAAGAACCTAAAAATATTGATCCCATGCAATTCCAAGCTTTAGTGAGACATCTGGCTCTACCCTACCAGTTACACTTCAACCAAAATGACATGCCTAACGTTGATGCCAACCATAACCATCCCCTACACATTGAAGTCCTAGTTTCCCCTCATAAAGTAAAAAGGGTCCTAGTAGATAATGGCTCTTCCCTTAATCTATGCACTCTAAAGTTCATAATATAGTTAGGGTACACTCAAGTGGATCTGAGTAATCATTTCATTACTATCAAGGCTTATGACAATGCAGAAAGAGATTTTGAAGGAATTATCAGTCTTCCCATCCAGGTTGGACCTATGACTCAGTACACTACATGTCATGTCCTTGATATGGACTTACCATACAACCTCCTCCTTGGCCACCCATGGCTCCATGATATGTAGGTCATCCCCTCCACATATCATCAATTCCTAAAGTTCCTAGTTAATGGAGTGGAGGTCACCATTTACACTGACCCACAACCATTTGAGTACTGTCATGCCTTAGAAACTTCATTTCCCCATTTGCATTATTGTACTAGAGTCGAAATGGGGAACATTATTCGTCATCCTCTAATCCATCATCCACCACATTAGCCACTCCATCTTCCACCACTGATTCCACCATCACTAAAGTCCAAATCATCGACAAGGGTTGTGGTGAATATGTAATGCATACAACTCTAAATGTGGCAACCATGCCACCATCACCACACACGTACGGTCAACCTTCATAGTCTATGCCAAAGAAAGAAGACAAGACCATTACCTTTAGTGCCAAAAACATCCCCACTAGCACCTTCCAATCCCTTGGTTTAAAGATAGATGCACTAGAAGATGATATTAGTCAATAAATATATCGTGAAGAACCCCAACCAGATCCTCCCCTTAAGGATTATTTTTAGGAAGCATACCCCTGGTCTTCCAAGTTCACAGAGAAGCATAATTATCAAGGTGGGGGTCTAGGTAAAGAAGAACAAGGGCGGCTACAACCTATTGATGTACTGAAGTTTTCATAGAATTTAGGCCTAGGATATGAAAAAAAGCAGAAAGACCCTATGACATCATCCAATACTTCCAATAGTGTTAGTGTGGACAATGGTCCCTTAGAAGACATACCTGAGGAAGAGTCTATCATACATGCATACGATGACGTGGATCACATAGACCTTTCATCCATGCTTGATTGTTTATCTGTCTTTACCATTAGCCTTTCCCTATGCCATCCCAAACTTATTGACTGGGACCTACATGATAGCACACTTGTCAATGTCTCCATGGACGCATATGTCAACCTTATGGGATTGGGGGAAGATGAATTCTCTAGCTACAAAAGTAAAATCAAGAAAAATAAAAAATGGTCATCTAGTGAAAACCTCCCCGAGGTGCTTCTTAACCTAGAAAAAATAAAAATAAAGGACACATCCAATAGTGAAAACCTTAATGACACGCCAAAAGATGGATATGTTCATCTTCCCCTTGTGGGAATTCAATTATCTACATGATCATCCATCCTTATCGAAGAAACTCAAGAAGTAAATTTGGGTACTGCAAAAACCCCAAAGATCACCTTTGTAGCCAAATCATTATCAGAACAAGAATATTTCATCATTGTCCATCTGGTCAAAAATGGGATCATCAAATTTTCTTGGTCGTACTTAGGCATACTAGGTCTAGACCCCGCTTTAGTAGTTCATCATCTAGATGTTCACCCAGATGCCAAGCCTGTCAAGCAGAAACTCATAAAAATGCATCTACAAGTAGCACTGTTAGTCAAGAAAGAATTGGAAAAATTACTAGATGTTGGTTTTATCAGACCCATCAATTATTCTGACTGGATCGCCAACATAGTGCCTATCAGTAAACCTAACAGAGACATTAGGATTTGCATAGACTTTCGTGATCTCAACAAAGCTTATCTGAAAGATGACTTCCCATTACCTAATATCAATATGTTAGTTGACCTCAATGTAGGACATGAGATGTTGTCCCTCATGGATGGCTTCTTTGGTTATAATCATATTCAAATTGCACTCAAAGATCAGCACAAGACCTCTTTTACAATACCTTGGGGTAACTTTTCCTACATTCTAAGTTTTGATTTATTTTTGTATGCACTTGATACAAAAAAAATGGATTGTTTCAATAGTTACATTCTAACTATTTAGATTTGATCACTTTCATTAATCAAATTGATGTAACACTCTTTTTACTTGCTCTGATGCTTATTTTTCAGTACATCAATTATTCTCAATATATCAAAATACCTCAGATTAGTCAACATATCATAGAGCAATGAATGCTATCTTCCATGACCTCATCCAAATTATCATGGAGGATTATGTTGATGACTTGTTGGAAAAATCTAGAACCAAAGCAGAGCACCTTGCCATTCTGAAAAAGATCATTGAGTGGTTGGAACAATACAAGCTAAGACTGAATCTGAAAAAGTGTGTGTTTTGTGTCACGTCAGGGAAATTGTTGGGCTTCATAGTCTCTCGAAGAGGAATTGAGGTTGATCCCTCCAAAGTAAAAGCTATCATGGATATGCCTCCACCATGAAACCTGAAACAATTACGAAGTCTTCAGGGAAAGCTACAATCTATCCATCAGTTTATAGCCCAACTTGCAGATAAGTGTCAATCGTTCACCCACCTTCAAATGGAATCAACAGTGTCAATTGGGTTTTAATAAGATCAAAGACTTCTTGGCCCACCCACTAATCTTGATGCCACCTGTTCTGAGGAAACCTCTCATTCTATACATCGTTTCCACTTCAGTCGCACTGGGGGCACTATTAGCACAACATGACGAGTCCAAAAAAGAACAAGAAATCTACTACATTAGCTGAACACTAGTTAGTTATGAATTAAATTATTTACTAATGGAGAAAGCCTGCCTTACAGTAGTCTTTAGTACACAGAAATTCATACATTATATGCTCAACCATCCTGCCAAACTAATAGCGAAAATTGATCCACTAAAATATTCGTTATCCATAACTACCTTAACTAGTCGTATGCCTAAGTGGGTCATGCTCTTGAGTGAATTTGACATAGAATATGTGGATCGAAAAGCCATAAAAAGACAAGTTATAGCCGATTAGTTGGTCGATGTACCCTTGGTAGATGCTTATCCTTTGGTCACCAAATTTCCTGATGGAGAAGTCTTTGTAGTACAGTAGAAGCACCTACCTAGATATTTTACTTCGACGGATCCTACACTCACAATGGATCGAGGGAAGGAATTTTTTTTGTTACCCCCCAAGGAGACTTCATCCCAAAGTCATTTAGATTGGTATTCCCATGCACCAACAATATAGTTGAGTACGAATCCCTCCTCACAAGCCTTAGAATTGCCAAAAAGTGGCACATAACTCATCTAAAAGTCTTTGGTGATTCCTTGTTGGTCATTAAGTAGGTTAATGATGAGTTCTTGACAAAGGATGACAAGTTGCTACCCTACAAACACATGGCGGATGAATCTAAGAATTATTTCACCTCCATACAATTTGATTAGATTGCCAAGGTATAAAACAAAGCTGCTAATGACATGGATACTATTGGTTCCTTGATTGACATGCCCAAGGATTGAACATAATGCACATTCCTCATTGAACAACTCCTAATCCTAGCATATGACATCCCTGAGACTGAAATAGTGTGTGACATCATAGGTCCCACTTCCCCTTGGTACCAAGACATCTACGCTTACCTACATAATAACATTCTACCCCTAGATCTTACACAAAACCAACACAAATCTTTTATCTAATGCTCATCTCGATACATCATCGTTGGTGATATGCTTTATCATTGTGGGTATGCTGGAACCCTCCTCAGGTGTCTAGATGAGACTAAAGCTCATATTGCACTAATGAAAGTACATAGTGGTGTTTTTGGGGCCCATTCAAATGGTATGGCCTTAGCTAAAAGGATTCTTTGAGCTGGATATTATTGGTCCACGCTGGAACATGACACCTGTGAATATGTGAAGAAATTCCTTCCATGTTAGCAACATGCAGATCTAATTCACTCTCTAGCACAGGACCTTCAGCGCCTTCTCACACCATGGCCCTTCTCTCAGTGGGGTTTTGACTTGATTGACAAGATATACCCACCATCCTCTGATGGCCACACCTTCATTATTACCACCACCGAATACTTCACCAAGTGGGTGGAAGCAATGCCACTCACACAAATCACTAGTACTCAGATTTCAAAATTCATCCTCTACCATATTCTCTATAGATATGGTATCCCATCCACCATCCTCTCTGATAATGGAAAGCATTTCAAAAAGCTGGCCATGAAACACCTTTGTGACACCTTTCATATTCAACATTGTTGGTCAATGCCTTATTACCCCCAAGGTAATGGTCAGGTAGAAGCTACCAACAAAACTCTAACCTAAATCCTCAAAAAGTTCGTCAATAACACTGGTTGAGATTGGCACCTCCACATTCATCTTGCCCTTTGGGCGTATCACACTTCCATCCATACTCCTACTGCCACCACCCCATATTCCCTCATTTATTGTGTCAAGCCCATCTTGCTGATCAAAGTCAAGATCCCATCACTGAGAATTTCTCTGAAGAACTTTATCAGTGAGGAAGACACCTGAGTCACAAGGCTTTCCGAGGTGGAATTACTTGATGAAAGACAGATCAAAGCTTATGATCACCTTCAGGATTATCAAAACCATCTCAACCATAGCTACAACAAGGTTCGCCCTCATCAATTAAATGTTGGTGACCTTGTCCTTAAAGAGAACCAACACACCCAGCATGACTAAGAGAAGAAAGGAAAGTTCAAAGCAAACTGGTTGGGTCCCTATATCATCATCACAAAGTATGGATCTGGGGCATATAGACTCACCACCCTTGAAGGAGAGCCCCTAGATAAGCCTATTAACATCATGCATCTGAAAAGGTTCTATACCTAAGTCTGCTCGGTGAACCTATCTACATAAAAATCTTAAAAATCTTAAAAACCCAAAAAAAATAGTAAAAAGAAATAAAATCATCTTATGGTGAAAACCACCCTTGGTGGTGCCTTGGATAAGTACGAGTGGTGAAAACCTGGTGACAGACATCATCCATAGTGGGCTTAATCATTATCTACCTTGCATCCTAGTTACTCTATGACTTCATCCATCTTATCCTAACATCCTCTCTCATTCCATCCTTGAGCACTTGGTATATATTTTGATTGAGCATTGGACAATGCACATTGGCTATCCATCATCCTAAAATTTTCTTGTGTCAATTTTCTATTCTTTGATCAATTTTTGTCATCATATAGGATCATCCACCGTGTTGGTCTTTTCATCCTCTATCGAACTATGTTGCCCCTGCGCTTTTGCGTAGGCAAGGCTAATCATTTGATCTACACTAGGGGAATTTTGACCATCCTGTGATGGTTGTCCATCATCTATCTCCACCATCCCCCCTTTTTTTTAATCCATAGTTGGTCATCGTTTGTGCTTTTCCGAACTACATTTCCCCTGCGCTTCCACATAGGAAAGGTCAATCTTTTGATCCACCCTAGGGCTTTTGCTTTCCTTTGTTTTTGCTTCACTTTGTCGTTGTCTCATCGGTCTCCATTAGTCCTCTTTTTGCTTTTATCCATGGTCCTTTCTTGAACTACAAGGGCTCTGTGCTTTCACGCAGGCAAGGCTAATCTTCAATCAACCCTTGAGCCCCTAGGTCTTTAGGGTGTGTTGATCTTGTGTCAGTCTTTTGTCTTGTCTCTTGTTTCCTGTTCTCAGGAGTGTCCCTATCAAGCCGGTTCTTTACAAATAGGATCCTCTAGTATGAGAAGATCTGGTTAATGACAAAAATATTACGTCACCTAAGTCATCTTAGTTTAATATTCATCATCGGTCTCAACAAGATGCATCCTTCCTAATAGACCTCATCAACCCCACCCATCCTTGTGATCATATGGCAAAGGAAATTTGAATTTGATTATGATATTTTAATCCTTTTGTCTTTTGTTTATTCTTTGAGCTCCCTATTACAATTGGCTAAGATCACCATAATCTATCGTATTATGGTATGTTTTGATTAGTGAACATAGGGGCATATCTTGATCTTTTAATGTTGTTTTCTACTGGGTTGTTCCCATGTAGTACCCACCAGGATCGCTGGGATCCTGTGTTACGTTAGGGACATCCCTTTGTGCTTGTGGTTATTCCAATACTTGGCCTGACCAAAGTCTTTGTCACTTTAGGGTGTTGGGATAACCTTGTTTGTTGTGTTTGTTTTGTGCATTAGATGTTGACTTGCCTTGGTTTCATATACCCTAGCACCTAGTGTCTTATGCTATAGAAAAAATCAGTGCTCCAAAGATGGCTAATTAAAATTAGGATTGCACCTCATGATAATTTTGTTACATTCATGTTTAACCATTAACCTATGATTTTGGTTGTGTAAATATTCCCCTTCCCCCATTCTTCTTAGGATATATATAATTTTTGACAGGTGCAATCTCCCATCATACACCCATCATACATACATACACGAGTCCTTATTGATACTTATGTTCTTGTTGCATTATAGGTTCATTACATTTACATTAGCATATTACATCATCATTGGTTCATTTTATACCCATAAATTAGTAACATATTACATATTTATTATACATAGAATCATACATCATACATACTCATTATGCATAAAACCATAAATCGTGCATCACATTAGGACCATATCCATCATAGATAAAAATTATAAAACATGCATCACATCTTGCATTACACACATTAGTAGCATCCATATAAATATCCACATATATCATAATTACATCATAATCATCGCACATCATAAGATCATACACATACACATATATATGCATAAATAGAATCAACCACCATAAACATAACATAGTATCAATAAGGGCAATCGCATATCATATAAATATCAAAACCAAATAAAGTCCATCACATGGTCCATAATAATGTCCATCATATACATCAAATCATGAAATAAAGAAAAAGTACAAGGATCTACCTCATTGCTCCTCTATACTATCCACCCACCCTACACCTATCAAATGTCACCTACCAAAAGAGTTGTGCCCACATCTGATCTCTGTGGAGAATTGGGTACCGATCCTCTATGTCAGAGTGTCCACTATGAATCACTATATCCTCAGGCCTGTGTCCCTAATGTCTGGGATGGCACTGACATCTGAGGATCCTATCGAACATACTAAAATGTGCACTGCATTAGATCTGGAACCACATGATGATAAGCGAACATCTAGTAGGCCGCCTCTCTCGTGTTCTCAAAACTCTTTGTAGCCTAATATCTAGTGGCATTTCGCTTGTGTCTACACCTATCTCGGTCTTTGGTAATAAGTCCCTTCTTATGTGTCCATGCATCCTGAGCCAACCTTAGTTGATCTCTCTCTATTGTCAGCCGTGTCATCTACTCTGTGGTCCTCTCTCTCGCATCCCGCTTAGCCTGAATCTGAGCCTATAACTACTCCACCTCTAACCCTACCTCATTCCCACCAGCTTACACTACCTATGATTGACTCTGCACTGCATCTCTCTTAGCAATCTCTACTTGAGCCACTGTTGCTTCCCTCTCTCCTTGAAGGGTCTATATCTGTCTCTATAAGGTGCCCATCTCCTCCTACATCACCTATATCTATGTTCGTCCCCTATCTCTCTCACCCTGCAAACCCTGCACCTCTACATACAATGTGTCTCTCTTTCCCTGTACGAAATCTAACTGGGCCTCTACTACCTCTGCCCTTGTCCTTGCATCCCATAAAGCTATCTCTGTAGTAGCCACCCCATCCTAGAGCTCTTTCCTCTCCCCCAACAATCCTACTATTTGTACCCTCAACGTCTCCATCGCTCTCTCAACCTTCTACTGGCACTTTGCTAACACCTGCTCTGCTACCTCCCTAGGCTCTTCCTATCCCCTTGCCTTTGCAATAGTCATTGTAGCTTGTAACCTATCTCTATCCTAGGTCACCTTGGATAGCTCACCCCGCAATCTCTCCATCTCTACTCATGTCTCATCCTTCTCCCTCTCTGCATAACATACCTCTGCCATTAGTTGATCCACCATGAAACCATAATCCCTCTATCCTGTTTGCCCCACTCTATGCACCTCGGCCTCTACAATCCTCAGTCATTGCTCTATCATACATAGCCTCACTTGGGCCCGCCTCAATAAAACAATTGGATTCTTAACTACTGCAGCTGGTACTACTACTAATGGCTCCACCACATGAACCTCCACATCCATCGCATCAATCACTTCTGCATCTTGTACCTGCTCATCCATGTTGATCACTCAAATCCTCCTCAACTTCCCTCTCCTCCCCACTCTCATTTTCCTCCTCAGCTGTCCTAAAACTCTCCTCTCTACCTCAAGGTCCTCTCCACTCATCTCTAGCTCTAGCACGTGAGGCTCCTGCTCTGCCCTCATCTCTGTTTGAACCCTCCTTCGTCATCTACTCCTTGGTATCCTCTATGGCTAACCTCTGGCATCCATCTCCTCCTATGTTCCATCATATTGTACTCTGGCCTCCATCTCCTCCTGTGCTCCATCCTGATGTCCTCTGACCTTCACCTCCTCCTGCTCAACCTTGACCAAAATTCTCCTCCACTGTACTCTGCTACCTATGCCTATCTGTTGAACAAATCCTACCTCCACCTTACGTACCATCTCCACCTCTTGCTCACTCTCATCCCCCTGACATGCCACATCTGCCTCTAGACCTCTCCCACCATTTGGCCCTATCACATCCATCCCCTCCCTCACATCCATCCTCACTCTAGCCCTCCTTCGATGCCTCCTCCTCCTCCCCTTCGATTGTCCTACAACCCCAACCACATCTCCTCCTTCATCATGCTATCCAACACCCCTGCATCCCCCTGTTGCTCCACACCCTTGCCTATCTCCTGTCCCCTTTGCTCCTGTCTCTCTCTATCCTCCTTAGCCAGCCAGTGCTCATCATCGGATCTAAACCCTAAGGATCCCACAATAGGTACTGTAGGTGTAATCCTATCCCACTACTATTTCTAGAACCACTGGGCATACCACAAAGTCACTAATGCATCCTCAACCCCAACACCCCTCACTAGGTAGGGCTCCCGATATGCTACTACCCATGCCTCTCTGGCAGCCCTAGGAAAAATAGGACCTCCCCATAGCCGCTCTCTGGTGAGCTGAAGAAACATGGTAGGGGCTTCTGGAATATCCTATCTCAACCTAAACTACCTTACCACTCTGTCTGGCCAATGAGACTCCACTATGTGAGGCTAGCTCCTAATCAGTACACATCTGCTCCTAAAAAAACCCTGATGTCTCTCCTCCTCATCCCTCCATCCCCTAAATTGATGAAACATATATGGCCGCTATACTATGTCCAACTCTTGCAAGCCATCAAACACTCTACTCCATCCATCCATCTCTCCCTGCATCTCATACCACAACACCCAACCCCTAGCCTCCCCATACTCCCAAGCAATAGGATCTCTATCATCCTCCTCTCCTCTCCTCACCACTAGCAGGCTCACAACCATAATGTGCTCCCATGCCCAAACTTATAGTAGGGTTATGTGTGTCACACTCAATGACCCCCAGTAGTAGATCACATGCATATCTCTGTATATTTGTGCTAATACACATGAGCCCCATGAGAAATGTCCCTCTCGCCACTCAACAATATGTCAAATCACCTCCATGAACCATAGACTATAGAACTGCCTGCTCCGGTCTGGCAACAATATCTCACTAATCAATCCGCACAAATATAGTGGTAAGAGTAGCACCCCCAGTGCTAGGCATATTTCCAAGTCCAACTGCCCCTTCTAAGTAGGTAGGTCATTTTGTCCAAATAGCACTAAGATAGTGTAATCCAACTCCACCCCTCAGGACACCACCTCGCTCACTAACTGCTCTACTATGGGCAGCCTCAGGAGGCGCCATACATCATCAATGGTCACTGTCATCTCCCTTGTAGGAAGATGGAAGGTCGAATTCGCCGAACTCCATCTCTTTATGAGTGTTGTCAGCATTGCTCGATGCGCTCTCATCACCGGATAGTGTAACAAATGTAGTAATCCTGTGTGCTCTAGTGTTGCATGGTCTACTCCAGTTATAGCTACCGTAGTCACCGCTAGTACATTAGAATGTCGTTCGTGTGTCCATAACTGGTCAAAACTCTGCATCCATATTCACCCGACTATCAGTTCACTTTATTCTCGACCCTGAGACATCACTTGTTTTCCTCTCTTCATTTATTTTTCCTCCTCCCTCCCTACTTCACCCTAGTTAAGGAAGACCTGCCCTGTAGTAGGGGCGGACCCATCCCATTCCCCCTCTCCCCTCCTATGGGGCGAAACTTCCCTGAGCCAGGGTGGATGCACCCTGCTGCGAGGTGGACATGCTCTGGGTCGGGGCAGATATGCCCCTGCCTGTGCGGCAGACCTATCCTGAGCTGGGGCGAATGCACCCTGCTGCAGGGCAGACACGCCCTAGGCTAGGGCAGATATACCCCCGCTTGAGGGGTGGGCCTGCACTGAGCCAGGGCAGATACGCCTCACCCATGGGGCAGATCTGCCCCAAGGTGGGGTGGATCTCTCCCAAGCTAGGGTAGATCTACCCTAATCTGGGGTAGATACACCCCGCCATTAGGTAGATTTTCCTTGGGCTAGGATAGATATGCCCCCACCTGTGGGGTAGACCTACCCTAAGTCAAGGCAGATATGTCCCACCGTGGGGTGAACACGCCCTGCGCTAGGGCAGATCTGCCTCCGTCTGTGGGGGGGACTTGCCCCAAGTTGGGGTAGATGTGCCCCTTTGTAGGGTGGAACTGCCCTAGACCTTCCCCATAGCGGGGTGGACTCACCCCAACCTGCAGTAGTGCCACTTGCAGAGGGGCATTTTCGCCTCTCCTAGGATAATGTTGCCCCTCCAAACCCCTTAAAATTCTTCTTTCACTCTACCCAGCCCAATAAATCAAATTCTAACTCCTACCCATTTTCCTACTCTATCTCATTAACAAAACCCATGGCTTCAAATTTTCATAAACACTTCTAAACATGTTAAAAATGCTCAAAATACACAAGAAGGGTTTTGTTGCTAACCTGGCAAGGAATTTCATAATGGCTAAAGAATCTCCACACCTCATCTACATGGTGGATGATCTCTGTGTTGTTATCCCTTGACATCATCACCCCTCATCTTCTTCCTCTGCTCTCTTCTTCTCTCACTTGCTACAATGCAAATGAGGTAGAGTAATTTCTAAACTTACCTTTTAATCATTTTCCCCCTTTTTTTACCCTTTTTAAAATAAAGGGTATTTTCCCCTTTTATTTAACCTTTTTCTCCTCCAACTAATTCCCTCACTTCTCGGGGCTACCCTTCACAAACTGTACATCCATTTGACTCTATTCAAAAGGAAAACCTGATCAATTTTTTAAGCTCTTTCCAACCATGCCCTCCATTTTCTCTTATTGAGAAATTGCCCAAGGCCCCCTTTCTTCCCCAGTCGCCCTCTCGAGGGGACATCCCCTACCGCTCTCCCCTTTTCCTCAATCACGGTCATTCCCTCACAAGATTAGGGCATCCTCATTCATTCCCCCTCCCTTTGGGCAACTCACGCATCTCTCCCCATACTGGTGCATCATTTTCCAGTCGTTTACTCTATAGTCATCTGCATTTTATTTTCTTTGAAACATTGTTATTCTAATAATATTTTGAAGAGGGGCAAAGTGTAGACATCTAAATTTGGCCACTTCCATTTGTTCAAATTTGTCCAGTTTATTCATCTATTCCATTAATATTAATTAAACATTTGATTTAATTAATATTCCATTTTCTGCCTAAGGTTCCTAAAGTATTTAATCAAATAATTAAATACTTTACCTTACCCCTCTCTAAATTAAATAAACATGTCAATTTTATTTAATTTAGTCATTTGGCTTTTTTAAACCAATTTTAAATTCCTCCTTTTTCTCTCTCCTTGTCACATTCTCCATAACCCTCTTCTAATCTAGATTAATTTAATTAATTCATTATTAGGATATGCACATCTTAATCAAGATTAATGCCACATCCTCCTACATTTTCCACTTGCTTCTAATCCCTCATTAATTTTCTTAATCATGTATTCGCACAACCGTAATCTAGTCATCTTGCACATTTAGCGTACCTTTTTGGTCAACCTCTTACATATTCCATAGTTAGCATTGACCCTCTTTTCCATGTGAATTTTTAATTCACATTTATTCACCCTAGGTTCCTCTCTTCCCCATGTGAATTTTTATTTCACATTTTATTCTTCCAAGGCTTACCTTATCCCCATGCAACTTCTAGAACATTTGACTTGTCACATCACTTATATGTGGATAATTCCCACCCTTTTGGAAACCCTCTCTTATCCACTAGATTCTCCCAAGCATGTGAATTTTTAATTCACATTTATTTCTCCAACTACTTTCTCATTTCCCATTGAGAGGAATTCCAAAATTCCTCAGTTGTCATTTTCATCCTCACTTGGGAACAAGAAGCTCCTTTTTGAGGAAATTTTCTCATCCCTCAAGGTACTTACAAGGTACTTGTCCTTCCTCTACATCACTTTTCCTTATTCCACCTCACTTACACATCACACATCCTAGGCTACTTCACCCTCCATATGTCAAGATGTGAGGGCTTGTGAGTCCTCAACTCACCATAGCTCGTCATCTTAGCCTTGGTGGCTTAATCTCAACCATTGAATTCTCTAGAGAATTCATATTCTCCTATAAATACCCCCTCTTCTAATGCATTTGACAACACTTAGCCATTTGCACCCTTATGCTACCAAATTCCCCACTCAATTTGCAAGCATCATTTTAGCCACTTAGTCTCTAGCATTTGCATTCATCACATTGTTTAGCTTGCATTTAGCCATCTACATAGTCATCCAAGGAGCACACAAGCATTCAAAAATCAAGGGCCAACCAAGGTATTTCAACAACACAGAGAAGGTATAATCACTTGTTATCTTTTTTATCTTATTTCTTTGTGTTATCAATTCCTTAGGCTAATCTTTTAGGTGTCCCTTGTGTTTTTCTCTATTGAATAATAGTTGTTTTGCATATTTAAGATAGGATAAACATTTAGGATCATAGTTTACATGATAGATACTTGTTAACTATGTTCCCCTTATTAATATAATGGCTAGCGGTATTTGAAAAAGTTTGGTAGGGTGGTCATTTTAATGCAAAGAGATAATATCTTCTAAGTTAAATCCCCATCAATGTAAAAGAGAATTAAAAGATAACATGCAAGGGCCCTAAAATGATGCATATAGATTTTTTACTCCTCTTAATGAATATAATCAATATGTGTCACTCTTGATTATTAATTTTATTTCTCTAGAATGCTTGTGAATTAACAATTCCTTGATGTGTGGATGATTAAAATTAATTCATTGAATACCTTTAAATATTATCACATAACATCAATTTTCCTTAAACATGTACTTAAATGGGCTTAGAGTAGGAAAATAAAGGGGTCTATTCTACCAACTTTGAGTTTTAATTAGAAAGGATGGGTTCAACTTTGTTTATTGGATAAATGTCCTTGGGTGGTGGTGTGATCAAATCTAGGTAGCTAACTATATTAGTATAGGCACATAGATAAATATGAAACTAAGACAAATATTTTAAACAACACATGTGTAAGGATAAGGTGGGGGATAAGTGTATGGGCATATGTGTGTATAAAGATTGATAAAAACTAAGGGAATAAGCCAAAATTCATACAATATTTGTTTGAATTGTGAAAAACAAAAGCTATAGGATGAAACAACAAACAAAGAAACCTTCCATGTAAGAGATCTACAAACAATATATGCAATATTCCTCAACAAGAAAGCTACAAAATGCAAGAGACTACCAAAAGATATGAAATCTAAAGAGAGCATAGGAGTTGATAATACAATGAGGGTTGAGTGCTATATAGGGGAAACCCTAAATGATAAAGGGATTAGATCAAGACAAGTGTCAACATCACATGAAATGAGATAGAAAGATCTAATAATAGCTCACTTCAGTTAACACATAAAAGAACTTAGTTAGCTAAATAAAGAACTCCTAAGTTTAGCTTAACTACATGAGAATAAATTAGACTAATAATCAATTAAAGATTAATTAATTATTCACTAATGAATGATTACTCTAACACCCCCCCTTAGATGAGCTTAGGGAGTAGCTAAAAACCCTAAAAGAATGCATGTTGGGTCTTGACAAACAAGGCCTGGTGAGGTATCCATGTATAAAAAAAGATCTCTCAAAACTAGAGAAAAATGAGAAAAGCATAGTGGGAGAAAAATCCTCTCCAAATGAGAGACAGGAAAAGGAAGGATTGAAAAATCCTCCAAATCATGGTGTGAAGGATTGAGAAGCCTCCAACCAAACAATATCCTAAAAAAGAGAGAACATGTAGAACATCTCTGAAGCACAAAGACGTAGACTGCTATCGAATGATGACTAATATAGTGGTGAAATGAAGAACCTCCTCTAAAAAAATTGATGATCAAGATCAAGATAAAAATTTTTTCCATGAGTGCCCACAATGAAACTACTCAAGTCAGATGGAAAACAAAGGAAAAAATCTAGAAATCAAATATAAAAATGTCAAGATCAAGAAGACAATAATTTGCATGAGTGCCCACAATGAAAGTACTTGAATAATATAGCAAGGAAAGGTAAACATCTGGAAGTCGAAGATACATGTGGTACATGAATTAGCATGAGTGGCCCTAATGACACTACTCAACATGCAAGATGCAAGTCAAAAATATAGGTACCGCTTAGTTTGAAGAACACTGATCAAGAGAGATAATAATTTGCATGAGTGTCCCCAATGACACTACTCAAATTAGATGCAAAAAAGGGAAAACATTTGGAACTTGTTCAAGATACAAATGACACATGAAAATATATGAGTAACCCTAACGACACTACTCAACATGCAAGACACAAGTTGAAAATAAACTCATACCAGTAGTCTTTGATGAAATAAAAATGGAAGTTTACCTCTAGAAAAAAGAATGCAAGAGTTCCCATTGGTAAGTGCTCCATCTCACCAAAATGCATGTAACCATCTATTGATATACGTTGTATTTGAAAGGACATAGGAACAAGTAATAGATACATAGATCACTCAAAAATAAAAAACCAAGGAAGCATTAGCATCAACAATAGAAACCCCCCATAATGTAGAGAAGGGAGAGCCAAGAAAGGTACACTAAAACTATGTGAAACTAAGAAGTGCATGTAGGAGAAACAATTTGCAAATAAAAGGGTGTGCAAGATAAGGCATATACGCATGAGGCAAGAATCACAAGGATTCACTATTGTTGTCGAAGGGATGGTCACTTGTGAAAGGTGTGATGGTAAACCAAAGGAAAATGTCAACCCCCCTATGGCAGTTTATATCATAGTGTAGATACAAAAGGCACAAAAAGATGTACATAATCCCCAAAAAGTAACACTAGAATGACACTTTATCTCATTACATCTACAAATGAGAATGTGCATGAAAAAGATGTCTACACTACATAAATAACACAAAATACTAGAAAATACCTATAAAACAACCAAAAACAAATAATCCCAAACAAACAAAAAGGTTCCACGAGCTAAGACATCCAAATAATTCACCAGAGTGTGAAAACACTAAAAACTAAATAAACTCCACCTAGATCAAAATCCAGAAAAAGCGTATGAATGGATGTGAAGAGCTTTGAAAGACTATCCCAACGCTATTGGAAACACAAAAAATGGAAAAACGGATCAAAAGTTATGAGCTCAAGACTTAAAATAGAACCTCTAAATTCAATAGGATGTAGAGAGAACTAACAATAAAAACAAGTGATGATACCCATACCAATATAAAGTTGGCAAAACTAGCTTTCTGATGATATCTCATTCGTCAAATACTGATATCATATGCCCAAGTTATGACCAAAGAGGGGAAAAAAGACCTCTTGTAAGGCACAAATGGGTCTTGAACAAGCCATTGCTAGGTGTCTATATCGTTAATGTCAACTTCATGTCAATGAATATTCCTTCCAATATTCCTTTTTCTGGAAAAAGATTTGGCCCCTTGTGAAGAAAACAACAATAGAATATTCCTCTACTTTGGTCGAAACATTAAAAAAGATGCCTTTGTTGCGAAAAGATTCTCTGCTGACTAGAAAAAGTAGTGGTGTCAGATTGAAATTGTCGAAATAGTTCTTTGTTGGTTGGAAACATAGCTTTGCATTGGACAATTAATGAAACTACCATTGGTAGTTTGAAAGCTGCTAGCTGGCTTTAAAATGTCACCTGCTGGGGTTTAACACCCTGCCAATAGTGAGTAGAAGGGGATTGCAGGGTACCTGCACCTGCAGGCACCTTGTGGTACTTGTATTAAATGTATTTTTTTTGTATTAACAACAAAAAAATTCTGCCCCACTAAAAACAAAAACCTATAATTTTTTTAAAATATGACCCCTTTTTTGAAATAAAAAATTTCTATGAAAAAAATGCAGTTGACCTTTTTTTATTGTTTTTTTTTTAAAATGTGTGTAGAGGGTTGTACGAGGGCCATACAGACCCTTGTAGAAATTTTTTTCCTTAGAAGCTCTTGACATTGAAATAGAGAAAACTTGTAGTCAAAATTCATCGAATCGACCTCTTGAATCCAACGACAAGGTCCTTTTTGCACAAAAATGCTCTAAAATTGTAGGTACCCTTCAGATCCATAAAAAAAACCACTTCAAACCATCGCAAATATGTACTTAGGAGTCAAAATCAAACCAAACAAAAGCCAAATCTAACTTTCTCGATAGCTTTGAATCTAACGGTGAGGTCTTTTTCACACCAAAATGTACCAAAAAATGTCCATCTCCAAAATTTGCACAAAATCAAAGGGGATTCAAATCTGACGCTTGTAACCCTTGTTGGAAAAAAAAACCACATAAATCGAGAAGGGTTGACTCACTAAATTGAGGCTCCAATGCCATGCTAGAATTGTGAAAAACATGAGTCACAAGATCAAACAACGAATAAAGATACCTTCCAGACAAGAGATCTGCAAACAATATATGCAATATTCGTCAACAAGAAAAAGTTTCAGAATGCAAGAGACTATCAAAAGATATGAAAGCTTGTGAGAGCAAAGGAATTGTTAATACAAGGAGGGTTGAGTGCTATATAGGAGCAACCTTTAATAGTAAAGGGATTATATCAGGACAAGTGTTAATATCACATGCGATGAGTCATAAAGATCTAATAATAGCTCACTTTAGTTAACATAGAAAAGTGCATAGTTAATTGAATAAAGAATGCCTAAGTTTAGCTTAAATACATGAGAATAAATTAGACTAATAATCAATTAGAGATTAATTAATTATTAGATAATGCATGATTACTCTAACAAATTCTACCCTATTTATTAATATGTATGTGTATCAAGTCATTTCCTGAAAATGGGTACAAAACTAAATGGGAAATGTCATGGGTATGCAAATATTGGGCATATGTGTGTATAAAGATGGATAAACACTAAGGGATTAAGCCCAAATTCACACAATATTTTACCCTATTTGTTGATATCAAGACATTTCCTCAAAAGGGGTACAAAACTAAATGAAAAATGTTCTGGGTATGCAAATTTCAAGATTACAACTTTTATCCATTCAATCTATATACTTTCCACAAGATTGATGCAAGTAATTTAAAATTAATAATAATTATTTTTATATTCTTATTTTATTTTTCTATAAGTAGAAATTCGTCTTTATCTTTTATTTTAATTTTGATTTCTCTAATTTCCAAAATATTTTCATAAACAAAAACTATTTGTATTTTTATATTTCATAATTCTAACATAATTCTAATCTCCCCTCGCATAATATTCTTCTTGAACATCATCAAAGAATAACATACCAATAACAACACATATTTCACATAAGAAAATTCACATAATCATATACGATATATTTCATAGCATATTATAGATATTACATCTTCATAGCACATAAAAGATATTACATCTTCAATCTACATGAAACTTTTTCAAATTCAACAAGTTGAGATATCTGCCCAACATTAAAATCGCATTTGACTGCATTAATTAAATGATAAAAAATAAAAAAAAACATATTATATTCTATTTTTTAATTAATAATAAATACAGTCAAATGTATTCCGATGTCTGAATAGATAGTACACATCCAAATTGATGGATAAAATTGTGATTCTCAAGAAAAAAGGAAGAAGGAATTCATCTTTACAAGAAGTACAACAAAGATTGTTGAATGGTCAATACCTTCAACACTCGAGAATTTTTTGAGAACTAAATATCCCGTGAAATTTTCAACTGATGCACAACTCCCAAAATTGAAATCATCAATCACCATCATAAGCCATAGTTGACAACCTAATTAAGATTGCAAAAATGAAATGGGACAGACACAGTCAAACAAGTTTTATTAGATTTCAGAGTTGTTTGGCAGATAATGCATCTGTCCGCCGACCCACAGTTGGAACAATCAATTAACAATAGAACACTAAAATCCTATCAAATTTACTGACATGAATTGAAGTTATGTCCATACAATCCTAACTGAAGTATATAAGTACCAAGCCACCTGGCTTAAAGTGTTCTATTTCTCCCTATGAATGCATGGTCTAGAATGCAGAAAAAAAACCTTGAAGTTTCTACCATAAGTCTGTTTGAATTCAGAGATACCTTCTGTACTATAAATCACAATGACAATCTTGAGTACATACATACATGCATGTGCTTTGTGCGTGGTAAAGCAGGCTTATGTAGATTTGAAGCAACCTCTACTGCAGTGCTCCACCCACTTACTTCATGAAGTCAGCAGTATTGTAGGATTCCAGGGATTTAATGTCAATGATATTCCATCACGAAAGGCCATGGATGTCAGGTATCTAATCATAAAAAGAATTCAAAGGGCGAGTCAGAGGAAGTCATAGCTACCATTACCAACTTAATAAAGTGCAGAATTGAGAAATGTGCCACGACTATACCGACTGTAAGGCAAGCTGATCAGAACTGCGAGACAAATGCTACACGAAAAACCTTAAAAGGAAATGCCCATTACACTTTCGTATCTTTACATTCATGGAAATATTCAAAGTTTATCAAGAAGATTGTAGTTCAATCATAGTTCTAAATTAATTTGATAGAACTCCTGCAATTATGATATAAGAAATAAGATCCAGATTATGTCCTAAACGATTTTGGTGAAATGAATATGTTCTGAATAGATTTTAGTGGAACGAATATCCCATCTGAAAAAATAAGAAAAATATCAAATCAAATGAATTGCACAATTGTATTAACTTTTGAAATGACAATAATTTCGAAGATCATTCTAAGCACTTGAAGGAACGACATACAACATACCTACGAAGTCTGAGAATCCTTGTACGCTCATGTGGATGGATTATTTATATTTCAAACTAACCCTTGAAAGGAAGTATGACCTAAAGTACAATTTCTACGTAGTGTTACTATACGAATAGATTCCATATCCCCATAATATGACGTCAAGTACCATTTTAGACAATGTAGTGTTACTATACGAATAGATTCCATATCCCATGACGTTGCAGACAAATCTTTCTATTACCTATTACAATACGAAATAAATCTTTCCTCATCAAGTATGTCCAAGTTTTCAAAGTGGAACACGAGTTTTGGATGTACTCTACATTTCACCCATCTTGAAGTGTTAAACAGAGTGCTGATCTTGCCTCTTCTTACCCTCTTTTTTGACTCTTTCAAAGTTTTTAGTTTACTTGAAAATGATCCGTTTTCTGGATGCGTTCAATGAACTTTCCAGTCCTTTGTACCTATGAACCTTCAATCTTTCCATCTTGAGTGATTGCCCGGTAACCGCATCTAGAGGGCTGAGCAGTAACTAACTCAAGCAAAATTCAAATACAAGATTTCGAACAATTTTATATATAACGGGCACACGGAGAGACCTACCTGTCCTATTCGTTGGGTGGGGTGAGCATGTCACGTATAGGATCTAGGTGGTTCGGGCTCCGTATCTAGTTATATTCCGGGTGAGGGGAGCTACCTTGGTGGAGGTATAATTCCTTCCATCTGATTGTATAGGTTCATTCGGTTCAATGTCCACTATATCAAAATGTAGCATTCGATGGATGGACAATAAATTTCATGGATTATGTGTAGCCTTGTCTTAGGAGTGTTGGGTGTACTTTTTATATATTCTTGATTACAATGTTTAAGATATTGTATCAAAGATTTATTAACAATTTTAATTTCTTCATCTCTTTTGTGGACAGAAAGTAATGGATATGTTTAATGGAGTATTATTTTTTTAAATAAAGAATTGAATTTTTTCATATATATAATAATTTTATGTAAATCAAAATAAACTTAAACAGTTATAAAAAAATAACTTAATTGCATTCTTGTATGAGAGTGTATTCTTGGATGAAATACAAGCACTTATCTTTTTAAAAGATCAATCATTACAAAAGGTAATTATGCCCTTTCTTTCACATAGGAAGCTCACCTACAAAGTCAATAAAGATGTTCTCCCACATATGAGAAGCTATGGATAATGACTAATACAACAAAACTTTTAATTGCTTGGTTTGTTCACTAACACATGTTGGGACATTTGTTTGCATATAAGACTAAAACCATACTATTGAACGTATGAAATGGCTCCAATGATTGCAATATGTGAGCCACTTTAGATGTATGAGCCTCTCTTAAGAAAAAATAAAATAAAATTATTTTCTTAGTTACATAGAAATTTACTTGTTTGAAGAAAAAATCATCTTTCAAATGAAAAATAATTTTTAGAGTAGAAATTTTAAAGTTACCTTGTTTAGATTGCATGAACAACATTCCAAAGTCATGCTTATATCATTTGCATATGCTTCTTTTTTCGAAGATATCATGAATACAAAGTGGGGTAAAGTTTAAAGTGTCACATTTTCAGTCAACAAAGTATTTTTGAGTGAAATAGTTTTTCTCTAGACTACTTGACACTTATGTGGCAAAAAGAGTATCAGGTGAATTCTTTTGTTGGAAATTATTAAATAGATATAATTTATCTTAAAACTCAAGGTAGGTTGAATTTATATGCAATGTTTAGACTGAAATATTTTTGGGAGAAAGGGTTTTGGTCAAAATACTTTTACCAAGAAAATTGCCTATAGGGTAGTTTAACCCCTCTTTTGAAAATAACAAAAACTTCTAAAACTCCGAATTTCTCGAGCCAAGGGTGCTCTTTAGTGAAAATTTGAAAATATTTTTTTGTAGAGTTTAAAGTTTAGAATCTAATTTTTCTATATTTTGATCCACTTTATTATGATCTTTAAATATTTATTGCAAAGAGGTTATTATAATTATATATGACACTAATTAGAAATTAAAAATGCATATAAATATATAAAAAATATATGGTGCATTAGAGGAGAAAATATTCTTCAAGAGGCTATACTTTTTTTCAAATGATAAAAATTCTAATAAAAGTTGATGTCCAATGAAAATTATAACATTTTGATTAAGTTTTTAGGAACTAAATTTTCAATTTATCTACATGGAGAAAATAATTAGAATTTTTTAAAACATTTTTTAGTGGCATCCCATCAATCTCACTTTTTACAAACTTTCATAGCAATTAAAATTCTTCGCTTAAGTTTATTAAAAAAAATCTAACAAGTTTTAATTTAAGCAAAAATTTAAACATAAACTACATTAAGAGTTCCATATTTCATTAATTTATATCATTTTAAAAATTTAAACATAAATGTCACTTTTAATTGATCCATGTTAAAAATTTATATTTATATTGGGTATCTCCTTTATAAAAATGACATAGTTCTAAACTTATACCTAGTGTGTATAGTTTTTTCATCAATGATGGTTTAGACATCATGTTCACTAGCTTATTCATGACACCTTTCTTGGAGTTTATAACAAGTGCAACTAGTGAAAAATCTCATCCACTTGAAATAGTGTGCTTGTTAAAGTTTGTATTGGTATGTAGTATTGGAGTGTTGATTGTCCATATGAACAATAATCTCCTTACCTAACTAGTACTGTTTCCACTTCTTCACTAGTTGCATCAAAACATTAAGCTACTTGTCATAAGTGCAATACCCAAGGGCTAAACCATCTAACAAATTAGAATAGATATAGATGGCGCTACCTTCATAAATAATAAACCCTATAGTGTGCTACATTGCATTCATATCCATGTTGAATGATTGTTATAAATTAGGCAACATTAACATAAGTGTGTGAATTTTTTTTCAGCTCTTCAAATGAACTTTATTGCACTTAGCGCTATATTTATGCTTTATCATAACTTTTTGTATAGCATGAATTTTCCTTTAGGGATGGGAAATATTTGACAAAATTTCTCAAAGTATTGAGGTTCCCTATTGAATCTACTTATTTTGATGACACTGACCTTGAATTAGGCCACTTCACTATGGTCTCCACCTTTGTTAGGTATATCAATGAACCATTTGATCTCTTACCACATGTCAAAGATATACCAATGATTATCATGTACATTCACACTTCTTACAATTTCAAACAGTCTTGTTCCCCCTTAATACTTTTAACACTTTCTAAGTGGTTTGAGTTCTTATCATATGATCTAATAAAAATTAGTATGTCATCTAGGTAAAAAAAATTACACACTCATATATTAGTGAGCATATCTTTCTCATGAGTGTCATCATTTAGGTTGTTAGAGTACTATATAAAATAGATGAAATTATTAGCCACTTAAAAATACTATTTATAGGCTTAAATTTAGTTTTTCATATGTCATCATCTATGGTGTAAAATTGGTGGTAACTAAAATTAAGATAAAGATAAATTAAAATTACCTAGCATTTTATAACTAATCTATAATAAATCCTCAATTTAGTTTGGTGGATGCCTATTCATCATTGATATCAAGTTTAGCCCAAGTATTCTATGCATATGTTCCATGTCTTTTATATTCTTTGGTACCACCACAATGAGAAAACCATATAAATATGTGCTGGATCTATTTACACCATGTTATAACAACTATTCCTATAGTTTATTAGTGTCAAATTATTTAACATTATATATCTATATTTGGAAGCCCAAACCTAGTAATTTTATTCCATGCTCAATTAACATATGTGGGGGAAGTTATCATGGATCTTTAGAAATATTACTAAAATATCATATATGAGTGGGTCTTGTTGATGTTCTTTTAGGCATGCCAACATATGTGAGTATAATAACTATCTTGAAAAGGATTGAAGATAATCCAAGTCTCAAGATACTTTTGTATTTATGTTATATTGAATTACTAGAAAGCTATGGAATAAATACCCACAATATTATTGAAAATTTATTTTTTAAATTAAAATGTTAAGTTCAATCTATTCAGTGATTATCAACATGCAATGTTTAAATTAGAAAATATAATTTATGATTAAACTAATTAATTATTAGATTAATCCTATAGAAATATTTGTAATAGAAGCACAATCTAAAACCTACTCTAATATATTATCAACAAAAATGCAAAAGACAAATAATGGATAGGGAGAAAGTAAATAGTGGTGAAGTGTGTTTTTGAATCCAACTAACCCCCAATATCACTACTAGGCTATATATAAGTTCCCTTTAACCAAAACATAAAATGAACATTCTTACACAATTTAGATTGAAATCAATAAAATATGTTAAGAAAATAAGAAAATATGTCTTTGATGTTGTGATATTGGAAAAAGGGATCTGGGGCTTAAACAACACTCTTTCCAAAATTACAATAGGGGGGATTACAAGTGATCTCAAATCCACTTAGCTACTAACCTTAATGGAAGAGCTAGAATGTTGGATCAGTGTTTTAATCCCTTTTTGTATTTTGTGGGCTAAGTGTGTGTGATTTGATATTGATTAATTGATCAATTTGATGATGCAAAGGTGTTCTTAGGTCAACTATGAAAATGCAAAAAAATTAAGTGATTTCCTAAAAATACAAAACTGATAAACAAAAATAGAATTTAGGACAATAAAGGGCATATGTAAGGCCCAACTAATTCTAAGTCAACTTGGTATTAGACCCACAATTCAAAGGAAGTTCCTATTTGAACTGTCTACTAAACCATCGCAAGGCTCCATTTAATTATCAACCAGGGCTACACAAAATTTTGATGATGCTGGCACTATATGTGCATCTAGAGATTCTCTATTGCCTATATCATCAAGCATAGGTGGTTTACACTTATGCATGAAATTGAGAAAAACTTGAAAAGGAAATAAGTCTTAAACTACAAAATAGAGTAAATAGCTTAATATGGCACCTACACTATAAGTACTCTAAACTTAGTATTGTAACTAGTTAATTGCTAAAATGATCTCTACAATAAACTACACCACTAACTAATGACTCTTCACAACTCAACTAGATAACTACGCCTAGGGCTTGACTCAAAGTAATGTTACAATTTGTGCATACAATGATAAATATATTATGAAATTAATGCAACATGGAACATCTATTATAAAAAATTGAAATTGAAATGGGTAGATAGTACCTTGAGTGGCCCTTACTCAAGGTGTTGTATGAGTGAGATAAGCCAACTATGAGCTACTAAATCAAATAATCATAGAAGTTGACTAAAAAAATCTTTATTGCATTGAAAACTAAATACTCATGATATAACAAGAATCTCCCATAGATCTCTCATTTATAAATTCATATTCATGGCAATAGAAAACTTGTATAAAACTGAGAGTACACTTTAATTGTAATTCTAACTATTTTTCCAACTAGATTTTCTCCTTGACCATCCATCCCTAGATAAAGGCATGGGGGGAGATTTATTTCAATAAGGATTCAAAATAGAATTTGAAACAAAAAAATAAATGCTAGTGTCAACTCTCCTCATGAATAAGAGGTGAATGAGTCTTTTGCAATAAAAAACTTTAATTAAAAATAACAACATAAGAGAAGTAGAAACAAGACTCTTGCTCAAATGGTTT
>VDFB02193867.1:464519880-464567304 GCA_007258455.2 Sequoia sempervirens
GAAGAGTTGATCGACTGAATCAACGAGCTAGAAGAATATTTTGAGTATGAGGAAATAGAGGACGTAGATCGGGTTAAGTTTACGAAAATGAAGCTGAAGGGCCATGCTAGTATTTGGTGGAAAGAGGTCCAGTTGTAAAGAAATCAAAGAGGAAAAGTCAATATCACCAGATGGGATAGCATGGTAGAGAAACTGAAGAAGCAGTTCATACCGGTGGACTACGAGTTAGATTTGTTGAAGAAATTGCAAGGGTTCAAGCAAGGAAGCAAATCTGTGAAAAAATATACTGAAGATTTTCACAAGATAATCATCAGAACGGGTCACATAGAGGCCAATAAGGAGAATGTGGCTGAGTATGCTTAATGGAGTTCACGATCGAGCATTCAAAAGGAGTTAAGCCTAGTCAGAATGCCCACCATTGACGATGTGTATCAGTTTGCTCTGAAGGTGGAAGAGAAACTAAACAAAAGATTTGATGGCAAGCAAAAAGGATGACGAGGTCAAAGTGGAAGGGGAAGTGGAAAATTGAAGATGTGGGTACCAGCCGAAGCCAAAGGAATGACAACTTCTACCGCCCTCATGATCAAAATAGTGGTGATCAAAGAGGTAGAGGACGAGGGAGATATGGAAAAGGATCTAGAAGAGGTGGTTTCAAAGGAGCGTGTTTCCAATGGTGAAGGGCATGAGCCTGAATGTCCACAACACCAGGAGAGCGAGACAAAAGGCGGAGAAGGTCATGGAAGGTTGCACATGTGAGATGAGGCCTAATACGAGACATTTAGATGATGCTAAGGGAGAAGCCTAGTAGAAGTTGGAGAGCCACGGTGACTAAGGAAGGAACGAGCAGGAGGAAGAGATCCATTTAAGCACAAGGTTACCCAGTGTGAAGGAAAATGTTGTGATGTCATTATTGGCGGTGGGGCCTTTGATGTCTGGTGTCGAGAGGGTGCAAAGTTGAAGTTGAGAGGGAAGGCACCCGCATTAGTATCCAAGGATTACTGGTTCTGAGAGAAGACCACAAAGGATTTTTGTCAATGGCGGTTCTAGTAAAGAAGTTCAAGATTGGGAGCTACCATGATGAGGTACTCTGTGATATCATCCCCATGGATGCATGTCACATGTTGTTGGGGAGGCCATGGCAGTTCGATAGGCGAGCTATACATGATGGCCATGAAAACACTTATTCCTTGATAAAGGATGGGGTTTGTCACAAGTTGAAACCCTTGAAGGAGACTGAAGAAAAGGTATGCAGTAGTGCTAGAATTTGTTATGTAGATGGAAGAAAATTTTTAGAAGGTATGAAGCATGAGCGTGTGTTATGCATTAATTCCTAGAGTGAGTAAGGAGGATAGTGAGAAGGTTCCAGAAGAAGTTTTTGGGATGTTGGATGAGTTTCAGGATATTGTTTATGATAATGTACCTAAGGGTTTACCACCAATAAGGAAGATCAATTATCAGATTGACTTGATTCCTAGAGCTAGTTTACCAAATAAGGCAGCTCATAGAATGACTCCAGCAGAAAATGAGGAGTTGAACAAACAAGTTAAAGAGTTGTTGAGAAAGGGTTTGATATAGGAGAGTTTGAGTCCATGTGCAGTACCTATAGTACTAGCACCAAAGAAGGATGGGGAGTGAAGGATGTGTATAGATTCCCGAGCCATAAACAAGATAACAATCAAGTACATATTTCCCCTACCAAGAATGGATGACTTGATGGATTGTTTGAGTGGAGCTCAGTACTTCACAAAGATTGATCTAAAGAGTGGATATCACCAGAACCAGATTCGAGAGGGAGATGAATGGAAGACTGCCTTCAAAACCAAAGAGGGCCTGTACGAGTGGTTAGTCATGCCTTTTGGGCTTACCAATGCACCGAGCACATTCATGCGGCTCATGAATGAGGTACTAAAAGAATTTTTGAGAAGTTTAATTATAGTGTATTTAGATGATATTTTGATTTTCAGTAAGACATTGGATGAGCATCTGATGCATATTCAGAGAGTCTTTGAGAAGTTAAGAGAAGAGAAATTGTTGATTAATCTGAAGAAGCGTAGTTTTGTGAAGAGGGAGTTAGTGTACTTGGGGTTTTTTGTCTCAGCAGAAGGTCTCAAGATGGACCCAGAGAAGGTGAAGGCTATTCTGAAATGGCCTACCCCAAGAACTGCTACTGAGGTGAGATCTTTACATGGTTTGGCTAGTTTTTATAGAAAGTTCATTAGAAACTTCTGTAGTATTTATGGACCCCTGACTGAAATAATGAGAGGGGATAGAAAAGAATTCAAGTGGAGCACTAGAGCGATAAAGAGTTTTGAACTATTGAAGCAGAAGAAGGTAACAAAAGCAACCTGTTCTATGCGCCCTCCCAGTTTCAACAAGGTGTTAGGTGTTGTGATGCTAGTAGTTTATTGCCATTGGAAGCTGATGTTGGAAAGGCCAAGAAGGTAAGCCCATTCCTATTTAGGTGAAAAGACCAAATGATGCTTTCCCGAGAGAAGTATTGATTATTATGTCCGAGAATTTTGAATGCAATAGTTCAAGCATTAAAGAAATGGAGACATTATTTGTTGTCAGAGGAATTTCTATATGATCATCAGGCCTTGTAGTACCTAAATAGTAAGGGAAAATTAAATCAGAGGCATATGAGATGGGTAGAGTTTTTGCAGAGTTATACCTTTGTTTTGAATCATAGGAGTGGGAAGACAAATAGGGTTGTAGATGCCTTAAGTAGGAGGCATACATTGATGACAAAGATGCAGATTGAAGTGGTTGGGTTCAATGAACTTAAGACAGTGTACGCAGAAGATCCTGATTTTGCAGAGGCTTGAAAAGCTTGCAAGGAACTTGTTATAGTGGACATGACAAGGTGGCTGGATTTCATAATCCAGGATGGCATGTTATTTAAGGGAAGTCAATTGTGTATCTTGAAGAGTTCCATGAGGGAGGACTTGATAAAGGAGAAGCATAGTGGAGGAATGGCAGAAAATTTTGGTTGGAATAAGACCATTTCCATTATTAGTGAGCATTATTATTGGCCTTAGTTGTCACGGGATGTGAAGAAGTTTGTACAAAGCTATAGGGTATGTCAAATGGCTAAAGAAGTGAGCCAGAATACATGCTTATATTAGCCCTTACCTATACCAGAGAGGCCATGGGAGGATAGAAGTTTGGAATTTGTTCTTAGTTTGCCAAGAACACAACGAGGGAATGATTCAGTCTTTGTGATGGTTGATAGGTTTTCGAAGATGGCACATTTCATTCCATGTCAAAAGACCCATGATGTAGTCCACATTGCTAACTTGTTCTTCAAAGAGGTGGTGAGGCTACATGGTCTGCCAAAGAGTATTGTTTTAGATTGTGACACCAAATTTGTGGGGTACTTTTTGAGGACCTTGTGGAAGAAGCTGAAGACAGAGTTGAAGTTTAGTTCTGCACACCATCCATAAACATATGGGTAGACAGAGGTTGTTAAGAGGAGTCTGGGTAACCTACTGAGATGTTTGGTAGGAGATAAACCTAAGGGATGGGACTTGATCTTACCCCAGGCAAAATTTTCTTACAACAATTCTGTCAACAGAAGCACTGGTAGATCACCGTTCCAGATTGTGTATGGAGGTAGCCCCAGAACAGCTCCAGAATTGAGGAAGATAGACCAAGAGAAGAAAATAAGTGTTGAAGTCAAAGATTTTGTAGAGCACATCAAGAATATACATGAGAAGGTACGATAACACATTAATAAGATGAATATGCAATATAAGGCTAAGGCAGATCAGAAAAGGAGGAATAAGGAGTTTCAGACTCGTGATGAAGTAATGGTCCACTTGAGGAAAGAAAAGTTTCCCGTGGGAACCTATAATAAACTGAAGATGAAGAAATTCGGTCCCTGTAAGATTTTGAAGAAGCATGACTCAGGGAATGTATATGAGGTAGAGTTGCTTGATGGAATCAACATTTCCCCTATGTTCAACATTTCAGATTTGATAGAGTATTATGAAGGTGGAAGAGAGGAAGCACCAGCAATAGGGCAGTATGGCATTCCCGTACCTACTTCAGAAAGGGAGGACATTGAAGCAATCTTGGATAGTCGTGTGGGAAGAAGTACCAGAAATAGGCAGTATGAAGAATATCTGATGAAATGGAGAAGGCCTATGGAAGATTCATCCTAGCTATCTAAGGTAGTGGTTAATTGGTTGGGTTTTCCTCAACCATCTGAGATGTGATGGGTCACTTGTCAAATTACCATCGGTGTCTGATGCAGGAGCATCTAGTGTTGTAAGGGCAATCTTGCATCACCCAAAAATAGTTAAATTTCAAGTTTCTTGGTTTTTAGATGTTTTTTACATTTTTGGATACCCTTTTCATCATAATGAAATTTCCAACTTATGGTTTTTATTTTCTATTCCTAGGTTGAAAGATATTGCAGTTTTAGTTTCCCAGATTTGCACCTGAAAATCTTCCAAGTTAGATTTGAGGCACTTAGATTTCCCAGATCGGCCCCAAAACTTGCTAAAATTAGCATAGAAAATTGTGAGTGCGTTATTGACTTCGAGACCTTTCCAACGGTTCAAACGGTTCGCGAATCGGAGTCCCAGATCAAAAGTTATGGCCCTAGGAAGTTGGCGCACTTTCTAGAAGATACAATTGAAAATGTTCTTTTGAAATTTGACCTTCAAGTTGTAATTTTTCGGTGCCAAACCGCCTAAACTCAAATTTGAATGTTGTTTTGGCTCCAAAACTAAAGAGGATCTCTATTTATGGGGCGATTTCTAATTTTTGGGTAACTTTTTGGGGACAAGCTCGTATATTGCGAAAGGGTGATTATGTAGCTTTCTGTAACTTGAATGTGTTCTAGAACTTGGGGATTTGAGATCTTCTACATGTAAGAAGCTCCATTTTCTGAATAATAATATTATTCTCTTGTATGTGGGTTATTTTCTAAGTCTCAGGTTGCACCCTCATTAAGTGGTATCAGAGCGGGTTTTCTTGAGCATGTGGACAGATCACCGATCATGAGGAAGTTTGCACCAGGACCATGGTTGTGGGTTAAAGTCAAGAAAGATGCCTCTAAGAGTGATGATTGGTAGGCATGGTAGTGCCATAGGTGGTCGAGGCAATAGAAATGCTGGTGGAAGAGATGCACTGGCAGCCCTCCAAAGACAGATTGATGCATTACAAGAGTAGTTGAAAAGAGGGTTAAACCTGAGGGAGGAAAATGAGGATGAAGGGGAGGAAGAAGGTTCAAATGTAGAAGAGGAAGAAGAAGAAATTGATCAAGACCAAATGCAGCTAACAAGGGCCATTTCAAAGATCGAGAAAAGACCTAGAGCATAAGTCCCTAGTTATTCCGGAAGCCTGAACCCGGAAGAGTTGATCGATTGGATCAACAAGCTAGAAGAATATTTTGAGTATGAGGAAATAGAGGACCCAGATTGGGTTAAGTTTGAAAAAATGAAGCTGAAGGGCCATGCCAGTATTTGGTGGAAAGAGGTCTAGTTGGAAAGAAATCGAAGAGGAAAAATAAATATTACTAGATGGGATTACATGGTAGAGAAACTGAAGAAGCATTTCATACCAGTGGACTATGAGTTAGATCTATTGAAGAAATTGCAAGGGTTGAAGCAAGGAAGCAAATCTGTGAAAGAATATACTGAATATTTTCACAAGATAATCATCAGAACGAGCCACATAGAGGCCAATAAGGAGAAGGTAGCTCGATATCTTAATGGGTTATGACTGAGCATTTAGGAGGACTTAAGCCTAGTCAGAATGACCACCATTGAGGATGTGTATCAGTTTGCTCTGAAGGTGGAAGAGAAGTTGAATAAAATATTTAATGGCAAGCAAAAAGGACGACGAGGTCAAAGTGGAAGCGGCGGTGGAAGACCTTTAGGAAGCCGAAATGATGATGAAAAGAAAGTGAAGATGTGGGTACCAGCAGTAAGGAATGACAACTTCGCCCTCCGTCAAAACAGTGGTGATCAAAGAGAGGATGAGGGAGATATAGACAAGGATCTAAAATCGGTGGTTTCAAGTGAACGTGTTTCCAGTGTGGTGAAGAATGACATCGAGCCTATGAATGTCCACAACACCAAGGAAGGGCGACAAAAGGCCAAAAAGGTTGTGGAAGGCTGCACATGCGATGAGGAGGCCCAATCTGAAGATTCAGATGATGCTGAAAGGGGAGAAGCCCTAGTGATTAGGAGAGCCTGTGACTGAGGAAAATGAACCAAAACAAAGGAAGAATCTATTTCGCACAAGGTGCAAGTGTGAAGGAAAATGTTGTGATATCATTATTGACGGTGGGAGCACTGATAATCTGGTGTCAGAAGAGATAGTCACAAAGTTGAAGTTGAAGAAGGAAAGGCACCTCATCCGTATTGTATTGCTTGGTTGCAGAAAGACCACAAAGTTTTGGTCAATGAGCAGTGCCTAGTAAAGTTCAAGATCGGAGCTACCATGATGAGGTACTCTATGATATCATCCCCATGGATGCATGTCACATGTTGTTGGGGAGGCCGTGGCAGTTCGATAGGCGACCTATACATGATGGCCATGCAAACACTTATTCCTTGACAAAGGATGGGGTTCGTCACAAGTTGAAACCCCTGAAGGAGACCGAAGAAAAGATATGCAGTAGTGCTAGAATTTGTTATGTAGATGGAAGAAAAATTTTAGAAGGTATGAAGCATGGGCGTGTGTGTTATGCATTGATTCCTAGAGTGAGTAAGGAGGATAGTGTGAAGGTTCCAGAAGAAGTTTCTGGGATGTTGGATGAGTTTCAGGATATTGTTTCTGATAATGTACTTTAGGGTTTACCACCAATAAGGAAGATCAGTCATCAGATTGACTTGATTCTTGGAGCCAATTTTCCAAATAAGGCAGCTCATAGAATGACTCCAGTAGAAAATGAGGAGTTTAACAGAAAAGTTCAAGAGTTGTTGAGAAAGGGTTTGATACAGGAGAGTTTGAGTGCATGTGCAGTACCTACAATAATAACACCAAAGAAGGATGGGGAGTGGAGGATGTGTACAGATTCTTGAGCCATAAACAAGATAACAATCAAGTAAAAATTTCCCCTGCGAAGGATGGATGACCTGATGGATTGTTTGAGTGGAGCTCAGTATTTTACAAAGATTGATCTGAAGAGTGGATATCACTAGATCCGGATTCGAGAGGGAGATGAATGGAAGACTACCTTCAAAACCAAAGAGGGCCTGTATGAGTGGTTAATCATGCCTTTTGGGCTTACCAATGCACCGAGCACATTCATGCGGCTCATGAATGAGGTACTAAAAGAATTTCTGGGAAGTTTTGTTATTGTTTAATTAGATGATATTTTTATTTTTAGTAAGACATTGGATGAGCATCTGATGCATATTTGGAGAGCCTTTGAGAGGTTAAGAGAAGAGAAACTATTGATTAATCTGAAGAAGTGTAGTTTTCTGAAGGGGGAGTTAGCGTACTTGGGGTTTGTTGTCTCAGCAGAAGGTCTCAAGATGGACCCAGAGAAGGTGAAGGCTATTCTGGAATGGCCTACCCCAAGAATTGCTACCGAGGTGAGATCTTTCCATGGTTTGGCTAGTTTTTATAGAAAGTTCATTAGAAACTTCAGTAGTATTTCTGGACCCCTGACTGAAACAATAAGAGGGGATAGAAACGAATTCAAGTGGAGCACTGGAGTGACATAGTGTTGAACTGTGGAAGCAGACAGTAACAAAGCAACCTGTTCTAGCCCTCCCAGATTTCAACAAGGTGTTTCAGGTGGATTGTGATGCTAGTGGTTATGCCATTGGAGTAGTTTTGAGCCAAGAAGGTAAGCCCATTGCCTATTTCAGTGAAAAGTTAAATGATGCCAAGAGAAAGTACTCTGTATATGATCAGGAATTTTATGCAATAGATCAAGCATTAAAGAAATGGAGACATTATTTGTTGTTGCAGGAATTTTTTTATATACTGATCGTCAGGCCTTGCAGTAACTAAATAGTCAGGGAAGATAAAATCAGAGGCATATGAGATGGGTAGAGTTTTTGCAGAGTCATACCTTTTTTTTGAAACATAGGAGTGGGAAGTCAAATAGGGTTGTAGATGCCTTAAGTAGGAGGCATACATTGATGAAAAAGATGCAAATTGAAGTGGTTGGGTTCAATGAACTTAAGACACTGTATGCAAAAGATCCTAATTTCACAGAGGCTTGGAAAGCTTGCAAGGAACCTGTTATAGTGGACAGGACAAGGTGGCTAGATTTCATAATCCAGGATGGCATATTATTTAAGGGAAGTCAATTGTGTATCCTGAGGAGTTCCATGAGGGAGAACTTGATAAAGGAGAAGCATAGTGGAGGAATTGCAGGACATTTTGGTCAGGATAAGACCATTGCCATTATCAGTGAGCATTATTATTGGACTCAGTTGTTAGAAGATGTGAAGAAGTTTGTAGAAAGTTGTAGGGTATGTTAGATGGCTAAAGAAGTGAGCCAGAATACAGGATTATATTAGCCCTTACCTGTACCAGAGATGCCATTGGAGGATATAAGTATGGACTTTGTTCTGGGTTTTCCAAGGACACAATGAGGGAATGATTCAGTCTTTGTGGTGGTTGATAGGTTTTCGAAGATGGCACATTTCATTCCATGTTAGAAGACCCATGATGTAGTCCACATTGCTGACTTGTTCTTCAAAGAAGTGGCGAGACTACATGGTCTGCCAAAGAGTATTGTTTTAGATCGTGACACCAAATTTGTGGGGTATTTTTGGAGGACCTTGTGGAAGAAGTTGAAGACAGAGTTGAAGTTCAGTTCTGCACACCATCCACAAACAGATGGGCAGACAAAGGTTGTTAAGAGGAGTCTGGGTAACCTCTGAGAGATGTTTGGTAGGAGATAAACCCAAGGGATGGGACTTGATCTTACCCCAGGTAGAATTTTCTTACAACAATTCTATCAATAGAAGTACTGGTAGATCACCGTTCTAGATTGTGTATGGAGGTAGCCCCATAACAACTCCATAATTGAGGAAGATGGACCAAGAGAAGAAAATAAGTGCTGAAGCTAAATATTTTGTAGAGCACATCAAGAATAGACATGAGAAGGTACGAGAACACATTAATAAGATGAATATGCAATATAAGGCTAAGGCATATCAGAAAAGGAGGAATAAGGAGTTTCAGACTGGCGATGAAGTAATGGTCCACTTGAGGAAAGAAAAGTTTCCCGTGGGAACCTATAACAAATTGAAGATGAAGAAATTCGGTCCCTGTAAGATTTTGAAGAAGCATGACTCAGGGAATGCATATGAGGTAGAGTTGCTTGATGGAATCAACATTTCCCCTGTGTTCAACATTTCAAATTTGACAGAGTATCATGAAGGTGGAATGGAGGAAGCACCAACAATAGGGTAGTATGGCATTCCTGCACCTACTTCAGAAAGGGAGGAGATTGAAGCAATCTTGGATAGTTATGTGGGAAGAAGTACTAAAAATAGGCAGTATGAAGAATATCTGGTGAAATGGAGAGGAAGGCCTATGAAATATTCATCCTGGCTATCTAAGGCAACGGTTGACTGGTTGGGTTTTCCTCAACCATCTGAGACGTGATGGGTCACTTGTCAAATTACCCTGGGTGTCTGATGTAGGAGCATCTAGTGTTGTAAGGGCAATCTTGCATCACCCAAAATAGTTAAATTTCAAGTTTCTCATTTTTTAGATGTTTTTACATTTTTGGATACCCTTTTCATCATAATGAAATTTCCAATTTACGTTTTTTATTTTCTATTCTTGGGTTGAAAGATATTGCAGCTTTAGTTTCACAGATTTGCACCTAAAAATCTTCCAAGTTAGATTTGAGGCACTTAGAGTTCCCAAATCGGCTCCAAAACTTTTCAAAATTGGCGTAGCGGATTTTGAGTGCATTATTGACTTTGAGACCTTTCCAACGGTTCAAACGGTTTGCGAATCGGAGTCCCGGATCAAAAGTTATGGCCCCAGGAATTTGGCGCACTTTCTAGAAGATACAATTGCAAATGTTCTTTTGAAATTTGAACTTCAAGTTGTAATTTTTCGGTGCCAAACTGCCTAAACACAAATTTGAATGTTGTTTTGGCTCCAAAACTAAAGAGGAGCTCTATTTATGGGTGGGTTTCTAATTTTTGGGTAACTTTTGGGGACAAGCTCGTATATTGCGAAAGGGTGATTCTGTAGCTTTCTGTAACTTGCATGTGTTGTAGAACTTGGGAATTTGAGATCCTTTGCATGTAAGAAGCTCCATTTTCTGAATAATAAAATTATTCTCTTATTTGTGGGTTATTTTCTAAGTCTTAGGTTGTGCCCTCATCAATTTATTTCAAGTTTTTCTAATTCTCCATGTCATCATATGATGCAAGAGAAGATCATACTCAACCTTACTAAAAATCACCAAGATCTTACATCCATAGCTCAATCGTTAAATTTGAGAAGGGTCATACAGGCAAGGTTCTGATACCATGTAAGAGTTGGAGATTAGCTCGACACCTAATCATTCCTACAAAAAAATGAAAAATTTCTACAAGAGGATATGAAAGAATATGAGCTTGCTTGATATTAAGACCTCTCAAATAATTGGGTATGAAGTATGGTAATGTATGATACAAATTAGTACAAACACCTTCCTTATATAGGAAAGGTTGAGATGTAGTAAGTAATATGATGTTGCCATGTGCCTTGATCTAACAACATGTGACAACTAACTACCTAGAATGATGTGGAGATAGGATAAGGCTTCTAGAAAAGACAACTCATCCTTCTAGAAGGAATCTTTTATCCTAATTACATGTGAAGGGGGATGACCCCATTATATAACTAATTTCCTAATAAATGCAACCTAGGACTTAATTAAATAATATGGCTAAGTTAAACTTATGTAAGTGTAATTAAATATTAATTACACCAACAAAACAACTTTAGAAGAGGCCCCATTTGGAGTGCCCAGTGTGATGCCTCTTCTATCAATACTAGTAATTAGTGGAATGTGAATTCTAAGAAATTAAAGGCATTGGACAAAGGTGTTACTCGTGGGTTTCTTGAATGCATCACTATTAAAACCATGATCACTTCAAATCTAAGATTAAATCTTTGGAAGAAAATTTAAAACTAAAATATCATAGTGGTTCAAAGTGGATTTAAATAAAATACTAAAGAGAAGGATGACCAACTTGTATCTAGTGAATTCAATCTTAAATCAGTGAAGGATAATATGAAGATTAAATTACCTAACAAAGATTGGGATATAACCAAGACCAATTATGTACTATTTTAAAAATATATGGTCTCATTGAGCTAGGTTTTTGAAAGTGGGAAAAAAATAGGAACCTCTAATCATTTATTTGGACAAATTTATTCATTAAATTAGGAACAAAATAAATAATTTTTCCATAATTATCTCAATGGTTCATGATAGTGTTATGAAGAGAGAATTTAGTTGAAGGTTAAGGGCCTAGTAAGAGTCCTGCCATATTCCAAAAGTTGTCGAAAGACAATGTTGTGGTTCCCTTAGATAAGGAGGTCCTTGTGGATCACCTTGAATTTCTTTGTGAAGAGTGGGAGGTAATCAATGGCCTAAAGGAGATGTCTTCTATGTAGTCTACTTTGCTTTATCATTTATGTTATTTTCTCTACTATTTGTGTGCTTATAGTCTATTTTTTTGTTCTCTTTATTGTTGTTTCTATGTTTGTAGACTATACTTCTTATAGAGATTAGTCTCTTAAAATTTTCCTTTTGGAGATTTATTTGTAGTTTAATAGTCTAAACTATGAGAAGGTTTGGACCCTTTCAAAAAACCACTTGACCTATACTAAAATAATTAAATGATGATACTTAGCTCAAAAAATCAATTCATGTGAGATGAGTACTTAGGTTTACTATGATATTTTTTATGCCATACATTTTTAAGTGATTAAATGATTTGTTGAAGATTGAGAAAGTTTTTGATTAGAGGTAAAAAATGGGGTTTGAAGGGGCCCGAAACCCTTTACAAAAAATAGTAGCTAAAACTAAAGAAAACTACATAAAGTATATATCAGTCCATATGCAACACACCATCAACAAAACATCATCCAAAAAAGAGGAACATAAAAAAAAACACTACATATTCTTCATGATATCAATACCCTCCACATTGCACGCCACAACCTTCTGACCATCATCCAAGACATCAGACAGTTCTTTAACAGGAGCCCCAACCTGAGCCTTAGTCTTATTTTGTATTCTAGACCTAGGCCCACCCATATTCACCTCACTAATCAAAACATTATTCTTATCACTGCCCTTATCAACAAACACCTCTTCCTTCATTAGCTTACCACCAGCACCAATTTATTCAGAATGAATAATCTCCTTCTGTTTCTTGGCACTATCAAAAGGAGAGGTAATACCAATAGACTCAAAATTAACCATAGATTTAGTTCTCTCCCCACCCCTTTCCATGTTAGCACAAATCCCCTCTAGTTGATCCTCTAGGGTGAGAAATCTACCTTCAGGATTTTGCTTCATCTTAAGAATTTCATCTACTACAATTTTCAAAGAGTTAAATAGTCCATCAATCTAGTTCTAAATTGAAGACTCATCAACTTTGCTGATCACACCTTGAACTTTAACTTTGGTCATGTTAAGTTCAAGGAACACCCATTTAAACAATTTGAATAAAACAATGGAACCCTCTCTAGCAGTTCCCAAAACAATAGAAATATCTTCCCTATCAAAGTTGAAAACACCCTTACCCACAACATCATCCTCCTAAGAGGAGCTTACCTTATCCTGAATGGCAGAGACATCCTTACCCTTCCCAACAACAACTAGCATTTTGATTTTTCAAATGGATTCCACAATCTCCTCAGCCACAACCTTTCTTTTCTTCTGCATATCCGGGTCCTTAACCAGGGAATCCACAACACCTTGTTTTCCCACCATCTTGAGGGGAGAGTTCATCTCAAGCAATTGGCTCGTAGACCTTACAACCAGCTACTTGTTACTTCCACCTCTAGCTCCTTTTCATGATTTGTCCCCAAAATAGGTGGTGGTGAAGATTCCTCACTAGCCAATTCATTCTTCTCCTTCAGGCATCTACTCAGAATTTTAGAGGCCAACTCCTTACTGTAGGTTTCATAACCCTTATTAAGGCTTGACACCTCTTTCTTAGACTTGCCTGATGTAGGGGTTGTGGGACCACCTCCATGGAATCAAGAGAATCTGAGACATAGTCCACATCCTCCTCAGATTCTGACTCCTTTTCCAAGACAAGTTTCCTCTCTTCCCTTTCTTGCTAATCGACTCCTCTTCAAAAATCGTATCATATTCCTCCACCGGCTTCTATTGCTTACCCTTAGGGGTAGCAATCAGCTTAGCCACCTCAAATTCTTTAGCATAATTAGATATTAAAAGAATGAGCCCCCACATGTAGAACCACATTTTTTGGGTTTTTTTTGTGGTCCTTGAGAGCAAAATCCAATGACACCAAGAGATAATAGGGAAAAGAAATTCTCTTTTTATGGCGGAAGTGATTGAGCAAAACAAACTGATAAGCATTTGTTACAGAGAAGCATACTTCAAGGGTGATGTATCACATGAGTTCCTTGGTCACATCCCCCACAACGCCTTGAGTGAGCTCCTCTAGTAACCACCACTCTTTGTCGTCTTTAGGTCTTGAGCTTCATCCCCTTTGAAATTTTTTTGCATGGCTGCCCGCAATTCCTTCTTGTCTTTGAAGACTTTCTTACCATCTGTAGACAACTCAGTGATATTGGCTATGAAATCTTCATTCACATCAAACTTCGTTACACCCAACTTTGAAACCCTATTGTTCCATGCTTTTGCAAACAATGCAGTCATCTACGGGTTGTTACAATGCAACCTTTATAGGTACAAAGTCAGCTCACCTTTCTCTAAAATCCTCCACACCTCCGACTTCTTCTTGACAACATCACAAGAGAAATATTTTGCGCGGTTCCTATCACCTACCATGGTTATAGAAGTTACAAAGTCGAGAAGCTTGATAACTTTGAAAGCAATGAGGAGAAACCTTGAGAAGACGATACAAAGAATTCCCACAATTCGTGTGAAAACGGAATTATGGTAGGAGAAAATAATGAGCCTAGAGTTCCAGTCCATATGGATATCAACCATGGTACAATAAACTCGATCCATATCTGGCTTACCATCCTTCGACATAATAATCTTCCACGTGATGAAATTCATGCATGCCCCAAGCCTTAATAAATCATCAATCAATTTAAACTTGGCAATCATGATTAATACTTGTAATTTTCCTGCATAGGGAGGGGGTCGTTCACACCCCATTCCCTAACACTTCTAACTCCTAGATTAGCAAAAACATCAGCTAATTTTTTTCCTTCTCTCAAAATATGACAAATGTAATACTCATCAAAGGATTTAAGAATATCAATAGCATCCCTAATCAATTATTCAATAGTCCATGAAGGGGTAGCACAATTCTTCAAATTATTGATGATATTGAGAGAATCCCCCTCAAGCCATACTTTCTTGTAACCTTTAACTTGTGCCAACTTTAGACCATGATAGGTTGCTTGAAGATTGAGAAAGTTATTGTTTTCATTTTTGTTCAATCTTGTAACTATAGAACTAATTTCCAAGAGTGTGGAATTTAATCATGTGCATAGACACATGAACATATTTAATAGATCTAAACATTACCAATTTTGGCACCCAAAATCTATTCATCTTGATATACATGACCTACAAATAAAGATAGGTGGTGTCTATAGACACCATTGAGGATCTTTCCAAATAGGGGGAATTCTTTCATGGTTAAATCCCTATTACCAACCCAACAATACAAAACAAACCTTAAAGACATGTAGCCTTCTAATATGCATAGGGTGCTAAGAAAATGATGACATCATGCTCTTGTGATGATGTAATAAATAAAAGCACTCCCTTACTATATCGTAGATGATCCTACTATGATCTAAAACTAATTTAGGTTTTCTCCATAAAACATCTTAGCACATAAGTTAACATAATTCATGATCAAGTTGGCTCATAATGACTAACTAAATCTAATAGAACTAGCTTGACTTAATTTTACAACTATGTGAATCTAAACTAACAAAAAAAATGAATAAACTAAAATATAATCAAATTATTTGCTAATTTTATATTAATATATATCACTTATACACCAATCATAACTTTGAAAATAACATAATAAAAATAACCAAAAAAATTAAAAGATGTAAAATTTTATCATTATAATACTATTTTAAACTTCATTTAAGTATAACATCTCTTTGGAAGTGAATAGATTATTTTATATAACCTTAGACACACACTTCTTTAATGACCCTATATTTTAGCTGCTCTCACAAGTGACATATTTGTTAAATATAATTATGCAAGAGGATTGTGGTTGTAGACAATCTTGCATCAATCAAAAATTGATTAAATTTTGATGTGACATGTTTTAAATAATGTTTTGAGTAATTAGTTAATTTTTTTGTTCAAAAATTAGAATTTAATAATTGTACAAACTTTGGTTGCAAAGTTATAATGAGAGAAAGTACTGGAAAATGCAATTTTAAATGTTTAATTGGCAAAAATAAACTCGGGGAGTGGGATTCATGGGAGTTATGAAATTTGCAGGTCATTTAATTTTCTTGACCAGCTACAGGAGTTGGATGCCCATGTTACGCTCGCTGCCTGTTTTTGAAAACAGGCTCCAATTTGTGAGGGGAGAGAATCAAATGTCGGATAGTGGAGGCCATTCTTCTTGGGAGTGATTTGCACATACATAAGAGAATTATATATATATATATATGGTAAGCCACAAACTTTATTAATAATATAAAGAAAGTTACAAGACGGGGAGATACATGTCAAAATTAGGCAGGTGAAATACATGTCAAAATTAGGCAGGTGAAGAACAAAATTCTGCCAAGAGAGAAACAAAAATCTTCCCACATGATCAGTTACATAATGTAGAGGAAAGAATCCTCGAATAAAAGGAAGGAAACCCATATGAACATAAACCTCCCAGATTAGGGTTTACAGTTTGATCAAGAAGATAACACCGAATGAGCACGAGAACATTGTCGGAATTCAACAATTCAGTTGGGTGTGTGTGTGTGAGCGATGTGGAATCTATTCAGAGAGGACCATCATATTCACTTATGAGTCATTTTCATATTCTACAACTGCATTGCAATATCTATTCATAGAAAAAAGTGCAACTGTACTCTGCAAGTTCATAACAGCATGATGGAGTGGAAGCACTTTTCGGACGCCATGTATTACATATGTGGTCTTTTGGGTATGATCCTGTGTGTTATGCGATGCCCAAATGAAGGCATTAAACTTATTCAATTGCTTAGTATTCACAATTCTCAAGACCATAAAGCTGTCTTTAACAGACTGATAGGCATATGATTGCTTTATGTTGTGTCTTATCATGGTGTTCATTTGAATCAAGGTATGTTTATTGCTTCATTCATGAAATGTCTTATCAAAATCGAATGCAGCTGTGCAACTCGGTCAGTAGCTTGGTGTATCAGGTGTCTTAAATCTTGAAATTGTGAATCACGAGTCTCATATCATATTGGTGGAACTTCGAAGATTAGGGATGTCTTTTTCAGGCTTCTTTTCTTGTATCTGTTCTGGCAGTTGCGAGGTCAATGGCAGGATGCCAGAATTGATCATCATGCCTTGCTGTCCACATAGTTCAGGCACTTTTTCAACTTCGTTCTTCATTTAGTTGGTAACTTAACAAATGCCTTTCTCCGACTAACTTTTGGATTTCCTCTTAGATTGAAGACTGGGACTTAGTGCCTAGATGCCTGATAGCCATGGCCTACTAAACTTTGGCAATAGATCGTCTCTTACATTAAAATCCTTGCAAAACTGGTTAATGGGTAATCCAGTGAATCTTAGAACTAGAAGAGGTTGCTTAGGTTTACACAGAGCTGCCTTACCACACATATATGCATGAACTGACTACTTTGGTATACATATGCACTGTTCCCTGTTACAGAGGACATGTTTAAGTTCAATGGGCTTATGGATGCAATGTACAAGGATTTTCTCTGCCAGTTGAAGGATTTTATATATGAGTTATAATGACATTACATTCTCAACAATTATTATAATTATTGCTAGTATTCTGACAATGACAAGAATAGCAGTTTAAGGCAGAATAGTTTGACTTCGCAGGATTTTATCTCCGTCCCATGATAAAGATTTTAATTATGAAACGGTTATAGATTGCAGATAGTATCCTGAACATTGATAAGAACTCCATTCAAAGTATTGAATTTCCTTTTGTGTAGACTTCTGATGACCTGTTAAGATTTCTATTTATATCTTGTAATCAAAATATTCTAGAGAAAATTTAGAGGGTCTGCAATAAAAAGTAAGTTGGTTGGCATATTTGGCTCAAAATATCACGCTCAAAACAAGGCATCAAAAGAAAAAACATACAGTAGTGTTATGAGCTCACGGAGGGAATCATCACACCTTACACAGATCAACATGTTAAGAAATAAAGTTAAATTATTTCAAGAATAATTTTTATATGTAAATCTGAAATTTATTTCTTTGATAAGGATTATCATAAGATTAAATTATGTAATAATAGAAATCATCAATGAAAAATAAATCAGCAAATCATATTAATTTAAAATTTAAATGCAGAAATCTTTCCATCCACATGAGAAAGAGGAATAGCATATATTAATTTTCAAATATAAGATACATCCACACATTAACTCTATTTACTTTGATATAAAAACCACATATGGTTTCCCAAAGTAGTGTATCATCAAACTGTGGTAAAATGCAAAAACTCGCATATAAAGTGGAAAGGCTCTTTCAAAAATAGTAAATATAACTCTCAATGAGCCATGACCTTCATACTAAAAATAACTGACATATTTTACTTATAATTCCACTATGTTGGTCCATATCCCAAGGTAGGCATACAAAATTATCACCCAACTCATATGGAACCTACCAAAAACATTATTGATACTCTAATACTCAATTCACATGTCCAAGTCGAGAGTTTTGCTATATATAGCTTTGTAGCTGTAGTACCAAGTCTACCTCTTTTATGAATACATATAAAAATTGATACCAAGATTCTTGAAGAGTCCAAATAAAACATTAGTTTTTAATTACACTCTATGCATCTTGGGTGACTTTCCATGAGTGTTAGATACACTTGAATAATATAGAGTATTTTAAGATAAATAGTATCATAATCTTAATACTCTCCCATGTGACATTATATATTTCAAATACATCCATAGGTAAAATAAATATAATTACGTACAAGAATCAAAGATCATGGCTGTTTCGACCTGAGATAACTAATATATGATTAGTGGCCTCATAAATAAATTTGCAACATTATCTAGAGAATGAACCTTCTCTAACAATAGCTTATTTTTATTATATATTTTCACCTTTGTCAAACCTAGTTTAATAATCTAAAGATACCATTGGAATGATCTTAGGGTGTAGAACCTTATTATTTTAGACCAAACCTCCAAATAAAACATTAATTACATGCTTGAAATGTGATTGTAGTTATTAAAACTGAACCTATCCTATTCTAACATCTACCAATAGAAAGAGATGAAATGAAATAGCTAAAATAAAACATGGTGATACACGAAATTTAGTTTGCAGAACTCCTAGATAAGTTTTCCATCATAGAATGATTAAAACAATTGATATATGTGGACAATAATCATATAACTTTTATAGAAGTTAATAAAGGGACATAAAATCATAAAGGAACTGATGATTCACAAGATACAATGAAAAGGTATAAAAAGGAAAATTATTAGTTATTTTATTGATCATGAAGAAAAATGATGCACAAGAATCCATGGTGGACAAGCTATCCATCATAAACCAAAAAAGAAATTCTTTAATGTTTTCTAAAGTTTGAGTTTAATTGTTGTAGGAGAATAATTTGCAATATTAAAGCAAAATATTTTTTAAATATTTTGGTCACATATTAATATTGTAGCATTTTTGTAATGTGAGACTATGTAGGAGGTAATTTTCAAGTCAATATTCAAATTTTTCGTTTCCTTGGCATAAAATCTTGGGAGTTACAAATTGTGACAACTCACTAATTCATTCCTAAAAGACAATTGTTCAAATTGGGCACCCAAGATTGAGTTGTTTGTTTTTTTGCTATTTTAGTGTCCTATTGAGTGGAGTGGATGCGAAGTTGATTGTTATTCTTGGAATATTTGAAGGTGGAGATGATAAGGAATCTAAAAACATTAAATTCAATTTGTAAATGGAGAATAAGATTTTCACTTGATTTTGGTGTACCGTTCTTGGAGGCTACTAAAAACCACATTTTAATGTAACTCATGGGAGTTTTGGCAACTATAACTCTCATTCTTTCAATTCGAGACAATTACATGTTTTGCATGGTGGAAAGTTGAAGAAGAAGGGGAAAGAATGGAAATCAGATTTGAAGGGTATTTTTCTGTGGTAGTTTCTTCTTGCAAGGGGAAGATATTGTAATTAGATTTCATATATTGAATGTGAAGCCAATAGGCTCAGATTTGTAATAGAAATAAGATTTTTCTTTCAATCAAGAAATCATTGTTATGTTTGCATATTCTAGATCTGATTTTATTTGTGATTTTTCTAATTTATGTTAGATCAAATTTGAAGGGAAAGTATTTCCTTCTTCCATCAAAAAAATACCTACTATAAAATTCAATACCATAACTCAATTCTAAAAATCCAGAGATCATATTATTGTTCTCATTACAAAACATATGTATTCTAGTACAAGCATGTCTAAGAGAATCTAGGAAGTCTTGGGTCAAATCTCTTGGGTGCTATGAAGACATTCTCCTAATTTTCATTCTTGAAAACCTCCATCAAGGCATGGGAGAAAAGGATGATCAATTTCTTCAATTGAATAATCTAAAAATACTCCTAGAACAGTTTTAATAAATTCTTCTATTCCTCTTAAAGGGTGCAATATAATAAAATGTTGTTATGTCTCCTACTAATTATTATTCCTCCCAAACTACCCCTTGCATGAAAATAGGACATGTCTCCTATGAACTTGAACCAAATTTAAAACCTTTCACTTCCTTAAGGGCATTAGCTAAGGGTCTTCCATCTATCTATAGTTACAATCAAATCAATTTTAACTGATACTTCTCCAAAATATTGAAACAACGTAATAACCTTCTTGCTCATGAAGCGCGATGTATCTAAATTCTCCATAGTTGGAATCAATGTTGCATTGCTAAAGCAACATCCAAGTTCTACTATTATCACCATTCCCTCACAAAGAATGTGAATATTTTGGAATAGTATTGATCCAAAATCTTTATGTCTCTCCAATCCCTTTACATACAAGTAGATTTCATTTTTATTCCATTTAAAAACTCTTAGGCCCCTCTAAGATCAAAATTTTAAGAAAAAAATATGACCCCAACATTTTTGTCTCAAATAAAATTAGATTTTAGGGTCCCTTAAAACTCTTGATTCTTGTTTGAGAATTTTAGTTAAGCATGTAATTATTCTTGTGTATTTGATAAATTATAAATTAATCTTGAATATTTTGTGAAAGATTCCATAAATGGTAATATTTTCTTTGAAGGCTACATTATAAGTTTAGGTGCAACTTCCTTCATTAACATGAAACACAATTTTTTCCTTGGGTATTAGTAGTCCATTCAGCCACCTTCATTGTAAAGCGAAATTTCTCTCTTAAATAATACCAAAATACCCTAATAAGAAAATCTTCTCATTCAAAATTATCTCACATGGTGGCTAAAATCCAATGCCCATGGACACTACAGGTCACCTCCTTTTTCTTCCAATCACAAATTAGGTCAATACCTATGGAAATAAATCTATCTTGAGTAGCCTTTAAGGTTGTATCATAACCCTTTCCAACATCTCCATATCCACACATAATAGAAACCTAAGAAATCATCACATCAACAACTCTCATTAGACCATTTGGAAGAAAGGGTATACAACCATACAAGTTATAGAACTTAAAATAATTTCATTAATATTAATGGTAGAGAACAATAAAATTTCATTGGCCGTCATCTTGATACAATTTGTGCATCCCTATAGTGGTTTCCTTCATGATCTAAACTTGTAGGTTAGAAAAAATACCATAAAGACAATAAAAAATATAAAAGACCTATATCTAAACCTAATACTTTCAACACAACTTTGACCTCTTTTAAAAATAAACTCCACCAATGGTGTGCATGCCTTTTTGGAGATTTAAAAGATTTTTTTTACTTTAACTCCAATGTATCATTTTAAATAAAAAACAAGCATGTTTTTAACCTTTTATGTATTATAAAACCCTTTTCAAGACCTTTTAAAATACTTACTAAAATATGACCATTGTTATAGAAAGGTTAAAAGATTACAATTAAATGCTTTTGAAGACATGCATGATTGTTTAAGTTTAGAAAACTCCAACAAGTTAACATTTTTGCTACATCTAGGGGGTGGTTTCTTGCTAAACACTAAGATCCAATGGCCTCAAGTGATCCAATGGGCACAAGAATCAAATAATGTTAAACAACCTTGGAAGATGAGCCCAATTCTCACCAAGAAAATGAAACTACATCCAATAACAAGTAACTTAAGAACAAACACAAAACTACCTAGATGACAACAAAAAATGAAGTCTCCTAATGAGAATTCAAAATGTCCAACAACACTTGGAGGAATAAAAGGATAACTAAAATATTTAAAAACACCTAGTTTCTACAAAAAAATTATCATAATATGTAGAATATATCTAAAATAAAATCTTCAAAATCAACACTTGAGGTGTATCCCTTTGGATACACTTGAGGTGTATCTTTCAACCTTAGCCTCATCTTCATCCCATTTTGACACTAAATATCCTTCGTTGAACACTCTACTGAGAAACCTTTCTATCAAATGTTTTAATAACTTAAGATTGATGAGCTTCAAGAGTTTGAATTAATTGATCTCTTACCTATTCAAACTCCATCAACTAAACCAACCTTTTTGTCAATGCATCATTCTCTAATATTTCCAACTATTATTTAAGTTCAAGACAATGAAAAACAAGTGATAATGGAAGTTTTGTTTCTACCATAAACCATCATGAAAGGAGAGTTACTATAAAATATCTTGAGTGTGACTTTTTTAGCTCAAAGGGTTGTCTTGAGCTTAGAATTCCAAGTTCTTTGATTAGCTTAAATTTACTTATAATGATTGTTATGAGATTATTGTTTGTAGATTTAACCAAACCATTTCCTTGAGGGAAATAATTTTAATAATTTTTCAAGTAAAATCCATGTTTGACTACCCACTCATTGATTTAAGTGCTTGCAAAATACTTATCATTGTAAAAAATCATATTAAATGGAACACAAAACCTTGTAACTATGGACCCTCAAGGAAGTTTATAATAGATGCCTCGATAGCATCCCTCAATGAAATTTATTTTTTCCATTTTATAAATTAGTTTGTAGCTATCAAAACTAACTTATTACTAACACTAGATGGTGGATTTATCATTCTAATGAAGTATATAACCCACTAGATGAAAGGATAATATATTTGGAGAGGGTGTAGATGAAGAATAGTCAAACTTTATTTTCCTATAAAATAAGAATGCTCTTTGCAACATATTATCCACTTGTGAGAATATCTAAATAAATTAGGCCAATAATAACTAGCCCTCATGGTTTTAATAGTAGTATTCCTTGGTGAAAAATGACCTCTTGAAAGGCCAATATAGAATTCCTTAAGAATTTTTTTAGTTTGATCCTACTTAGTACATCTCAATAGAACTCTATTAATGTCATTCTTGAATAAGACACCACCAACAAGGGTAAAAGGAATATTTAGAGTGTCAATATTGGTTGATTGAGCCTCATTTAGAGTGTATATTGTGTTGTTTTCAACCTCTAAATTTGTTTCTAGTTGTTCAAATTTCCATTTACCCCTTACAAGCTTGGTGATTTTCATGTCTACGTCATATTCCATTACTAATCCATCTATCTCATTTTTCACTCATATCTCTACTTAACAAGAACTTATTCACACTTAGATGATAACCATTAGCTATATCTTATTATTTGAAAGAATATTCTTGAATTTTTAAAGAGATTTCTCAACAAAAAATACTTGTTTATGAGCAAAGATATACTTGAGTTAATAGTCTTTGAGCGGCTAGCTGAAAAAATATATTGGCTGCTCCATTTGGTCATTATCTTGTTGAGACAAGATAGTTGATACACTTCCTTCACCTCTAAAATAAAGAATAATGAACTCTTTATCATAGTTAGGATCAACTAGAATAGGATCATGACAAATAACTTATTTTATAGCCACAAATTTTCCTTTACCTTCCTTAGACCAGTTGAATACAATGTCTTTTTTAAGCATGGATGTAAGAGGCTTACCTGTAAAAGTAAAATTTGGACTAAATCTTCTCACAAAATTAATCATTCCCAAGAAACTTTCAGGACCTTTCTTATATGAATTGGAAGAGAAAGGAATTAAATTTAACTTACCCTTCATATATCAATTGTGATATCCTCCTTTTCTTAAGTATGTGCCCCAAATTTTTTCCCTCATGAACAAAAAACTCACATTTTTTAGGATTTGAACAATGATATACAAAATTCTCTACTCCTATCAAAGACTTTCCTCAAATGATCCAAGTGGTCATAGTTGTTCTTTGAATAAATATTTATATCTATTGCAAGTATGAAGGTGCTGTTATTGATGTCGACAAGCTTGTGTTGTCATTGGTGATAGTTGTGTAGTGTTTGAGAAGAGATTGTTGCTTTGGTTAGTTGTATTATGTTGTCATCAGTTAAGTTACTGGTGTTAACCTCTGGTTTTGCTTTGATAAGCTTTTGTTTATGGTTTAGATGTTCAGGATATTAACAAAATTGAGAAAATAAGGAAACAGGGTGTTGCAAAGGTATTTTGGTTTGTAGAAATGTTCTAGTTTACTTTGAATTTATTCTAATTTTAAGATTTTATTGTGTGGTTTGGATGTATGTTGGATAAAGGTGCTCAGATTTTCTATATCAAGAATTTTGGCTTTTGGATAAATGGTCAAAGGAAGTTATGTTCACCTGTGTGTGAACTAATTTTATAGTGTTGCTTATAGAGCTATGTGGGAGAAATGTATTTTCTCTGTGTTTCTTTGCAATTGTTCTTGAGGTCTTGCAACTTTGAAGATATGTGAATGGTGTTGATCCCTTTCCTACATCAAGATTTTTCAAATTTTGGTGCGCTAGAAGATGGATTTTGGAGTTGGAGCATTTGGAAGTGTAGTATGAATGTACAAGCCGTGCACATTCTAAATGTGTGAATTTTTGTGAAGGAGTTTGATGTATTTCAGGTTGATAGAGGAATATTCTAGATTGTGATGAAGTGTGGTGTGTGGTTCGCAAGTCATCCTTGATTTGAGGAAGCATGTAATTCAAAGTTTAATGTTGTTTGCATGGGTAATGGCTGACCTAGTGTTTACACTACATTCAAAGATGTTCAAGCATTAATGAAAGTATAGTGTGGCATGTGAGAGTTAATTTGGGTCCTAGTTAAGTTTTTTATTGGCCAACTTTTGTTCCTATACATCATGTGAATGCTTAGTGATGACATATTTTGAATTTGTAAGGTGTAAGGCGAGTGTAGCCGACTTGAATATTTTTCTTAAGTTACGAATGGTATAAATGCAAGGTCAATTGATGCAAGAGTAAATATGGAATAGAGTTGAATGTGGTGATGTGAAATTAAGTGCAGAAGTGTGAAATGTAGTGCAAGCTATAGTGAAAGAATGTCGAATGTAGTGGGTTGAGGTATCTTGATCTCCTAAAGACTAAAAGTGTTGTTGAAGTTGTGGTGGAATTTTTGTTGCATTGAGATCACAATGTGTTCTTTGTGTAACATTCTATCTTCTTTCCTCTTTTTATTCCAATAGTTGGCTTGGGTTGTGAGCCTTTCTGGATAATGTGTCTTATTCTGGCAGTGAGCCTCTGTGATGAGCCTAGCTTGCTCCAACTAAACCCTTGGAGTATTTTTCTTATCTTCTTGTGTTTTTTAGGTTTTTAAAGAATTTTTCTAGATAGAAGAGAAGGGGCGTACATCATATAAATGCTTATAAAACACTGTTCTAAGCTAATATTGATAAAATGAAAGTGCATAAGGTATTAAATAACTGTCACAAAGAGATTACATATGATAGACATACTCAAAATGCTCCAAATTATTTTATTAAGAAAATATTCTAGTTTTCCAGCCAAGAATGATGAAAAATAACAAATTCCAATGCAAAAGGCTACATAATGAACTCTCTAGCTTGAAAACTGATGCAAATGAATTGTAGAAACTAGATACCAAAGGAGAAGATGAAAAACCCTTAAGAAAGAAGGTGTTTCTCCTCAAAACTCCAAATTCCCTTGATAGAAGAGCCATACACTTCAAGAAGAAAACCATGGCCTCAAAAAGGAAGGTACAACCATTAAGCTGGAGTGTCCACCAGATGAAGAAGGACGCCAATCTCTCAAACCCTCTTGTATTTTATTGAAAACTACTAAATATTACACAGAAAATCTTGATTAAGCACTATAGAAACTCCTGGATTAAAGGTCCTATTGTTGCAATCATTCAACTAATCTTTCATAGTCTCACAATCATAGATCTGTGAAGAATTTCCACTCTCCAAAGATAAATCTCCTAAAACCCTTATCTCAAAGAAACCAAGCTCAGCCAAAGCCAAAGAGAAAATATCAAATAGTCAAAAGATGAGTTCATTTTTTTCCTTGGTTTCTTATAAGACCCCAAAAGGCATGCATTCCCAAAAGTGACACCACTTTTCAATTAAAATACATATAAAATATATTTTACACTTTTTCAATAGTCAACATTTAAGTAAGTGGGCAACCCTTCCATAAAGTGTTATAAAATTTCACTTAAATAAATTTAAGTGAATACTTTATTATAAAGTCAAGTCACCTTTATAATATTTTGTCAAATAAAGTTAAAACACTTTAATTTCACTAAAATATTAATATCTTGCTCATAACATATTGTATTGACGTGCTGTGAGAAGCTATCAATCCCTGAATTGCCAAGGCTTGCTGTGAGCCAATCACTGAACTCAAAGGAAAAAAATGACAAAACCTACCAAATAAGGCCACTAACCCTCTAACCAAAACTTGTTAGCCTACAAGGGTCCAAGAAATAGACTAACCATCTCAAAACAAGATCACACTAAAAAGGGGGACATTACAACCTCCTTGTACTGAAGTTTACAATCACTTATATTGTGAGCTAATGCTCACAATGGGTTCTCCCTTCTAGGGTTTTCCACATAAATCTGGTGTTCCCTTATGTACGGTGTTGAATGTTTTGATTTTCTATGCTTTTCATGTATAAACATTATGATAGATTAAGGGTTTAATGAATACATGTGGATCTAATTATTGTTGAGGGATTTTATGTTTTGATTTGGTACAATTGATTCACCCCCCTCTTAGTTTTCTTTTTTATTCAACAATTGGTATCAAAGCAAGGTTTCTTGGAGAAAAGCTTAACTGCTTGAGGTAGATCCATGATTGCAAGCAAGAAGGAGATCCCTATGTTTGATGGCACAGACTATGCATTTTGGAAGGTGAAGATGAAAGGTTGTCTAATTTATCTTGGATTTGATGTTGCTAAGGAAATAAAGACTATATATAACATACCCACAAATGTACCTAGCACAAGTGATGAAATTAAGGCCTATGAAATAGATGGTAAGGCAAGGTTTTTTCTTTTTGAGTAATCTTGCACATATCTAGAATTAGTGAAAGTTATGGATCTAAAAATTGTTAAAGAAGTTTGGGATAAGCTAGAAAGAATTTATGAAAGAGATGATAAAGTTAAACAAGTTAAGTTGTATAATTTGAAGACACAATTTAAGGATTTGTGAATGTCTAAAGATGAAACAATTAAAAGTGACATGTACAAGGTTGATGAACTGGTAAGGCACTATGAGAGATCTTGGTGCACAAGTCAAAGAACCTAAAGTGGTAAAGAAAACTATCAAAACTCTTCCTTAAACTTATAGTGAAAATGTTTTACCATTGAGGAAGTTGCAAATTTTAATATGTATACACTAAAGATCAGTTGTTTGGCACACTAGAACTTCATTTCAAATGCGAAAAATTGGTCCCAAGAGTGATGCAAAAGTGGAGACTACTTCAAAGATTGGAAAATCAGAGAAAAGTTCAAGATTCATATGGAGATGATCTTGATGATGTGGAAGCTAACTTTGTAAGAAGAATGAAAAAGGGCATTAGTAAATACAAAGGTAAATTACCTTTCAAAAGTTTCAATTGTTGAAATATAGGTCATTGTGCCTCAAGATGTCCAAACAGAACTATGAACAATGAGAACAAGCAAAACAATGGAAAAATGATCAAGAAAAGATAAGTTATGTTAGAGAAGATGTTGGAATCTTTGATGATGAATCTGATTATGGAGATGTTGATGATGAATGTTTTTTCTTGGATTTAAAAGATGAATCTAGTTTTACTAACTCTGAAATTTGTGCAAAGGAAAGTGTTCTAGAGGAAAAGGATAAAGATCGAGGTACTTTGGTATTTGTTTTTCATGTTAGCCAAGATAAGAACTATTGGGTTATTGATAGTGGTTTCTCATATATCATATGACCAAAGACAAGAGTAAGTTTGTTAACATTGAAAATTATGATGGAGGACTTGTGAAATTTGGAGATGATTCAAGTGCTAAGATTTGCATAATAGGTTCAATTAGTTTTGATGGAAAGCATAACACAAAATATGTTTATTATGTTAAAGGTTTAAAGCATAAATTCTTGAGTGTTGGAAAAATTGGTAGAAAAGGATAGAATATTATGCTTTAGGATGATGGATGTGACATCAGAAAAGGGTCCAAAACTATGATTGCTACTAGAAAGAGGACATATAGAAATATCTATCAGCTCAAGGGTGTTGATGACCATTGTTTTATGACTCAGATCAATGATAGTTGGCTATGACACATGAGAATATGTCACTTCAATTTTGATAACTTGGTTAGAATCAATTTGGTTCAAGCAGTGAGAGATAGATATTGAGGATTACAAATCCTATCAATGTTGTTTGTAGAGATTATCAATTTGGAAAACAAACTAGAAGTAATTTCAAGGGAAAGGAACAATATTCTACCAAATTGATAGAATTAGTACACAAAAAACTTTGTGGTCCTACAAGAGTGAGAAGTCTTCAAGGTCATAGGTATTTCATGCTTTTAATTGATGATTACTCTAGAATGACATGTGTTGCTTTTCTAAGAGAAAAAATGAATCTCTAGATAGATTTAAATCATTCAAAGTTATGGTTGAAAATGAGATGGATTGGAAGATCAAATATTTGAGGTTTGACAAAGGTGAAGAGTTCACCTCCAATGAATTTAACATGTTTTGCGAAAATCATGGCATAAGAAGGAACTGGTTTTCCCGTATGACTCCTCAGCAAAATGGAGTGGTTGAAAGAAAAATTAGGACTATTGAAGAAGCTGTAAGGACTATGATGAAAGAGGATAATGTACCAAAAGTTTACTAGAGAGAAGAAATTCATATTGTTATTTACATACTTAATAGAGTTCAAGCAAGAACTAATAGCATAAAGACTCCCTATGAGTTATGGTATGGAGGCATTCCTACTGTCAAGTACTTTAGAGTGTTTCGGAGTAGATGCTATATTAGAAGAGATGATGAAAACTTAGGAAAGTTTGACACAAGGTCTGATGAAGGTAGATCTTCCTTGGATATTCTACTAAAAGAAAAGCTTACATATGTTACAAAGAAAGGTTAAAAAGGATTGTTGAAAGTGCAAGTGTCAAGGTTGATGAAGAATTAAGGAATTCAATGGTGATAGATGGATATGAATTAGATGAATCTTCTTGCAAAGAATGATAATAAAAAGCTAAGGAAAAATAAGTACAAAATGAAGAGGAACAAGCTTTAGAAAAGACCCCTAAGACTCCATAATATGTATAGAGAAATCATTCTAAAGAAAAAATCATTAGATACAAAAGTAAAGGTGTGTTGAAAAGAATAAGAGTTGTTGAAGAAGAAGTAAATCCATGTTTACTCTCTAAATTCAAACCTAAAATAGTGAGTGAAGCATGCAAAGATGAACATTGGATGAAGGAGATGGAATAAGAACTCATGTAGATTGAGAGGAAGTAGACTTGGGAACTAGTTCCTAGACCTGAAAATAAAACATTATTAGAACTAAGTGGGTATTCAGAAACAAGTTAAATGAGAATGGAGAAGTGGTAAAAAATAAGGCAAGGCTTGTGTGTAAGCCTGGGCTATGCACAAGTTGAAGGAATAGAATTTGAGGAGACATTTTCTTTGGTGTCTAGAATGGAAGCAATTAAGATGCTTTTGGTATTTGCAACACATAAGGATTTTAAAGTATATCAGATGGATGTGAAGTTTTCTTTCTTGAATGGATAATTGTAAGAAGAAGCTTACATGGAACACTAGAAGGATTTCAGTTATTAGATAAAGCTAATATGGTCTGTAGATTGGAGAAGGAATTGTATGGATTAAAGAAAGCTCCCAGAGCTTGGTATGCAAATTTGGATAGATATTTGATACATCAATGATTCAATAAGGGTACCACAGATAGTAATCTCTACTTTAAGGTTGAGGAAGATAGAATATTGATAGTGGTGGTAGTTGTGTAGTGGTTGAGAAGAGATTATTGATTTTATTAGTTGCATTATGTTGTCATGAGTTAAGTTTCTTGTGTTAACCTCTGGTGTTTCTTTGATAAGCTTCTATTTATGGTTTAGATGTTGAGGATATTGAGAAAATTGATAAAATATGAAAATGGGGTGTTGCAAAATGTATTCTAGTTTGTAGAAGTGTTTTGGTTTTGCTTCACATTTCTTCTGAGTTGAATATTTTCTTGTGTGGTTTGGATATGTTGGATAGAGGTGTTTAGAGTTTGTATATCCAAAATTTTAGATATTGGATTGATGATCAGAGGAAGTTTTGTTCACTAGTGTGTGAACCTATTTTGCAATGTTTCTTATAGAGGTGTCTAGGAGAAATGTATTTTCTTCATATTTATCAAATGTTGTTCTCCAAGTCTTGTTATTTTTAAGATATGTGGGTATTTTTGATCTCTTTCTTGCATCAATAGTATTTGAAATTTGGTGCTCCAAAAGATGGATTTTAGAGTTGCACTATTTTACAATGTAGTCTTTAAATCTACAAGTTGTGCAAATTCTAAAGGAGAGAATTTTTGTGAAGGAGTTTGATGGAGTTTAGGTTGTTAGAGGAATATTCTAGGTTGTGATGAAGTGTGGTGTGTGGTTTGCAAGTCATCCTTGATTTTAGGAAGCATGTAATTCAAAGTTTAATGTTGTTTGCACAGGTAATGCACAACTTGGTGTTTACACTACATTTGATGATGTTCAAGCACTAATAAAAGTATAACATGACATGTGAGTTAATTTGGGTCCTAGCTAAGTTTTATAGTGGTCCACTTTCATTCCTATCCATTGCGGGAATGCTTAGTTGTGACCTATTTTAAATTTTTAAGGTGTAAGGTGAGTGTAATTGACTTGAAGATGTTTCTCAAGTTACAGGTGGTATAAATGTAAGGTGAATTGATGCAAGAGGAAGTATGGAATAGAGTTGAATGTGGTGATATGAAATGAAGTGTAGAAGTGTGAAATGTAGTGTGAGATATAATGCAAGATTGCTGAATGTGGTGAGCTAAGGTATCTTGATCTCTTGAAGATTGTAAGTTTTGTTGAAGTTGTTGTGGTGGAATTTAAGTTGCATTGAGATCATGTTCTCTATTTAACATTCTATCTTCTTTCTTCAATCTATTTCAGCAGTAAGCCTAGGTTGTGAGCCTTTCTGAACAATGCATCCTATTCTAGCAGTGAGCCTCCTTGTATTGGCTTTTGTAATTTCTTATATTGTGAGCTAATCCTTAGCATGTTTTTTCCATTCCAGGGTTTTCCACATAAATCTCGTGTTCCCTTGTGTATGGTGTTGATTGTTTTTATTTTTTGTTATCTTCTTTTCATGTTTAAACATTGTGACAGATTAAGGCTTTAATGAATGAATGTGGATCTAATTATTGTTGAGGATTTTTAAGTTTTAATTTGGTACAACTGATTGACCTCCCTCTTAGTTGTCTTGTTTATTCAAAAATATCATCCAAATATACCAAAGTTATGTCAATGATTGGGCCTTTTATAGCTAGATCCATTGTCCTTTGAAAATTTGAAACTGATATTAATCAACCTAACATGAATCTTCCTAAAAGTTATAGTGCATCATTTGATGGTAAATGATATGTTATACTAATTTGATTCTTGTACAAGGATATATTTGTACCTTGATATCCATATAAGAGAGATAAATTTTTAGCTCTAGAGATTATTTGAAGGATGTGTTCCATAGATGGAAGCAGTTAATGATCATTTTAGGTGATCTATTTATATTTCTAAATTCTATGAAAAGCCTAATTTACTCATTCTTCTTTCTTATAGGAACATGATTTGCTATAGAGTATTTGATTGGAAAAGTAATGTTTTCCTCTAAGAGTTTGGATAACTCTTTTCTCATTAGTGATTCAATCTTGGGATTTATTGGCCTTTATTTTTTCTAATGAGATTTGTATTTGGGTCGTATCCAATAGAATTTTGGGCTAGGCTAAGATCAAAACCTATAAGATATTTATAGGTACATGCAAAAATATCACAAGACTTTCTACAAAGATAAACCAAAGCTTGTTTTTCAGATTTAATACATACCTTTACAACCTTAAAATGATTGTTCTTTACATTGGTTAAATCTTCATAGTCCTCTTATTTCATGGTCTTGCTCATTTTTAACCTCTAAGTTGATCATCAATGTTTAGGATGCTTTCTAAGGTGATTAACCCTTTATATAACTTATATTTATTTAGTTGATTGATTTGATCACCATATTTAGAAAAGTATGGTATATAATTCACTCAAGCCTTATCATTTTGGTCCATTTTTTCACTATATCCATTTTTAGAAAGGATTTTATATCCAAGCCCATAACATCCTTCAAAATTAGATGAAGAAATCATAGCTACATGCTCATGAGAAGAATTGGTTCTTTCGTGAGCACACAAATCCTTTTTAAGTTTTTTAAAGTTGGGAATCCTCTATGCATGGGTGATGAAAGTTAAAGATCCCCCCTCACCATCACGGGGTGATATTTTGGAATCTATTGATGTAGAAAAATATTAAGCAAATGAAACACAAGACTCCTTAGGAGTAGATTATGAGATGTTGTAGTTTCCCATAAGGGATGGTGTAAAATCCAATGAACCCAAATCATCATCTAAGAGTTTTGTTACAGATGAAATATAATAATGATTATCATTAACATGTATAGGTTATACCTTTGGAGTTGGAATCAAAGTATTGATAGAGATGGAAGTGTTATGTTCAGCTTCAACTTTTGAATTATAACTTTTTTCATCTACTTAACCATATATATCTTGTTATTATATTCATACTTCATCTCATGGTGTAGAATAGACATGACTCCCTTCATAGCATAGATTGATTGTATACCTAGGAGGAGATTATATGAAAGAGGTCCTAGCATAATATGGATAGTGGTAGGTAAAGCCATGGGTCCTACCATAATGGGTATTGTGATCACCCTTAATGGTTGCTTATTAAAATTATCAATGCCACAAATAGAAAGATCATTAGGTTCTATAAGATTTTTATCAACATCAAGTTTATCTAAAAGATCAATGCTACAAAAATTAAGACTTGATCCATTGTTTATGAGGGTACACCTAACTCCAATTTTATCAATGACCACCATTATCAATAAGGCTTCATGTTTATTTTGGATATCAAGTGAGGGTAATTCATTGTGAGGGAATGTAATACCAATGTTGTCACTTGCACACAATAAAAAACAGCAGCTACATCATCCAATTCAACATAATTTTAGATGTCATTCTTTTGTAAAGTCTCTTGGAGCATTCTATAGTATGTAGGTGATTCGTGAATCAAGTCGCAAAGGGAAATCTTCGCTAGATTCTTACAAAGTTGCTCAAAACTATCATATTCTTTACCACTACATTGAGGATTATTAGGTGAGATTGGAAAATATGGTTGAGGTAATGGGATGGATGTTGGTATTTCTTTAAGTTGTTTGTTACTTCTAGTGTTATATGTGTGAGCAATTGTGTGATAACCTAGTTTTTGTCACATATGATTAGTAGTGAGTTGTTTTACAAATTTTAGGATATTGCCATAAGGTTTAGGAGGTCCTATAATGAGAATTGATTTCGGAGGTCCAATAATTAGAGGATTCTTAGGAGGTATAATAATGAAAGGAAAAATAACTATTACTTGTGCATTCATAACCTCAACAGAGTTAACTCCTGTTGATGATCTTCTATTGATGGAGTATCTAATGACAATTTGAAATATTCATCTATGTAATTCATCTTACTATATTTTGAAAGAAATGCATCAATGATTAATCCTCTTGTGCCACAATATCTACCCAAGTAGGAGAGGTGTTGGGAGAGAAACAAACAAGATTCTCATGACACTCAATCATTGGATCTTCTAGTACCAAGATACCTTCTTCACAATAGGCAAGATATTAGGCTAAAAATAAACTTGATTGTTATGATTGTCAATTATTGCATTCTCTAACATGAAGCTACCCTCACACATAGGAGAGATAGTGTGAGATGGATTAATGAAAAATAATAAAAGAGGTGAAAGGAACTCATTTTTTATTCTTATAACAAAAAATCTTTGAATTTCATAACAAGTTCTGACAAGAGAACATGAATTATGACAACACAAGATTATTTTACTGAAAACACCATGTTATGTCCTATGGATCAAACTAACAATATTTAGCAAATTCAGATAGTTATAGGAGTGATCTTCAAAGATTGAGTCCAAATCTGGGCAAAGACCAGATGCAAAGCTCTGCACATAAAATTTAGGCTCAAATTGGCTAGACAACAACACACAAGGTTCCCTAGATTGGAGAGGTAATTTTAACAAATTCAAATCTAGCAATCATCCATAGTGTGTGAGGCTCATGTTCTTCAAGTCTGGAAGCCTACAAATTTGTAGAAATTCATCAAAACCTAATTTTGTTATATGAATCACATACATGCATGCAATTTGAATAATTTTAGAGAAACTAAATATATTCAAATGATAATTTTCAAAAATTGAATAATAAATTATCAATTGATTTTTCCAAAAATATAGAAAAATAATGCTCTTTGATCTTTTGAAATAAAAATACCATTGAATTTTATCACATTTTCTATGTTTTTAATCAAAATTTGCATGCATAAAGATAAAATAATTTTGAAATCAATTTTATCAATCAAAATGATTTAGATTTAAGCCTTAAACACAAAAAAATAGATCTAAAAATATTGAAAAAAATTTCAAATTATTTTTCAATTTTTATGATGAAAAATTAATGAAAATGGACAAACTTTTGCAATTATCACCAAGATTTCTAAATTTCCTAGGTTTTAAATTCAATGTTCATATTTATTCATTGAAACATCAAAAAAATTGTAAGTGTATGATATGTTAGGTTCACCAAAATGTTATGTTGGAAAAGTGATCCTAGGGTTTAATTAGGATTAACTATTTTTCACTTACAAAACATTGGAATTCAAATCGACAAAGGTATGAGATTAACTTGCAACCTAAAAGGTGAGTCAATCAACCTTGGATTTGAATTCTTTGTGGGGGTTTGAAATGTATTTTTGATGAAATGCAATGATGCATATAATTAAATATGAAAATAAAACTTTCTATGATGAATTATGGAAAATTGGGAATTGATAGAAAAATTTGGGCTCTAAAAAATCAGAAGATAGACATAGAGGTACATACCCCATGAATTTGAGGTAGATTTTTTTGGACAAGGGTGCCTAGGGCACCTTAGACTGGAGATATGAAATTGAAATCTGCTTTAGTCCTCAAATCCTTACTTAGAGACCTCTTCCTTTTCAATATTGTTGGATCTTCATCTATCACTGAGATAATTGAGTTTTCATATCTTGTCAAGTGTAGGGCTTGAATGCATCAATGAACAAATTGTCTTCAATATTCTTCCAATCTCCTTCAAATTTGTAGCATACACCTTCACAAGGAGAGGAAGGGATGTGCCATAAAGGGGTTTGCCTTTTTCAAACCCCATGTTGGTATTTCTACCTCCACAATGACAAAATTGATGATAAAGAGAACTTATCCTTTTGGGGGATAGAGGCTAAATGATAATAGAGTAATGGATCAATAATTGGTTGTAACTCACTACTCATATTTGATCTCCTTGATGGACTGAAGTCATGCACATCATTTTCAAGGATTGGTTGTAGCTTGACTTTATTTGATTTGAAGACCTACAAGGGTTAGTACTCACAAAACCAATGATCACAAAACATGTACAAACTTACATAAAAACATGATGAAAGATTGACATGATGCTTAATTGAAAATAATATTGCAATAATGCTAATAAATTTGCTCTTGATTGCTTTTGACTGATTTTAGAAGTATTTTCTTCAATAGTTGTTTTCTCCCATTCATAAATTGTCTCTTTTTAATGCTCAAAATGAAAGGAAAACATACTTAAATATGCATTTTAATTAATCTTTTTTGGTAGGGACTGACTTGGGGTCGCTTTCAAATCATAAAAGTCCACCAATAACAATTTTGAACATTGAAAAAATTGCTTTGTGGTCAAGGACGCTCTTGACAACTTTGTCTGACACTTTTCGACCATAATTTATAGGGATGATAGGGAACTAAATATATTTTATTAATCTGACCCCGAAATTGATAAATCATTATTGAAATTGAAGTTATAGACAAAATAGAATGTCAAGATAATATGAAATTATCATAAGTGATCATTTTCGACACTACATGACCTAATTAAGAATTGGATAAACTAAAATAATTTTTATGTTAACATATATAATTTATACGAAAAGATCCAATATTCAATCAATAAGTTGGGTGAGTATATATGTGCGAGATATAGAGACGACCATCATATAAGAAACAGTACTTCACATTCTAAACCTGCGCTGGAATATGTATCCACATAAAAGAGTGCAACTGCTCTGTAACTTTATAAACCTGTAAGGGAACGGAAGCACTTTTTTGGACGCCATATATTACATATTTGGTCTGTTGGCTATGATCTTCTGTGTTTTGCAATGCTCAAATGTACATAAAACTTATTCAGCTGCTAAGTATTCACAATTCTTACGACTTTACACCTGTCTTCAACAGACTGCTAGGCCTATGATTGCTTTGTGTTGTTTCTTAACATGGTGCTCATTTAAATCAAAGTATGCTCATTGCTTCATTCATGTATGATCTTATCAAAACCGAATACAATTGTGCAAGTCAGTCAGTCCTATATATTGAAACTGTGGACCTTCTCATATTATATTGGTGGAACTTTGAAGGGATTCATGCATGTAAAGTAAATAGGATTACGTGGGAATTGTTAATGATTAGGCATTTTCTTTTTCAGGCTTCTTTTCTTGTATCTATTTTGCAGTTGTGAGGCCAATGGCAGGATGCCAGAATCGATCAGCATGCCTTACTGTCCACATTATTAAAGTAATTTTTCAGTTTTGTTCTTCATTTAGTTGGTAACATAACAATGCCCATCTCTGACTAACTTTAGATTTCCTCTTAGATTGAAGACTAGGACTTAGTGCCTACATGCGTGACAACCATGTCCCACTAAACTTTGGCAATAGATTGTCTCTTATATTAAAATCCTTGCAAAACTGGTCAATGGATCATCCAGTGACTCTTAGAACTAGAAGAGGTTACTTAGGTTTACACAGAGCTAACTTACCACACATATATGCATGAACTGACAACTTTGGTATACATATGCACCGTTTCTTATTACAGAATGAATGAATGATTTTAATGAGGTTCACTAGACCATCAACCTATGGGACGGAGGACATGTATAAGTTCAATGGGCTTATGGATGCAATATCCAAGGATCTTCTCTGCCAGTTGACGAATTGTATGATTCCAGTAATAATGACATTACATTCTCTTAATAATTATTATAATTACTAGTTTAAGGAAGAATAGTTTGACTTGGCAGTCTTATCTCTGTTCCATAATAGAGATTCTAATTATGAAACGGTTACAGATTGCAGATAGTATCCTGAACATTGTTAAGAAGTGCATTCAAAGTATTGAATTTCCTTTTGTGTAGACTGCTGATGACCTGTTAAGATTTCTATTTATTTCTTGCAATAAAAAATATTCTAGACCATATTTGGAGGGTTTGCAATAAATAGTTTGTTGCCATATATGGCTCAAAATATCATGCTCGAAACAGGATATCAATAGTAAAGACATGCAGTAGCATTATGAGGTCACAGAGGAGGATCATCACACCATGGTACCACCCATCGGGAGTTCTTTTGCCAGAACAAGAGTCTCCCACTCATTCCATGTAGTCTACAACCAACCTAGTTGTGGATTCATAACTGTGTTCTCAGTACTGCTTTGCCATTCTCTAAGGGTTTTCCTATGAGGAGACATAGACCAACCTCATTATTATGTAGTTTAAAGGGATAACTCTGAACTATCCAAGTAGTTCAAACTACACTTTCATATACTTTATCTTCACTTTCTATTTTAATGGGAAAGTCTCTACAAAGTCTAGACTATCCGGTTTCATCAAATAAGGATGTTCTCTTAATCATTCTATGTTCCTGTTGGTGAAGTCGTTGGGTGTCTTCTCTTCATAAAGTGTTTTGACAGTCTTGGCAGGGTATTTCCCTTCCCTGTTCCTTTCAAAAACCTATTAATGGATGATAATGTCTTGCTTAAAATAATTTTGGAATAAGAGTCAATGCTCTAGACAAAGGCATTTCCACCTGCCTCCTTGCCGAAGGAATCTCAATGGAGTGTAATAATAAAACTGAGATGTTTAAATTTCTCAAATATTCCTTTGGCCTTTGAAAGTACACATACGACCTGCGATATTCATTAAGAGCGTGGACAAAAAAAATCTCTTTCGAAAGTTTTAATCTATTATCTCTCACAACCTAGAGATTTGTATGAAAGTCCTTGTAGCTACCCATATTTATCACTTTCTTATTAGCCCCTTCTAAATTTTTTAATGGTAGGTTGGTGAGGTTTTGTGAGATTTTACTAGGCTTATGGGAAATCATCTCGTGGCTTCCAAAAGTATGCTTGGGCTAATTTGAATTTTCAGAAAAAAAATCTAACGTATTAAATTAATATGGATGTCATTTATGTTCTATTGGGATTCAATCCATAGTGCAAAAAATTGTTTGAGTTCTAAAACTAAAAGACGGGTAGAAATTTATTCAATCTAAAAAAGAGCAGTACAAAGCAAGGGAATTACACATCCCTATCAATCCACTAATTGGTCCAACTTTTGTGACAAATCCGAGGATAATTGGCCCCTATCCACAATATTCCAATCATGCAAGTGATCAGAAGCCCACTTAGCTAAACAATCAACAATCCCATTCCATTCATGCAGAATATGACAGAAAGAAATAGAATCAAAGGAATCACACAAATTAAGAATCTGTTTTATAATAACAACCAAATGTCAACTACCATCCTCTAATTGCTACCTCTTCAACAAAGTCACTACCCCCTGAGAGTTCAATTCACAAATAATCCATCTCCACTCGAGAGCACAACCATGCTCAATAGCACATAAAATGGTAAGAGCCTCCATCACATTGTTAGTCTACCGACTCTTATAAACAAAAAAGATAAACTCAACAGTCTCAGAACTAGTCTGCCAACACCTCCAATACCAACATGGCCGAGATTTCTAGGAGAAGAGCCATCCATATTGATTTTCAACACACCCTGAGGGGGAGGGCACTAGCACCTCTCCCTATTTATCTTCCGAAGGAGATGACTACATCTATTTCTCTTGATCTAACTAGCACTCTGAGCAGCCCCACTCTAAAGAGAAAGATTGAGACGAGTATAAAAGGAGACCTCTCCTAGATCCACGCCCTCATCCAAATCACACTTAGCTGCAATAGTTTCTCCCACCGAATGAAGCATCCTCCACCACAAGTTTTGGACAACCAATTTCACATCTTGAAAAATCTTGTAATTCCTCTCCAGCTAGATATGCCAAATAATAAAATTTGGTATGAGAAGTCTTTTAGTGATTCTCTCCTTTGGTCAATTTTAGTGTTGTTTCTCATCATCTCCCATGTTTCTATCATATGCCAGAAGTTGTAGAAAATCCAAAAAAAAAAAAAGGCCTAGGAAGGTTTTGTTCCTTTTTTTGTGTTTTCTATGGAGTTGGAGAGTTTTACTAGACTATTAGACTTCTTCTAGTTGTCCAACCTTTCATCCTCCTCTACATCCCTACATTATCCTATTATCTTTTTCCTTAATCCTTTTCCCATTTTTGAACTTGGAGAGGTTCTTCAGACTTCCTTTGATCCTTGTCCATTTTCCAAGTTCCAACCTCCCTTCCTTCCCTACATTCTTGCAATATTTTATTTCCTCTACTTTTTGAACATACAAAGTTCTAATGGACTTCTTCCATTTTCATATTCTCCCAACCTCTTAACCTCTTATCAAATTCTACTTTTTATCCTTGTGCTTTGTTCCCCTTTGCAAAATTTTAGAGGTCATCCAAAATTCTTCCATTTTCCCTCCATCTCCTCCACTTCCCTCCTCTAGTTCAACATGTTTTTCTTACATCCTCTCTGATCCCTCCCGAGAAAATATTTTCTACCTCTAGACACCCAAACCTCTAGCTCCCCCATCATTTCCTATATTCCTTCCAATCTCCTTTTTTTTTTAAGAATTTTGTTTCACTTTTAGGCCTCTAGACTTCCTCTAGTTCTACCTTCACTCTTGGCTACTAGTTTTGCATCATATTCTATAAAATTTTGAAATGAATTTTCTTCTCAGCTCATCCTATCATGTGGATTTCCTTTAGACTATGGGTGTTCTTACCTATATTTCTACATCTTTTCCTATATTTTTTCTTGCATCTTCAACTCACTCATTTTCATCCAATTGTAGTATTCAATTGACTTTGGAATTTTCATTCCAATGTGTCATCTTGACCACCAATTCTACAGTGAGATCTCACATTTCTCCTAAAGTTCTTTCTCAACTCATTATTCTATATATTTTCAAACTTCTATAGTAATGTCAAGTCTTGATCTCTAGTCCTACAATGAAATCCCACATCAAATTCCTATATTTCTTCCATATCACCTCTATCACTCTCCGGATCTTCCTACAAAACCATTAATAACCAAATTTGACTCCTACAACTTTTCCCAAAGAATTTTTTCACCTAAATACCATTGTTCATCTCAAGAGCATAGATTCACATGAAACTTCAATGGTGAATAATGGAAAAAACCTAGTTTTCCATAAATGTGGTGGTTGAGTTCTAGATGTTGATGACCTTTATGGAAGCTTTGGACTATCCATTTAGTAGATTTCATGGGATTTCACTTATCTTGCATGCCACATTTATGATCTATAGTTCTTAGTCAAATTCTTGCGAGAAATTGGGTGTCTAGATAAAATGCTATATATATACCAATTCAAGTTTCATCCAAAAGGCTGGCTATTTTTACATCTTTACATGGCCATAAGTGTTGAGGATTGTCTAGTTTCATCTCCCACAAGGCCAATCACCTTTCAAGTAAATCATTTTGTAAATTACAAAGATGGCATTATATTGTTAACTAATGTCTACAACCAAATGTCCCTTTGGCCATTTTTGGATATTTAGGGGAACTTCTAAGTGATGAATTATGATAGGTTTTCTACCTTAGAATTTTCTCTTGCCAAATTTATTGTATGATTGTAACAAGGATTCTATAAATTTCACAAAAAATTTTGTTGTAGGAAGACAATTTATGCTAATGGGGTTCTTGAAAGCCATCACTATTTCAACCATGAGAAATGTAAACCTAAGGTTAAATCCTTGGAAAATATTTTTAAGTTACAACAAAATATTTTGAAGTGGTTCAAAGTGAAAAATGAAGGAACAAAGGGAAGGATGAACAACTTGTACAGTCAAGTAAATCTTGACTCACTCAAGGCTAATGTGAAGGTTATTTTGTATTAAAAAGAGGGGGTTCTAGGAAAATTCACTGTCAACAATTCACCGTGGGAAAATTCACCACCACCAGCAATTCACTGCCAAAAATTCATGCAATTAATTTTTCGCGATGTAAATTGTCATGATGGTGAATTTTCCTGTGAATTGTCATTATGGTGAATTTTCCGTCAGTGAATTACTGACAGTGAATTTTCCGTATGCCAAAAGAGGGATATAACTAAGATCGATGGTTTACTATTTTCTAAGAGAGATGATCTGAAGACTAGGTTGACGTAAAATTGAAAAACAGGTTGGCTATGTGCGAGATATAGAATCTATTCATAGATGACCGTAATATAAGAAACAGTACCGCTGAGTCATTTTCACATTCTACAACTGTGCTGGAATATGTATCCACAGAAAAGACTACAACTACTCTGTAACTTTATAACCGCATAAGGAAGTGGAAGCACTTTTTGGACGCCATATATAACATATTTGGTCTGTTGGCTATGATCCTGTGTGTTTTGCAATGCCCAAATGTACATTAACCTTATTCAATTGCTTAGTATTCATAATTCTCAAGACCATACACCTGTCTTCAACAGACTGCTAGGCATATGATTGCTATGTATTATGTGTTATCATGGTGTTTGTTTAAATCAAAGTATGCTTATTGCTTCATTCGTGTATTGTCTTATCAAAACCGAATATAATTGTGCTAGTCAATCAGACCTATATATTGAAACTGTGAATCTTCTCATTTATAGTGGTGGAACTTTAAAGAGATTCATGCATGTAAAGTAAATGGGACTACATTGGTATTGTTAATGATTAGGCATTTTATTTTTCAGGCTTCTTTTCTTGTATCTGTTTTGCAGTTGTGATGTCAATGGCAGTATGCCAGAATTGATCAGCATGCCTTACTCTCCACATTATTCAGGCACTTTTTCAACTTTGTTCTTCATTTAGTTGGTAACTTAACAATGCACATCTCTGACTAACTTTTAGGTTTCCTCTTAGATTGTAGACTAGGACTTAGTGCCTAGATGCCTGACAATCATGTCCTACTAATCTTTGGCAATAGATCTTCTCTTACATTAAAATCCTTGCAAAACTGGTCAATGGGTCATCCAGTGAATCTTAGAACTAGAAAAGGTTACTTAGGTTTACACAGAGCTACCTTACCACACAACTTTGGTATACAATGCACCCTTCACTATTACAAAATGAATGAATGATTTTAATGATGTCCACATCAGTTTATGGGACTGAGAACATATATAAGTTTGATTTTTAATGATGTCCATTAGGCCATCAGCTTATAAGATATAAGTTCAATGGGCTTATGGATGCAGAGTACAAGGATCTTCTCTGCCAGATGAAGAATTTTATGGTTTGACTTATAATGACATTACATTCTCAACAATTATTATAATTACTAGTTTAAGGCAGAATAGTTTGACATGGTAGGATCTTACCTCTGTCCCATAATAAAGATTTTAATTATGAAAAGGCTACAGATTGCAGATAGTATCCTGAACATTGATAAGAACTCCATTCGAAGTATTGAATTTCCTTTTGTGTAGACTGCCGATGACCTGTTAAGATTTCTATTTATTTCTTGCAATAAAAAATATTCTAGACCATATTTGGAGGGTTTTCAATAAATAGTTTGTTGCCATATATGGCTTAAAATGTCACGCTCGAAACAGGATATCAATAGTAAAGACATGCAGTAGCATTATGAGGTCACAGAGGAGGATCATCACACCATTGTACCATCCGTTGGGAGTTCCTGCACGGGTGTTCCCTTGCCAGAACAAGAGCCTCCCACCCATTCCATGTAGTCTACAACCATCCTAGTTGTGGATTCATAACTGTGTTCTCAGTACTGCTTTGTCATTGTCTAAGTGTTTTCCTATGAGGAGACATAGACCAACCTCATTATTATGTAGTTTAAAGGGATAACTCTGAACTATCCAAGTAGTTCAAACTACCCTTTCCTATGCTTTATCTTGACTTTCTGTTTTAATGGCTAAGCCTCTACAAAGTCTAGACCATCCGGTTTCATCAAATAAGGATGTTCTCTTACTCATTCTATGTTCTTGTTGGTGAAGCCGTTGGGTGTCTTATTTCCATAAAGTGTTTTGACAGTCTTGGCAGGGTATTTCCCTTCCCTGTTCCTTTCAGGGAGTTCTTAATGGAACAGTTCTTAATAGATGATAATGTCTTGCTTGAAATAATTTTAGAATAAGTCTCAATGCTATAGACAAAGGCCTTTCCACCTGCCTCCTTGCCGAAGGAATCTCACTGGAGTGTAATAATAAAACTGAGATGTTTAAATTTCTCAAATATTCCTTTGGCCTTTGAAAGTACACATATGACCTGCGATTTTCATTAAGAGCGTGGACAAGAAAATCTCTTTCCAAAGTTCTAATCTATTATCTCTCACAAGCTTGAGATTTGTATAGCTACCCATATTTATCATTTTTTTTATTAGGCCCTTCTAAATTAATAAATTTGTTTATGGTAGGTTGGTGAGGTTTTTGTGAGATTTTACTAGGCTTATGAGAAACCATCTCGTGGCTTCCACAAGTATGCTTGGGATAATTTGAATTTTCAGAAAAACAAAATTCTCACATATTAAATTAAAATGGATGTCCTTTATGTTCTATTGGGACTCAATTCATAGTGCAAATTTTTTCTTGAGTTCTAGTCTTCTATGTATATGGTTTAATTTTATCTATCATTTATAATCGATCTGAGAAGTGTTTTACTGATTCTCTCTTGGTCAAATTTTCTTAAGTGTTGTTCCTCATCATCTCCCATGTTTCTATCATATGCTAGATGTTGAAGAAAATCCAAAAAAAAAAAAAAGTCTAGGAAGGTTTTCTTCTTTATTTGTTTTATCTATGGAACTGGAGAGTTTTACTTTTTACTAGACTATTGGACTTCTTCTAGTTGTCCAACCTCTCATCCTCTACATCCCTACATTAAATCCTATTATCTTTCTCCTTAATCCCTTTCCCATTTGTGAACTTGGAGAGGTCATTCAGACTTCTTTTGATCCTTGTCCATTTTCTCAATTCCCAACCTCCCTTCCTTCCCTACATCCTTGCAATTTTTTATTTCCTCTACTTTGCGAACATACAAAGTTCTAATGGACTTCTTCCATTTTCACATTCTCCCAACCTCTTATCAAATTCTACTTTTTATCATTGTGCTTTGTTCCCCTTTCCAAACTTTTAGAGGTCATCCAAACTTCTTCCATTTTCCCTCCATCTCATCCACTTCCCTCCTCTAGTTTAACATGTTTTTCTTACATCCTCTCCAATCCCTCTTAATAAAATATTTTCTACCTCTAAACATACAAACCTCTAGCTCCCTCACCATTTCCTATATTCCTTCCAATCTCCTTTTTTGTAGGATTTTGTTTCACTTCTAGGCCTCTAGACTTCCTCTAGTTCTACATCCACTCTTGGCTGCTAATTTAGCATCATATTCTAGAAAATTTTGAAATGTTTTTTCTTGTCATTTCATCCAATCATGTGGATTTCCTTTAGACTATGGGTGTTCTTACCTCTGATTCTACATACTTTCCTATATTTTTTCTTGCATCTTCAACTTACTCATTTTCATCCAATTGTACAATTCAATTGATTTTGAAACTTCCATTCCATTGTGTCATCTTGACCTCTAGTTCTACAGTGAGATATCACATTTCTCCTAAAGTCATTATTCTATAGACTTTCAAACTTCTATAGTAATGTCAAGTCTTGACCCCTAGTCCTGTAATGAAATCCCACATCAAATTCTTATATTTCTTCCATATCACCTCTATCACTCCCCAGATCTTTCTACAAAACCATTAATAACCAAATTTGACTCCTGCAACTACTCCCAAAGGATTTTCCCACCTAAATACCATTGTTCATCTCAAGAGCATAGATTCACATGAAACTTCAATGGTGAATAATAAAAAAACCTAGTTTTTCATAAATGTGGTGATTGAGTTCTAGATGTCAATGATCTTTATGCAATCTTTGGACTATCCATTTAGTAGATTTCACTTATCTTGCTTGCCACATTTATGATCTACAGTTCTCAATCAAATTCTTGAGAGAAATTGGGTGTCTAAATAAAATGCTATATATATAACAATTCATGTTTTGTCCAAAAGGCTGGTCATTTTTACATCTTTACATGACCATAAGTGTTGAGGATTCTCTAGTTTCAACTCCCACAAGGCCAATCACCTTTAAGTAAATCATTTTGTAAATTACAAAGATGGCATTATATTGTTAACTAATTTCTATAACTAAATGTCACTTTGGCCATTTTTAGATATTTAGGGGAACTTCTAAGTGATGAATTATGATAGGCTTTCTACCTTAGAATTTTCTCTTGCCAAACTTATTGTATGATTGTAACAAGAATTCTATAAATGTCACAACTATTTATATTATAGCAAGACATTTTATGCCAATGGGGTTCTTCAATGCCATCACTATTTGAACCATAAGAAATGTAAACCTAAGGCTAAATCCTTGGAAAATATTTTTTAGCTTACAACAAAATATTTTGAAGTGGTTCAAAGTGAAAAATGAAAGAACAAAGGGAAGGATGAACAACTTGTACAGTCAAGTAAATCTTGATTCACTCAAGGCTAATGTGAAGGTTATTTTGTATTAAAAAGAGGGATATAACTACGATCGACGGTTTGCTATTTTCGAAGAGAGATGATCTCAAGACTAGGTTAACTTAAAATTGAAAAACAAGCTGGATATGTGCGAGATATAGAATCTATTCATAGAGGACCATAATATAAGAAACAGTACTGCTGAGTCATTTTCACATTCTACAACTGCGCTGGAATATGTACCCACAGAAATGACTGCAACTACTCTGTAACTTTATAACCGCATAAGGAACTGGAAGCACTTTTTGGACGCCATATATAAAATATTTGGTCTGTTAGCTATGATCCTGTGTGTTTTGCAATGCCCAAATGTACATTAAACTTATTCAACTGCTTAGTATTCACAATTCTCAAGACCTTACACCTGTCTTCAACAGACTGCTAGGCATATGATTGCTTTGTGTTATGTGTTATCATGGTGTTCATTTAAATCAAAGAATGCTTATTGCTTCATTCACGTATTGTCTTATCAAAACCGAATACAATTGTGCAAGTAAGTCAGCCCTATAAATTGAAACTGTGAATCTTCTCTTATTATATTGGCGGAACTTTGAAGAGATTCATGGATGTAAAGTAAACAGGATTGCATTGGAATTGTTAATGATTAGGCACTTTGTTTTTCAGGCTTCTTTTCTTGTATCTGTTTTGCAGTTGTGAGGTCAATGGCAGGATACCAGAATTGATCAGCATGCTTTATTGTCCACATTATTCGGTTTTCAACTTTGTTCTTCATTTAGTTTGTAAGTTAACGATGCCTATCTCTGACTAACTGCTAGATTTCCTCTTCCTTTGAAGACTAGGAATTAGTGCCTAGATGCCTGACAACCATGGCCCACTAAACTTTGGCAATAGATCGTCCCTTAAATTAAAATCCTTGCCAAACTGCTCAATGGGTCATCCAGTGACTCTTAGAACTTGAAGAGGTTACTTAGATTTACACAGAGCTACCTTACCACATATATGCATGAACTGACAACTTTGGTATACATATACACCATTCCATATTACAGAGGACATGTATAATTCCTGTGGGCTTAAGGATGCAATGTACAAGGATCTTCTCTGCCAGTTGAAGAACTTTATGATTTGAGTTATGAAGACATTAGATTCTCAACAATGATTATAATTACTAGTTTAAGGCAGAATAGTTTGACTTGGCAGGATCTTATCTCTGTCCCATAATAAAGATTTTAATTATAAAACGGTTACAGATTGCATATAGTATCTTGAACATTGATAAGAACTCCATTCAAAGTATTGAATTTCCTTTTGCGTAGACTGCTGATGACCTGTTAAAATTTCTATTTATATGATGTAACCATAAATACTCTAGAGCATATTTGGAGGGTTAGCAATAAATAGTTGGTTGCCATATATGGCTCAAAATATCACGCTCAAAACAGGACATAAATAGTAAAGACATGCAGTAGCATTATGAGGTCACGGAGTAGTATCATCACCCTATGGTACCACCCATTGAGAGTTCCTTTGGCAGAT
>VDFB02193867.1:464567404-464584367 GCA_007258455.2 Sequoia sempervirens
AATCAACATGTTGAATGTGTTCAAATGATCAGTAACAAACCCTTCTTCCTACATTCTCAGAGTATAGATTCTTCCTCAGGAACGGTTTATTCACCAAATACTTCCCTTGGTAAATAGATGCCAGTCTCTTCCACAACGAAGATGTAGTCTTCTCTTCATGCACATTGAGAAGAACGGAGTCTGCCAAATAGAGCCTTATCAGCTCCTTAGACTTTTTGTCTGCAAGGTCCCAATCTTCTTGCTTCATGCCTGTAGGTTTAGTTCTAGACATTGCAAGCCACAGATCATGATCCACTAATAGATCCTCCATTTCAAGTTTCCACAACTCAAAATTGCTGCCATTGAACTTCTCTATTTCAATCTTTCCTGATGTGCTACCCATCTCAATCTGTAATTAGAAATTGACAAACTTCTATAGGATTCCCACTGAATAGAATTGACACAAAAAACCCAACATACCCACAAGGATAACACAACTGGCCAGGCTTTGATACCACTTGTAAGGAAAGCTAGATGCAGAAACAACTCTCCTAACGTCAAAACCTCAAGGAAGAATGCAGATATACTTTTAATTTTTCAATTATAGTTCAATTGAGATGCACTATGAACTAAATATTAGAAACAAAGAATTAAACAAATACAGATGAACACCAGATATATGTGGGAAAACCCTTAATGGAGAAAAACCCACCACACCAAGAGAAGTCACTTTGTATTACAGTAATAAAGATTACACACAAGTACCAAACTTATCTTTCTGATGTCTATTTACAACAACATTCACCATGAACAACTTTGTATAGGAACTTTCTAGTTACAGTCTACACAGAATAGAAAAACACTCTGATCATACAACAAACTGTTCATCGAACTATTGATCGAACCAACCGAACCATAGAGCATCTACAACTATAAACTATATTCATGTCGTTCTCTGTCTATCGAGCTTCCTCACAGAACTGCCACAACGAACTATCTTCCAACTGTATAGATTCGGCTTCTCCTATTGGTCCACAAGATGCCACATAGGAAAGTCTCATTCAGTCAAAAGAGTTCACACTATATCAGCATGTCGGTGAGACACTAACCATGTCTCCCTGATGCCATACAAATTAATATTCAAAATCGCCAAGATTTTACCTATCAACAAGATGTTACAATGAGATCAGAAGACTATCGCTAAGACTTCGTCATGTCCCTGTGACCTCATACTGATGTTCACCACATGTATCGCTATCGCCAAGACTCATCACTTTCAGTGAGACGTCATACCAAAGCTCCATATGTCACATAGACATTAGTTTTCCATTCGGTGAGACTATCGCTCTTCGATGAGACCACATACTAATATTCAAAGTCACATCGAAGAGTCATTCTATCGGCATGACATACCGCTCTCGCCAGGACTTCACATCGAGTCTCCTCAAGTTTCACCAACTTTAGTTTCCCTTTCAGAAAGACTATCGCTCTCACTAGGAGATTATACCAAAGTCACATGTTAGACAAATCGCCAAACAATAGTCGGCAAGACATATCATTATCACCAGGAGGTTTCATCGGTGTTCAACAGTTACTCTGAAGTATTCAATAGTTGACAAGACTATCATCCTTTGTTGAGAGTTCACTCTGAGGTCTTTAAGTTACACCGAGACCACCATTCACTAAGAGCTATACCAAAGACCTCTCATCATCGGTGAGACTCTCCATTGGTCGCTAAGACTTCATATCGAAGTCATAGTGTCATCGCGAAGACCCTTGTGTTACTCCCTATCGGCGAGACCTTCCATTTTTGCTGGGACTTCTCTTCGAGAGTTCAAGTCACCCCAAATCCCATAGTTTCCATAAGTCTCCCTGATGCCCGATATGACGATAGAATGGCCTATCAGCCAGAGATTTCCATGAGCGATGAGAGGTTACACCGAATGCTTCTCGTCACAGTGAAGACTCCAATGTGTAAGCATTCGACGAGACTCCTGCAAGGTCACAGGGACCTATACAAAACATAATGTTTCAAAGTTTCTCATCTGCTAGACATAGAATATGTCACATTGACTTGGCTCCAAGAGAGGTTACAGCCTGTGATGATTTAGGTATAAATTTCCAACACCCGCAACCTACAACTAGCTCACTAGATGTGATTTTCATCTTGCAAGACTTGCCTCTAAATAACAAGCCCTTTCCCCTATTCATTCCTACTTGCCTCAATGGAAACATTGTGATAGGAGTCCTAGTTGACCCCATGAGCCAAGTGAATGTTATTATGGATGAGACATTGTGGCTAAACTCATTATAGAAGGACGAATATGAGAAAACAAAATCTATTATGTGTATGCATGACCATCTCACTCTTGCGACGTATGTATCTATAAATCTTCTTTTCTTAGTGGGACCTAGGGCTATGGATAGAAACTTTGATGTCATTTGGGAATCTGATCTATTCAGGGTGAAGTTGGGAATCTCGTGGCTAGCTTCCAAGAATGAAATCATTTACGTTATTCACAAATGTTTAATGTTCTATCATGAGGGTGTTGTGCATGTTGTGAACGATACTTGATATCAACCATTGGTATCCCATGGGGGTTTTTCTTTGGTTCATTTTTGGCCCACTTTGGTTGGTTCACTCCCACCTAGGATGGACCTACTTTACCAAAACTTTGTGAAGTTCAAAATTGAAGGCAAAGGACAACCGGAAGTGACTCACTTGGTAGCATAACAACAAGTTGCCTCTTCCTCTCGGAAGGAAAAGGAGAATCCTTCCCATGCTCAACAAACCACCTATACCACCTCCTTGAAGAGGAACTTTTGGTTACTACTTTTTTTTTTCGCATAAGGAGTTTGATGGTGCCCGCTTGGTGAAAAGCCTAGATTCGAGTATTTGACCTTTCTATCTTACGCACGGGACCTTGACCTGATGTATATGGTAAAGGGAAGGGTCACATGGGGAGTCCTCTATGTCTCGACCTCTGCAGGCTCCTACTACTCCTACTACTAAGGTAGTGAATGGGATAAGGCTTGCCGCTAAGGCATTAGATCTAGCTCCTCCCACTTTTGTTCCATCATCCTCTCAACCTCTACCTCTTGTTTCCATCCAAGAGTCTCTCCCTTCGCTAGGAACAAATATGATGGAAACTCCAATGATCAAACATGATTCTTTCATCCCATCTTATCCCCTAGCCTCTAGCTCTCAAAGTCACAAAAACCACCTTGCATATGAGTGCAAGCATTAGAGAAAGGCTCTAGCTGCTAAGCAAACTGCCCTATAGAGGATAGAAAAGGAGATGATAGTTCCTGCTTCAACACCTTCTATTATGTCCTCCTCTCCCATCCCCTCTGCTTTAGTTCCTTCAGCTTTAGTTCTGCTTTTGGCTCCCACAAGGAGTGTAAATGATCCTCACTTGAAGAGGGTACAATTGTTTATTTCTCCTTCAGTTGAGTTTCCCCTTTTGATGTCCCTTTGAAAATCCTACCATCTCAAAACCCATGGACATGTTGAATTCCTCGGTGGTGTCTGCCACAATTTTCTCCTCTTCCTCCACACCTTCTACTTTGTTTGTGGGGATCTCGCATCCCTTGATGAAGTGGAATATGGGGGATGACCCTGCTAGTAATGGGGGTCAGAAGAAAGGTTCCCCCTCCTTCAAAGGGTTGTTTTGTACTAGCTTGTGTCATCCTAGTAATGAAAGAAGCCCTAGTATCCATGGAGAATTTTCATTGCTCTTGAGTCATTCAGTGAGCCTAGTAGTGGATCTTGGGCACCACCTCCCTCACCCATTGAGTTAATACATAGCACTCTTATGAAGTGCATGTTTAATTATGTGGAAGAGGTCCTGACCCTATTAATGATCTTCACAAGGTCAATAACATTTACCCTACCAGAACTGAGTGGAGAAGACCTCAAGGGGCCTTCTTCCTTGGCTCTTGTTGCAAGAGGGTTAGAGGGTTCCCCCTTGATTTTTTCCCTTGTAGGCTCATCCACCTTACCCTTATTATGATCTATACTTGGAGAAAAATGACCTCTTCATTGATGAGGACTAGGGGGTTCCTCTTCTTTATCTATAGAGTAGATTGTGTGTGTGTTTGTATACCCTTGTAACCCTTATAAATTCTTGGATATAGGAGTGTTTATGTGTCATAAAAATTCCTCTATTGTGTATTGATTTTCTAGAATTGGGGACTATGCAAAGCATCAAGAGAATTTAGGCTTCCCTTCCATGTTGACCCAATTTTTAATTAGTATTTTCTCTTCTCGTGGCTTTCTTCATATGGTCTGATATAGTAGGGGGTTGATGATAGTTCATTTATATACTATTATATCTATTTATCTATATTTATGAGCAGATATGACCTCAAAATATCAGACCACCACTATCCATTGTTCATGATGTTATTTTCTTTTCTTTCTTTGCGCTTATCTTTCTTGCTTGCTTTGTAATTTTGTGGTGCTCATGTTTTGTCCCTCATGTGTGGGACAACATTACCACAGTTACATCTCGTATTTTTTGTGTGCAACAACATCACCTTTACATTCATGCTTTTCTCTCCTTAGAATGTCACATGCCTCATGTTTGACACACACTATCCTAAGGGGGGTTATCATGTCACTTTGATTTTAAAAAAATGCATTCGATGGCCACCAAATATTTTCTAGAAAATCCTTTGAAAATATTTTTCAAGAATCAAATTGCTCAACAAGGACCCCTAGTGGAATATTTTTCCTTCATCATGGGTTCGTAAAGAAAGAATTTGAAAAAAATTATTTTGAGGAAAGAGTTCCTTCTCATGCAGGTGATGTTCTAACCTTCCCCTTGTGAGGGGACCTTCTTCCTTTCGAATTCCTTGATGTAGTGAGCATCTTTCAAAAGGATTCCTTGATGTTGAATTTGCAAAAAAAAATCTTGCACTTTCAAACTGAGTGTCCCTTGAGTGGACCCCTTTTATTTTGAAAGGTTCCCAAGGGACTCCTTTGAAAACTCTTCAATTTTTGACTATTTGCATGAATTTCTGCTTGTTTTCCTGCATGGTTCTTTCGTATTATCTAAAATGTTTTATCTACAAATTAACATATTGCTTTGTAAGTGTGCTTGTGAAGCCGCTTTCCAATTCGGCTCTACAGAGTCCCTCATATTGGGCTTCCTCTAGGAGTGAGTACCTAGAGAAACCTTATTTGCAAGTCTGAGGACCTATCAAGCACTTGCATCCTGCAAGATTTTTCCATCTTTGGTCTACAGGCCTTCAATGTACTCTATTTGAAACTCCTCAGGAGAGAGTTCTTATGGAGTTATTTTCCTTCCCTATGCTTTTGAGCTCACCAAATTGTGATTTACTTCCTTGATGGTTTAGGTATATGTTTCTAAACTCTTCGATCCATTTTACCGAACACTCATTGACACTCGTGTTCGCTAAAGTGGGGGAAAAATGTATAGAAATGAATTTTTTCCCCTTTTGCAAATTCCCCTTTCCACCTTAGAAAATAAATCTGACTAAGTAATTCCACCTCACCTATTTGCAATCTATCCACTTGGCACTTGTTTTTAGTGTTAGTGGGGGGATTTATATTGGGGACGTGTGTGTGGTGCATGAAATTTTGTGTGGCACACTATTGTACAGAAAGGATTCTTGCCTCTATAATCTACAGAGGTGTTACATTCTCCATTGGTGACAAAACATAACACCCCTGCACCTTTCTACAACATTTGAATGACTCTTTCCCTCCTTTTTCATCTTCAAATGGTTATCTTTCTCATTGAATCCATCTTTTTCACTCTTCTACATGCTTGCTTGATCTTCTTGACAATTCTTGAGCTTCTTCACATCTCTTTAGCAATTCTTGAGCTTCTACACACCATTTGAGCTACTTTTTACACCACTAGCTTCATGTTTCTAGCATCACAACTTCTTACGTATCAACTACAGAAGCTATACCTTGGTGCTTAGTGAGGCTACTTTCAACATTGTTGTGGCTATGTCAACTCTACCATTACTGTGGTCTTGCATTCCTCTCTCATTGGCCTTGAGTGCCTTCAAGGTTGAGGGTGGTAAGGCTTTTGTTTACTTTGTTTTTGGATTTGTGTCTCTTGTAGTATTTGGTTCCATTTCTATTCTATAATTATTTTCTTTATCATATTTATATCTATCTCTTTATCTAGTTGTCCATGGAGCTAGAAACACCAATGCAAGGTTTTGACTACGACAAACCCCTATACATGATAAACATTTTTCCTCTATCGATTGTGTGTAGGTACACATTCATGTGGAGCTTGCTAGTGAACTTGAATCCTTATGAGCTAATCTTCATCACCTTCATCCTTGTCATCTTCTATGCCATCTTTCTAGTTATTTTAGTTATTCTATTAGTTATTACTTTAGATAGCATGTTAAATTTTTTTTCTAATCTATCAGTAATTTTTGGTATTCATATTGTACTTTTTCACTTTTTGGTTGTGTAGACACTACTATCCCAATGAGATGCTAGTGTGTCACACTATGGTCCTTGACAGTTGAGGTAGATCAGGGCATCCTTCTGCTCTTGACTCTCTGTGACCTGGAGCCTTGGTTTGGTTGGTCCCTCTCCTCTATAAGTATTTATCAACTTACTAGAGGTTGTATGTATAGTAGGTTAGTCTTTCACCTAGTCATAGGTTTTTTGAAAAATTATGAGTCTATTTTAAATATTTTTTTGATCTTTAGTTGTGATTAATATTGTTTAGGATGCCTCTAGAAACATACTCCTAGTTTTAACTAATCCCGATGTTTAGGAGAGATTATCCACTCTCAATAGTTGGCCTTAAATCACTTTTTTTTTTAATATTTGTTGGTTTTAATAGATTGGGAACCTTGAGAATCTACAAATGAATGCCCAGAAGGTGTAGAAAAATGAACCCAACAGCTCTGAATATTTCTCTTTAGAAAAGATTAATATTCTCATAAATTTTTGAGGTACAACTCCCTCACATAATTTTTAATTAATTGAAAGAACAAGAAAAAAAAATCACGTATGCTTTTAACAATAAAGCAGAAAACAATACCCAATATCAGAAAATTTCAAATATCAAGTGCACGATTTAGAAAATAAGAAGTATTAGCACATAGAATAATTAATCATCAAAAAAAGAACATCTAATAAATACCATATGAGAAATGAAGTTGATTATAAAACCTACATTGCTCATACTAAGATAAGACGGTTGGACTTTGTGCCTCAACTTACTGGCTTGTATTTCTGTTTAAGTCCTCATTGTCAGTTGATCGTTGGAGTTACTAACTTTGCAACCTTTTAGCGGAGTTTGGAAGTTACATAATTTTCCAACTGGGCAAATTCCTTCGTTGTCACAGCATCGGTGTTTTCTATAACCTTGGAACCTTGTTGCACAATTCTAAAGTTTGTGTTTTTCCCGACTGGGTGATCTCCTTTCATGTCGCAGTGTTCAAGATTTTCCTAACCTAAGCCGACGAATGTGGAGACCACTTGGAATTCTGGGGGACTTGTAGATAATATTGTAGATTCCCAGCTTGATTCTCTAGAAATGTACAAGCAGTGAACATGTGTCATTGGCGGATGGTGATCATCGGGGAGACTCTTGGCTGATGGGTTTGCAATTGGTATGAACTCTTTCCAAGAGTGCAAGCCTCGTCGACGGATTTGTTTATCAACTGTCGATGGATCTCCATGTGATGAAATTCGGTGTAACCTCTTGCCAATGGTGTTTCTCTTGCCAATAGATATGTGATCAGGTATTTTGGCATTGGGGAGACACGGCTTAGTGTCTCATTGACATGCGATTCCATTTGAACTTCTTTGACCAAATGTCTATCCTACGTGGCATGTTCTGAGCCAATGAGAGAAGTGGAATGTGAAACATTGGAAGTTGTACAACTGTGACTTTTTTGTTGTGGAAAACAAACAGGTCGTGAGTAGAATGAGATATACTCTATAATGAATGACAATGTTGAGGTTTGTGCAATGGATATTTTTATTCGATATTGAACACAGATTAATCTGAGTGGATTCATAGAATGTGTCTGAGAGCATTGTGAGATTAATTTTCTCTACAAGATTGATCAGTGAATGTTGCTATTGTAAAATTGACATCAGAAAGTGAAGTCTATACTCTGTATGTAATTTTTTTATTGTAATACAAAGAGGATTTTCTTGGTGTGGTGGGTTTTTTTCTCGTAAGGGTTTTCCCACGTAAGTCTAGTGTTCAATTGTGTATGTGTTTATTTCTCTTTTCTATTAATTATTTTCAAGTATATCTTATTGAACTATAATTGCAAAATTTAAAATCATATCTGCATTCTTCCCTAAGGTTTTGGCATTAGGAGAGTTTGTTTCGCACCTAAGATTTCCTTACAAGTAGTATTAGAGCGTGGCCAGTTGTGTTATACTTATGGGTAGGTTGGGTTTTTTGAGTCAATTATGTTCAGTGGGAGTCTTGTAGAAGTTTGGAAATTCAAATTACAAATTAAGATGTCAAGCACATTAGGAAAGATTGAAATTGAGAAATTCAATGGCAGCAATATTGAGTTGTGGAAACTTAAAATAGAAGATCTGTTAGTTGACCATGATCTTTGGCTTGTTGTGTCTAGAATGAAACCTATAGGCATGAAGCAAGAGGACTGGGACCTCGTAGATCAAAAATCAAAGGGGCTAATAGGGATATGTTTAGCAGATTCTGTTCTTTTAAATTTTCATGAAGAAAAGACTGCATCTTCTTTGTGGAAAAGACTGGGAGCTATTTATCAGGGAAAGTCCTTAGTAAATAAGCCGTTCTTGAGGAAGAATTTGTACTTTTCAAAAATGTAGGAAGGAGCATTTGTTGTTGATCATTTGAATCCTTTCAACATGTTGATTGCTCAATTAGCATATGTGGGTGTGAAGATTGATGAAGAAGATCGTTGTATGCTATTGTTATGTTCTTTGTCAGATTCTTGGGATCACTTGGTGATGGCTATTAGGAGTACGACATCCACTTTTAAGATGTAAGATGTTGTTGCTTCTTTGTTATCAGAAGAGATGAGAAGAAAATCTTCTAAGATGGAGAAGGATGCTCTTATTGTTCGAGGGAGATCGAAAGAAAAAGGAAAGAAGAAGGACAAGACGTCCAAATCAAAATCAGAAGGGAGATCAAAGTCTCTTGGCAAGAAGTCCAAGGTGAAGTGTTGGAATTATGGGAAACCTGGTCATGTTCAAAAGGATTGTAAAGAGGAGAAAAAGAAGAAGTATTCTTTTGATAATGATTCTTCTTAGAGTGATGCAGATGCTTTCATTGTAGCCTTGGCTACACATGCATCAGATGATGTCTGGTTGATTGATTCTAGAGAATCTTTCCAAATGACATGTCATAGAGATTGGTTCACTAAGTATGAAAAATATGATGGTGGAAGGGTGTATTTGGAAAGCAATTAATCTCTGGAAATAGTTGGATGTGGAAGAGTTAGAATTCAATTCCCTGATGGAAGAGTGAAGGGAATTAATGATGTGATGCATATACTAGGTCTGGCTTGATATTTACTTTCTGTTAGTAAGCTGAACGATGTTGGAGTGTAAGTCACGTTCTCTAGAAATGGTTGCAAGATGACTAGAGGTTCAATGGTACTAGCTAGGGGTGCTCGTATCGGTACCTTGTATAAGTTGGATGCACATGTTGTGCAATGCAATAGTGTCTTTGTAAAGTCATAGAAAGCTACTCATGGAGAAAAGAAGGAAAATGTTCTCGATAGTGCGAACTCTATGGAAGTTAAACTTCCAATAGAAAATACTATGCTTTGGCATCATAGGCTAGGCCACATTGGAGAAAAAGGTTTAAAAACCTTGAAAAATAAAATCCTGGTTGAATAGCTTGATGATTGTAACCTCGAATTCAAGTTTTGTGAACATTGTATATATGGTAAAAAACACCGTGTTTAATTTTACTCTAGTCCTCACAAATCTTCCAATTTACTTGATTACATACATTCTGATGTTTTGGTCCAGTAAATGTTGCTTATTTGTCTAAATCAAGATATTATGTATCATTCATTGATGATTATTCAAGAAGGGCATTTGTTTATTTTGGAAGAGTAAATCAGAAGTGTTCAGTCGTTTTAAGGAATTTAAAAACCTTGTGGAAAATCAGACTGGAAGAAAAATAAAATTTTTAAGGATTGAAAATGGCAGTGATTTTTGTTCTTATGAGTTCGAAAGGTATTGTAAAGATCATGGAATTAAAAGTCATAAAACTACACCCTACACTCCACATCAAAATAGAGTTGTAGAAAGGTTCAACAGGACAGTGAGGGAAAGAGCACGAAGTATGTTGAGTAGTGTTGGCTTGGAGGAGAAGTTTAGCGTTGAGGCAGTTGCAACAACATTTTATTTAATAAATCGTTCTCTGAATTCTGCTCTTGTTGAGAAAACACCTGTGGAAGCATGGTCTAGAAAGAAGCCCTCTTTGAGACACATTTGTGTCTTTGGCTATGAGGAATATGCATATGTATCAAATGAAAAAAGGTCTAAATTGGAAAAAAAGGCTATTAAATGTATTTTTATTGGTTATAGTGCTAGCATAAAATGATACAAACTTTGGAATCCTAATACGGAGAAGTTTCTATACAACATAAGTGTTATTTTTCAGGAGTTGAAGCCTTCTACTTTAGATCTACAGTTAGAGACAAAATCAGAAGATAAAAAGGATGTAGTTGAAATTCCTCCGACACCAAATAAAGAGTAATTAAAAATTCAAAATGTACCTAAAACTGAGGAGACCTCAAGTAGTTATGAGAGTTCTGAAGAAGAACAGCAACCTTAGCCTCAGCCTGTGACGAGGTAAACACATGAAAGAAAAGAACCTGATAGGTATGGGTTTTCTTTGTTATATTCTACTTGTGCCTATGCTTTAATTTCTATCACTAATGAGCCTAAGATTGTGAAAGAGGCATTTAGAATGTCTGATTCAAACTCTTGGTTGGAAGCCATGAATAAAGAAATGGCATCATTAGAAAGGAATGATACTTGGAGTTTGGTGCCCTTGTCTGAAGGAAAAAAAGATGGTTGCAAATGGGTATTTAAAAATAAAATAGGTCTGGATGGAAATGTGGGGAAGTATAAGGTGAGGTTGTTTGCGAAGGGGTATTCCCAGGTAGATGGAATTGATTATGGAGAATTTTTTTCTCCTGTAGCTAAGCCGATGTCTATCAGATTTCTTTTGTCACTTGCAACAATGTATGAATTAGAGATTGAATAGATGGATGTAAAGACACCATTTCTTCATGGTGACCTCGAAAAAGAAATTTATATGTCCCAACCTAAGCACTTTGTGGAAAAAGGTAAAGAAAATCTGGTTTGCAAGTTGAAAAAATCACTCTATGGATTAAAACAATCACCTAGAATGTGGTACCAAAAGCTTGACACTCTTTTTTGTCATTGGGATTTGTAAGATCAAAATCTGATCATTGTGTGTACTTCAAAGTTGAAAATGATCATGTTCTTATTATTGCTCTCTATGTTGATGATATGTTATTCATAGGAAATAGTAAGTTAATGATTTCTGATCTAAAATCTCAGCTATCTGCAAAGTTCAAAATGAAAGATCTTGGTGTAGCCAGGTATATTCTGGGAATGGAAATAACCAGGGATGGGAAGAGTAGAAAAATTTGTCTTAGTCAAAGTAAGTATATTAATACTGTTCTAGAGAGATTTTGTATGACTAAGTGCAAGTAGCTAGTTGTTCCAGTTTGTAGGGAACAGAGCTATCTGTTGAAGACTATCCAAAATCTCCTACTGAGATGGAGGACATGACCAGAGTGCCTTATGCTAGTGCAATTGGTAGTTTAATGTAAGCAATGGTCTATACAAGACTAGACGTTGCCCAAGCAGTGGGAGTACTTAGTCATTTTATGGAGAATCTATGAAGGACATATTGGGATGTTGTGAAAAGAGTGTTTAGATATCTGAAGGGAACTTCAGAATATGCTTTGTGTTACCATGGAAATTTGGTTGAATCATAGAGGACTCTCAACATTTGAGGCTATGTGTATTCTGATTGGGTAGGGGACATTGACAACAGAAGATCCAGTAGTGGATATATTTCCATGATGAATGGTGGTGCAGGTAGTTGGATGAGTAGGCTGTAGGCTGTAGTCACTTTGTCCACTATAGAGGCAGAATACATGGCAGCAGCACATGCCTATAAAGAAGAAATCTAGTTAAAATGTTTGTGTTCTAACATTGGGTTTGATGCAGGGAAAGTTACAATTTACTATGAAAGTCAGTGTGCTATTTGTTTGGAAAAAAATCCTACTTTCCATGCCAGAACAAAACATATTGATGTGCAGTATCATTTTGTATGAGATATGGTGGAGGATGGAAAGGTCTCTTTAGAAAGAGTGGATACTCTAGAAAATGTTGCAGATGCATTGACAAAACCAATGAGCACAGACAAGTACAGGTGGTGTGCCAGTTTGATGGGCCTTGGAGCCCATGACCTTCATTAACTTTGAGTTTGAAGGAAGTAAGTCTTCATCAAGTGGGAGATTTTTGGACTTTGTGCCTCAACTTACTAGCTTGTTTTTTTGTTTAAGTCCTCATTGTCGGCTGATCACTGGAGTTACTAACTTTGGAACCTTTTAGTGGAGTTTGGAACTTACAAAATTTTCTTACTGACCGACTTCCTTCATTTTTGTGGCATCGGTGTTTTTTGTAACCTTGGAACCTTGTCGCATAGTTCTAAATTTTGTGTTTTTCCTGACTAGGTGATCTCATTTCATGTCGTTGTGTTTAGGATTTTCCTAACCTAAGCCAACAAATGTGGGGACCACTTGGAATTCTGGGGGACTCGTTGATAATATTATAGATTCCCAGCTTGATTCTCTGAAAATACATAAGAAGTGAACATGTGTCATTGGTGGATGGTGATCATCAGGGAGACTCTTGCCGAGAGTGCAAGTCTCACCGACGGATTTGTTTATGAACTGTTGATGGATCTCCATGTGATGAACTTCGATGTAACCTCTTGTCGATGGTGTTTCTCTTTCTAATAGCTATGTGATCAGGTATTTTGTCATCGAGAATACATGGCTTAGTGTCTCACTGACATGTAATTGTGTTTGAACTTCTTTGACCGAACGTTTGTCCTATGTGGCACGTTCTGAGCCAATGAGAGAAGTGGAATGTGAACCATTGGAAGTTGTATAGTTGCGACTATTCTATTGTGGAAAACAAACAAGCTGTGAGTAGAATAAGATATACTTTGTAATGGATATTTATGTTCGATACTAAACACAAATTAATCTAAGTGGATTCATAGTATGTGTCTAAGAGCATTGTGAGATTAATGTTCTATACAGGATTGATTAGTGAATGTTGTTTCTATAAAATTGACATCAGAAAGTGAAGTTTGTACTCTATATGTAATTTTGTTTACTATAATACAGAGAGGATTTCCTTGGTGTGGTGGGTTTTTCTTTCGTAAGGATTTTTCCATGTAAATCTACTGTTCAATTTTGTATGTGTTCATTTCTCTTTTCTATTAATTTTTTTCAAGTGTATTTTATTGAACTGTAATTGCAAAATTTAAAGTCATAGCTACATTCTTGCTTGAGGTTTTGGCGTTAAGAGTTTTTTCCACACTTAAGCTTTCCTTACAAAGACATGCATAAGAAATTCTTAAACACAAAGATTTAAGAAATCATATTAACTCCACCAAATTGCACACATACAAAATAGTAATTTCATTCATCAATAGTACTATGAAAACTTGTGAAAAAAAAGTCTAGAGATAGCATATGAAGATAGATAAATTCTTAAATAGACAGATGAGTTTTCCTCTTTAGGTCCATTTCCAATTAAATAAAGGACACATAAAAGAAAGAAAGAGGAACCATGTCATTACGATAGTGTAACTTTATTTCCATCTTCCTAGACCACCACACCTAGAAATCCTTAAGGATGTGCATTAGGTCCTTATGTTGGTGAATGGTTACATTTTTCATCCTTACCTTCCATATCAAACGAAGATCTTTATTTTTTTCCATGCGCTACTCACAAACCTTCATAAGATCCATTACTTGAGATAATACCAAGTGTAATTCACTTAGTTTTTGTAAGTGTTTAGCATTAAGTGTGGGTGAGTAAAGAGCCTCTTTGACCATTTTCTTGAAATCAACTTCCAAGCTTCTAGCATCTACATCATCCCTTATTCCATCTTTATCTTGAAGTAGACCATGAGCTACCAAGCTGCTTAGTGCTTCATCTAAAATGGTAGTGCATTCATTGATGATATCTTTAAGCTTCTCCAAACTTTGTTTAGCAACCTATAATTTCCACTCTACTCCTTTATTCCATGATATGTAGGGAGTATTTGAAGCATTAGGTATGACTTGCTTTGTAGCTAATTTTTCCATATCTGAGCTCATCAGAAACTTCAACTTAGTTTGATAATTAACCCACAATTTCTCTTATTTTCAATAGCAATGGATTCATCCCCTAAGGTGGATTTTAGAGCATTCTTCTCTTGGAAGTGTTTAAAACATTCAATAATGATAAGGCTTCCCTTCATGATGAGGGATTCATTCCAATCATCTACAACTTGACTTAAACTTTGACAACTTTTAATTTTAGTTAGGGCTTCTTTTCCAACTACAGTAAGAGATTCAATAGAAGAATCTAACTGGGAGAGAGGTTGTGGGATGAGCTCAAAAATAGACTTTAGAAAATTGGTCAAGTCCTGAACCTCGGCTTTCAATTCATTGTTTCTTTTCTTATCTTTCCTTGATCTCTCAACCGTCATGGCTACTGAAACTTGAAAAAACTAAACATCCCCATCCCTAGTAGGAGGATTGAGGTCTACTCTATTCACTTCAAAGTCACTTTTTTTTGCTTGAGAAACATCTCTTTGCATTGAAGGGCATGAAATTTCCAATTGGAGTGTCCCTTATTTTGTGTCATCTATAAGACTAGCAGTGGTCTTTAACTTTTTAGGTTTAGGAGTTGAAGTCCTCTACGACAACTGACCTACCATTTATTGCTTGGGAAAGTTGGGATGTATAGCTTTCCTTTTTCATGATAATGAATCTTCTAACTAGGCTAGGGTTACCATGGCCTTAGTTTCCTTAAAACATGGTAACTCAAACACTGTCTGAGTGACTAGAGGGGTATCTCCTATAGGTGTGGTTGTTTCTGGCCCCTGAGAGGTGCTTACCTCTATAACAGGTGATTCATCTTGAGAGGGAGGGGAATTAACATTCAATTTTTATAATCCTTCCTCTTCCTCTTCTCCTTCATTATCCTTCTCTAGAGTAGGCAGGTTGAAATTTTCATCCCCATAGGTTTGTGAATACACATTTTTTCTAGTGGGTCTTCATCACCACCCCCTTGGGCACCTGATGATAAGGACTGTGGGGCATTACTAGTTGATTGCCTAATAGCAGAGATTTGGAGGGTATCTTCAGCAGGTCATGAGTCTTTGGATCTAGTACAAAGGTGAGACTGCTCAATTTTCTCTTTAGTCACCCATTCTTTGGTTCTAGTCAAAACATCAACAATTTTAGCTTCAGTGGTTTCTTTTTCTTTAAAATTATAATATGTGGCAGGAATGGGCCAACTTTCTATTAATTTAGTATATATTGGGTCGAACATGTCAGACCCATCTTCAATAATGCCTTGCAAATCCCATTTCAAATCATAAATGATAATTTGTTCTACTGTTAATCTCATCTAGCTTCTTCTCCTTACCTCATATTCATTGAAGAAATTGTCCCAATAATCTTCAAGGTTGTATTGGTGATTGAAGGTAGGGACCAATTTCAAATTGTTCTTAATATAATATTTCAGATCAAAATAGACATTCTCCTCATATGAGGGCATGTTATACCTGGACAACTCTTTCTCAATATTAAAAGCGTCAGACAACGATTGGAAAATATATGCACCAAAACCAAATAGAAAATTGATTGTCAATCATTTTCTACCTTGGCATAGTCTATTAATGTCAGCCAATTTTCTACTCACCTCAATAACCACCGATTTTTCTTCAAAATGCTTGGGTAATTTTATAGGGAAACTAGCATATCCTCCTCTTATGTATGAAAACCTCTAGAACTGAATAAAATGGCTACCATAAAAATCCACAAATTGGATTGCCTCTGGAGATAACCTCATTGTAGAATTCCCTTGCAATTCCTTGACCATCCTCATGGTAAAAGTGTAAGCAATTCTTCTAAAATGAAAGAATCTCTTGTGAAGTTGGAGTTTGTCAAAATAATCATAAATTGGTAATTTTTCTGGAGGGAAATCACTCGGCCTTTATCTAGGCCCAGGTTGATTCCTTGCAAGGGCATATATTAAATATGATGACATAAAGAAAAAATTGTTCAAGGTGAAGAATGACATCAAATCATGCAGACAGTTGCTAATAATATTTTCCCAGTCTAGGAATTACTCCCCACTCAATATAATTTGTTGAAGAAACACATTTGTAGAAACATAAAATGTACCAATTACACTTGATCCTGATTACTAACACTGCTTCATACTGAATCATCTCCTTTGCTAATCATTTAATCAAATAATTTGTATTTGATTAAATTCATCATATTTCATCTCTTAATAAAATAAATCATTTTATTCAATTAATCTTATGGTCTCTATTTAATTAAATAATTCATTTTTTTAATTAAATCTCTAAAGTCATTCTATTAAAATTAAATAAATTAATCCTGATTTGGTTTAATTTATCACCATCTTCTTTAATTAAATAAATAAAAATATTTATTTAATTAATTCTAAATAATTTTTCTCTCATTTTGATTTATTTCAATCCAAAGATCTAAGTCAAAATGGTCAAATCAACTAATCTCCTTTTAAATTAATCAAATATTGATTAATCTTAATATTAATCATCTAAATCCTCTAGATTTTTCAACTTGCTCATTAAAATCATTTCAATTGATTTATTAAAGCTTCAATTACTTTCAAAAAGGCATCAAT
>VDFB02193867.1:464584467-464684467 GCA_007258455.2 Sequoia sempervirens
GTGTTCTTTCCTATGATTCTACATCCTTTCCTACATGTTTTATTACATTTCTTCAGCTCACTCATTTTCATTCATTTTTAGAATTCAATGGACTTTCAAATTTCCATTCCAATGTGTCATCTTGACCTTCAATTTTATAGTGAGATCTCGCATTTCTTCTATAGTGCTTCTTGCTCAATTCATTATTCTACAATTTTTATTATAGAATTTCGGACTTCCATGGTAATTTCCAATCTTTCCCTTTAGTCCCAAAATGAAATCCCACATCAAATTCTTATATTTCTTCCATGTCACCTCTATCACTCCCCAAATTTTCCTAGAATACCATTAATGACCAAATTTGACTCCTGCAACTACTCCCAATTGATTTTCCCACCAAAACACCATTTTTCATCCTCATGGCATAGATTCACAAGAAGCTTCGATAGTAAATAATAAATAAACCTAGTTTTCCATAAATGTGGAGTTTGAGTTATAGATGTCAATGATCTCTATGGAAGATCTAGACTATCAATTTAGCAAATTTTATGGGATTTCACTTATCTTGCATGCTACATTTATGATCTATACTTTTTAGTCAAATTCTCACAAGAAATGAAGTGACCAAATAATATGCTATATAAGTTTGAAGGAGTGTCTATGGTTTCAACTCCCACAAGGAAAATCACCCTTTTTAGTAACTCATTTTGTAAATTACAAAGATGAAATTATATTATTAACTGATGTCTATAACCAAATGTCTCCTTGGTCATTTATAGATATTTAGGTCTAGAACTTCTAAGTGGTGAACTATGATATAATTTCTACCTTATAATTCTCTCCTATCAAATTTATTATATGATTATAATATGCATTTGATAAGTATCACAATATTTTATGTTATATCAAGTCATGTTTATAATGATCTTTTATTTATTGCATATGGATTTGAAAATCTTGGAGAGGGATTATTAATCATGTTAAATTTCTTAATATCATCTTTAGTGTATGTATATCCATAACTTATGTTTTTAATGTGTTATTTCTCTTGGTAAATTGGGACTCTATAACCCAATGAATAGGGCACCAATATTAAAATACTATGATCCACTGCACACTTAGAATAAAAGTATATTTCACTAATAGCTTAGGAGTAGGGTAGTAGTTTTCATTCACCTCATTATTCAATGATTCATTGAGGTAATTTTCTTTAATGATCCATAATAGTTCTTATTCTAAAGAATCATGTTTTGTGTACATAGATATTATAGTTCTGCAATAATGTCTTTGTATAGGAGAAAATTGCACCTCTTACAAATTCCCCTTCTACTTCCCCCACCTTAGAAAATCAAATATGACCAAGTAATTCCACATCACCTTTCTGCAATCCATCCACTTAACACTTGCTTTAGTGTCGATGGGGGAATTTTTTTCAGAGATGCACACACGGTGGATGGATGCTTTGATAGGATTCCTACCTTTGGAATCTGTAGAGGTGTTACATTCTCCATTGGCAATGAAACATAACGCCCCTGTGCCTTCCTACCAACCTTTGAATGGCTCTTTCCCTCCTTTTTCATCTTCAAATGGCTATCTTTCTCATTCAATCCATATTCTTCATGCTTCTACATGTTGGCTTGATCTTCTTGATAGTTCTTGAGCTTCTTCACATCTCTTTAGAAATTCTTGAGCTTCTACACACCATTTGAACTACCTCTTGTACCACTAGCTTCACATTTCCAACATGACAACTTCTTATGTATCAACCAAAAAAGTTGCAACTTGGTGCCTAGTGAGGTTGCTTTCGACGTTATTGTAGTAGCATCGACTCTACCATTGATGTGGGCTTGTATTCCTCTCATTGGCCTTGAGTGCCTTTGGTTGAGGGTGGTAACACTTTTGTTTACTTCATTGTTATATTTGTGTCTCTTGTAGTATTTAGTTCCATTTCTATTGCATCATTATTTTATTTATCATATTTCTATCTATCTCTTTATTTGGCTATCCATGGAGGTGGAAACACCAAAGTGACTGTGGAAAACCCCTATACAACCCCAACATTTTTCCTCTCTTGTTGTGTGTAGGTACATGTTCGTGTGGAGCTTGTTGGCAAACTAAACTCCTCGTGAGTTAATCTTCATCACCTTCATCCTTGTTAGCTTCTACATCATCTTTCTAGTTATTTTAGTTATTTTGTTAGTTATTACTTTAGTTAGCACGTTAAAATTCATTTACTAAATTGTCAGTAGATTTTTCGTATTCTTATTGTACTTTTCACTTTCTGGTTGTACGAATTCCAATTCGCTAGTGAGACGGCAACACATCGTGTTGTTGTCCCTCACCCGCACTACTGTCCTCTAGCAAAGAGTTGTATGAGGTACAATTTGAGTTTGAGAATCATGCTCGTTTAGCCCCATCAAAACCCTCGAGTTAGTAGAGTGACAAAAGCACTTGAGAGTTCTCTTCATTCTTTATCCTTGAACTAAAACACTTGCACAGTTGAGGTAGATTAGGGCAGCCTTTTTCTCTCAACTCTCCATGGCCTAGAGACTTGGTGTGGTTGGTCGCCCTCTACATTTTGGTGAACCTGATGTGAAAAATTTCTATCCATTCCTTGGTGTTTGAGACTTCTTCCCTTGCACCTAGTGACTCTTTTAAACTAGAGCATTGTGAGGTTTTATGAGCATCACAACCCAGTCTATAACCTTTGGGTACATGGTCAAAAGAAGTGTGCAACGCTTACAAATGGAAGAGGTGAAGGTCACTTCTGGTTTTACTATTGGCTTTTCTATAGGTTTTTCAGACAAGATGGGCTTCATAGACAAGACCAATCTTGCATCCACTCCTCTAGCATCCCCTATGACCTTGTTCATGGATGAGGAAGATGTTGTATATATTCCTATGGAAAACCTTTTGGCATTAGACAGGAGGTTGTTACACCTTGTGAATCAATTAGAGAAAGCACTGAACATGAAAAGAGTTGCTAGGCTTGTTAGAAAAGTGATATATATGCTAGGAAAGGATCAGTTTGGTGTAGAGCTCTTGTGCAACCTCACCAATCTAACCAAAGCATACATCCCTCCATATAACACTAGATCAGGTACTACCTGAGGGGAGGTGCTCGATATCGACCATGTCTGTATGCATGGCCCAAATGGGCCCCTTGATTAAAGTCTCCTCTACTTCTAAGAAGCCCAACACTGTCAAGGCGAGTAGAATACTCCTTGGTTTCAACTTCACCCCTCCTACTACCCCTGGTGGTGTGGGTAGTGGAATGAGTGGTGGTGAATTTGGTAGTAGTGGTAGTGCTAGCAGTGGTGGCTTTGGAAGAGGTCATGGTGGTGGATTCGGTAGAGGTTGTGCTAGTGGTGGCTTCAGAGGTGGCCATAGTGGTGGTGGTTTTGGGGGAGGTTCCACTAGACCTTTTTCATTTTCATACCCTGTTATGAATCCTTTTCTTCATAATATGGGCCAAATGAAAAGCCAGCTAGTGAACTTGTCTCAAGCCTCCTCCTAGCCTACCTTTCAACCCTTCTCTCGACATAGTTTTTTGTTGATGACAATTTTGAGCACTCCTTTCACATAGGTAATGGAGATTCATAAGTTCAAAAGGTATTGTGGTAAAGGAGATCTGCAAACACATGTGTCAACTTTTAATGCCATGTGCACAAATTTCTTTCACCACAATGCTCTAATGGAAAAAAAAAATTCCCTCGATCTCTTAAGGACTTAGAACTCGAGTGGTATTGTTCTTTGCCTGATAATTCTATATTCTCATTTGATCATCTCATCAATCAGTTTCTCCAACAATTCTAGGCTAACATCAGTCCAAAGATGACCTTCTTAGATCTTTTCTGATGTAATAAAGGATAACACGAGAAGATAAATGACTTCATTGCATGATACCAAGCACTCTTTTCACAAATCTCATACCCGTTGCTTGACTCAGACATGTAGAAGGTATTCATAGGAAACCTGGAGAGAGCTTGGTAGGAGAGATTTTATTTCATGAAATACCCTTCCTTTGCAAATTTTTTTGTTGTGTTGTGGGAGTATCAAAAAGTGGTGGTCCAGTTCAGGGGACGCTCCTCGCACTCCCATTCCAAAGGAAAATCTATTGTGTCTATTTCAGGAAAAGGAAAAGCTATTACAAATTTAGTTGTCCCAACTTATGACCATGGCCTTAGGCATAGCAAAAGGTTTACAAAGTTAGTTGAATCTTATTCTTCTACTCTGCAAAAGTTATTGAAGGATAATATTATAACATTGGAAAATCCTCGACCTTTGAAGGAGCCTTATCCTGATTGGTATGATGGGAATTCCTTTTTCCAGTACCATCAAGTTCATGGGAATGATATTGAGTGTTGCATGTTCCTATGTCATGAGATATTGGATCACATTGAGGACAGTACCATTTGTCTTGATGGAAAGAAAAAGAACATGAATAAGTCAGTAGCAAAGGCAAACAAAAAGTTATAGATTTATATGGACCCATTTCGGTCTCACTTTGTAAGGAAAGCTAGATGCGGAAACAACTCTCCTAACATCAAAACTTAGGGAAGAATGCAAATATACTTTTAATTTTTCAATTATAGTTCAATTGAGATGCACTTTGAACTAAATATCATAAACAAAGAATTTAAAAAATAGAGATGAAAAATAGATATACGTGGGAAAACCCTTACGGGAGAAAAAACTACCACACCAAGAGAAGTCACTTTGTATTACAGTAATAAAGATTACATACAAGTACTAGACTTATCTTTCTGATGTCTGTTTACAGTAGCATTCACCATGAACAACTTTGTACAGGAACTTTCAAGTTACAGTCTACATAGAATAGAAAAAAACTCTGATCATACACCGAACTATTCATCCAACTGTTGATCGAACCAAGTAAACCACAGATTATTTGAAACTGCAAACTATATTCATGTCGTTCCTTGTCTGTCGAGCTTCCTCACAGAACCGCCACAACGAACAATCTTCCAACTATTCATATTTGGCTTCTCCTATTGGCCCACAAGATGCCACATAGGAAAGTCTCATTTGGTCAAAAGAGTTCACACTATATCGGCATGTCAGTGAGACACTAACCGTGTCTCCCCGATGCCATACATCTTAACATTTGAAATCACCAAGAGTTTACCTATTGTCAAGATGTTACAACGAGCTCAGAAGACTATCGCTAAGACTTCCTCATGTCGCCAGGACCTCATACCGACATTCACCACATGTATCACTATCGCCAAGACTCATCGCTTTCGGTGAGACCTCATACCGAAGCTCCATATGTCACATAGACATTAGTTTTCCATTCGGTGAGACTATTGCTCTTCGATGAGACCACATATCAATATTCAAAGTCACATCAAAGAGTCATTCTATCGGCAGGACATACTGCTCTCGCCAGGACTTCACATCGAGCCTCCTCAAGTTTCACCGACTTTAGTTTTCCTTTCGGCAAGACTATCGCTCTCGCCAGGAGATTATACCAAAGTCACATGTTAGACCAATCACCATACAATAGTTGGCAAGACATATCATTATCTCCAGGAGGTTTCATCGGTCTTCAAAAGTTACTCCAAAGTATTCAATAGTCGGCCAGACTATCGTCCTTCACTGAGAGTTCACTCTGAGATCTTTAAGTTACACCAAGACCACCATTCACTAAGAGCTATACCGAAGACCTCTAATCATTGGCAAGACTCTCCATCAGTCACTGAGACTTCATACCGAATTCATAGTGTCATCGTGAAGACCCTTGTGTTACTCCTTGTCAGCGAGACCTTCCATTTTTGTTGGGACTTCTCTTCAAGAGTTCAAGTCACCTTGAAGCCCACAGTCACCATAAGTCTCTCTAATGCCCGATATGACAATAGAATGGCTTGTCGGCTAGAGATATCGATGAGTGATGAGAGGTTACACTGAATGCTTCTTGTCACAATGAAGACTCCAATGTGTAAGTGTTCAGCAAGACTCCTGCAAGCTCACAACGACCTGTACAAAACATAATGTTTCAAAGCTACTCATCAGCTAGACATAGAATATGTCACACCGACTTGGCTCCAAGAGAGGTTACAGCCTGTGATAATTTAGGTATAAATTTCCAACAATCTCCCACTTGATGAAGATCACACAGGCACCTCCAGAGCACAACAAAACTACTAAAAATCTTGGGCACTAAGGCCCATTGAATTGACACACCACTTGAACTTGTATATGCTCACTGGCTTTGTCAATGCATCTGCAACATTCTCCAGAGTATCAACTTTTTCCAAACTGACCTTTCCATCCTCCACCATATCTCATACAAAGTGGTACTGTACATCTATATGTTTCATCCTAGCATGGAGAGTAGGATTCTTTTCCAGACAAATTGCACTATGACTATCACAGAAAATAGTTATTTGTCCTGCATCAAAACCAATGTTAGAACAAAAACGTTTCAACCAGACTCCTTCTTTACAAGCATGTGTAGCTGCCATTTATTCAGCCTCTATAGTAGACAAAGCGACTACAGCCTACTGCTTACTCATCCAACTCACTCCACCACCATTCAACACGAAAATGTATCCACTGGTGGACCTCCTGCTGTCAATGTCCCTTGCCCAATCAGAATCTACATATCCATGAATGTTGAGAGTCTTCTGTGACTCAACCAAGTTCCCATGGTAACACAAAGCATATTTTGAAGTTCCCTTCAAATATCTAAACACTCTCTTCACAACATCCCAATGTGTTCTTCCTAGATTAGCCATAAACTAACTAAGTACTCCTACTGCTTGGGTAAGGTCTGGCCTTGTACAAACCATTGTATACATAAGACCGCCTACTACACTAGCATAGGGTACACTAGTCATATCTGCCATCTCAGTAGGAGATTTTGGATAGTCTTCAACAAATAGCTTTGTTCCCTGCAAGACTGGAACAACTAATTGCTTGCAATCATTCATGCAAAATCTCTCTAGAACAGTCTTGATATACTTACTTTGACCGAGCCAAATTTTTCTACTATTCCTATCCCTGGTTATCTCCATCCCCAGAATATGTCTTGCTACACCAAGATCTTTCATTTCGAACTTAGTAGATAATTGAGACTTAAGATCAGAAATCATTAGCTTACTATTTCCTATGAACATACATATCATCAACATAGAGAGCAATAGTAATAACTTGATCACTTTCAACTTTGTAATAAACACAATGATCAGATTTTGATCTCACAAATCCCAAAGACAACACAAAAGTATTAAATTTCTGGTACCACGACTGCTTTAACCCATACAAAGACTTTTTTAATTTGCAAATAAGTTTCTCTTTACCTTTTTCAATAGAGTGCTTAGGATGGGACATGTAAATCGCTTCTTCAAGATCACCATGAAGAAATGTTGTCTTCACATCCATCTGTTCAACCTCTAAGTCATACGCTATTGCAAGTGACAAAAGAAATCTGATAGATGTTATCTTTGCTACAGCAGAAAAAGTTTCCCCATAATCAATTCCCTCGATCTAGGAATAACCCTTTGCAACCAATCTTGCCTTATAATTTTCCACACTGCCATCTAGACCAATCTTCCTTTTAAATACCCATTTGCAACCAATAGCTTTTCTGCCTTTAGGCAAGGGCACCAAACTCCAAGTTTCATTCTTTTCTAATGATGCCATTTCTTCATTCATGGCTTCCAACCAAGAGTTTGAATCAGACATTTTAAATGCCTCCTTTGTAGTCCTAGGCTCATCAGTGCTAGAAATTAAAGCATAGGCACAAGTGGAATCTATCAAAGAAAACCCATACCTATCAGGTTGCTTTCTTTCATGATTTGACCTCCTCGCTTGTTGAGGCTGAGGCTGAGGTTCTTCTTCTTCTTCAGAACTTTCAGAACTACTTGAGCTCTCCTCAGTTTTAGGTACATTTTGAATTTTCAATTCCTCTTTCTCTAGTGTAGGAGGAATTAAAACTACATCCTTATTGTTTTCTGACTTTGTCTCTGACTGCAGATCCAAGTTAGAAGGTTTCAACTCACAATAAATTACACTTGTACTATATACAACATTTTCTGTATCAGGATTCCAAAGCTTGTATCCTTTTCTACCAACACTATAGCTAATAAAAACACATTTGATAGCTTTGTTCTCCAATTTAGATCTCTTCTCATATGACACATAAGCATATGCCTCATAGCCAAAAACATGAATATGTCTAAGAGAGGGCTTCTTACCAGACCACGCTTCCAAAGATGTTTTCTCAACAAGAGCAGAATTTGGAGAACTATTAATCAAGTAACATGCAGTAGCAACAACCTTAGCCTAGAACTTCTCCTCCAAGCCAGCACTACTCAGCATACTTCGTTCTCTCTCCATCACTGTCCTATCTACAACTCCATTTTGTTGTGGAGTATAAGGTGTAGTATTATATCTTTTAATCCCATGGTCTTTATAGTATCTTTCAAACTCATCAGAACAAAGTTCACCACCATTATCAGTCATTAAGCATTTTTTTTTCTACCAGTCTAATTTTCAACAAGGTTTTTAAATTCCTTAAATTGACTAAACACTTTTGATTTACTTTTCAAAAAATAAAAAAATGCTCTTCTTGAATAATCATCAATGAACAATACATAGTATCTTGATTTAGACAAAGAAGGAACATCCACTAGACCAAACACATCTGAATGAATATAATCTAGCAAACCAGAATATTTATGAGGACTTGAGTAAAAAGAAACACAGTGATGCTTTCCATATATACAATGCTCAGAAAATTCAAATTCGAGATTACAAACTTCAAGCCCCTCAACCAGGTTTTTGTTCTTCAAGGTTTTTATACCTTTTTCTCCTATGTGGCCTAACGTATGATGCCAGAGCATAGTCTTCTCTGCTGGAAGTTTTACTTCCATAGAGTTTACATAATTAGGGATATTTCCCTCTTTACCTCCATGAGTAGCTTTTTGTGACTTTATAGAGACATTGTTACATTAAACAACTTATTCATCCAGCTTGTATAGGGTACCAATTCGAGCACCTCTAGCCAGCACCATTGAGCCTCTAGTCATCTTCTAGCCATTTTTAGAGAACGTGACTTGTACTCTAATATCATTCAGCTTATTGAAAGAAAGTAGATTTTGAGCCAGACCTAGTATGTGCATAACATCATTAATTCCCTTCACTCTTCCATCAGGGAATTGAATTTTGAATCTTCCATGACCAACAATTTCTAAAGTTGAATTACTTGCCAAGTAGACCTTTCCACCATCGTATTCTTCATACTTCATGAACCAGTCTCTATGAGATGTCATGTGGAAAGATGCTCTAGAATCAATCAGCCAGACATCATTTGATGCCTGTGTAGCCAAGGCTACAATGAAGGCATTTGCATCACTATGAGAAGAGTCATTGTAAGAAGAATACTTCTTCTTCTTCTTCTCCTCTTTAAAATCCTTTCGGACATGACCAGGTTGCCCACAGTTCCAACACTTCACCTTGGACTTCTTGCTAGGAGACTTTGATCTCCCTTCTGATTTCAATTTGGACTTCTTATCCTTCTTCTTTCCTTTCTCTTTCAACCTTCCTCTAACAGCAAGAGCTTCCTTTGCCATCTTAGAATATTTCCTTCTCATTTCTTCTGATAGCAAAGAACCAACAACATCTTCCATCTTGAAACTGGATGTTGTACTCCCAATAGCCATCACCAGATGATCCCATGAGTCTAGAAAAGAACACAATAATAGCAAGCAGTGATCTTCTTCTTCAATCTTCACACCAACAAATGTTAACTGTGCAATCAACATGTTGAATGTGTTCAAATGATCAGTAACAAACCCTTCTTCCTACATTCTCAAAGAGTATAGATTCTTCCTCAGGAATAGTTTATTCACCAAATACTTCCCTTGGTAAATAGATGCTAGTCTCTTCCACAACGAAGATGTAGTCTTCTCTTCATGCACATTGAGAAGAATGGAGTCTGCCAAATAGAGCCTTATCAACTCCTTAGACTTTTTGTCTGCAAGGTCCCAATCTTCTTGCTTCATGCCTATAGGTTTAGTTCTAGACATTGCAAGCCATAGATCATAATCCACTAATAGATCCTCCATTTCAAGTTTCCACAACTCAAAATTGCTGCCATTGAACTTCTCTATTTCAATCTTTCCTGGTGTGCTACCCATCTCAATCTGTAATTAGAAATTGACAAACTTCTATAGGACTCCCACTGAACAGAATTGACACAAAAAACCCAACATATCCACAAGGATGACACAACTGGCCAGGCTTTGATACCACTTGTAAGGAAAGCTAGATGCAGAAACAACTCTCGTAACGTCAAAACCTCAAGGAAGAATATAGATATACTTTTAATTTTTCAATTATAGTTCAATTGAGATGCACTATGAACTAAATATCAGAAACAAAGAATTAAACAAATACAGATGAACACCAGATATATGTGGGAAAACCCTTATGGGAGAAAAACCCACCACACCAAGAGAAGTCACTTTGTATTACAGTAATAAAGATTACACACAAGTACCAAACTTATCTTTCTGATGTCTATTTACAATAGCATTCACCATGAACAACTTTGTATAGGAACTTTCTAGTTACAGTCTACATAGAATAGAAAAACACTCTGATCATACAGCGAACTGTTCATCGAACTACTGATCGAACCAATCGAACCATAGAGCATCTGCAACTATAAACTATATTCATGCCGTTCTCCATCTATCAAGCTTCCTCACAGAACTGCCACAATGAACTATATTCCAACTGTACAGATTCAACTTCTCCTATTGGTCCATAAGATGCCACATAGGAAAGTCTCATTCAGTCAAAAGAGTTCACACTATATCAGCATGTCGGTGAGACACTAACCATGTCTCCCTGATGCCATAAAAATTAACATTCAAAATTGCCAAGATTTTACCTATCAACAAGATGTTACAACGAGCTCAGAAGACTATCGCTAAGACTTCCTCATGTCCCCAGGACCTCATACTGATGTTCACCACATGTATCGCTATCACCAAGACTCATCACTTTCGGTGAGACGTCATACCAAAGCTCCATATGTCACATAGACATTATTTTTCCATTCGGTGAGACTATCACTCTTCGATGAGACCACATACTGATATTCAAAGTCACATTGAAGAGTCATTCTATCGGCATGACATACCGCTCTCGCCAGGACTTCACATCAAGTCTCCTCAAGTTTCACCAACTTTACTTTTCCTTTCAGAAATACTATCGCTCTCACTAGGAGATTATACTGAAGTCACATGTTAGACCAATCACCAAACAATAGTTAGCAAGACATATTATTATCGCCAGGAGGTTTCATCGGTGTTCAATAGTTACTCTGAAGTATTCAATAGTTGACAAGACTATCATCCTTTGTTGAGAGTTCACTCTGAGGTCTTTAAGTTACACCGAGACCACCATTCACTAAGAGCTATACTGAAGACCTCTCATCATTGGTGAGACTCTCCATTGGTCGCTAAGACTTCATACCGAAGTCATAGTGTCATCACAAAGACCCTTGTGTTACTCCTTGTCGGCGAGACCTTCCATTTTTGCTGGGACTTCTCTTCGAGAGTTCAAGTCACCCCAAATCCAATAGTTGCCATAAGTCTCCCTGATGCCCGATATGACAATAGAATGGCCTATCAGCCAGAGATTTCCATGAACGATGAGGGGTTACACCGAATGCTTCTTGTCACAGTGAAGACTCCAATGTGTAAGCATTCGGCAAGACTCCTGCAAGGTCACAGGGACCTATACAAAACATAATGTTTCAAAGTTTCTCATCAGCTAGACATAGAATATGTCACATTGACTTGGCTCCAAGAGAGGTTACAACCTGTGATGATTTAGGTATAAATTTCCAACACCCGCAACCTACAACTAGCTCGCTAGATGTGATTTTCACCTTGCAAGACTTGCCTCTAAATAGCAAGCCCTTTCCCCTATTCATTCCTACTTGCCTCAAGGGAAACATTGTGATAGGAGTCCTAGTTGACCCCATGAGCCAAGTGAATGTTATTATGGATGAGACATTGTGGCTAAACTCATTATAGAAGGACGAATATGAGAAAAAAAAATCTATTATGTGTATGCATGACCATCTCACTCTTGCGACGTATGTATCTATAAATCTTCTTTTCCTAGTGGGACCTAGGGCTATGGATAGAAACTTCAATGTCATTTGGGAATCTGATCTATTCAGGGTGAAGTTGGGAATCTCGTGGCTAGCTTCCAAGAATGAAAACATTTACGTTATTCACAAATGTTTAATGTTCTATCATGAGGGTGTTGTGCATGTTGTGAATGATACTTGATATCAACCATTGGTATCCCATGGGGGTTTTTCTTTGGTTCATTTTTGGCCCACTTTGGTTGGTTGACTCCCACCTAGGATGGACCTACTTTACCAAAACTTTGTGATGTTCAAAATTGAAGGCAAAGGACAACCAGAAGTGACTCACTTGGTAGCGTAACAACAAGTTGCCTCTTCCTCTCGAAAGGAAAAGGAGAATCCTTCCCATGCTCAATGAACCACCTCTACCACCTCCTTGAAGAGGAACTTTTGGTTACTACTTTTTTTTCTCGCATAAGGAGTTTGATGGTGCCCGCTTGGTGAAAAGCCTAGATTCGAGTATTTGACCTTTCTATCTTACACACAAGACCTTGACCTGATGTATATGGTAAGGGGAAGGGTCACATGGGGATTCCTCTATGTCTCGACCTCTGTAGGCTCCTACTACTCCTACTGCTAAGGTAGTGAATGGGATAAGGCTTGCCGCTGAGGCGTTAGATCCAGCTCCTCCCACTTTTGTTCCATCATCCTCTCAACCTCTACCTCTTGTTCCCATCCAAGAGTCTCTCCCTTCGCTAGGAACAACTATGATGGAAACTCCAGTGGTCAAACATGATTATTTCATCCCATCTTATCCCCTAGCCTCTAGCTCTTGAAGTCACAAAAACCACCTTGCATATGAGTGCAAGCATTAGAGAAAGGCTCTAGCTGCTGAGCAAACTGCCCTATAGAAGATAGAAAAAGAGATGATAGTTCCTACTTCAACACCTTCTATTATGTCCTCCTCTCCCATCCCCTCTGCTTTTGTTCCTTCAGCTATAGTTCTGCTTTTGGCTCCCACAAGGAGTGTAAATGATCCTCACTTGAAGAGGGTATAGTTGTTTATTTCTCCTTCAGTTGAGTTGCCCCTTTTGATGTCCCTTTGAAAATCCTGCCATCTCAAAACCCATGGACATGTTGAATTCCTCGGTGGTGTCTGCCACAATTTTCTCCTCTTCCTCCACACCTTCTACTTAATTTGTGGGGATCTCACATCCCTTGATGAAGTGGAATATGGGGGATGACCCTGCTAGTAATGGGGGTCAGAAGAAAGGTTCCCCCTCCTTCAAAGGGTTGTTTTGTATTAGCTTGTGTCATCCTAGTAATGAAGGAAGCCCTAGTATCCATGGAGAATTTTCATTGCTCTTGAGTCATTCAGTGAGCCTAGTAGTGGATCTTGGGCACCACCTCCCTCACCCATTGAGTTAATACATAGCACTCTTATGAAGTGCATGTTTAATTATGTGGAAGAGGTCCTGACCCTATTAATGATCTTCACAAGGTCAGTAACATTTACCCTACAAGAACTGAGTGGAGAAGACCTCAAGGGGCCTTCTTCCTTGGCTCTTGTTACAAGAGGGTTAGAGGGTTCCCCCTTGATATTTTTCCCTTGTAGGCTCATCCACCTTACCCTTATTATGATCTATACTTGGAGAAAAATGACCTCTTCATTGATGAGGACTAGGGGGTGCCTCTTCTTTATCTATAGATTAGATTGTGTGTGTGTTTGTATACACTTGTTCTTGCATTATATGTTCCTAGATGACCCTTGTAACCCTTATAAATTCTTGGATATAGGAGTTTTTATGTGTCATAAAAATTTCTCTATTGTGTATTGATTTTCTAGAATTGGGGACTATGCAAAGCATTGGGAAAATTTAGGCTTTCCTTCCATGTTGACCCAATTTTTAATTATTATTTTCTCTTCTCTTAGCTTTCTTCATATGGTCTGATATAGTAGGGGGTTGATGATAGTTCATTTATATACTATTATATCTATTTATCTATATTTATGAGCAGATCTGACCTCAAAATATCAGACCACCACTATCCATTGTTCATGATGTTATTTTCTTTTCTTTCTTTGCGCTTATCTTTCTTGCTTGCTTTGTAATTTTGTGGTGCTCATGTTTTGTCCCTCATGTGTGAGACAACATTATCATAGTTACATCTCGTATTTTTTGTGTGCAACAACATCACCTTTACATTCATGCTTTTCTCTCCTTAGAATGTCACATGCCTCATGTTTGACACACACTATCCTAAGGGGGGTTATCATGTCACTTTGATTTTAAAAAAATGCGTTCGATGGCCACCAAATATTTTCTAGAAAATCCTTTGAAAATATTTTTCAAGAATCACATTGCTCAACAAGGACCCCTAGTGGAATATTTTTCCTTCATCATGGGTTCGTAAAGAAAGAATTTGAAAAAAATTATTTTGAGGAAAGAGTTCCTTCTCGTGCAGGTGATGTTCTGACCTTCCCCTTGTGAGGGGACCTTCTTCCTTTCGAATTCCTTGATGTAGTGAGCATCTTTCAAAAGGATTCCTTGATGTTGAATTTGCAAAAAAAATTCTTGCACTTTCAAATTGAGTGTCCCTTGAGTGGACCCCTTTTATTTTGAAAGGTTCCCAAGGGACTCCTTTGAAAACTCTTCAATTTTTGACTATTTGCATGAATTTCTGCTTGTTTTCCTGCATGGTTGTTTCGTATTTTCTAAAATGTTTTATCTACAAATTAACATATTGCTTTGTAAGTGTGCTTGTGAAGCCGCTTTCCAATTCGGCTCTACAGAGTCCCTCATATTGGGCTTCCTCTAGGAGAGAGTACCTAGAGAAACCTTATTTGCAAGTTTGAGGACCTATCAAGCACTTGCATCCTGCGAGATTTTTCCATCATTGGTCTACAGGCCTTCAATGTACTCTATTTGAAACTCCTTAGGAGAGAGTTCTTATGGAGTTATTTTCCTTCCCTATGCTTTTGAGCTCACCAAATTGTGATTTACTTCCTTGATGGTTTAGGTATATGTTTCTAAACTCTTCAATCCACTTTACCGAACACTCATTGACACTCGTGTTAGCTAAAGTGGGGGAAAAATGTATAGCAATGAATTTTTTCCCCTTTTGAAAATTCCCCTTTCCACCTTAGAAAATAAATCTGAATAAGTAATTCCACCTCACCTATTTGCAATCCATCCACTTGGCACTTGTTTTTAGTGTTAGTGGGGGGATTTATATTGGGGACGTGTGTGTGGTGCATGAAATTTTGTGTGGCACACTATTGTACAGAAAGGATTCTTGCCTCTGTAATCTACAGAGGTGTTACATTCTCCATTGGTGACGAAACATAACACCCCTGCACCTTTCTACAACATTTGAATGACTCTTTCCCTCCTTTTTCATCTTCAAATGGTTATCTTTCTCATTCAATCCATCTTTTTCACTCTTCTACATGCTTGCTTGATCTTCTTGACAATTCTTGAGCTTCTACACACCATTTGAGCTACTTTTTACACCACTAGCTTCATGTTTCTAGCATCACAACTTCTTACGTATCAACTACAGAAGCTATAGCTTGGTGCTTAGTGAGGCTACTTTCAACATTGTTGTGGCTATGTCAACTCTACCATTACTGTGGTCTTGCATTCCTCTCTCATTGGCCTTGAGTGCCTTCAAGGTCGAGGGTGGTAAGGCTTTTGTTTAATTTGTTTTTGGATTTGTGTCTCTTGTAGTATTTGGTTCCATTTCTATTCTATAATTATTTTCTTTATCATATTTATAACTATCTCTTTATCTAGTTGTCCATGGACCTAGAAACACCAATGTAAGGTTTTGACTATGACAAACCCCTATACATGCTAAACATTTTTCCTCTATTGATTGTGTGTAGGTACACATTCATGTGGAGCTTGCTAGTGAACTTGAATCCTTATTAGCTAATCTTCATCACCTTCATCCTTGTCATCTTCTATGCCATATTTCTAGTTATTTTAGTTATTCTATTAGTTATTACTTTAGATAGCACGTTAAAATTTGTTTTCTAATCTATCAATAATTTTTGGTATTCATATTGTACTTTTTCACTTTTTGGTTGTGTAGACACTACTATCCCAATGAGATGCTAGTGTGTCACACTATGGTCCTTGACAGTTGAGGTAGGTTAGGGCATCCTTCTACTCTTGACTCTCTGTGACCTAGAGCCTTGGTTTGGTTGGTCCCTCTCCTCTATAAGTATTTATCAACTTACTAGAGGTTGTATGTATAGTAGGTTAGTCTTTCACCTAGTCATAGGTTTTTCAAAAAATTATGAGTCTATTTTAAATATTTTTTTGATCTTTAGTTGTGATTAATATTGTTTAGGATGCCTCTAGAAACATACTCCTAGTTTTAACTAATCCTGATGTTTAGGAGAGATTATCCACTCTCAATAGTTGGCCTTAAATCACTTTTTTTTTAATATTTGTTGGTTTTAATAGATTGGGAACCTTGAGAATCTACAAATGAATGCCCAGAAGGTGTAGAAAAATAAACCCAACAGCTCTGAATATTTCTCTTTAGAAAAGATTAATATTCTCATAATTTTTTGAGGTACAACTCCCTCACATAATTTTTAATTAATTGAAAGAACAAGAAAAAAAACATCACGTATGCTTTTAACAATAAAGCAGAAAACAGTACCCAATATCAGAAAATTTCAAATATCAAGTGCACGATTTAGAAAATAAGAAGTATTAGCACATAGAATAATTAATCATCAAAAAAAGAACATCTAATAAATACCATATGAGAAATGAAGTTGATTATAAAACCTACATTGCTCATACTAAGATAAGATGGTTGGACTTTGTGCCTCAACTTACTGGCTTGTATTTCTGTTTAAGTCCTCATTCTCAGTTGATCGTTGGAGTTACTAACTTTGCAACCTTTTAACGGAGTTTGGAAGTTATATAATTTTCCAACTGGCCAAATTCCTTCGTTGTCACGACATCGGTGTTTTCTATAACCTTGGAACCTTATTGCACAATTCTAAAGTTTGTGTTTTTCTAGACTGGGTGATCTCCTTTCATGTCGCAGTGTTCAAGATTTTCCTAACCTAAGCCGACGAATGTGGAGACCACTTGGAATTCTGGGGGACTTGTTGAGAATATTGTAGATTCCCAGCTTGATTCTCTGGAAATGTAAAAGCAGTGAACACGTCATTGGCGGATAGTGATCATCGGGGAGACTCTTGGCTAATGGGTTTGCAATCGGTATGAACTCTTTCCAAGAGTGCAAGTCTCATCGACGGATTTGTTTATCAACTGTGGATGGATCTCCATGTGATGAAATTTGGTGTAACCTCTTGCCAATGGTGTTTCTCTTACCAATAGCTATGTGATCAGGTATTTTGGCATTGAGGAGACACGGCTTAGTGTCTCATCGACATGTGATTCCATTTGAACTTCTTTGACCAAATGTATGTCCTACATGGCATGTTCTGAGCCAATGAGAGAAGTGGAATGTGAACCATTGGAAGTTGTACAACTGTGACTATTTTGTTGTGGAAAACAAACAGGTCGTGAGTAGAATGAGATATACTCTATAATGAATGACAATGTTGAGGTTTTTGTAATGGATATTTTTATTCGATACTGAACACAAATTAATCTGAGTGGATTCATAGAATGTGTCTGAGAGAATTGTGAGATTAATTTTCTATACAAGATTGATCAGTGAATGTTGCTATTGTAAAATTGACATCAGAAAGTGAAGTCTATACTCTGTATGTAATTTTGTTTATTGTAATACAAAGAGGATTTTCTTGGTGTGGTGGGTTTTTTTCTCGTAAGGGTTTTCCCACGTAAATCTAGTGTTCAATTGTGTATGTTTTTATTTCTCCTTTCTATTAATTATTTTCAAGTATATCTTATTGAACTGTAATTGCAAAATTTAAAATCATATCTGCATTCTTCCTAAGGTTTTGGCGTTAGGAGAGTTTGTTTAGCACCTAAGATTTCCTTACAAGTAGTATTAGAGCATGGCCAGTTGTGTTATACTTATGGGTAGGTTGGGTTTTTTGAGTCAATTATGTTCAGTGGGAGTCTTGTAGAAGTTTGGAAATTCAAATTACAAATTAAGATGTCAAGTACATTAGGAAAGATTGAAATTGAGAAATTCAATGGCAGCAATATTGAGTTGTGGAAACTTAAAATAGAAGATCTGTTAGTTGACCATGATCTTTGGCTTGTTGTGTCTAGAATGAAACCTATAGGCATGAAGCAAGAGGACTAGGACCTCGTAGATCAAAAATCAAAGGAGCTAATAGGGCTCTGTTTAGCAGATTCTGTTCTTTTGAATTTTCATGAAGAAAAGGCTGCATCTTCTTTGTGGAAAAGACTGGGAGCTATATATCAGGGAAAGTCCTTAGTAAATAAGTCATTCTTGAGGAAGAATTTGTACTCTTCAAAAAATGTAGGAAGGAGCATTTGTTGTTGATCATTTGAATTCTTTCAACATGTTGATTGCTCAATTAGCATATGTGGGTGTGAAGATTGATGAAGAAGATCAGTGTATGCTATTGTTATGTTCTTTGTCAGATTCTTGGGATCACTTGGTGATGGCTATTATGAGTACGACATCCACTTTTAAGATGTAAGATGTTGTTGCTTCTTTGTTATCAGAAGAGATGAGAAGAAAATCTTCTAAGATGGAGAAGGATACTCTTATTGTTCGAGGGAGATCGAAAGAAAAAGGAAAGAAGAAGGACAAGACGTCCAAATCAAAATCAGAAGGGAGATCAAAGTCTCCTGGCAAGAAGTCCAAGGTGAAGTGTTGGAATTGTGGGCAACCTGGTCATGTTCAAAAGGATTGTAAAGAGGATAAAAAGAAGAAGTATTCTTTCGATAATGATTCTTCTTAGAGTGATGCAGATGCTTTCATTGTAGCCTTGGCTACACATGCATCAGATGATGTCTGGTTGATTGATTCTAGAGAATCTTTCCACATGACATCTCATAGAGATTGGTTCACTAAGTATGAAAAATATGATGGTGGAAGGGTGTATTTGGAAAGCAATTAATCTCTGGAAATAGTTGGCCGTGGAAGAGTTAGAATTCAATTCCCTGATGGAAGAGTGAAGGGAATTAATGATGTGATGCATATACTAGGTCTGGCTTGATATTTACTTTCTATCAGTAAGCTGAACGATGTTGGAGTGTAAGTCACGTTCTCTAGAAATGGTTGCAAGATGACTAGAGGTTCAATGGTACTAGCTAGGGGTGCTCGTATCGGTACCTTGTATAAGTTGGATGCACATGTTGTGCAATGCAATAGTGTCTCTGTAAAGTCATAGAAAGCTACTCATGGAGAAAAGAAGGAAAATGTTCTCGATAGTGTGAACTCTATGGAAGTTAAACTTCCAATAGAAAATACTATGCTTTGGCATCATAGGCTAGGCCACATTGGAGAAAAAGGTTTAAAAACCTTGAAAAATAAAATCTTGGTTGAAGAGCTTGATGATTGTAACCTCGAATTCAAGTTTTGTGAACATTGTATATATGGTAAAAAACACCATGTTTAATTTTACTCCAGTCCTCACAATTCTTCTAATTTACTTGATTACATACATTCTGATGTTTTGGTCCAGTAAATGTTTCTTATTTGTTTAAATCAAGATATTATGTATTATTCATTGATGATTATTCAAGAAGGGAATTTGTTTATTTTGGAAAAGTAAATCTGAAGTGTTCAGTCATTTTAAGGAATTTAAAAACCTTGTGGAAAATCAGACTGGAAGAAAAATAAAATGTTTAAGGATTGAAAATGGTAGTGATTTTTGTTCTTATGAGTTCGAAAGGTATTGTAAAGATCATGGAATTAAAAGTCATAAAACTACACCCTACACTCCACATCAAAATAGAGTTGTAGAAAGGTTCAACAGGACAGTGAGGGAAAGAGCACAAAGTATGTTGAGCAGTGCTGGCTTGGAGGAGAAGTTTTGGGTTGAGGCAGTTGCAACAACATTTTATTTAATAAACCATTCTCTAAATTCTGCTCTTGTTGAGAAAACACCTGTGGAAGCATGGTCTAGAAAGAAGCCCTCTTTGAGACACATTCGTGTCTTTGGCTGTGAGGAATATGCATATGTGTCGAATGAAAAAAGGTCTAAATTGGAAAAAAAGGCTATTAAATGTATTTTTATTGGTTATAGTGCTAGTATAAAATGATACAAGCTTTGGAATCCTAATACGGAGAAGTTTCTATACAACATAAGTCTTATTTTTCATGAGTTGAAGCCTTCTACTTTAGATCTACAGTTAGAGACAAAATCAGAAGATAAAAAGGATGTAGTTGAAATTCTTCCAACACCAAATAAAGAAGAATTAAAAATTCAAAATGTACCTGAAACTGAGGAGAGCTCAAGTAGTTATGAGAGTTCTGAAGAAGAACAACAACCTTATCCTTAGCCTGTGACGAGGTAAACACATGAAAGAAAGGAACCTGATAGGTATGTGTTTTCTTTGTTAGATTCTACTTGTGCCTATGCTTTAATTTCTATCACTAATGAGCCTAAGATTGTGAAAGAGGCATTTAGAATGTCTGATTCAAACTCTTGGTTGGAAGCCATGAATAAAGAAATGGCATCATTAGAAAGGAATGATACTTGGAGTTTGGTGCCCTTGCCTGAAGGAAAAAAATATGGTTGCAAATGGGTATTTAAAAATAAAATAGGTCTGGATGGAAATGTGGGGAAGTATAAGGCGAGGTTGGTTGCGAAGGGGTATTCCTAGGTAGACGGAATTGATTATGGAGAATTTTTTTCTCCTGTAGCTAAGCCGGCGTCTATCAGATTTCTTTTGTCACTTGCAACAATGTATGAATTAGAGATTGAATAGATGGATGTGAAGACACCATTTCTTCATGGTGACCTCAAAAAAGAAATTTATATGTCCCAACCTGAGCACTTTGTGGAAAAAGGTAAAGAAAATTTGGTTTGCAAGTTGAAAAAATCTCTCTATGGATTAAAACAATCACCTAGAATGTGGTACCAAAAGCTTGACACTTTTTTTTGTCATTGGGATTTGTAAGATCAAAATTTGATCATTGTGTGTACTTCAAAGTTGAAAATGATCATGTTCTTATTATTGCTGTCTATGTTGATGATATGTTGTTCATAGGAAATAGTAAGTTAATGATTTCTGATCTAAAATCTCAGCTATTTGCAAAGTTCAAAATGAAAGATCTTGGTGTAGCCAGGTATATTCTGGGAATGGAAATAACCAGGGATGGGAAGAGTAGAAAAATTTGTCTTAGTCAAAGTAAGTATATTAATACTATTCTAGAGAGATTTTGTATGACTAAGTGCAAGTAGCTAGTTGTTCCAGTTTGTAGGGAACGAAGCTATCTATTGAAGACTATCCAAAATCTCCTACTGAGATGGAGGACATGACCAGAGTGCCTTATGCTAGTGCAATTGGTAGTTTAATGTATGCAATGGTCTATACAAGACTAGAAATTGCCTAAGCAGTGGGAGTACTTAGTCATTTTATGGAGAATCTATGAAGGACATATTGGGATGTTGTGAAAAGAGTGTTCAGATATTTGAAGGGCACTTCAGAATATGCTTTGTGTTACCATGGAAATTTGGTTGAATCATAGAGGACTCTCAACATTTGAGGCTATGTGTGTTCTGATTGGGTAGGGGACATTGACAACAGAAGATCCAGCAGTGGATATATTTCCATGATGAATGGTGGTGCAGGTAGTTGGATGAGTAAGCTGCAGGCTGTAGTCACTTTGTCCACTATAGAGGCAGAATGCATGGCAGCAGCACATGCCTATAAAGAAGAAATTTGGTTAAAATGTTTGTGTTCTAACATTGGGTTTGATGCAGGGAAAGTTACAATTTACTGTGACAGTCAGCGTGCTATTTGTTTGGAAAAAAATACTACTTTCCATGCCAGAACAAAACATATTGATGTGCAGTATCATTTTGTATGAGATATGGTGGAGGATGGAAAGGTCTTTTTAGAAAGAGTGGATACTCTTGAAAATGTTGCAGATGCATTGACAAAACCAATAAGCACAAACAAGTATAGGTGGTGTGCCAATTTGATGGGCCTTGGAGCCCATGACCTTCATTAACTTTGAGTTTGAAGGAAGGAAGTAAGTCTTCGTCAAGTGGGAGATTTTTGGACTTTGTGCCTCAACTTACTAGCTTTTTTTTTTTGTTTAAGTCCTCATTGTCAGCTGATCACTGGAGTTACTAACTTTGGAACCTTTTAGTGGAGTTTGGAACTTACAAAATTTTCTTACTGACCGACTTCCTTCATTTTTGTGGCATCGGTGTTTTTTGTAACCTTGGAACCTTGTCGCATAGTTCTAAATTTTGTGTTTTTCCTTACTAGGTGATCTCATTTCATGTCGCTGTGTTCAGGATTTTCCTAACCTAAGCCAACAAATGTGGGGACCACTTGGAATTCTGGGGGACTCATTGAGAATATTATAGATTCCCAACTTGATTCTCTAAAAATACACAAGTGAACATATGTCATTGGTGGATGGTGATCATTAGGGAGACTCTTGCCGAGAGTGCAAGTCTCACCGACAGATTTGTTTATGAACTGTTGATGGATCTCCATGTGATGAACTTCGATGTAACCTCTTGTCGATGGCATTGCTCTTTCTGATAGCTATGTGATTAGGTATTTTGTCATCAAGAATACATGGCTTAGTGTCTCACTGACATGCGATTGTGTTTGAACTTCTTTGACTGAACGTTTGTCCTATGTGGCACGTTCTGAGCCAATGAGAGAAGTGGAATGTGAACCATTGGAAGTTGTATAGTTGCGACTATTCTATTGTGGAAAACAAACAAGCTGTGAGTAGAATAAGATATACTTTGTAATGGATATTTATGTTCGATACTAAACACGGATTAATCTAAGTGGATTCATAGTATGTGTCTGAGAGCATTGTGAGATTAATGTTCTATACAGGATTGGTTAGTGAATGTTGTTGCTATAAAATTGACATCAGAAAGTGAAGTTTGTACTCTATATGTAATTTTGTTTACTATAATACAAAGAGGATTTTCTTGGTGTGGTGGGTTTTTCTTTCGTAAGGATTTTTCCATGTAAATCTACTGTTCAATTTTGTATGTGTTCATTTCTCTTTTCTATTAATTTTTTTCAAGTGTATTTTATTGAACTGTAATTGCAAAATTTAAAGTCATATCTACATTCTTGCTTGAGGTTTTGGTGTTAGGAGAGTTTTTTCCACACTTAAGCTTTCCTTACAAAGACATGCATAAGAAATTCTTAAACACAAAGATTTAAGAAATCATATTAACTCCACCAAATTGCACACAGACAAAATAGTAATTTCATTCATCAATAGTACTATGAAAACTTGTGAAAAAAAAGTCTAGAGATAGCATATGAAGATAGATAAATTCTTAAATAGGCAGATGAGTTTTCCTCTTTAGGTCCATTTCCAATTAAATAAAGGACACATAAAAGAAAGAAAGAGGAACCATGTCATTACGACAGTGTCACTTTATTTCCATCTTCCTAGACCACCACAGCTGGAAATCCTTAAGGATGTGCATTAGGTCCTTATGTTGGTGAATGGTTACATTTTTCATCCTTACCTTCCATATCAAACGAAGATCTTTATTTTTTTCCATGCGCTACTCACAAACCTTCATAAGATCCATTGCTTGAGATAATACCAGGTGTAATTCACTTAGTTTTTGTAAGTGTTTAGCATTAAGTGTGGGTGAGTAAAGAGCCTCTTTGACCATTTTCTTGAAACAAACTTCCAAGTTTCTAGCATCTACATCATCCCTTATTCCATCTTTATCTTGAAGTAGACCATGAGCTACCAAGCTGCTTAGTGCTTCATCTAAAATGGTAGAGAATTCATTGATGATATCTTTAAGCTTCTCCAAACTTTGTTTAGCAACCTATAATTTCCACTCTACTCCTTTATTCCATGATATGTAGGGAGTATTTGAAGCATTAGGTATGACTTGCTTTGTAGCTAATTTTTCCATATCTAAGCTCATCAGAAACTTCAACTCAGTTTGATAATTAACCCACAATTTCTCTTATTTTCAATAGCAATGGATTCATCCCCTAAGGTGGATTTTAGAGCATTCTTCTCTTGGAAGTGTTTAAAACATTCAATAATGATAAGGCTCCCCTTCATGATGAGGGATTCATTCCACTCATCTACAACTCGACTTAAATTTTGACAACTTTTAATTTTAGTTAGGGCTTCTTTTCCAACTACAGTAAGAGATTCAATAGAAGAATCTAACTGGGAGAGAGGTTTTGGGATGAGCTCAAAAATAGACTTTAGAAAATTGGTCAAGTCCCGAACCTCGGCTTTCAATTCATTGTTTCTTTCCTTATCTTTCCTTGATCTCTCAACCGTCATGGCTAATGACACTTGAAAAAACTGAACATCCCCATCCCTAGTAGGAGGATTGAGGTCTACTCTATTCACTTCAAAGTCACTTGTTTTTGCTTGAGAAACATCTCTTTGCATTGAAGGACATGAAATTTCCAATTGGAGTGTCCCTTATTTTGTGTCATCTATAAGACTAGCAGTGGTCTTTAACTTTTTAGGTTTAGGAGTTGAAGTCCTCTACGACAACTAACCTACCATTTATTGCTTGGGAAAGTTGGGATGTATACCTTTCCTTTTTCACGATAATGAATCTTCTAACTAGGCTAGGGTTACCATGGCCTTAGTTTCCTTAAAACATGGTGACTCAAACACTGTCTGAGTGACTAGAGGGGTATCTCCTATAGGTGTGGTTGTTTCTGGCCCCTGAGAGGTGCCTCTCTAACAGGTGATTCATCTTGAGAGGGAGGGGAATTAACATTCAAGTTTTCTAATCCTTCCTCTTCCTCTTCTCCTTCATTATCCTTCTCTAGAGTAGGCAGGTTGAAATTTTCATCCCCATAGGTTTGTGAATACACATTTTTTCTAGTTGGGCACCTGATGATAAGGACTGTGGGGCATTACTAGTTGATTGCCTAATAGCAGAGACTTGGAGGGTATCTTCAGCAGGTCATGAGTCTTTGGATCTAGTACAAAGGTGAGACTGCTCAATTTTCTCTTTAGTCACCCATTCTTTGGTTCTAGTCAAAACATCAACAATTTTAGCTTCAATGGTTTCTTTTTCTTTAAAATTATAATATGTGGCAGGAATGGGCCAGCTTTCTATTAATTTAGTATATATTGGGTCGAACATGTCAGACCCATCTTCAATAATGCCTTGCAAATCCCATTTCAAATCATAAATGATAATTTGTTCTACTGTTAATCTCATCCAGCTTCTTCTCCTTACCTCATATTCATTGAAGAAATTGTCCCAATAATCTTCAAGGTTGTATTGGTGATTGAAGGTAGGGACCAATTTCAAATTGTTTTAATATAATATTTCAGATCAAAATAGACATTCTCCTCATATGAGGGCATGTTATACCTGGACAACTCTTTCTCAATATTCAAAGCCTTAGACATCGATTGGAAAATATATGCACCAAAACCAAATAGAAAATTGACTGTCAATCATTTTCTACCTTGGCATAGTTTATTAATGTAAGCCAATTTTCTATTCACCTCAATAACCGCCCATTTTTCTTCAAAATGCTTGGGTAATTTTATAGGGAAACCAACATATCCACCTACTCTTATGTATGAAAACCTCTAGAACTGAATAAAATGGCTACCATAAAAATCCACAAATTGGATTGCCTCTGGAGATAACCTCATTGTAGAATTCCCTTGCAATTCCTTGACCATCCTCATGGTAAAAGTGTAAGCAATTCTTCTAAAATGAAAGAATCTCTTGTGAAGTTGGAGTTTGTCAAAATAATCATAAATTGGTAATTTTTCTGGAGGGAAATCACTCGGCCTTTATCTAGGCCCAGGTTGATTCCTTGCAAGGGCATATATTAAATATGATGACATAAAGAAAAAATTGTTCAAGGTGAAGAATGACATCAAATCATGCAGACAGTTGCTAATAATATTTTCCCAGTCTAGGAATTACTCCCCACTCAATATAATTTGTTGAAGAAACACATTTGTAGAAACATAAAATGTACCAATTACACTTGATCCTGATTACTAACACTGCTTCATACTGAATCATCTCCTTTGCTAATCATTTAATCAAATAATTTGTATTTGATTAAATTCATCATATTTCATCTCTTAATAAAATAAATCATTTTATTCAATTAATCTTATGGTCTCTATTTAATTAAATAATTCATTTTTTTAATTAAATCTCTAAAGTCATTCTATTAAAATTAAATAAATTAATCCTGATTTGGTTTAATTTATCACCATCTTCTTTAATTAAATAAATAAAAATATTTATTTAATTAATTCTAAATAATTTTTCTCTCATTTTGATTTATTTCAATCCAAAGATCTAAGTCAAAATGGTCAAATCAACTAATCTCCTTTTAAATTAATCAAATATTGATTAATCTTAATATTAATCATCTAAATCCTCTAGATTTTTCAACTTGCTCATTAAAATCATTTCAATTGATTTATTAAAGCTTCAATTACTTTCAAAAAGGCATCAATGCTGGAATATTCTCCAAATTTGAAAAATCCCTCCAAAAGGGTTTGTACATCCAACAAGGCATTTAAACCTCTTACATGTCCTTTTTCCTTGAGCCAAGTGGCATTAACTTCATTTTCTCCTCCCTCCAACATGTCATTTCATCCATTTTGAAATTCCAACTAATTGCATTTAATTGCACAATGACCAAAATATGCTCCACGTTTGTCCACTCACATGTTGACAAGTGGCTTAATGTTATTGGTTGGTATTTTATCCCATATTCATCCATTTTGCCTCATTATCCATATTTCTCTTCTATAAATAAGAGGCTTTCATTTGGATTTTGGATCCACAACTTTATGCAAAGACATTATCTTCATATTTTGAATTTGTTTATCCTTTGTTCATCCATCTTCACATTTTCATAGCTAGGTTATGTAGGAATTCAACCAAGGAGCATCAAATCTTCATCAAATCATCACTCAAGCTTACAAGTGATTGGGAAAGGGCCATTTTCAACATCGAAATGACACCAATGCCCCCATAGTATTAGGATTTTTCTTGCATTAAATAGGATTCAATAGCTTTTTTTGTTGTGCTCTTCACTTATTTCTTATTTTGTGCATTTCAAATGAATTCTATGGGGAATGTTGATATTAACTTGCATAATAGACTAACAATGTGTTTTTTTCTTTGTGTTTGTGTAGGTCTAACATCAACATTAACATTTTTGCACTAGGAGGGTGAATCCCAAGAATCTAACACATTTTTTTGTGAAATTTTGTGGTTTTTTGAACTTTTTGTGTCTATAGGAAAAGTACACTACTAACAGAGGAATTGTGCTACTACCAGTCCAGTGGCGCCATTTAGTGCCGCTATCAAAATCCAAACTACAACACCGAGCCATTCCCACCTAGAAAATTGAATTTCAAACTACAACACTGGGCCACTTTTCTATCACCAAAATTCTAAACTCTAAACAAAACCGCTTGGTCGAAATAGCACTGCAATCATGCTCATTGAATCCTTGCAGAGCACTGCTATCATCTCAACATCGCTATATAGCATCGTTGACCCCTTCGAACTATGCTACCTCTTTAGACTATGCTTTTGGAGTTAGGTAAAAGGAATTTTTTAATTTAATTTTAACATGTGTCTTTTAATTTTGGTTTCATGTGACTACTAACTGGTTTTTGACCTATGTTATTATAGTTTTAATTGGTTTTTGTAGGTTGGCTTGATCAAAATTGAAGGGGGGAAACGAAGACAAATCTTTCTTTATGACACCATTATTTCATTGTATCAAGTTTTTTTAAACACTTTGGGGAGAAATTATAATCCCTCCTCTAAGGATTTTCTATCTTTCATGCTTTCAGGACTCAATAAATTTCATTTGGGCTCTAAACAGGACAACACAAAAGGATTAAAATGAATCTTAGGCAACTCACTAGATTTTCTTTAAGGTTTAACAATTGAACAAACAACTCTCATATTTCCTTTTGGTGCTTAAAAATAATCTAACTCTTGCTTTGAAGGTTTAAAATGAACATGAGCATATATGTCTTGTAATCTCTTATCCAAAGTAATATCACCTAAAAGACGTATGCACTTCTCTTGCACCTCACAACGATCTTGAGAATCATGAGACTTTTTGTGATATTAAGTTGTATAAGTGATTGCCTCCACATTTCAATTTGGATTCTTAAAATTGAACAAAATCTTGTGAGTGTGAGTGGAGTATATCACATGTGTTCTCTCTTTGTTTCTCAACAAAGATTGATCAAACTATGGATGTGCTTGCTCACTTTTTTTTTATCTTTAGAGGGCCTACCTTTTGGGAAAAATTAATCACCCAACCGAGAACATGCTAAAGCCAAGCAACTTCCACCCAGTATAAAAGTGTGTGTACTTGAGGGAAGGTCAAGTATCATGAGGATTTTTTTGACAAGAAGGGTAGAAATGGTCTCTTTTTGTATGAATGATCCCCCACAATCAGAATGCCTATACTAGAACCCTTTGTCTAAAAATATCAAAATCCTTATCTATTTGTTTGAGCAAGAACGATCATTCTGAAGCCGCCCCACATTTTTATGGCTTTTAGTAGAGATGAGAAGTATGACATGGGAGTTTCATGGGTATTGATGCTTGGCTGACCCGAGAAGTGTGTGCCATGGAGGGGAGCCAGTGTAGTCAAGCATCTAATCATCCACTAAGAGTTGGCATAGCTGGAATTAACAATACAAGTGGGGATTCAACAAATATTGTCTCAATATCCCTAGGGTTGTGCATGTTCTTGGAATCAAAACACTTTGCTTCGATCTTAAACATTGGAAAAAAAACATTCAACATCATCATCAAATTTCAAACCCTTTAGGAAGCAAATACCTTTGAAAAAATTCAAGTGTTATTGCTTTTCCTTTAGATTCTATCCTTAGAGGCTTCTAAGCATTTCAATTTACATCTCAATTTTCTTACTAAAGTCAACAATAGGAAACATTTTCCTTAATTTCCTTGATTTCTACATAGTGGAATTTGTGGGATGAGAAGAAATTGGGACATTCAAAATTTAGTTTGAAAAACCTAATCAAGAATTGTTTGTGGTAAAAGGACTTTACTAAGAAAGATAAGGAAAAATTGGACCCCACACATGTGCTCTTTCAAATGATTTCTCAAAAGATCAAGATCCGAAAGCCAAAGAAAAAAGGTCTTAGTCGAAAATCTCACAAGAAAAGTTTGTCTATGCTTTATGAGTTTACAAAAAGATTAACCTTTAACTTTTATAAATGTGCATCAAGAAACAATCCCAACTTGTACTCATTTTATTATTGTCAAAATCTAAGACTTTTTCAAAGGTTTAAGTATCTTACATAGGAAGTACTAGCATGTTCTTCAACACCTTGTTCTAGTAAACAAAGTCTCTCTAAGTCTCTTAGGATCAAAAGAAAAAACTCTCATCCATCCTCCAAACATCAAATCAAAAATCACCTCACAAAAAAATCTTGAGAATCTTGAAAAAATAATTTATTCTAAACATTGGGCAGATCCTCTTGAAATAAAAATCAACACAAATCAAAATCATCTTGTCTATTAAGTATGCATTAATGAATCCTTCTTTACACACTTATCCAAATTATCATCCTGTGGAAAAATTCACTCTAGGAAAACATCCAACCTCTTAGAGTGTATGAGTTCATTATCCAAAACCAAATCAAAATCAAAATCAAATCAAATCAAAATAAAAAATAAGACATCAAATCCAAAGTCCTAAAGTTTAGTATCCCCCTCAAGATTTCCTAAGAGTTCAATCATCCACCAATCCTCCATCCTTCATTATCACCATCATCATCCCTTTGATCCTTAAAAAATATTAGAATTCCCTTTCGTACCTAAAGATTACATCAATCCAAAGAATTAGAGATTCATATCTTACATTCTTGAAAATTGATCCCTGTTTTATGGTTCAAACTAGATCTCAACACAAGAAGCGCATGGAAACCAACAAAGAAACATCAACTTCAACTGACTTGATGCAAACCACATCCAAAATAAATCACATTGGGTCTAGCAATCCCACTCTCAATTTTCCTCCACTTCCATAAGACCACCAAGAGGAAGGTTCCCAAGTAGTGGACATCACCAACAATGTGCTAGGGATGACTCAAGATGAGATAATTGAAATGGTTCAAAATCCTGAAAAACACAAGATTTTCAACATCATGATGATACTCAATCCCTCACAATATATGCTTGAATTAGTGAAAGAAGGAGCTAAACTCCCTTCTAACTATGATTTAAGCACTCTTGTGGAGAAGCCTCTTGGGATCATTCCCCCAATTCTATCTACACCCCCAATCTCATCCACACCACCATTCCAAAGTATCACTTAAAGCATCCCCATCACATCATCCTTTGCTCTGACTCAAGCTATTATCAACAAAGGGAGCTCATTGCTTTATGCACTACAAACACACCCCCTTGTGAACAACCAATATTTTTATGCAAACACCATCTTGGGTCAATCCATCCCCTTGAATCCGCTACACCCATATGTTTCTCTCACCTTTCAGGACCCCAATAACCTATCATCATATTTTCATGCAACACCTCTCAACACACAACCCTCTCTCCCTATGACTTCGCAAGGAGGAGATGGGCCAGGGGGTATCTTTGAACCCTCCTCATCATCATTTCCCAAGGTAACACCCACCCTTTTCCCACTATTTCTTCCTTTTCCATTAACATCCACACCACCCCTTGGTTTAGGGCTGCCTCCTTTACCACCAATCAATCAACAAAATCAGAACAAACCTCGTATCATCAATCAAAACATCATATTGAATCCTCCAATCTTGCCATTGATATTGAAAAAATAGATGGAAACCATCCAGGCAACACAAGAAATCACCACACTATCCATAAAGGCAGTCTCCCAAGGACCAAGCTCATATCAATTGCACCATCGACTACACCAATCCCATCACTAATACAACACCCTTCATCACGACAATGAACACCATTAAAAATCTACCACTGCCACCACCACCAAGACAAAATGTGGCTAATCAATATAGCATCACATTGCAAGTAGCACAATAGGCCTATCAAAAGGCACATCAACAATATCAAGCACAACAAGCCGAAAACATGCAAGCTACACAACAAGCTACTGACACAAGCTCAAGTAGCTCAAGTTGCACAACAAGCACAATAAGCACAACAAGCACAATAGGCTACTCAAGCCCAAGCCTTATTACAACAACAAAAAGCCGCCCAAGTTGCCCAAGCTACACAAGAAACTCAAGCTGCTCAAGCTGCCCAGGCCACACAAGCTACACAGATTGTGCAAGTTTCCCAACAAGTAGAATATTAGGCTCAAGCTCAAGTGCAAGATCAAGCCCAATACCAAGCTCAAAAAACACAAGCACAATCTCAATACTAGGAACAACTATAAGCAACCCAACAATAAGTGTATCAACAAGCCTTATAGTAGTACCAAGCACAACAAGAAGCAACATTACTAGCCAAACAACAAGTGTTGTTGGAGAAACAACAGCAAGAATAGTAACAAGCATTGTTGGCACAACAAAATCAAGACCAACAACAAGCATTGTTGACACAACAAAAAATGTAGGCATATAATAAAATATTGCAACAAACTCCCACCAATATACCCAACAGTGCGCCTATCACTCAAACACCTCGACCACTTTGAAACACCTTCACTCCACCTCCTGATCCACAAGATAATGTGATGGCACAAATAAATTTTTTCTCACAATAAGTTCTCAATCTCTAATTAGGGAAAACAACAGACACCCAACAACTTGTGTCCCTATCTATTTGATAAGAGCCTTGCAATGGTACCATTCCCCAAGGAGTTTGAAATCCCTAAATTTGACAAATACTGATGTAGGAGTATCTAGTGGTGTGAGGGAAATATTGCATCACCCAAAAATATGATTTCCATTTATGTTCCTCTTGTTTTTTTTTTGTAGATGTTTTTGTATTTATGGATACCCTTTTCATCGAATAAGAATTCCCAACTTTCACAACTGCTTTTCTATTTTTTCTGCTCAACTATTTCTTTTAGCAGGTGTGAATTTGAAGGTGTGAGAAGAAAAAAATTTATGGGAAGGTTTAGGACGGAAAAATAAGAACTTTGGCAAAATAATCAGGTTAAGATCATTCACGGTTTGAAAGTTATTCAAGTTTTAGTTTCTGCTTTTTGCCCTGAAAAACCTTCCAATTCTAGTTTGAGGCACTAAACTATCTCATATAGGCCCAAAAATTCTCAAAACTAGAAGATCAGATTCTTAGCACGTTCTTCACTCCAAGACCTTTCCAACGGTTCAAACAATTTGAAAAATGGAGTCCCAGATCAAAAGTTATGGCTTTCAGAAGTTGGCCGATTTTTGGAAAATTGTCAATTTTCGAATTAGGACTCAATGTTTGAATTTCAATTTGTAATTTTTGGCGCCAAACTACCAAAACTCATAACTCAAATTTTTTTTTTTGGCTCCAAAACCAAAATGGGGTTATTTATGGGCTAGTTTCTGATTTTTGGGTAGCTTTTTGGGGAAAAAGAGTTTGCATGCTATGAAAGGGTGTCTTCTATAATTTATGTAATTTTTCTAATTTGCATGTATTATAGAGCTTGAGGATTGGTGATCCTCTACATGTAAGAAGTTCCATTCTAAATAATAATAAAATCTCTCTGGTTGTTTGCATCATTTTCTGTGTCTCAAGCTTTCTCCCTCGTCAAATACTGTGGGACGGGAAATGCTGAAGATCAAATATGAGAATTCCAAGTACATTGCATGGAGGTTGCATATGACAATACATATCTGATGTAGCTATTTCCTCAAATTTTGGTTGGCTTCACCATGGAATGGTTCTATTTCCTACCTCTTGACATCAAAAAGTTCCAAAAGATTATAGATGCATTAATAAAAAAATGCGCCTTCAATATCAGTATGGATGTTAGTCTAGAAGAACTGTTGGCTCTTAAAAAAGCTAAGGGGGAATCATTTGCTTCTTTCTTGCAATGATGGTGATCCAAGGCCAATAAGAGCAAATGGGTCATGCTAGAAGAACAAAAAATTTGCACCATCATTGCTAACCTTGAAAAAACCTTGGCATTCCATCTCAAGGTGCAATGTATCACCAGTTATGACCAACTAATCCCCAAGGCACTCAACATCGAACGATCCCTTATTGTACAAGGGGGAACACCCACATATCTAGAACACCAAGACAATCACCCATGCACCAGCTATAATGAGAAACCTCACACATGGATGAGGGAAAAAAAATCACAAATGATGGTGTGGTGGATGCTAAGGTTGTAATCAGTGCTAAAAAATAGAACACTCAATTCCAGCAACAACCGCAAAAAATAATTGAAACAGCACACAAGCTAATGTGGTATCACAAAAACCACCCAACAATCAATTCAACAACCTATATAATAAAAACCTATATAATCAAGGGGGGCCACCCCCAAAAAATTGAAATACCCTAGGAAGATGTGCACTACCCTTGGGGAACCAATTAAATTAGTCATGAAGAAACTGATAAATGAAAATCTCATCAAAATTCCCACTTATGAGAATTATCAGGAACCCCAAGTGAAACCACCATGGTATAATGGGAATCACCTTTGTGAATTTCACAAAATCAAGGGGCACACAACAACTAGTTGCATGAGGTTGAAAATTTTGATCCAAGATCTCATCAATGACAAGGTCATAAATGTTGAGCATCCAAATGGAAATCATGACCTAAAAATATACACGAATATGATGTCAAATCATAACCAAGGGAACAACCATGGAAAAAAAAAGTATGCCAATGTGAACCATGTCTACGATCATGCTGTTGCATCCATTGATGAAATGGTCATTGTTGTTAGCATCAAAGCTAATTGTGTAGTCACCACACACGGCAGAAAAGTCACCATTGTTGGGTCATCACAACCACCTAGGGCATCCACCTCCAATCTGAAATCTATTTCTAATGGCTACAATGTCCTAGACCAGCTTAAAAAAAACCCCACGCAGATCTCCATCATGGAGTTGTTGAAGATATCACTCACACATAGAAAAATCCTAGAGGAAGCATTGGCTTCATCCACCATCTCCACGGATCTTGATGTTGACCAGTTCCAAGCTATAGTCAAAAATATCACCACCCGAAGTCTCCTAACATTCTTTGATTAGGAATTCCCCTCCCAACCATCTCACAATAGCGCAATCCACCTTGGAGTCCTAGTTCATAAAAACAAATGGTATGTGTAGGATCATCATGGAAAAAACATGCCCTTAACTGGCAAAAAAAATCAAAAAAATCAGAGTTAGGCAACTTGACGTAAAAATTTGAAAAAGTTATCTATATTATTTTAAAAATATGTAAGAATAGAATCTATAGAAAATTGAATGTAGTTTCTAAACTACTAGGTTTGTTTAAAAAAAAAAAATCTATTTGGTGAAAATTTGAAATTTCAATGTAACTTAAATTTCATGGAAAAAATAAGTAGGTGTCTGTCTGACCACCCTAACCAAATAAAATGATAATATTTTTTGATAATATTTTATATATAAGTAGAGGACTCATGCCTCGATGTGATGCATATTTTTTTGTAATTTTTTTCCAAGTAAATAATTAATTATGAATTTTTTATTACAACTTTTTAAAAATATTAAAAACTTGTATCTCTAACCACCTTAACTTGGTCAAAACTTCATGAAATTTAATTTTTCTTTTTTTAATGCTATAGTATGTGAAGCATAGAATGTGACACATGTTTTGGATTCAAAAAATGTGATACTCTTTGAAAGCTATAGATGTTTTTCAATCAATCTATCAATCAGGACTTTAGTCGTAATTTGAATAGAAAACGAATAATAATTACTTATTAAATTCAAAGTAAAGCATAATTTATATTGATGGGGATGAGAATCTTCTTTAAAAACCCTTTTAGTTTCATCAATTTTGGCTAAAAAAAAATTCTTCAGCCACATACCCATCATATTGCCACTTTTTGGCCCATCATGATCCTGCACATACCCCAAAGTTAAAAGGTCTTGGTGGATGGGGGTGAAATTCTAAAGATTTGTTCCCTCAAACTAATAAAGAATTTGGGATTCTCAAAGGATGCCATTGAAAAGGGTAAGGGCATCATAATCAAAGCATATGATGATCAAGAAACGGTGTCCCAAGGCACTATCCAGCTCCCTATCCAAGTAGGGCCTGCCATTATGGAAACCACATGCTAGGTCCTTGGCCTTGATTTTCCTTATAACATTCTCCTAGGGCTTCCATGGATCCATGGGATGCAAGTTGTCGCATCAACTTTCCATTAGTGCATCAAATTCCCATATCAAAATCAAGAGGTCACAATTCATGGTGATCCCAACCCTTTGCCTATTGCAAGAGCCTAGAAGAAAAATACTATAAAATCCCCCAAGTCTCGAAGAACAACGAAGGCTCCACCACTCTGTATGTAGACCTAGCTACATTAGCCTCCACTTCTGAGAAAAAGAAACCTGCCATCCCTGATATATCTGAAATCAAGGTCATTATCCAAGACAATGGGTGTGGGGATTACAGATTTAAGAAAAGTGCTTTCATCATAGGAGATTTACCTCAATCTCCTAGGACTCATGGGCAACCCCAACTAGTTGAAACATCATCCCATACGTTCAAAGTAGAATCCTCTCAATTTCGATCTTGGGGAGATCTAAGTGAGGAAATAGTAGATGAAAGAGACATATCTAGTCTCCTATATCAAGATGAAAGGCCCGCACCCGACCTTCTCATGGATGAGAGAAGCAAAAGACTACAAATGATGCTCAACATGGGATATGAAAGAAACAAGAAGCTTGGATAGAATTAAAATGGGCTTCTAGTACCTCTCATTCTAGAGAAGCGTATGAGAAATATTGGTCTCAAATGTACCCCTTCGAAGGTGACCATACTTGGAAAAGGTGCCCTAATTAAGAAGGTCAAAACTCCCCCTCAACAATTAGCATCCACCCTTCAATTACCCGTATCCATAGGTCGAGTCATATACAACTTTAGCTTTGACATAACTGATGTGTGTAGTAGTGACAAGGATCCCATAACAAAATTTCCCATGATTTTCGAAGATTCTTCCTTACTCATGATTAGTACCTTGTCTTTTGAGACCAATGACCATCAAACCCATGAAATAAACCTAGGCTACCCTCAGCTCATCGATTACAACCAATGAGGACCACCAATTCTTGACACATTCAAAAATGATGAGGTACTCTTAGAATTCATGGGACTATGAGACACAATAAAATATGAAGATCACAAGGCTAGATTCGACATCATACTGGACACACAAGCTTATTACAGGGAAATGATTGAATCCTTTAGTCGCAAAAGTGAAAATATGAGAATAATCTATAGGTCTTTGAGTGAAAACCACACTGTGGCACTCTCAGACCTAAAAATAGTAAAAATAAAGGATGTATCCAATGGTGAAAACCTCTTTGAGGCACTGGAGGATGAAGGATTCAATCTTCTTCTTAGTGCAATTCATTAGGAGAATTCAACGGTTCTAGTAGAAAAGTGCAATCCAGTTAACTTGGGAATAGAAGAACAACCACACATAAAATTCTATGCAAAGTCACTTCTAGTTGCATTCCTAAAAGAAAGAAAAATAAATTTTGTATGGACCTATGCCGCCATGCTTGGGATTCACCCAGAGATTTTCATTCATCACTTAGCTGTATAACCTAAAGAAAAACCAGTCCAACAAAAGCTCAAAAAGATGCATCCCCAGATTGCATTGTTGGTCAAAATAGAATTACAGAAGCTCCTAGATGTAGGGTTCATACGACCTATTGATTATCCAGAATTGGTCTCAAACCTTGTACCTATTTCAAATCCCACTGGGGCCATCCATATTTGCACAGACTTTAGAGATCTAAACAAAGCATTTCCCAAGGATGAATTTCCACTACCAAACATTGATATGATTGTGGATATGATGGTGGGACATGAGATGTTATCATTGATGGATGGATTCTTAGGCTACAACTAGATCATGATAGCAAAAGATGACCAACATAAAATGACCTTCACTTGCCCATGTGGGACATATTGCTGGAATATGATGCCATTTGGATTGAAGAATATAGGGGCTACCTATCAAAGGGCCATGATAATATTTTGTGACATGATCCACAAAATTGTGGAATTTTGTGTGGATGATATATTGGCCAAATCAAAGAAAAGATGAGATCACATAGCCACATCGAGCTCCATCTTTGATAGGTTAGAGGAATACAAATTTAGACTCAATCCAAAGAAGTGTGTCTTCAGAGTACAATCAAGAAATCTCCTTAGGTATATCATGTCTATGAGAGGGATTGAGATAGATCCTGTTAAGGTTAAGGAAATCCTCAAAATAGAGGCACCGAAAACATTGAAACAACTAAGAGGCCTAAAAGGAAGACTCTAGTCCATCTACTGATTCATAGCACAACTAGCAGAAAAGGTTGTCCCCTAATCTCATCTACTCCACAAGGGGGTAGCATACAAATGGGATGAGAAATGTGATTAGACCCTCAACAAGATCAAGGATTACTTACTCACACTGCCAAACCTCTTGTCGCCAATTCTAGGAAAACCTTTGATCTTATACATATCAGCAACAGTGACAACTCTTGGTGCTCTCTTAGCACATCATGATGAAAATGGAAAAGAGAGAGCTATCTATTATATCAACAAAACTATGGTTGACCATGAACTAAACTATACATCCATTGAAAAATATTGTCTAGCAGTTGTATTTACAACACAAAATTTTAGACATTACATGTTATCCCATAAAATAAAGCTCATCACAAAGATAGACCACCTTAAGTATCCACTTTCCAAAGAAATTCTTACAAGGCGGAAAAAAAGTGGGTTATGATCCTCATAGAAAATTTCATAGAGTATGTGGAACACAAGACCATCAAAGGACAATAAATTATAGATCAACTAGCAGAGGCATCAATATACTCAAAGAATCCGATTGTCTCATAATTCCTTGACCAATTAATCATCAACCTAAGTGTAGTGGATCAGTGGAAAAAATACCTTGATAGATCCTACACATCGCATGGGTCAGGAGTAGGGATCCTCTTCATCAACCCACATGAGGATTGAATTCCAAAATCATACAAGCTGCCATTCCCTTACAAAAATAACATAGTGGAATATGAGGCTCTTGTCATCGGGCTAAGAATTGCAATGTAATGTCAGATAATGGCACGTAAGGTCTACAAAGATTCACACCTCATAATCAACTAGGTAAATAATGAGTATCAAACAAAGGATGATAAGCTAAATCCATACAAGAAATTGGTGGAAAGCCTCAAGGAGTCCTTCATTGATATGAAATTTGAGAAGCTACCAAGAGCAAACAACAAAGCGGAAAATGCAATGGCTACAATCAGATCACTCTTAGATGTCCCAAGCAATGTTCCAAAGCAAGAATTCCTCATAGAGCAGCTTCTTGTGCTCGCATTCGAGGTACCAGATTCTAAATTTGTGTGTGAAATTGTTGGTCTTGGTGATCCATGGTACCATGATGTATACACTTATCTAAGAATAGGATTCCTCCCTACTGACATAACCTCAAACCTCAAGAGTGCCTTTGTTAAAAATTCATCTTGTTTTGTCATCCTAGGAGATATGTTTTATGTATAAGCATTGAAGGAGCCCTGATACGTTTCTTAAATGCTGAGGAGGAATTTACCATGTTAACTGATGTACACAATGGCATATGTGGTTCACATTCGAGTGGTATGACCTTGGCCAAGAAACTATTGACGACAGGGTACTATTGGCTTACAATTGAAAGAGAAGCACATGACTATGTTAGAAGGTGTTTACAATTTCAACGTCATGGGGATCTCATCCATGCACCAGCTCAGGAGCTCCACCCAATTGTCACACCTTGGACCTTTTCGCAATGGGGACTCGATCTCATTGGAAAAATAACCCCCACCTCATCTAGTGGACATAAGTTCATCATCACTGCCACTAATTACTTTACAAAGTGGGTAGAATCTATTCCCATGACATATATCATAGGAAAGCAGATATCAAAGTTCATCTTGAACTACTTAATTTTTTGTTATGGTGTCCCTGAAGTCATTATCTTAGATAATGGGACACCTTTCAAGAATCAGGATGTTCACGACCTATGCCACAATTTTAAAATCTAATATCACTTTTCCACCCCATATTACCCCCAAGGAAATGACCAAGCTGAGGCTACAAATAAAAACATCCTAAAAATCTTCAAGAAGATGGTCAATGAAGTTGGTTGTGTTTGGCATCTCCAACTAAATCCCACCTATGGGCCTACCAAACAAGTATTTATACACCAACAGGTCCCAACCCTTTCTCCCTAGTCTATAGATCAGAAGCCATATTACCCATTGAGATCGAGCTCCTGTCATTGAGGATATCACTACAGAATCTCATTACGGATGAAGAATATTGGGTGTAAAGATTAAATAAGTTGGAACTACTAGATGAAAAATGCATGGATTCCTTAAACAATTTGCAAGTGTATCAGAACCGAATCAAACAGAGCTACAACAAGAATATCAGAAGTCAGACCTTCCAAGTCAAAGAGCTTGTGTTGAAAGAGAATCAAAAGAATGTTCCAAATCTAGATGGCAAGGTAAAATTTGAACACAATTGGTTGGGACCTTTCATCATCATAGTAAGCTACAAGTCAGGGGAATATCAGATGTCAACACTAGAAGGAAATCCTCTGCAAGATCCCATGAATAGCTCCCCAATAAAAAACATTTATGCCTAAATATTTCAAGGTATGAAACCAAAAAATAAAAAAACATAAAAAGAAAAAAAGAAAAAAACAATAAAAGGATTAAAAACAGTAAAGAGAAAATTGTCCTATAGTGAAAACCACTTCGGTGGCACTTTGGGAAAGTACCTTGGTGAAAACTTGGCAAAAAGGTGCCTTGTGTAAATAAGCACTTTCTATCCATTAGGATCTCCTCGATTCATTCATCCATCACATCCCATATCTCCATCTATCACCCATCCATGTCCACATCATAGCTTGGTCCTATGTTTGTGTCATGATCTCTCCTAGTACTACTTAGTCCATTCTTAAGGTCAGTTTGTCCTACCTATATCAGAGTAGTCTATCACTTCACATTGAGGGTATGTTCTCTTCTGATCAGATTCATGTATATCAAAAAATCAAAAAATACAAAAAATAAAAAAACATTAGAAAAATAGAAAAATAATAAAAAAAGCATTCATAAAAACATGAAAATAAAAAATCATTAAGAACATATCAAAGTCCAAAAATAGGTCAAAAATTCAAAAATTCAAAAACAGAGTCATCTTGTCAAACTACGGGTCTCTGAGCTTTGCACATAGGCAAGGTTGATCTTTTATCATCCCCTGAGACACTTAGGTCAGTCCTTTAGGAGTCCATCACAATAAAATGGCAATCCACTTGTTCATATCTCATGAATAATTGAGTTTGTCTCAGTTGAACTACATGGTCTCTATGTGTATAATATAGGTAGGGCTAATCTAGTTGATCAACCCCTGAGGCCCCTAGGATAGGTCTTTAAGTTAGTCTCTTGGTCAAAATCTCAAAAAATATTGAAACATTTGAAAATTGGAAAATCAAAACATTTGCAAAATCTTGAAAATACCAAAAAAAACCTCAAAATATATCAAAACAATCAAAAAAATCAAAAGGAAAACTCATCCATCCTCATCTCACTTTCACCCGAAATAAGCATTTGTTGATAATAAATCAATTTTCACCCTCAACCTTTGGTAAAAAAATTAGAAAGAAGTCTAGCAATTCAAAAGTGAAAACTCAAGTGTCAAAGTATCAAGTCTAGGTTAGTAGGTAAACAAGTTAGTCATTTTTTTGTAACAATAGCCTATCATCCAATCAATCCCAAATAATTTGATAATATCATGTCCTAGGATTCATCCTTCCTACAATGGACATCAACATCAAGCATCACCATAGTTTAGTCTTGGCTAGTGGTATTGAAGAACATTAGCTTGTTTGTTTGCTTTATCTTTGTCTTTTGGCTTATCTTATTTCACTCATTTTGATGACCTTTCGATGATGTCCCAAATGAAGGGATTTAGAGAGAAAGAACTGGTGAAAGGATCATTAACTTTTATCTACTGTACTTGTTGGATATTCTTGTAAAATAACCTTGGTCATACGTGCTTTGTTTGGGTGTAGAGAGTGTTTTAGATATCTTGTTAACCACATAGGAAGGCTTTTCTTTCTATGTTTTGGTCCAAGATATTTGGAATATCAAAACTACATTTTGAATAAGGTTCTGTGTGTCAAGTGTGAACAAGATTACTCCTATCTAATGGTCGAGTCAAAGTCGATCACACTAGGTACAACACCATCCTGGTTCTTTATGGTGGAAATAGACACTACAAATGTCTTCTTGTGTCGTCATTGATGGAAACCCTAGTCAGTAATTGGATCTGCATGACACCATTTTCTCACATCAGCAGTCAAATTGAGGACAGTCAGGAAGAACAGAGCATCCGACAGTTTGGTGATTCAATGATTTACGTGTAGATTTTTAGTTGTTATTTTGAGTTGTGGATCTCACAAAAGGTGCACCAGTGTAATTCTTGTGTTATCTAGAAATCTTAGTGCCTCGTACCAAGTCATGTGTAAGTTTGGAGATCCAGTTGATACTTTTCTATTTATTAGTATTTTGGGGCTGACTCAGTTGATAAAATGTGGTGCAGATATTCAAGGAATGTTAATTTGATTTTTTTTGTGTTTGATCATTATTTTTTGGGTCTGAGCCAAGTTGTGGTCAACCATTGTGGATGTGCATTGGATATTTCTTAATATTTGAGTCGATAATTGCTAATATTTTAGCTGACTTGTTGCAATCAAATTGTAAGTCACGAATATATATGTATAATCTATTATATCATTTTGATATGTATGTGTGGTGTGTCAATGTGTATTGTGAATGTCAGAAGAGTGTTAGAGTAATTTTATGCATAGTTTCACTTGTGCATAAATATTTTATGGTGCAAGTCAGAGCAGAGCAGAGAAAAAGTTTAGTATCAATCAGAAGGACAAAAGATTGACAACTAAGCCTAACAGGAACTATAATGAAGCATTTGTAGATGATATTCTCTCAGTTCATTCTCTTGGATCTAATCCAAATCTCTGTAAGGTAGTGTGCCTTCCTATTTTGAGTAGTGAGCTCTAGGAAGTGAGCCTAAATGCAAGTGCATTCCCATATTGTAAACTTCTTTTTGAGTATACTCAGATTATATTGTGGATTGGCCATCCACTGTGGTTTTTCCCCTAATAGGGTTTCCACATAAAAATCCTTGTGTTATGGTTTTGTGGTTATTTTCTTTCTATTTCTGCATATTTCTTTTGGTTGAATGCTTAAAGTGGGTTAATGATCAAAATAAAAAAGTTAATTTTTGTAGAACATTGATTCACCCCCCTCTTATTGTTGCTTGTTTCCAACAATTGGTATCAGAGCTAGTTCCTTGGAAGAAGTCTAACAAATTGGGGAGATCTTGGAAATTGTTTTCAATGGATACAAGCATTCTTCAACAACAACATATGGTGGCCCTGAATGATCTTGACTGGTCAAAATATGAGAATTGGGAACTACAAGAAAGTATTGAGAATGCAAAAAAATCATCCAGTCATTGAAAGTCAAAATCAATGAATCAAGGGAGACAAGAAAGGAATTATGTGATCAACTCAATAAGAAGAAAAAAATCATGGAAGATGAACAAATCATTCATGCCTTGAAGGAGAAAACAAACAAGTGTGAAAAGTTTTCTAGAGAAAATGTTGCCCTAAAGCATGAGGTGGAGTCCATCATGATGAAAATGACCAAGGAAATTGAAGATAGAAAGAAGAATGAAGAAAAACTTGCTCAATCCTTGAAATAAAAATTAGAACAATGCAATTGATTGGACAATGAATTCGAACAATCTAAAAACAATGAGGAATTCTTGAAAAACAACTTGATGATATCAAAGATGAACTTACTATTGCAAATGAGTACAAGGAGAAATTCAAAGCCAGTTCAACCAAACTTGATGAACTGATTAAAGCTCAAAGGACTAATGGTGAAAGGTGAGGTCTTGGATATGAAAAAGTTCTATATATAGACAAAATAAATCCAAAAAAGGGAGATTTTGGCAAGGAAATCAGCTAAATGGAGCTAGAAGGAATCCGATAAGACAACCAAATGCTTAAAGATTAAATGGCTATTGTTTTTCTTACAACAAATTCAGTCATATGGATTCTTAGTGTAGGAGCAGGATGAACACAAGTGGACCATCATTCTTAGGTCAATGCTTTAATTCCTATAAGATTGGTCATAAGTCAAGTAAATGTAGAGTTGTGATGAATAAATTTCATAGACATATTAGATGTTATGCATGTAATAGAATTGGGAATATTGCTAACCAATCCAGATCAAGGAAAAATTAGTGGAATAGTTGGTCTAAATAAAGAAATTTTTTGTGTTACAACTGCAACAAATTTGGCCATATTGCTAGATTCTATCAGAACAAAAGAGGTCTAGTAAGACATAATACACAACAGGATGTCAAAGGAAAAGGGAAAATTACTACAGATGTAATTAGGAGGAAAATACAAAAGAAATGGGTGAGAAAGAATCCCTCTATTGAAGGAAATACACCAACACCAAAATCTACTTCTGGTAATTCTTCTAGGAATTAGTTTTAGGCCTTTAGCATAGGGGAAGCTACTAGAAAAATCCTTTAACCCCACATAGGAAATTGATACTAGGATGTGGAATAGTGTAATAGGTGGATCAATGTTTTTTAGATGTTGTTTAACACAATTGGAGGTAGTAATTGTAGAATTTTGGAGATCCATAGAAGAATCATCTATCTCAATACATGGAAACAAGGTAACCAGATGAATTAGGGTAAACAAATTTATTGCAATAAGAAGGGTTAGGTGTGAGAATGATAAAAGAACATTTTTATCCTTCATTTGTCACTTTTTATTTTGGAGGAAAGCAGTTTGAAGAGCCTTGGAGTTAACTTTGCTAAATTAAGGAGAGATTCAATGCATGAAGAAGATTTTGTGATTAAAGGTATTTATAGAAAATCCTATGAATTTGTGATTTTGAAATCATGGCCACTCCATTGGTAGTAGAGGTTAAGGATAGACCCCATCCTAAATTCAAATGGAATCCTTATAAGTCTATTGAAAGCGATCCCTTGGAAGCATTTTCATCTATACCATATAGAGTATTGCACACAAAAGATATTAGGGCTTATATACATGCCAATATTGAAGAATTAGTAAGGTCTTAAATAATGAATATGTATTCCCATCATATAATTGGAGAGGTTTTTATTGTAAAGCCATAATTTCAAACCCTAGAAGAGAAGAAGTTCACCAAATTTGTAAAAATCCCATATTTGAGGAAAGTGAATGGGTTAGATACATTTTGAGCCGTGTTCATTCTAAGTTCTTGTGGATAAATATACCCTTCAAGATCACAAAAGAGGATATATGTGCAGTCACGGGTCTGAACTCCATCGATAGACTTCCAGTCTTGAAATTCATAAAGAATGAGAAGGTTACTAAGGCAACAGGTGCACAATGGGATAAAAGGGAAATGACAATAGAAGATATGTTTGAAGTGGATGTAAAATTTGCATCAATGGTCATTGGCTACAAGATATACCATTCTAGCTGGAATAATTCTATATCCGATATGACCATCTAAGTAGCCTATGAAATGGTAAAGAAAAATACAAAATATGACTTGGGCAAGTTGCTCAGAAGCCAATTGATTGAGAATCTAAGTAAAATCAAGAAAGATAAGAAGAATAATTTCAAATATGGTAATCTTTTATTGTGTTTATTTTTCTATTTTATGGATGAGGTTTCGGGTGTTGGAAAAGTGCATTGGAAAAATGATGTGACCTTAGCTATTCAGATAAGGAACAAGTTGTTTGGAATTGGTGATCATCAAGTCAGGAATACTACCCTCTAGGGGTACTTCAAAAATTTCCAAATTATGATGCATGTTAGGGAAAGAATTCCCACTTCAATTGTGGAACATTACAAAGATACTATTTGCTTCATGGTGGATATTGATGAATGTTATATGGATGTTGTTGATCATAGAACAATATGGATCATTCCTTTGGGATATGAAGTAGAGGATAAAATCTTGAAGATATATGCAGAACACTTGGTGAGTTTACCTTTGGATTAGGGAGAAGAGAGGTTTGGAAATTATGTAGAGAAAAGTATGCAGGTTCATGTGGAATTGAAAAAACTAGTGATAGTCAGGAGAGTAAGAAAAGAGGTAGAATTTTTTGCATAAAGTATGGGGTTACCTATAGAAGCTTTAAGGGAAACAACAAGGAGGAGAGATGAGGTAGAAGCAAAAAATGAGAAAGAAAAAATAGAGTCTGGTAGTCCAAGAGCATCCTCTTCCCACACTAGATCTACAAGGATTTGCCTTGTAGCCAAGCCAACTCAAGATAAGCCTTCTGGTAAAAGGAAGAATAATACAAGAACGATAACTTATGAACCTATTTCAGAAGATGAGGAAACAAAATTAGAAGAAGTTTTGAGAGAAATGAAAGCTACCGGAACTCAGGCTGTCAAGTTAAACAAGATCAAATCTTTTGGAAAAGAATAAAAAGAAAAGAAGGAAAAAGTTGATAAACCTAGTATGTTAGTTGAGGAAGTTGAGAATGTAGTTATCAAGGAAAGTAATCTTAAGCCCCTCTATGAATTGAATGAAAATTTTGATAAATCAAGTCAAAGAATTCTTGAAGAAGCCATAATAAAACATATGAACATTTTCAATAAAGTCCTTGTCGAAATTATGTTTGGCTTACCAAAGAGTCTGTATGATATTTTGGAGTCAAAAGATTAAGTGCTAGAATAGAAGAAGAGAATTCTTGTAGATTTAAGTCCATAAATGTCAATTGAGGAGATCAATTCACTCCTTGAAAAGGATAGAAAGGAATTTAAGAGCAAGAGAAGCGTGAATAAACTCATGATTGGTGAAACAAAGAGATTCTAGAAGAGTTTCTATGAAAGAATAAGATTAATGTTGAGGAAATGAATACTAAAAATGTTCCAAAAAATGAAGAAGTGAATGAAAATGTGGAGGATTTTTAGATTCCTCATAATATGGAAATTATAGAGACACCTATGGAAACTCATGAAGTTCCTAAGGTGGTATTAGCTAAAGAGAAGGAGGTGCAAAATGAAGAGGTTGAAGTGCCTAAAGGAAATCCAAAAACAATCTCTAAAGAATTGAAGGTTGAAGAAGAAAAAGTTTAGAAAATAATAGTGGATGCAAGAGACACTTACAAGGAAGTGAAGAGATCTCTAATGGAGCACCAAGAAGATTGTGATCTTGAATTGGATGAAAGCTCAATCAATCTATCCACTTTTCCCTAATTCAGATGATGAAGGTCGTATCAATCGCTCAAGCTAAGGCCAGTGGGAAGATTTTGAAGTCTCACATAGAGGATAGTGAATTACTAAGCCTTGAATATAGATTTCTACATAAATTAATGCCTACTCATGTCATGGATCCATCTCATTCTTCTTTTGGTGAGCTAAAGAAGCTCATAAATGTTGTAAGTACTCAATTTGAGTCTCTTGAGAAATATGCTGAGGATAAAGTGCAAAAAGATTTTAATGGTAAAAGACTTAGTTGGTTGAAAGAAGTGATTGAAAAGGATAAGAATTTATTAGCCACCTGCATGAAGAACATTCAAGGTTCTATATCTAAACTTGGAAAGGCCTATAAGGCATGTTTGGTTTTGTCTAGGTTTATTGAAGGCAATGAGAAAAAAGGTGATTGATCTTGAAAATCAATTGGCTATCCTTTCTAATACTTTTGATCCATTAGATGGTGATGTTGCTCAGTAAGAAATTCAAGTAACATCTATACTCAAAAAAATAAGATGCTTCAAGAGTGAAAATGATAGGATTGTTGGGAGAGTAAGTGAACTCAGAGGACTAATTTGTTTGAAGATTGAGATGATGGTGATGCTTTGAAGGAAGAAAAAGTTGTTGTGGAAGTTAGTGACCTAGTGAACCTAGAATCTACAGAATATCAATCCTATTTAATGTGTGGTCACATAATAGTTTTGAAGAGTCTCAAAAAGGTTTGCAACAAAAAATTAAGAGTGTTGAAGCAACATTTTGCAGATATTTTCAAACCTTTGTAACTTACAAGTTTGTGCCTATACAGTTTTGGAATTTTATGTCATTTCCCTAGTATTTTCCATTGATGTCAAAGGGGGAGAAGTGTACACTAAAAAATGTATAATCATCATAGGGGGAGTTTCTTTTCTGAGATGAGATTGAAGTTTTGAAGTGGTAGTGTAATTTGTGTTGGTTTTGATTTGACACTTAGTCATTTTTCACTAAGTGTTGCCATAAATTCCAAAGGAGGAGATTGTTGGAAAGAGACACTACAAATGTCTTCTAGTTTTTTCATTGATGGAAACCCTAGTCCGTAATTGAATCCGCATGACACCATTTTCTCACACCGATAGCCAGATTGAGGACAGTTAGGAAGACTAAAGCATCTGATAGTTTGATGATTCAACGATTCACGTGCATATTTTTAGTTGTTATTTTGAGTTGTGGATCTCATGAAAGGTGCATTAGTGTACTTCTTGTGTTATCTGGAAATCTTAGTACCTCGTACCAAGCCATGTTTAATTTTGGAGATCGAGTTGATACTTTTATGTTTATCAATATTTTGGGGCCGAATCACTTGATAAATTGTGATGCGGATATTCAAGGAATATTTATTCAAATATTTTTCTATTTGATCATTATGTTTTGGGTCTAAGCTAAGTTGTGGCCAACCATTGTGGATGCGTATTGGATAATTTTTAAGATTTGAGCCGATAGTTGCTAATAATTTAGCCAAATTGTTGCAATCAAATTGTTAGTCATAGATATATATGTATAATATATTATATCATTTTGATGTGTATGCATGATGTGTCGATGTGTATTGTGAATATTAGAAGAGTGTTAGAGAAATTTTATGCATAGTTTCATTTTCCCATAAAGATTTTATGGTGCGAGCCAGAGCAAGGTAGAGAAAAAGTTTAGTATCAATCAGAACGATAGACGATCGAAAACTAAGCCTAACTGAAACCATAATCAAGCATTTGTAGATGTTATTCTCTTGGCTCATTTGCTTGGATCTAATCCAAATCTCTGTAGGTAGTGTGTCTTCCTATTTTGAGTAGTGAGCTCTAGGCAATGAGCCTAGATGCAAGTGCATTCCCATATTGTAAACTTCTTTTTGAGTATACTCAGATTATATTGTGGATTGGCCATCCACCGTTGCTTTTCTCCTAACAAGGTTTCCATGTAAAAATCTTTGTGTTATGTTGTTGTGGTTATTTTCTTTTTGTTTCTAGATTTTTCTTTTGGTTGAATTCTTAAATTGGGTTAATGATAAGAATAAAAAAGTTAATTTTTGTAGAGCATTGATTCACCCCCCCTCTTAGTGTTGCTTGTTTCCAACACTTTATACCTTGATGCATTGTACCTATGTTTATTATCAAACATAAGGTAAATATCCCTTTTAAAGTCTGAATTCTTGGTAGGAAAATCATCATCATCTTTTGACTTGTTGGATTCTCTTATTTATTCTTTCTTTTGTCTATGCTAACATGGTGACATGACAGTTAATCACAAATCATCGCTAATGCATCCTTCATGCATCCACAAACCATCGTCATAATGCATATCATAACATGACATAGAAAACATTGATCATCTCACGTGCATTGCATTTCATCATTTGCATAATAGAGATTGGTTATTCTAAGCATCTCATAAACCATACATTTGCATTCATGGCATAAACATGAAAGAACCATCACATAGGAATTATTAACTCATATCATATACATCATCAAAGAATCCATTGCATCATTACATATACATCATAATATTATTCATTTGCATCTGTTACATGATCATATAACATCACATACATAACATTTGCATCATCATATAGACATCATCATACCATGAACATCATATCATGTCATAGATATCATCATTAAATGAATTTTCACATAGAAATCATTATAAAAAATGCATCATTGTATCATATCATGTGCATCATCATGACATTCATAAATACATCACCAAATCATACATGAGAAACATATTGAAAAAGAAAGAAAATATGACAGTGCATCTCATATATTCCATCATCATCATTAGATGCATAATATAGATTTGTTAGTCTAAGCATTTTAACCATTCATTCCATCATCATCTCATCATAATTCATATGCATCATCCATGCATCATCATAAAAGTGCATAGAAAAGATATTGAAAAAGAAATGCATCCATAAATCATTGCATCACATCCTAACATCATCACGTTGCATCATATAGAATAAAAAGCATACATCACATAAGATTGAAATATTACGTAGAAAATTGCATATAAAAAGTAAAAACATCCATCCATAATGCATAAATAAGATAAAACACATCATATCAAATCAAACCATATCATCTCATAAATCATCAAAATAATAATACACTATCATGCTACAAAAATAAGGATCAAGTGTGTATATCAATCAGTATAGTACAATCGCTTACGAGGCTATTAAAAATGAGCCCATGGATCTCAAAATAATAGCGTCTCTGATAAAAATTGAATGAGCTATCCCTGTTGGCTACTCCCCTCACCACCCTACCTCTCCTTGTGACCCTCTAGAGGCCTGTATCTAGTCTGTTATGAATAATCCAAAACCCGTGCCGCTTGAGGTACTGCCTGGTGATAATGCACCCAATAATACTCAGACTCTCGTATGGCCTCTCGATATGCTCAAATAGATACTATGATCCTAGAGGAGGATGCAACGATACTCTCCAGCTACTATCATTGGCCCATCTCCTGTACGCTACCTACAACTTGGCAACCTGCCACTGCTGGATGGCCTAATCCTGCTCAACTATTAAGGCCAGGAACTATTATCTCGCCTAGTCCCTCTCAGTGGTAAGCACTTGTATCTAAGCCTATAACTATAAAATCTAACCATCTCTCTATGGGCCTCACTTCTTGTCCTGGTCCTGGTGACCATCCCTTGGTTGATCCTAATGCCTATCTCTAGGGGCATCCCTTTGGTCCCTGTATTGCTCGAGTTGTTGCTCTAGCTGTCGTAGAGGTGGTCCATCTCATCCGCTACCCCTATCACCATCCCCACCACCATATTCATCATCATCCTTGTCTTTCTTTCCTCCTCATCCCCACCCCCAACCTGTTGAATGACTTATGGGTCTCCCCCATGGCAATAGTGCACCTAGCACTATCAATCTCACTAGTGGATGAAACCAATCCATGTATGCCTATGTTGTCCCTAGGTCTACTAGTCCCTAATCATAAGGCCATGGTATAGACACCAACTACGTTAAGCTCTCAACCACCTCATCTATAGGGATGGTGTGACCCCATTTGGTCTCCCTCATAGTATGTGCAAAGATGGTCACATACTAGTCATCGGGTCTATCCTAGGTCTCTTCAAATTGTTGGGAAACTCGGTTTGGAAAACACCACTTTATCATCATGTGAGCTCTTTTCCCTACATCAAACAGTCCTACCTAGTGAAGAACAATAGTTAAACATCATTTTACTAGGTACGCATGTCAAGCCACGGCTTCCAAGTAAAAAATTTCATCTCATCGATGACCATCTTCTAGTGTTAGATGCTTGTTGCCCCTATGTGTGTGAATGTCAGTGCACCCCTAGATCTTCAGATGACTAGGTCATCTGGCTCCATGTTGATGGGTGTGAATCAAGGACGAAGTACTAGAATGTGCTCCTAGGCCCAAATGTATAGTAGTGTAACCCCTAATTTGATGACCTGACTATCATAGTATGCAAAATCATGAAGATCATGGTAGAGGTAGGCCAACATCACTACCCCCAAGGAAAAGCACTCTCTTTGTCAAAGCATCCACTCCTAGGAAAGACCCCATCCCAGGATGAAATATCGGTTGCATCGATCTAGTGCTATGAGTCCTAAAATGATGGTAGCTACAATCAATCTAAATGTCAGTACTACAACCCTGTACCACTCTAGCTTGATCTGACCCTTTAAGAAAATGATCTCATCCAGGCCCATAATCTCGTAACAAGCATCTCTGCCAGCATTGAAATAATAGATGAGCCTCTCTTTATGGATTGAAAATCACAGAATGTGCCACACTTCCTCCAAGATCACTATGGCCTCACCTATTGGGAAGTGAAATGAGGACGTCTTACTATATCATCGCTCTGCTAAGGCTGTCATCATATTAAGGTGTATCCTAATCATTGGGGCATAAGCAACGTACCATAATCCAATCACCCCTAGGTAGTCCTAAAGAACCTCATGCAAACCAGGATCCTAGGACAATCTGCTCAAAATAAAAGATCTACATGTTCTTATGAGTGGACCAGCTCCATGTCCTCCTACATTAGCAAAGTTATCACGTCAAGTTTCGTAAAAAAGGAGATATTGTTTGGAGTTTGCACAACCAAAACAACAAAGGTGTCCTTGTTTGCATATGCATCACTATTTGAAACTTCTAAACTGTGTTGCTGGAAGCCTAAAAGTCTAAAACTCTGCTACTACGACATAGTTTGAGAGATTTCTAATTTGACCCCTGGACCTAAATTTCAAACTAAGTCGTCGTGGCACTATTTGCTTGTGCAACAAACTTTAAACCTAAACCCTAATTCCTAAAATGGACCGTCACAATGCAACTCTCACCAGCAATGTACTTTAAGCCTGCACAATGCTGATTTAAGGTTTTTAGCGGCGCTAAAAAGCATCACTTGACTTGGTAGACCTCTAAACCCTAATTAACATGCTCAAAAAAAAAAAGAAAAAAGGTCAAGACAAGATGACATGTTGTTGGTCCTATGTCGGGAAGCCTCTCAGACACTCACACTATTTGGAAATGTGTCTTAGAAGCACATGTTGCACCATCTCAATCAGTGCTAAGAGCTTAGAACTCACAAATCTCTAAAGGCTAGGTGTGTAAATGAATTGGAAGTAGCTCCTCAAGGCCCATTTAAGCTTGAAAGTTAGGGTTTCTTACCCTATTTAGCCGTCCAACTAGGGTTTTGGACCCCCAAGCCTATTTTCACCCAACCAAAGGCTATTTTGCATAAATTTTTCATGTTTTTAATTTTTTTTGGCATCATGAAGCCTTTCTGGACCCCTCAAGCACCTTGTCCTCTTTTTTTGCAAGATCATCCAAAAATCAAATTTTTTGTCTGATCTCTCAAGGAGGTAGTATATCAACATGTTTCTTCTCACCAGAGTAGCAGTGGGGCATTTAGAAAAAAAAATTAAATTTTTATCACAACTGTTCATTCTTCGAACCAACATAACAGGTACATTGCTTCAAAGAGGAGCAAAATGTAGACACGTAAAATGTACCAATTACACTTGATCCTAATTAATAACACCATTTCATCTTGAATCATCTCCTTTGCTAATCATTTAATCGAATAACCTATATTTGATGAAATTCATCATAGTTCATCTCTTAATTAAATAAATCATTATTTATCAATTAAGTCATCATCTCATGTTAATTAAATAAATAATTTTATTTAATTAATCCTATAGTATCTATTTAATTAAATAATTCATTTTGTTTAATTAAATCTCTAAAGTCATTCTTTTAAATTAAATAAATTAATCCTTATTTGATTTAAACTAACACCGTCTTCTTTAATTAAATAAATCAAAATCTTTATTTAATTAATTCTAAACCATTTTCCTCTCATTTTGATTTATTTCAATCTAAAAATCTAAGTAAAAATGGTCAAATGAACTAATCTCCTTTTAATTTAATCAAATCTTGATTAATCTTAATATTAATCACCTAAATGCTCTAGATTTTGCAAATTTCTCATGAAAATCATTCAATTGATTTATTAAATCTTCAATTACTTTCAAAAAGGCATCAATGTTGGAATATTCAAGGCAAATTTGAAAAATCCCTTCAAAAGGGTTTGTACATCCAACAAGGCATTTAAACCTCTTACATGTCCTTTTTCCTTGAGCCAAGTGGCATTAACTTCATTTTCTCCTCCATCCAACATGTCATTTCATCCATTTTGAAATTCCACCTAATTGCATTTAATTGTACAATGACCAAAATGTGCTCCACCTTTGTCCACTAACATGTTGACAAGTAGCTTAAAGCTATTGGTTGGTCTTTTATCCCACATTCATCCATTTTTCCTTATTATCCATCTTTCTCATCTATAAATAAGAGACTCTCATTTGGATTTTGGATCCACAACTTCATGCAAAGACATTATCTTTAGATTTTGAATTTGCTCATCCATTGTTCATCCATCTTCACATTTTCATAGCTAGGTTATGCAAGAATTCAACGAAGGAGCATCACATATTCATCAAATTATCACTCAAGCTTATAAGGGATTGGGAAAAGGTCCATTTTCCACATCAAAATGGTACCAATCCCCCCAAGGATTAGGAGTTTTCTTGCATTAAATAGGATTCAATAGCTTTCTTTGTTGTGTTCACTTATTTCTTATTTTGTGCATTTCAAATGAATTCTATGGAGAATGTTGATTTAACTTACATAATAGTCTAATAATGTGTTTTTCCTTTGTGTTTGTGCAGGTCTAACATTGGCATTCACAACATCTATTCTTTGAAGTTGTGAGCATTTTCATTTCCCCTTACCCTATGCAACAACACTACAATATCGGCCACCTCGTCTACAAAATGATTCTTGTGTAGGTTGTGGGGTAATTGATACTTACCCAGGTTCTTCAATTTGACCAACGAGTTCTTTGCTATTATATTTTTGTAAACCCCTTTCTTGACAGTGAACTCAATCTAATAGCTTGTCATGCCCATTGGTGAGTATTCATCCCTTTCTAGAGTTCTCAAATATGACATGAAGGTAGACCTTTGAATTTTCAAAACAAGTCTATTATCCTTTGTCCTAACTTCTTGTGTCTGTGAATTGTAGTGTCTGATACATTCTAACACTAGTTCGAGACATTGCACAACTATTGGAAATGTGGCAGATTCAATTAACCCACTCCCCAGTACTCTCTCAATGATAGGTGGAGGGTTAGGTTTTTCAAATTTATTCTACAATTCACCCAAATTAATGGGCCAAAGCCGACTATCACCAATTATAGGTCCTTGGTAGGTTAACTCGTACACATACTCATAGCCCATGTATTTAACCCTTTCCATGTGCACTAGTGGCTTTTGACAATATATGCTTTCTTTAAGGAAAGAATAAATAATTCATAAAATAGGTTGCAATGAATGAAAGCTAAAATTACCTTTAATGGAAAACCCTACAATTTGAACTTTGCATCTCCTCTAGCTTGTCCTCTGAAATTGCCACAATAAGAATGTTTTCCCATTCTTTAATTTCATCAAACTTGGCTTCACAGAAAAAACATGGAAGCAGATGGGAATTAATGTCTTAATTTTGTATTATGACACATGGTAGCTATCACGGTCACTATTCCCCACATAACCATGTTTCAAAAATTAAAAAAAAGATGTCTATGGGTGGTAACAAAAGAGGTTCAAAGAACCTTATAAATATGTGCCCAAGTTCAAATCTCATGGTGAAATATCGCCCGGGCTAATAATCATCACACTAGTAGCAAGGTTCAACAAGACATACAAAACACTGCCCGATTTGAACATAGAAAGGAGATAAAAGGGCCCGCTCATGGTAAAGTGGGAGGTTCGATGAACTTAAGAAAACACCGCCCATGTTAAAATGAGGTTTTTTTAAATAAGCAGATGACTCAATGAGGTGGGGGATGAAATAATAGTAATAATCTTATGAATCCCCTTTCAAGATGAAATCTCCCTAGCATTGAAGTAGATTGATTCCTCTAGGAGTGTAAGTGATGATTTTGGGAAACAACATTCTCAATGGAGTTGGAGTGGAATTAGCTTCCTCTATAATCACACCACTAATTCTCTAATCAAGATTTAGAGTTCAATTAGTATTCAAAATATTTGGAAATCCTTTGGAACTATGAAATGCTTCTCAAGTGGCTGGAAATAGTTTTATAAATATATTACATTTCAATGACTGTGGCTTATGGTAGCTTCCTGTTATCAAAACTCCTAGTTTCCTTAGAGTGGAGATTAATTTGTGAACATTGGTTTTATATCCCTAGTGTTATAAATGGATTTTCATACTAGATCAATAATGCTACCCTTAAACACTAGTTTTACTCATTTCAATATGATTTTTAAATTAGTTCTAACATTGTCTAATAATTATGTCCAACATGGAATAAGCATAAACAAAGATTGATATGCACAATAAAATACTAATAACGCCATGTTTTCCTTTGGGAAAATCCCAAATTAGGTTAAGTACTATAGGAAGAGTATGTTAAAAGGCATCCTAATCACTATATCAACTATCAAATATGAGTATATTAAATTATCATTAAGGATCATTCAAGAATTGACAATAATTTTTAACTTCCATAACTATTTCTCCTACCCTAAAACTCTCAAAACCTTGATTTTCCATGAAAAACATGAATTGAAGAGTAAAATAGGTTAATCCTAAAACAACCATCAATATTATATTTTATCACATATTTCCATGGCACCACAAAGGTGAAAATAACATGAAATAAATAGATTCATTTTGTGATAGGTCGAATGTGAGCGTTAGAAAATGAGCAGCAAGTAAAAGAGTGCAAATAAACAACTAAAACAACCTACACCTCAAGATTAGCCTAAGTTGGAAACAATGCAAGACAAAGCAATGAAATGGAACCTTATACCTTGCGTTGAGTCAATCCTTTGGTTGGCCCTTCGATCTTTGATGTGTATGCTCCTTGGATGGCAAGATGCAAGCTAGATGAGGATGTGAAGATGGAAATGATGCTTGGAATCATGAAAATGGCTAAGTGTTGGTTGAGAAACAAAACTATAAGAGTTTGGCTAGCACAAATGATCTCACCAAAATGAGAGAAAAGAGGGGGTATTTATAGGATTTTTGGAAAATCCTAGGGGAAATGGACGGTTGAGATTGATCCACCAAATATCAAGATGTAGGGCTAAGGTGAGTTGAGAACTCACAAGCCCTCACATATTGACATGTGGCATGTGAGATAGCCCTAAAAGGTGAAGTGGACATGAGGTGGAAGGAGAAGGACATGACATGGAGGGGGGTACAAAGTACCTTGGGATTGGACAAGATCTCTCATAAAGGAGGTCCTTGTCCCCATGTGGGAGAGGACAAGTGGGGAATTAAAAATTCCTCAAATATTCTCATGGGGATGAGAGAAAGAATAAACAATGAATAGAGGACATGTGGGAAGAAGTGAAGGAATTAAAAATTCCTTTGGGTGCCTTGGGGGATTAAAAGGTGAATTAAAAATTCACATGGGGAAGGGAGATGCCTTGCCCAAAAGGAGAAGGCCTTTAATAAGGTTGACTAAGGACACATGTCATAAAGGACATGGGGAAGAGAAAAGGAATTTAATATTCCTTGGAAGGATAAAAGGAATTAAAAATTCCTTGAGAGGTTGATTAGGCTAGTTAGTGAGGGATTAGAGGATGGTTAGGTGGCTAAGAGAGATTAGAGGCCAACTTGCAAAAGTTGGAGGATGTGACACATCCTAGTCAAAGATTAGGCATGTGCACATCTTAATGATGGGATTTAGAAGAAGGATTAATATAAGATAAAAATGATGGAGGATGTGACATGAGGGGAATTAAATAAATGGAATATTTATTTAATTCAATTGATGGAAGGAGGATTAAAGAGATAAGGTATTATTGATTAAATACCTTAGGGATTAGAAGAACTTAAGGATGTTAATTAAAGGGGATAAATTTGGATAAATTAAGTGTCCAAATTTAGACATCTACACATTTATGCTAAAAATATTTGAATTCCATTCACTAAGTTACATTATATTAAGTTCATTAGCACTACTTAGTAATAATTTACCATGGTAATTAAGAATTAATTGTAATAAAAAAAAGTGTTCAACATTAAGATTTAACTATTTGATATGGTCAATGAACTAGTTTCCATAGTACTTACTGATTTCATCATCTAATTTCTAGTAGAGAATTTATTAAACTCAATTTTCTACATCATGTTGATGTCCACTCAAAGTGTTTGTTGATGTAATTTTATACATCATGAGATGTATAAATTTTTTATATTAATACTAAATTTGCACAAGGTAAGAGCATATTTTTGTGCCTCACTAGTTGTCTAACCTTGAAAATGCATAAAAATATGCCAAATTTCATCTAAGCATGGATGGGTTGAATTGATCCCAAGGGATTGTATCACAACCCCCTTATGTGGATCCTTGGGGGAATCTTGTTGAACACACAAAAGTAATGAGAGGGGGGTTAGTGAATTAGTACTTAGTCAAATTCTCCACTTCTAACAAAAATTAACCAAATGAAAGCATTTAAAACATGATAACCAGGAGAACACACAAGAACACAACCATAACACTAGATTTATGTGGAAAATACTGCAAGGGAAAAATCATGGTGAGCAAACTCTTGGAGCTACTATCCAAATCTAGCCTCAGAAATAAAACTAGATTTGCAATGATTTTTATCTACTTCAACCAAATGAAGCAACATCTCCCTACAAACAACACTTTACATGATGAGGATACAACCTCTATACATAATATTTGATATGGATTATTGATCAATCATTACCATAACATTTTTTTGCATTCAACACGTGGCTTTCAAGACTTTCTTAACAACCTCTTCTACTTCAACACATTTTTTCATACATATACTCACACATGCCTCTTCATAATTTCACATACACTTACTATTGTGCTACTATGCATAAATTGATATTTTCCACATTTCTTTTATCAAAATTTGTTTATATGGATTCCTTATTCACACATTATCTTTTCAAACATTTTCCATACACACACACATATTTTCAATAGATTTTATCTTCTAAATTTGTATCCTCTGTAAGCTTCAAAAACATTCTCCTTGGTGAAGATGAAAAAAATAACATGACCTACATATATCGTCCATAACAAGTTAGCTCCAAGAAAATCTACTGTAAGAAGGAACCACATGCAGTTCAAACCAAAAGATAAACATGACCTATTTTTTCCATAGAATACAATTTCAAACTGGTGCACACTTCCAAACATCTGGTGCAATCATTTCAACATGCCAAGTCATCTCAACAAATACTTAACCTTATAATTAGTTCCAAACCAAAGATGATATTAGAGAAACAAGAATAGCACTCGATATGTGCAAGGTCATGATGGGCCAAAAGTGGCAATATGATGGGTATGTGGAGGGTATGTGTTTGATGACCTTTTTTTAACCCAAAATTGATGAAATGAAAAGGTTTTTTAAAGGAGATTCTCAGATTTCCACTAATATAAATTATCCCTTAATTTGAATTTAATAAATAATTATTATTCATTTTCTATTTGAATTACAACTAAAGTCTTGATTGATAGGCTGATTGAAAAAAATCTATAGCTTTGAAATAGTATCACATATTTTGAATCTAAAACATGCATCACATTATATGCTTCACATACTATAGGATTAAAAAAAATGAATTTCATGAAGTTTTGACCAAGTTAGGGTGGTCAGACATATGAGTTTTTATATTTTTTAAAAGTTGTAATAAAAAAATCATAATTAATTATTTACTTGGAAAAAAATAACAAAAAAATATGCATCACATTGGGACATGAGTCCTATACTAATATCTAAAATATTATCATTTTATTGTGGTTAGGTTGGTTAGACAAACACCTACTTCTTATTTCCCCCTTGAAATTTAAGTACTATTGCATTGAAATTTCAAATTTTCACCAAATACTTTTTTTTTTTTAATTAAACCTAGTATTTTAGAAACCACATTCAATTTTCTATAGATTCTATTCTTACATAGTTTTGAAATAATATAGATAACTTATTCAAATTTTTACGTCAAGTTTCCTAACTCTAATTTTTCTAAAATTTTTGCCATATAAGGGCCTATGTTTTCCATGATGATTCTGCACATACCCCATCATGTAGATCCTATCAGGAACATTGTATTCCTTTCCAAACATTTCTATACACTTCTTTTATCAATTCAAACATTTCATGTTTGGACACCTACTTGAGTAGTAATTTCGGTAACCCAAATATACTCAGGTTAATTGGAGAAAATTTATGAACACTTACACACATCCTTGTAGTAGAAAATATCATTAGATACTTGAACTTAGCAAATCCAAATGACAAGATGCCCTAATAGGTAGTGGCATATTTGATCTCCCTAAACATGCCTTAACAAGTAATAATATTTTTCTTCACTTAGATGACTCCAAAATAACTCTTGTACAAACTACCACTTGCAACTTGAAATATGTGCATTTATTGCCTATATCAAGCAATCCCTCAAACTACAATACTATATCACCAAGTGCAAAGAATTGTGGAGTATTTCTCTAACCCATCTTGACTAAAACCACACTATTGAATAGTCTTCATTTTTTTGGCTATATATCACTTTGTGGTAGGCTTCATAATCTCAGGTTTGAATCACACATACGTGAGGGTAAATGCAAGCTATTGTTCCTATGCATAGGCACATATCTTCAAATTTCGTAGAATGTTGTAAAATTTCTTAAGCATGTGACACCCTTCCTAATGGGAACAATACTTAACCAAATTCCTTCAAAAAAATTGTAACATACTCCACCCAGTTCCAAGCCATATGACTACATAGATTCTATGGTATCCATTATCAAAACTTGTAACATACTCCACATAGCTTCTATCGTATCCATTATCAAAAGAACTTATGCATTTAACTTACATATGAACTTCAAGAGATAAGGTTCATGTATAAAAGAAACTTATCTTAGCTTCTTTCCTTCAACCATCATTGCACCTTTGAACTATTCCTTTGTCATCACAAATTTGATTTAAATAACAATATGTACAACAAATCCCTTTCCACTGCTATTCAAATTCCAAAAAAATAGTTTTTGTCACATTTTTAAGGGTAAAAAATTCATATGAACATGGAATTTTATTACAATATAGAACATGTTGTTTTCTTTTCAAAAACATATAATATGTTTTAGAATTTTTATTATGATATGTTATAATTTTATAATCAACATAGGTCTATTAGAAAATTAAGGATCTATATTCATCACACTAGGAAAAATAGAAAACTCTGTCAATTTTTTTTTAAATTACTAAATACCATGTATCAGTGTGTTAAGTCAGAAAGATATCTAAGATACAAGAAGTGAATTAACCTAGATCTATCTTTCCTTCTTTTGGAATTCAAATTAAAACACAAAAAATCCAAGGTTTAATGATTAGCCAACAACCTTTAGGGAGATCCAATCTATTAGGGTTTGGTTATTTTGTGTTGTAAAGAGGGTGGATTCGATGTGTGTTTTAATTAGCATATTTGACATAAATATTTGATATGAAAATGTAACTTATCACACATATAAAAAAAAAAAAATTAATGGAATAATTCTAGATCTGGAAGAGGTAGACAGAGGGGCACTTACACATGAAAATTGAGCCTGAATTTGAGGGACAAATGTGAGGGTTTCCTTGCCTAGAATTGAATAATTTTTAATGCTTTAAATAGGGTTATGAAGGTATAAGTCTTCTTTGCACTTTTTTGCAACTTTTTGTTGATGAAACTTCTAGATTTGACCTACACACATGAAAGGAGGGGGAAAGCTTGTGTTGTATAGGGGATTTCCTAATTCAAACCCTAGTTTTTTTCCAACTATATAAACAATGAATGATGATGGTAAAGAGTGTTTAGCCTAGGTCAAGAAGAGGTGAATAAAATAATAAATGAGTGTAATAAACAAATTATAATTGATAATGTTACCTTGGGTATGAAAACCTTGTCAAAGTAATGTCACACCATAAGTTGCCATAAATATTTGATTATGGATGATTGGACTACCTTGATGATCTACAGGAGGTTAGTCTAAAAAACACAATAGATTTTTGTAGCTAAAATATAGAGGATAACTCACATACATATTCATAATAAAAGAATAATACTACATTATTTATCATAATAGTGCCTATCTATTCAAATGAGATGGAAAACTTGTTTATATATTCATCCCAATTGGTATTTTTGGATATAGGTGAACTTGAGGTCATGTGAACTTGAGGTCATTATACTATTTAATCAAAGTTTATGTTTAAAATAATAGAGGAAACTGTTAGGACTATGACACCATCAACCTAATCTACCTAATCTTGGCCCAAATTTCTTGGGATGTTGAGGATTTTAATACATTTTCCCAATCTAGCCTTTTAATAAATAAATTATTAGTATAATTCATTCTATAGGTAAAATAAGATGTCAAGATAGTGTGAAATTGTCAAGGGTGACAATATTTTGACACTAGACAATATGCTTATTCTAATGGAAAACTATAATTATGATATTTACACAAAGAGAAATTGTGTTACAATTATTATTTTTGCTAAATGTGAAGCACCCATAATTATTTTAATTAATATGAGAGATTACATAAAAATTTGTTGTGAAATAATACAAGATTGAGAAAAAAACAAGAAAAAGAAAAGGCCATTGTAGATGTCATTTAAAATGAGAAGAAAGCAACACAAAACTATATAGGAGTAATAGATAAGGGGAAAATATTAGGATAATATACATGATAATAAAATTTATTCACTTCGATTCATAGAGTTTCTATCCTCATCACTCAACAGTAGGTCAACATCATAGATGAGATTACTAGTTCTTAGAGACTCCAAACCAAGAATCAATATTAGAGGAGGATTTTTTAAAGGAATTCAAAAAGCCTTGAAAATGGAATTGGCCCTATGAAATATATATGTTTCACAAGTGGTTGTTGTTGCACTGAAAGATTGACCTATTAATGCCTGATACAACTACTAGATTTATACAAGATCCAGGATCCACAGAATGTGGTTTTAAGCCATGTCACAAACCCAAGAATTTTGTTGCACAACACAAGGAGACTCAGGGTGAAACTCTTGCTACAATCCCCCGAGTGTAAGTGAGGGTTTCAAACCTGTGACTTTGGACCAGATACCAATTATTGCATAGTGGTTTCCATTGAACTAAAAGATTGATTTGTTAATGCTCGATACGACTGCTATATTTATACAATATCCAAGATCCATAGTATATGGTTAAACCATGTCACAAACCCAAAAACTGTGCTATAAAACACAAGAAGACCAAGGGTGAAACTCTTGTAACAATGTATTCATCAAGTTAAAAAAAGTTTGAAGTTCTAGGGCATAGTGATTATACAAGCCTATGGAGATGACATTGAAGATATGCCTTATTTCTAGTGAGGTGAGTGAGCACTTCTTGAAAGAAATTTTCCATTATAACACATTCAATCTAAAAAAATCTTAGATTCTTCGTATCATAGCCCCTTTATTAGAGGGATCCTAGTATTTTTGACAAATGAAGATCTTATTGTTCAACATTGTGGTTGAAGGTAGGACTCATAATAGATGGAGAAAATTAAAATTATGATAAAATTTAAAGTCAAGTTACATATTTGTCTAGAAATATTCTTCATGATGAGGAAAGAGGATCTAAAGATATGAGATGAAGTCCCACATGTGAAGTTAATTCCAAGGGAAAGTAGTTTACTGAGAAAAGATCCTATATCCAAACTTAACTGAAGCAAAGTAACTAATAGTAAGTGATAACACATGTTTAACGAATAAAAATATATATTTTAAAAAACATATAATAAACACATGAAATATTGGCAATTAAAAAATCCTACCTTTTTGGAGACCACCAGGGATGGATAAGATAATAGGGGGTTACAATATTTAGCAAGAACCTAGAAATATAGAAATTTGGGACATACTCTCATGGACGTTGGGAATATTAGAGCTATCTAATTCCAAATAATGATCATGTTTTAATAAATTGTAAGATTTAGCCACCACTTGTAGCAGAGTTGATTGGGACTTGAGTTTTTCTCCCTCAAGATCATAGGTTGAACTCCACTTTATAGTGGAAAAGGCAAGGGTTAGTTACAAGTGTTCCAATGCTTACTCCTCTAACTTGGGGTATAGGACTAGACTTTGCCGCTAACCTTTTTTTTAATTTGGGCACCTTAAAAAATTAGACTTGATATAGAGTTAAACATGACTACTAAGGTATAGTAAGTAATGACATGAATGCTCAAGCAAACAAAGAATACTCTTTTTGTTAGAACACTATGGTGCTACCAAAGGTTGGTAGTTTTTCTTGGTTAGCCTTAAGAAATATAATTCTAACAATTGATAGGTTTTCAAATATGTTTTATAATTTTTTTATTATGATATATTTTATAATTTTATATAATCAACATAGGTGTATTAGAAAATTAAGAATCTCTATTAAAAAAACTAGGAACAATAGAAAACTATGTAAAATTTTTAAAAATTTCAATAAATACCATATTAATTTGTTAAGTGGGAAAGATATGTAAGATCAAAGAAGTGAATTAACCTAGATATAGCTTTTATTTTTCTATAATTAACACTAAAGCATAAACCAACTAGGGTTTAATGATTGGCCAACAACCTCTAGGGAGATCCAATCTATTAAGTTTTGATTATTTTATGTTGTAAAGAGGGTGGATTTTGTGTGTTTTAATTGGCCTATTTAACATAAATCCTAGATCTAAAAATATAATTTATCACATAGATAAAAATAAAAAATTAATGGAACAATTATAGATTTAGAAGAGGCAGACAAAGGGGCACTTACACATCAAAATTGCACCTGGATTTGAGGGACAAATATGAGGGTGTCTTTGTCTAGAATTGAATATTTTTTAATTCTTGAAACAAGGTTATGAAGGTATACGTCTTCCTTGCACTTTTCTGCAACTTGTTGTTGCCAAAACTTCTAGATCTAACTTACACACATGAAAAGAGGGGGGAAACTTATGTTATATAGGGGCTTTCCTAATTCAAACCCTATTTTTTTGTTTCCACCTCTGTAAACAAAAAATAATGATGGTAAAGAGTGTTTAGCATAGGTGAGGAAGAGGCAAATAAAATAATAAATGACTATAATAAACAAATTATAATTGATAATGTTACCTTGGGTATGAAACCCTTGCCAAAGTGATGTCACACCATAAGTTTCCACAAAAAATTGATGATGGATGATTGGATTGCCTTGATGATCTACAAGAGGTTAGTCTACAAAACACAATAGGTTGTTGTAGGTAAAATATAGAGGATAACTCACATACATCTTCATACTAAAATAATAATAGTACATGAGTGATCATAATAATTCCCATCTATTCAAATGAGATGGAATTTTTTTTTATATATACATGCCAATTAATATTTTTGGATATAGGTCGACTTGAGGTAATTATACCATACTTAAAGTTGATATTAAGAAGTGAGGATATAGTTTGAAATGACAGTTGACCACACTAGGGCCCTTGAAAAATAGGAAATGGCAGTGAAAAGATCGATAGTAAGGATTGAGGAAATAATAGATAAAGCTACACAAATACTAAAATGTAGACCTCTTGCTAGGCTGTATGCATTATTTTTTACAAGAAGAGTACTTGTGTTTCTAGTTTAGTCAATTAATTAGTCATTTACCAATTTCTATGAATAGAAAATTAAAGGTTTCAAATGCTTTTGTTGATTCTATGACAGATATGCAAGATCAATTTTGTGAGTTTTACTTGCATAATCTTACTTTATCAAATGTGGTAAAATGAAACCGATTAATGTTTTTAAAATATTTTCAAGCTAGATGATTGGCCTCTTATTTCAAGAATGATAAACAAAGGGGTGAGTTAATGCAAGACTAGTTGAAAGAGAAAAATATATTGCGCTGCATACATGGAAAGATTCAAAAAATCCTATTGCAATTGTAGAAGAATGAACAAATATCTTGGATTACAAGGTTACATGCAAAAAAATTATGAACATTAGAGAAAATGAATATGCTAGTTTGCAACAACTAGCTACAACTATCATTCGCCATGACTTAAACTTTGTACAAGAAATATGGATAAATTTCAATCTTGAATTACAAAAGAAGGAACCACACTCCTTATATAACTTTGTAGCCATGCTTGAAATATCTCGCAAGTACATAGAAATTACCAAAGACAAGGGACTCACATGGTTACCTTTAACCTTTCATCCACCCATGCTCATTTATCTAGTTCCACATTGGACATCAGAGATGAATGGAAAATAGGAAGAGACAAAAAAATTCAAATGGGCAATGCTTTCATGTTATGGGGGCTACTACTTTAAAAAATAAGAGGAGTGGATGCAGTTATAGATTTCAAGTAGATGAATTTACAATACAACTTTTCTTATGTATGTAAGGAAATTATAATTTATTTAGATTGATGGAGATGCCAACACATGGCACACATCCCTTAAGTTAGTTATATTGAGTCATGTGAATAAATTGTATAATTAATTGTATAAAGAGTTGTGTAGGAATTGATTAGGATTACCTCTCCATTGTATTATTAGGAAGATGCATATATAAGAGAGGTGAGTATCATTCTAATATATGCATGAAGTGTGATATTGTATTTTGGATCTCTCGGATATATAGCCTGGAGTGGCTTCTTCCATAAGGAGTATTGTATGGTGTTACCCTACCTTAAGGGTTTACTCTATTTTGGCATATATTGGATATTAGGGCATATTGGCCCAAAAAAATCTCTTGTGTTGTGTGAGATCTATCTTTTGCAATATATTATTTCCATTATTACATGTGTGGATCTTATCAAGTAGTATCAGAGCATTGAATTGAGCAAAAATGGATGAAATCCCTGTTTTTGAAGATTTACCTATAATTTTAAAATGAGTGCAAATTTTCTAGCATTTTTTTTACTAAGATGGAAGGATAACATAGGAAAGCTACAATCCAAAAATAAATTTTTTTATCATCAATATTTTGTGATTTATTTCAATTTTATGATATTTAATAAATTTTCTTTCTAGGTCACAAATCAAGGTAATTTTTTATGAAATTTTTACATTTCTAAAAAGGGCATCAAAATTCATTAGGGGTGCGTTAATTGATTTTTTTTACTTTGAGGCCAATTTCATCATTGGTCAAATCAAACATGGGTCAATCGGATTTGATAGAATGGTTATCTATTGCATGATTTATTTTCCTTGAATTCTAATTCAATGGAGATTATTACTTTTGATAAAAGTAGAGATACATTAGAATGGTGGTGCAAATATAAAATATACTATGGAAAATATTTTGTATGGAAAATATACTTCTATTGTTGTATAAGAGGTGTAGCTAGACAATAGTAGATAAATGGGCTCCAAAAGAAGTGGAAAAAGAGGTTGAAGAAAATAACAAAGAAGAGGAAGAAGAGGGGGAAGAAAATAAAGAAGAAGAGGAAGAAGATAAAGAAAATAAATAAGAAGATGAAGAAGAGGAAGAAAATGAAGAGGAGGGAGAAAATGAAGAAGGGGATTAAGAAAATGAAGAAGAATATATGAGGAAGAAAATAAAGAATAAAATGAAGAAGATGAAAAAAATTTAAAAAGATGAGGAAGAAGAAAAATAGTATAGATAAAGCTTAAAAGAATGTTCAAGGAGATGGTACAAGTACATGCACTTTATCTCTAACGAAGAAAGATTCAATTCTTCAATTCCATGGGTGCATTTAAAAGGAAAAACTAATTGTCTCTATAAAACCTAGCAGCTAGTATGACTTCATCAACATGGATGTAGCCAATAAGCTATGTACATGTGCAAGCAAATAACGTAAAGGACAATCACATTTATTAGGTATCGATATTCAAAAAATTGAAGATTTAAATCTCTCTATGGATAAGTATGTTTTGCATTCAAACTCTAATGTTTTGGATATGGATAGGTTAGATATTGTTCTTGGTTATCCTTGGTTAGAATCTTTGGGAACAATAAATATCAATTTGCAAAAGAAATTCATGCAGCTTTGGTATAGAAGGAAAAAAATTGTGTTATAAGATATTACACATAAAAAATCCCAAAGGAAATTCAAGGAAGACAAAATTCAAGAATCTCATAAATATTGTAACAATGAATTAGAGAAAAAGAAATAGGATCAAGATTTTGATAGAAGTGAAGAGAAATAATTCTACTAAGTAATCAAAAAAGTAGGTGGTAGGAAATGGTGAACAATCAAATAAGTTTTCAACGATTGAATAGGGTGCATTATATAGGAATCCAAATCATTTTGAGAGGTTTGAATCATTGATGAAACCATCATGGATACATGATAGTATACATGGATTTGATAGACAAATTACTATGGACCTACATGGAATCAAAGAAAAAATTATACCAATTAGTGGTATCATAGAATTAATGGCTACTTAGGGAAGAAAATGAGTAATTAGTATGATAAGGAATGAAATCAAAGGGGTATAAAAGAATATGGATTAGTGATGCGATCTAATAAATATCAAGAAAAAGGATTGAGGAAGAAGAAGAAGAAGAGGAAGAGGAAGAAGAAGAAGAAGAAGAAGAAGAAGAGGGGGAGGAGTAGGGTGGGGGAGGAGAAGTAGTAGAAGGAGGAGAAGGAGAAAGAGAAGAAGGAGAAGAATAAGGAGAAGAAGAAGAATAAGAAGAAGAAGAATAAGAGGAAGAGGAAGAGGAAGAGGAAGAGGAAGAGGAAGAGGAAGAGGAAGAGAGAGGAGTAGTGTGGGGGAGGAGAAGTAGCAGAAGGAGGAGAAGGAGAAGGAGGAGGAGAAGAAGAAGGAGAAGAAGAAGGAGAAGAAGGAGAAGAATGAGGAGGAGGAGGAGGAGAAGGAGAAGGAGGAGAAGAGGAAGAGGAGAAGAAGGAGGAGTAGAAGAAGTAGAAGGAGGAGGAAAAGAAGGAGAAGAAGATAGAGAAGAAGGAGGAGAAGAGGAGGAGGAGAAGGAGAAGGAGAAGAAGAAGGAGAAGGAGAAGGAGAAGAATAAAGAGGAGGAGGAGGAGGAGAAGGAGAAGGAGAAGAAGGATAAGAAGAATACAGAGGAGGAGGAGGAGGAGGATGAGGGGAAGAGAAGGAGGAGGAGAAGGAGGAGGAGGAGGAGGAGGAGGAGGAAGAAGAGAATGAGAAGAAGGAGAAGAAGATGGAGAAGAAGAAGGATAAGGAGAAGAAGAAGAAGAAGAAAAAGAAAAATAAGAAGGAGAAGGAGAAGCAGAAGGAGAAGGAAGAAAGAAAGAAGAAGAAGAAGAAGGAGAAGAAGGAGAAAGAAGGAGAAGGAGAAGAAATAGAAGGAGAAGGAGAAGGAGAAGGAAAAGAAGAAAAGAGAGAAGGAAAAAGAGAAAGAGAAAGAAGGAAAAGAAGGAGAAGAAGGAGAAGAAGAAGGAGAAGAAGAAGGATAAGGAGAAGGAGATGGAGAAGGAGAAGGAGGAAATGAAGAAGGATTAGAAGAAGGAGAAGAAGAAGGAGAATAAGAAGGAGAAGGAGAAGGAGGAGAAGAAGAAGGAGAAGAAGAAGCAGAAGAAGAAGAAGAGGAAGAAGAAGAAGAAGAAGAAGAGTAAGATGATGATGATGAGGAGGAGGAGGAGGAAGAGGATAAGAAGAAGAAGAGGAGGAGGATGATGAGGAGGATGATGACGATGAGGAAAAGGATGACAAGGAGGAGGAAAAGGAGGAGGACGAGGAGATGAGGAGGAGGAGGAGAAGGAGGAGGAGGAAGATAAAGAAGAAGAAGAGCATTGAGGACAATGGTTTTGTGAAGAGGAGGGAAATGTTATGCCCCTACCTCTATAGTGTGTATTAGGTTATGAATAGTCATCTTGTGGCTATCTTAACTCCTAATTAAGCCATTTTATCAATATTATATTATTATTTTACTTAGTTAGGTCATCCTAGGGATCATATAGGGTTATATGAATTAGCCTGAGTGATATCCTAGGCATAAATAGGTATGTATAGGAGGCTGTGAGTCTTATTTGATCATCATACTATGAATTGTGTTCTCATTGGAGATATTTGGAGGTTTTCCCCCTCAAAGTGCCTTGTTATTGTCAATTATTTTAGCATATTTAATATAATATTCTTCTATTATGCAAGTTATTTCATGACAACCTCTTCCCTTGAAAGATTGCTCAAGAAAAAAGTAATTTCTCTAGTTGGGGGGAATGATGAGCCAAAATAATAACTATTTTTTTCTTTCTTAGTTCATATATTTTAGACATTTTAAGATGCTTATTTCATATACATTCGTAAACTTATATACCCTTTTATATCCTTCATGCAATTAAACTAGATTTTGAAGAATGGAAATATGATTGTGATATGTTGGTAATTGCATGGTTAATTATGTGAATTCATATCGAATGTGGTATGAATTTGTGTTTAATTTATAGTTATTGGTAGTGTGTATATGTTAGATGAACTAACTCCTTGTAGCCCAGAAGATAACTTGAAACAACTAGGAAGCTCAAGTTACACCCAAAGGATCATGAGTAGCAGAGAAGAGTCTAGATTAATGAATGTACAAAAAATTCAAAATAAAATACTTTAGGTGATCATTTATGAGATAAAATTGTGAGTCACGAAGACAACGAATAAACATGGGATAATAAGAAGGGGCCAATACCATTTTTCTCATGTGACAATTTGACTATATCTTTGTCAAAACCATTTGAGCAAGAGTCTTGTTTCTACTTCTCTTATGTTGTCATTTTTAATTAAAGTTTTTTATTGCAAAAGACTCGTTCACCTCTTATTCATGAGGAGAGTTGACACTAGCATTTATTTTTTTGTTTCAAATTCTATTTTGAATCCTTATTGAAATAAATCTCCCCCCATGCCTTTATCTAGGGATGGATGGTCAAGGAGAAAATCTAGTTGGAAAAATAGTTAGAATTACAATTAAAGTGTATTCTCAGTTTTATGCAAGTTTTCTATTGCCATGAATATGAATTTATAAATGAGAGATCTATGGGAGATTATTGTTATATCATGAGTATTTAGTTTTCAATGCAACAAAGATTTTTTTAGTCAACTTCTATGATTATTTGATTTAGCTCATAGTTGGCTTATCTCACTCATACAACACCTTGAGTAAGGGCCACTCAAGGTACTATCTACCCATTTCAATTTCATTTTTTTATAATAGATGTTCCATGTTGCATTAATTTCATAATATATTTATCATTGTATGCACAAATTGTAACATTACTTTGAGTCAAGCCCTAGGCGTAGTTATCTAGTTGAGTTGTGAAGAGTCATTAGTTAGTGGTGTAGTTTATTGTAGAGATCATTTTAGCAATTAACTAGTTACAATACTAAGTTTAGAGTACTTATAGTGTAGGTGCCATATTAAGCTATTTACTCTATTTTGTAGTTTAAGACTTATTTCCTTTTCAAGTTTTTCTCAATTTCACGCATAAGTGTAAACCACCTATGCTTGATGATATAGGCAATAGAGAATCTCTAGATGCACATATAGTGCCAGCATCATCAAAATTTTGTGTAGCCCTGGTTGATAATTAAATGGAGCCTTGCGATGGTTTAGTAGACAGTTCAAATAGGAACTTCCTTTGAATTGTGGGTCTAATACCAAGTTGACTTAGAATTAGTTGGGCCTTACATATGCCCTTTATTGTCCTAAATTCTATTTTTGTTTATCAGCTTTGTATTTTTAGGAAATCACCTAATTTTTTTGCATTTTCATAGTTGACCTAAGAACACCTTTGCATCATCAAATTGATCAATTAATCAATATCAAATCACACACACTTAGCCCACAAAATACAAAAAGGGATTAAAACACTGATCCAACATTCTAGCTATTCCATTGAGGTTAGTAGCTAAGTGGATTTGAGATCACTTGTATTCCCCCCCCTATTGTAATATTGGAAAGAGTGTTGTTTAAGCCCTAGATCCCTTTTTCCAATATCACAACATTAAAGACATATTTTCTTATTTTCTTAACATATTTTATTGATTTCAATCTAAATTGTGTAAGAATGTTCATTTTATGTTTTGTTTAAAGGGAACTTATATATAGCCTAGTAGTGATATTGGGGGTTAGTTGGATTCAAAAACACACTTCACCACTATTTACTTTCTCCCTATCCATTATTTGTCTTTTGCATTTTTGTTGATAATATATTAGAGTAGGTTTTAGATTGTGCTTCTATTACAAATATTTTTATAGGATTAATCTAATAATTAATTAGTTTAATCATAAATTATATTTTCTAATTTAAACATTGCATGTTGATAATCACTGAATAGATTGAACTTAACATTTTAATTTAAAAAATAAATTTTAAATAATATTGTGGGTATTTATTCCATAGCTTTCTAGTAATTCAATATAACATAAATACAAAAGTATCTTGAGACTTGGATTATCTTCAATCCTTTTCAAGATAGTTATTATACTCACATATGTTGGCATGCCTAAAAGAACATCAACAAGACCCACTCATATATAATATTTTAGTAATATTTCTAAAGATCCACAATAATTTCCCCCACATATGTTAATTGAGCATGGAATAAAATTACTAGGTTTGGGCTTCCAAATATAGATATATAATGTTAAATAATTTGACACTAATAAACTATAGGAATAGTTGTTATAACATGGTGTAAATAGATCCAACACATATTTATATGGTTTTCTCATTGTGGTGGTACCAAAGAATATAAAAGACATGGAACATATGCATAGAATACTTGGGCTAAACTTGATATCAATGATGAATAGGCATCCACCAAACTAAATTGAGGATTTATTATAGATTAGTTATAAAATGCTAGGTAATTTTAATTTATCTTTATCTTAATTTTAGTTACCACCAATTTTACACCATAGATGATGACATATGAAAAACTAAATTTAAGCCTATAAATAGTCTTTTTAAGTGGCTAATAATTTCATCTATTTTATATAGTACTCTAACAACCTAAATGATGACACTCATGAGAAAGATATGCTCACTAATATATGAGTGTGTAATTTTTTCTACCTAGATGACATACTAATTTTTATTAGATCATATGATAAGAACTCAAACCACTTAGAAAGTGTTAAAAGTATTAAGGGGGAACAAGACAGTTTGAAATTGTAAGAAGTGTGAATGTACATGATAATCATTGGTATATCTTTGACATGTGGTAAGAGATCAAATGGTTCATTGATATACCTAACAAAGGTGGAGACCATAGTGAAGTGGCCTAATTCAAGGTCAGTGTCATCAAAATAAGTAGATTCAATAGGGAACCTCAATACTTTGAGAAATTTTGTCAAATATTTCCCATCCCTAAAGGAAAATTCATGCTATACAAAAAGTTATGATAAAGCATAAATATAGCGCTAAGTGCAATAAAGTTCATTTGAAGAGCTGAAAAAAAATTCACACACTTATGTTAATGTTGCCTAATTTATAACAATCATTCAACATGGATATGAATGCAATGTAGTACACTATAGGGTTTATTATTTATGAAGGTAGTGCCATCTATATCTATTATAATTTGTTAGATGGTTTAGTCCTTGGGTATTGCACTTATGACAAGTAGATTAATGTGTTGATGCAACTAGTGAAGAAGTGGAAACAATACTAGTTAGGTAAGGAGATTATTGTTCATATGGACAATCAACACTCCAATACTACATACCAATACAAACTTTAACAAGCACACTATTTCAAGTGGATGAGATTTTTCACTAGTTGCACTTGTTATAAACTCCAAGAAAGGTGTCATGAATAAGCTAGTGAACATGATGTCTAAACCAACATTAATGAAAAAACTATACACACTAGGTATAAGTTTAGAACTATGTCATTTTTACAAAGGAGATACCCAATATAAATATAAATTTTTAACATGGATCAATTAAAAGTGACATTTATGTTTAAAATTTTAAAATGATATAAATTAATGAAATATGGAACTCTCAATGTAGTTTATGTTTAAATTAAAACTTGTTAGATTTTTTTTAATAAACTTAAGCGAAGAATTTTAATTGCTATGAAAGTTTGTAAAAATTGAGATTGATGGGATGCCACTAAAAAATGTTTTAAAAAATTCTAATTATTTTCTCCATGTAGATAAATTGAAAATCTAGTTCCTAAAAACTTAATCAAAATGTTATAATTTTCATTGGACATCAACTTTTATTAGAATTTTTATCATTTGAAAAAAAGTATAGCCTGTTGAAGAATATTTTCTCCTCTAATGCACCATATATTTTTTATATATTTATATGCATTTTAAATTTCTAATTAGTGTCATATATAATTATAATAACCTCTTTGCAATAAATATTTAAAGATCATAATAAAGTGGATCAAAATATAGAAAAATCAGATTCTAAACTTTAAACTCTACAAAAAAATATTTTCAAATTTTCACTAAAGAGCACCCTTGGCTGGAGAAATTTGGAGTTTTAGAAGTTTTTGTTATTTTCAAAAGAGGGGTTAAACTACCCTATAGGCAATTTTCTTGGTAAAAGTATTTTGACCAAAACCCTTTCTCCCAAAAATATTTCAGTCTAAACATTGCATATAAATTCAACCTACCTTGAGTTTTAAGATAAATTATATCTATTTAATAATTTCCACTTTGTATTCATGATATCTTCGAAAAAAGAAGCATATGCAAATGATATAAGCATGACTTTGGAATGTTGTTCATGCAATCTAAACAAGGTAACTTTGAAATTTCTACTCTAAAAATTATTTTTCATTTGAAAGATGATTTTTTCTTCAAACAGGTAAATTTCTATGTAACTAAGAAAATAATTTTATTTTATTTTTTCTTAAGAGAGGCTCATACATCTAAAGTGGCTCACATATTGCAATCATTGGAGCCATTTCATACGTTCAATAGTATTGTTTTAGTCTTATATGCAAACAAATGTCCCAACATGTGTTAGTGAACAAACCAAGCAATTGAAAGTTTTGTTGTATTAGTCATTATCCATAGCTTCTCATATGTGGGAGAACATCTTTATTGACTTTGTAGGTGAGCTTCCTATGTGAAAGAAAGGGCATAATTACCTTTTGTAATGATTGATCTTTTAAAAAGATAAGTGCTTGTATTTCATCCAAGAACACATTCCCATACAAAAATGCAATTAAGTTTTTTTTTATAACTGTTTAAGTTCATTTTGATTTACATAAAATTATTATATAAAAAAAAAAATTCAATTCTTTGTTTTAAAAAATAATACTCAATTAAACATATCCATTACTTTCTATCCACAAAAGAAATAAAGAAACTAAAATTGTTAATAAATCTTTGATACAATATCTTAAACATTATAATAAAAAATATATAAAAAGTACACCCTAACACTCCTAAGACAAGGCTACACATAATTCATGAAATTTATTGTCCATCCATCCAATGCTACATTCTGATATAGTGGACATTGAACCGAATGAACCTATACAATCAGATGGAAGGAATTATACCTCCACCAAGGTAGCTCCCCTCACCCAGAATATAACTAGATACGGAGCCCGAACCACCTAGATCCTATACGTGACATGCTCACCCCACCCAACGAATAGGACAGGTAGGTCTCTCCGTGTGCCCGTTAATATATAAAGTTGTTCGAAATCTTGTATTTGAATCTTGCTTGAGTTAGTTACTGCTCAGCCCTCTAGATGCGGTTACCGGGCAATCACTCAAGATGGAAAGATTGAAGGTTGATAGGTACAAAGGACTGGAAAGTTCATTGAACGCATCCAGAAAACGGATCATTTTCAAGTAAACTAAAAACTTTGAAAGAGTCAAAAAAGAGGGTAAGAAGAGGCAAGATCAGCACTCTGTTGAACACTTCAAGATTGGTGAAATGTAGAGTACATCCAAAACTCGTCTTCCACTTTGAAAACTTGGACATACTTGATGAGGAAAGATTTATTTCGTATTGTAATAGGTAATAGAAAGATTTGTCTGCAACGTCATGGGATATGGAATCTATTCGTATAGTAACACTACATTGTCTAAAATGGTACTTGACGTCATATAATGGGGATATGGAATCTATTCGTATAGTAACACTACGTAGAAATTGTACTTTAGGTCATACTTCCTTTCAAGGGTTAGTTTGAAATATAAATAATCCATCCACATGAGCGTACAAGGATTCTCAGACTTCGTACGTATGTTGTATATTGTTCCTTCAAGTGCTTAGAATCATCTTCTAAATTATTGTCATTTCAAAAGTTAATACAATTGTGCAGTTCATTTAATTTGATATTTTTCTTATTTTTTCAGATGGGATATTCGTTCCACTAAAATCTATTTAGAACATATTCATTTCACCAAAATCGTTTAGGACATAATCTGGATCTTATTTCTTATATCATATTTTCAGGAGTTCTATCAAATTAATTTAGAACTATGATTGAACTACAATCTTCTTGATAAACTTTGAATATTTCCATGAATGTAAAGATACGAAAGTGTAATGGGCATTTCCTTTTAAAGCTTTTCGTGTAGCATTTGTCTCGCAGTTCTGATCAGCTTGCCTTACAGTCGGTATAGTCGTGGCACATTTCTCAATTCTGCACTTTATTAAGTTGGTAATGGCAGCCATGACTTCCTCTGACTCGCCCTTTGAATTCTTTTTATGATTAGATACCTGACATCCATGGCCTTTCGTGATGGAATATCATTGACATTAAATCCCTGGAATCCTACAGTACTACTCATTTCATGAAGTAAGTGGGTGGGGCACTGCAGTAGAGGTTGCTTCAAATCTACACAAACATGCTTTACCACACACAAAGCGCATGCATGTATGATGTACTCAAGACTGTCATTGTGATTTATAGTACAGAAGGTATCTCTGAGTTCAAACAGGCTTATGGTAGAAACTTAAAGGTTTTTTTTCTGCATTCTAGACCATGAATTCATGGGGAGAAATAGAACACTTTAAGCCAGGTGGTTTGGTACTTATATACGTCAGTTAGGATTGTTTCATGTCAGTAAATTTGATAGGATTTTATTGTTCTATTGTTAATCGATTGCTCCAACTGTGGGGCGGTGTACAGATTGCATTATCAGCTAAACAGCCCTGAAATCTAATGAAAATTGTTTGACTCTGTATGCCCGATTTCATTTTTGCAATCTTAACTAGTTGTCAACTATGGCTTAGCATGGTTATTGATGATTTCAATTTTGGGAGTTGTGCATCAGTTGAAAATTTCAAGGAATATTTAGTTCTCAAAAAATTATCCAGTGTTGAAGGTATTGAGCATTCAACAACCTTTGTTGTACTTCTTGTAAAGATGAATTCCTTCTTCCTTTCTTTTGTCTTGAGAATCACAATTTTATCCATCAGATTGGATGTGTACTGTCTATTTAGACATTGGAATATATTTGACTGTATTTATTATTAATTAAAAAATAGAATATAATATGTTTTTTTTAATTTTTTATCATTTAATTAATGCAGTCAAATGTGATTTTAATGTTGGGCAGATATCTCAACTTGTTGAATTTGGAAAAGTTTCATGTAGATTGAAGATGTAATATCTTTTATGTGCTATGAAGATGTAATATCTTTAATATGCTATGAAATATATAGTATGTGATTATGTGAATTTTCTTATGTGAAATATGTGTTGTTATTGGTATGTTATTCTTTGATGATGTTCAACAAGAATATTATGCGAGGGGAGATTAGAATTATGTTAGGATTATGAAATTGAAAAATACAAATAGTTTTTGTTTATGAAAATATTTTGGAAATTAGAGAAATCAAAATTAAGATAAAAGATAAAGACGAATTTGTACTTATCAAAAAATAAAATAAGAATATAAAAATAATTATTATTAATTTTAAATTACTTGCATCAATCTTGTGGAAAGTATATAGATTGAATGGATAAAAGTGGTAATGTTGAAATTTGCATACCCATGACATTTTTCATTTAGTTTTGTACCCCTTTTGAGGAAATGACTTGATACCAACAAATAGGGTAAAATCTTGTGTGAAGTTGGGCTTATTCCCATAGTGTTTATCCATCTTTATACACACATATGCCCAATATTTGCATACCAATGACATTTCCCATTTAGTTATCTACCCATTTTGAGGAAATGTCTTGATACACATACATATCAATAAATAAGGTAAAATCTGTTAGAGTAATCATGCATTAGTTAATAATTAATTAATCTCTAATTGATTATTAGTCTAATTTATTCTTGTGCATTTAAGCTAAACTTAGGAGTTCTTTATTCAATTAACTATGTGTTTTTCTATGTTAACTAAGTGAGCTATTAATAGATCTTTATGACTCATTGCATGTGATATTAACACTTTTCCTGATCTAATCCCTTTACCATTTAAGGTTGCTCCTAAATAGCACTCAACCCTCCTTGTATTATCAATTCCTCTGCTCTCTTAAGCTTTCATATCTTTTGATAGTCTCTTACATTCTAAAGCCTTTTCTTGTTAATGAATATTGCATATATTGTTTGTAGATCTCTTGTGTGGAAGGTATCTTTATTTGTTGTTTGATCTTGTGACTCATGTTTTTCACAATTCTAGCATGGAATTAGAGCCTCAATTTAGTGAGTCAACCCTTCTCGATTTATGTGGTTTTTTTTTTCAACAAGGGTTACAGGCATAAGATCTGAATCCCCTTTGATTTTTTGCAAATTTTGGAGGTGGACATTTTTTGGTGCATTTTGGTGTGAAAAAGCCCTCACCATTAGATTCAAAGCTATTGAGAAAGTTAGATTTGGATTTTTATGGCCTGATTTTGACTTCTAAGTACATATTTGTGATGGTTTGAAGTGGTTATTTTCGGATCCGAAGGGTAGCTATAATTTTAGAGCATTTTTGTGCAAAATGTAACTCATCGTTGGATTCAAGAGACTGATTCAATGAATTTGGACTATAAGTTTTCCCTATTTCAATGTCAAGAGCTTATGAGGAAAAATCCTTTCTACAAGGGTCTGTATGGCCCTTCTACAACCCTCTACACACATTTAAAAAAATCAATAAAAAAAAGGTCGTCTGCATTTTTTTCATAGAAACTTTTTTATTTAAAAAAGAGGGGCATATTTTTAAAAAATTATAGGTTTTTGTTTTTAGTGGGGCATAATTTTTTTGTTGTTTATACAAAAAAATTGCATTTAATATAGCTGCTACATGGTAACTGCACATGTAGGCCCCTATAACCCCCTTCTACTCACCATTGGTAGGGTATTAAACCCCAACAGTCAACATTTTTAATCTATCTAGCGGCTTTCAAACTGCCAATGGTAGTTTCATTAATTATTCGATGCAAAGCTATGTTTCCAACCAACAAAAAACAATTTTGGAAATTTCAAGATTTTTCTAGCAGAATATTCCCAAGCATCAACAATTTTTCTGATGCCATTTCTTTTTCTAGTCAACAAAGAATATTTTGGTAGCAGGGGCATCTTTTTTTAATATTTTAACCAAAAGAGAGGAATATTCTATCGTCGTTTTCTTCACAAGGGGCCAATTTTTTTCCAGCAAAATGAATATTCCAAGGAATATTTGTTGACATCATGTTGATGTTGGTGATACAGACACCTAGCAATGGCCCCTTCAAGACCCCCTTTTGCCTTACAAGAGGTATTTTTTTTCTTTTGGCCATAACTTGGGCATATGATATCAATTTTTAATGAACAAGATATCATCGGAAAGCTAGTTCTACCAACTTTCTATTAGCATGGGTATCATCACCTATTTTTATTATTGGTGCACTCTACAAACTATTGAATTTAGAGGTGCTATTTTCAGTCTTGAGCTCATAACTTTTGACCCATTTTTCCATTTTTTGTGATTCCAACAGCGTTGGGATGGTCTTTTAGAGCTCTTCGCATCCATTCATACACTTTTTCTAGATTTTGATCTGGGTGGAGTTTATTTAGTTTTTTGTGTTTTCACACTTTGGTGAATTACTTGGACATCTTAGCTTATGGAACCTTTTTGTTTGTTTGGGATGACTTATTTTTGGTTGCTTTATACGTATCTCTAGTATTTTGTGTTATTTAGATATTGTAGACATCTTTTTCATGCACATTCTCATTTGTAGACATAATGAGATAACATGTCATTTTGGTGTTACATTTTGGGGATTATGTACATCTTGTTGTGTCTTTTGTATCTACACTATGATATAACGTGCCATAGTGGGGTTGATGTTTTCCTTTGGTTTTCCATCACACCTTTGTCAAGTGAGCATCCCTTTGACAACAAGAGTGAATCCTTGTGATTCTTGCCTCATGTGTATATGCCTTATCTTGCACACCTTTTTATTTGCAAGTTGTTTCTCCTACATGTGCTTCTTGGTTTCACATAGTTTTAGTGTACCTGTCTTGGTGCTCCCTTCTGTACATTATGGGGAGGTTTCTATTGTTGGTGATAATGCTTCCTTGGTTTCATATTTTTGAGTGATCTATGTATCTATTTCTTATTCCTATGTAATTTCAAATTCAACTCACATCAATGGTTGGTTACATGAATTTTGGTGAGATGGAGCACTTACCATATGGAAACTATTGCATTCCTTTTTCTAGAGGCGAACTTCCATTTTCATTTCATCAAAGACTACTAGTACATGTGTATTTTTTATTGGCATATGGCTTGAGTAGATTGGGGATGACTTCTAGTGTTGTCATTGATGACAACCTAAGTCATTCATGAGGTCCGTAGTTTTGGATTTGATCATTCCAGCAAGAAAAGTGAAGACCAATGCTTTACCAAATTAGTAGATAAATGAACAGGGTATTCGGTCAGTTTATCGATTTGTATGCCTCACCAGATGACTATTTTTCATTATGGATCTTGGAGAAGATGTTTTGGTATTCCTATCATCATGTTTACCAATATTTGTGCTAAAACATTACTCTATGTACGAGTTTAGAGATTCAACAATATTATTATCTATTTATTTGCTTATCAAGTCGACTCGATGAGTCTATCATGTTGAGGATGTATTAGGTATAATTATTTCAATGTCTCTATGTTCCAAGATTGTATTTTGGTCCCAATTAAGTCTTAGCTTACTTTTGGGAGTTGTGCATCAAATATTATGTGTGCTTGAGCCAACCTTTGGAGAATAATTCTATATTCTCTTTCAAGCTGACATATGGATGAAATTTGTAAGTAGTGGATATATATATATATGTATCATTTTAAGTGTGAATAAAAAGGATTTGTAGTAGTTGTTGATGAAGTAGTTGATGTAGTTGTTGATTAGTATGTATGAATAAGTTGTTTTTGAGAAAGAGAAGAAGATTTGTCGATGGGTATAGTGTACATCAATTTGGCACAATATTTTAGCAGAGCAGAGAAGAACAGAGCAAAGCAAAAAATGTGAATCTGACAAGAGGTCAAAATGTGTTCAATAATCTTAACTAGAATTGTAACTAGTCTTTGGAGAAGCTATCTTTTTAGTTCACTCTTTGTTGTAATCAAAACATTCTTGTAAGGGAGTGAGCCTTCTTTGTTTAGAGTAGTGAGCTCTAGGCAATGAGCCTGAATGCATGTGCATTCCTTTTTGTTTCTTATTATACTTTTAATAGGGTATACTTGTGGATTAACCTCCACCATAGTCTTTTCCCCTAGGGTTTCCACACAAAAATATTGGAGTTATGGTGTTATGTGTACTTTTATTTATGGTTGCATGTTCATTTGTGTTTATATGATATGAATGGTTTCATATTTTTTTTGTAATTTAAAGTTTATGTTAAACACTGATTCACCCCTGCCTCTTAGTGTTCCCTGAGTCCAACAATTGGTATCAGAGCAGGTTCCTCCTTAAAAGTTTAACAACTTGAGGTGGATCTTAAATCTATGGACTCTATAAGTCTTAAAGAACAACTTGTGGTGGCACTTGATGACCTTGATCAGTCAAAAGTAGAAGTATTGGAGTTAAAACCAAATCTGTCTAATGCTAAGAAATTTATTCAATCCTTAAAAGATAAAATCAGCGAGTCAAGAGAAAAGAGGAAGGAGTTGTGTGATCAGCTAAAATAGAAAAAAGATAGAAGCCTGGAAGATGTTCATCTAAATCAAACCCTAAAGGAGATAAATGAAGAATTTGAAAAGCTTGCCAAGGATAATGCTACTCTAAAACTTGAAATAAAATCTATGGCGATGAAGCTAACAAAAGAAGTTGAAGAAAGGAAGAAGAATGAAGAAAATTCGGTGCATTCCCTAAAATAGAAATATGAATAATGTAGTACAACTAACATAAGATTTATTCAATTGGATGTATGGAACTACAACAATCCAAAGATCATGAACACGAGCTTGAAAAGTAGTTAGTTATTCTCATAGCAGAACTCTCTATTGCAAATGATTACAAGGAAAAGTTCAAGATCAGTTCTGCTAAACTTGATGAGCTGACTAAAGGGAAGAAATATGCATATGAAAGAAGTGGTATTGGATACAAAAAGGGTTAAGCTCTAGATCACAACAGAAGGATTTGAAGAAAGAAAATTAGATAAACAAAAACATAAGACATCTGGTAAGACAACCTAATGCACAATAATTTAATGGTCACTGCTTTTTTTGCAATAAATTTGGTCATACAAATTCTCATTTTAGAAGGAAAGAAAATTCACATGGTCCATCATTTCCTAGTCGGTGTTTTAATTGTAAAAGGTTGGTACATAAATCGACTGGATGTAGAGGTATCTCAAACTGTTTTATCAAAACAAAGAATATTAAATGTTATACTTGTGGAAGATTTGGACATGCTGCTAATCAATGCAGATCTAGAGGAAATTAGTGGAATGACATATTCAAAAAAAGAAATCCTATATGCTTTAATTGCAACAAAATTGGTCATACTTGTAAATTCTACCAAAATAGAGATACTAATAGGAGAGGTCCAGGATACAAAGGAAGAAACATGCAGATGAATGGCAAAGGAAAAGAAAAAGTGTCGATAGAAGAGACAAGGGATCAGATGAAGAAAAAGTGAATCTAAGGAAGTGAAAAATTTAGTATCATAAAATACTTCTAAAAATTCATCTGGTAATTCCTTTAGGAACTTATCTCAGGCCATTAGCCTAGGGGGAGTTTTTCTTGTAAACCTTTTGTCCCCCCTGTCAATTAATTGCACCGAAATGTAGGAAATCTTTAGTAAAATGTGCGAGTAGCCTCTAACTATGCAAATAATCTTTGAAGAAATAATTTGTGAAATAGGAAGATCCGTAAACATATCTTATTGCTACTGTCTAAGAAAATAGAGCGACTAGAACTCCTAGGGAAAAATATTAAATTCAGTTAAAGGAGTTAGGTGTGAAAAGTTATAAAAGGAAAATCGGAAATCTCATTTGCCATCCTACATCATTGAAGAATTGGAGGAAAGCTTTGCGGTGATTTGGCAAAGGTGTGAGAAGATCTTAGAAGTGAATCTATCAAGTATTTTTGAATTATTGAGAAAATATTTTTGATATTCATTTCGTAAAAAAAGAAAAATGGGGAAAATCAAGGAGACTGTAAACTTGGATGAATACAACAGTGACAAAATTAGGAATGTGAAGGATTCATTGACTGAAAATGAATAGAAAATGCTTGTTAGAAAGAAGCACAAAAATCTTGATAGTTGGAGTGAATTCCCATTCTTTGTGAATGCAGAAATTATCAAATTCATCTTGAACCAATTGAATGGTGATGTTTTAACTTTGGATAAACCCTATTGCATATCAAAGGAGGAAATTAATAATTTAACAGGGTTGAGTGATTTCAGAGAGGTGCCACAGAAAAAGTTGATTCAAAATGCAAAAGTTCAAACCCTAACTGATGTAACCAGTGATCAATGAGCCTTGGTGATTTCAACAATTAACGATCAAATTAGATGGTATATTGCACATGGAATTTCCTATAAAACTTTCTTCAAGAATAGAGAAGGATCCACTTCGGCAGGCGTTGTCTACATCTCGCACAAGATGATTATAAAAAATGAAGATTTCAATTTGTGTAGCTTACTGAAAGATCAGTTGATAGGGAATGTTCAACTGATAAAGGAAATAGGTTATGCATTCAGATTTGGAACCCTAATTATATGCATTGTGATGTATTTCTTAAAACACTTGCCCCAGATAAATAATGTAGTGTGGAAGGAAGATGAACTGGTATGTAAGCAAATTTATAGATACTGCAATACTCTGAATGATTGTGATGTTGAATATGAAAAATTCTTTAATGAGTTGTTGAAGATGTTCAGTGAAGCTGGCATTTCTCCTCCATGAAACTCTTGAGCTTGGATCCTCTTCTAAAAAAGTAGAAAGGAAGCAGAAAAGAACTAGAAAGTTTGTTGAAGACTCTCCTCCAGTACCTGTAATTTCTAATGCTAAGAAGAAAGGGAAAGAAATGGTGGTGTTAGAGGTATCTAATGAAGATTCTGAGGGTTAAACTCCTATGGATGAACCAGAATCAGTTGAACCGATTGCAGCTACAGAGGACAAGCTAGAAGGAGCTTGAGCAAAGGAATGATACTGATGATGATTCAAGAAGTTGATGGGATGAAGAAGATTGCACACCTATGGTTAGAAAAACCTTCTTTTGAGAATGCCCTGATCGAGAAAACTTTGGGAGCATACTTTAGGTACAACAATGTTGATGTGGACAGTCTACGGAATGTAATTCCTAATGAAATTATTTTGTGCATAAAGGAAGCAATGGCTTCTAATTCTCAGGTCATAGAAGAAGATGAGATAATTCTTCACTTGAAGGAACAATTTAGATTATCTCTTGCTAAATTGAAGAAGATGATGAACAAGCTAAGGTAGTGCATAAATGAAGCAAAATCTATCTATAATTAATATCTTAGGTGGTCCCAAGTAGTTGGGAAATACAAGGAAAAGCTAGATCATATTGAGACTGAATTGAATCAAATCGGCTAGAACTTCATTATGCAATAGGATTTGGACGGTGTAGTAAGAAAAAGAATTCAAGTTTTACAGTAAAAACATTTAAAAGTGTAATTCAGCAGAGAAAATCTTGTTGACACCTTTGGGAAGGTGAAGGATCTAACAAAAGGGAGGTTGGAACAACTAATTGAAGTTTTAAAGAAAGGAGAAAAGCTAGCAGAAAAGATAAAAATTTCTGAATCTCTGGTGAAGATTGTCGACCAAACATCAGAAAATAACAACATAATTATCATCAATGGGATTAAAATTGATGCTTGGAAGAAATTCCTTCCAGTGATCAAGGAGAAATATAAGGTAATTTCTTTATTGCACTAGTTAGTTTTTGATTTTTTGCGTAAAAGTTTTGGAGGAATAAGTATTGAAATATTTTGGGAGTTAGGAAAGTTTTTGGTTATACTTCAAAGGGGGAGTTTTAAGTTGAAAATTTTGAGGAGATTGGAAGCATATATTTTTTTCATTGATGTCAAAGGGGGAGAGAATGCTATGAAAAATGAATGAGGAAAGAATGCTATGATTTTTTTTTTGAAAAAACTAAGGAGGAGAAAGTAATGAGAAAACTGTATTTTGAAATTTTGCTCATTTGTCACTAAGTGTTGCCATCAATGCCAAAGGGGGAGACTGTTGGCATTGGCTTGAGGATATTGTGTATGAATTATATTTTTTTCATTGATGGCAATCTAAGTCATTCATGAGGTCCATAGTTTTGTATTTGATCATTCTGGCAAGAAAAGTGAAGACCAGTGCTTTACCGGATTAACAGATAAATGAATAGGGTATCTTGTCAGTTTATCGATTTGTATGCCTCATCAGATGACTATTTTGCATTGTTGATCTTGGAGAAGATGTTTTGGTATTCATATCATCATGTTTACCAACATTTTTGTTAATGCACTACTCTGTGTACAAGTTTAGAGATTCGGCAATATTATTCTCTGTTTATTTGATTATCAAGGTCGACTCAATCAATCTATCATGTTGCGGATGTATAAGGTATAATTATTTTAATGTCTCCATGTTCAAAGATTTTTTTTTGGTCCCAATTACATCTTAGCCAACTTTTGGTAGGTGCGCATCAAATAGTATGTGTGCTTGAGTAGATCGTTGGAGAATAATTTTATGTTCTTGTTCAAGCTGACATATGGATGAAATTTGTAAGTAGTAGATATATATATATATATGTATCATTTGAAGTGCAAATAAAAATTAGTCGTAGTAGTTGTAGTAGTTGTTGACGAAGTAGTTGTTATTTTTTATGAGTATGTGTGAATAAGTTGTTTTTGAGAAAGAGAAGAAGATGTGTCAATGAGTATAGTGTATATCAATTTGGCACAATTGCTTGAAAGATATTTTTGTAGAGCAGAACGGAGTAGAGAAAAGAAGAAAATGTGAATCTGACAAGAGGTTAGAATATGTTCAATAAGCTTAACTGGAACTGTAACTAGGTTTTGGAGAAGCTATCTTTTCAACTCACTCTTTGTTGTAATCAAAACCTTCTTGTAAGGCAGTGAGCTCTAAGCAGTGAGCTTGAATGCATGTACACAATCCCTTTTGTTTCTCATTATACTTTTAACAAGGTATAATTGTGGATTAACGTCCACTGTGGTTTTTTTCCCCTAACAGGTTTCCACACAAAATATATTGGAGTTATGGTGTTATGGGTACTTTTCTTTGTGGTTGCATGTTCATTTGTGTTTATATGATATGAATGGTTTCAAATCTATTTTAATTTTTAAAGTTTATGTTGAACACTGATTCACCCCCCTCTTAGTGTTCCCTATGTCCAAAATTTTTCAACTTGCATCTTGCATGTTGAGTAGTGTCATTGGGGTCACTCATATAGTTTCATGTGTTGTTTGTATCTTCAATTTCTAGACGTTTTCCTTTTTTCCATCTAATTCGAGTAGTGTCATTGGGGACACTCATGCAGATTATTATCTTCTCTTGATCAATGTTCTTCAAACTAAGTGTTACCTATATTTTTGACTTGCATCTTGCATGTTAAGTAGTGTTATTGGGGTCACTCGTGCAAATTCATGTATCACATGTATCTTCAATTTCCAGATGTTTTCCTTTCCTTTCCATATGATTCAAGTAGTGTCATTGGGGGCACTCATGCAAATTATTGTCTTGTTGATCTTTACATTTGTATCTTTGATTTCCAAATGTTTGCATTTGTTTTCCATCTGACTTGAGTAGTGCCATTGTGAGCACTTATGCAAATTTTTGTTATCTTCATCTTGATCGTCATTTTTTTAGAGGAGGTTCTTCATTTCACCACTATATTTTTCATCATTAAATAATAGTCTACAACTTCTTCGTGCTTCAGAGATGTTCTACATGTCCTCTCTTTTTCAAGATATTATTTGTTTGGAGGCTTCTTAGTCCTTCACACCTTGATTTGGAGGCTTTTTCAATCCTTCCTTCACCTATCTCTCATTTGGAGAGTATTTTTCTCCCACTATGCTTTTCTCGTTTTTGTATAGTTTTGATAGATCATTTTTTATACATGGGTACCTCACCAAGCCTTATTGTTCAAGACCCAACGTGTATTCTTTTTAGGGTTTTTAGCCACTCCCTAAGTTCATCTTAAGGGGGGGTGTTAGAGTAATCATGCATTAGCTAATAATTAGTTAATCTTTAATTGATTATTAGTCTAATTTATTCTCATTCACTTAAGCTAAACTTAGGTGTTCTTTATTTAGTTAACTAAGTGTTTTTCTATGTTAATTGAAGTGAGCTATTATTAGATCTTTCTATCTCACCGCATGTGATGTTGACACATGTCTTGATCTAATCCCTTTAACATTTAGGGTTTCTCCTATATAGCACTCAACCATCATTGTATTATCAACTCTTTTGGTCTCTTGAGATTTCATATCTTTTGATAGACTCTTGCATTTTGTAGCTTTTTCTTGTTGAGGAATATTGCATATATTGTCGGTAGATCTCTTACATGGAAGGTTTCTTTGTTTGTTGTTTGATCATGTGGCTTGTGTTTTTTACAATTCAAACAAATATTGAGTGAACTTTGGCTTATTACCTTAGCTTTTATCAATAATTATACACACATATGCCCATACACTTATCCCCCACCTTATCCTTACACATGTGTTGTTTAATATATTTGTCTTACTTGCATATTTATCTATGTACCTATACTAATATAGTTGTTAGCTACCTAGATGTGATCATTCCACCACCCAAGGACATTTATCCAATAAACAAAATTGAACCCATCCTTCCAATTAAAACTCAAATTCAGTTGAATAGACCCCTTTATTTTCCTACTCTAAGCCTATTTAAGTACATGTTTATAGAAAATTGATGCTATGTGCTAATATTTAAAGGTATTCAATGAATTAATTTTACTCATCCACACATCAAGGAATTTTTAATTCACAAGAATTTGAGAGAAATAAAATGAGTAATCAAGAGTGACACATTTTTATTCTATTCTTTAAGATGAGTAAAGAGTCTATATGCATCATTTTAGGTCCCTTGCGTGTTGTCTTTGAATTCTTGTTTACATTGACGGGGATTTAACTTAGGAGAGATTATAGATCTTTGCATTATAAAAACAACCCTACCAATTGTTTTCAACTACCAATAGCCATTATATCAATAAGGAGAACATAGTTAACAAGCATCTATCATGTAAACAAAAGAGTAGAGTGTACAATTGTACAAAGTCAAATATAAAAGCACAAGATGATTATATGACTATGGATATAACACACACTTCTAGTGTTTTTCCTTTACTCCTATAGTGTGTGTCAGGTTTTCAATAGTCATCTTGTGGCTATCTTAACTCCTAATTAATTCATATTATCATTACTATACTATTATTTAGTTAGTTAGGTTAGCCTAGGGCTTATATAGGGTTAAATCTAAGTTGACTTGGGTGATATCCTATGAATAAATAGGTATATATAGGAGGTTGTGAGTCTTATTTGATGATCATGTTGAGTATTGAGTTCTCATTGAAGACTATTGGAGTTATCCCCCTCGAAGTGGATTAGGAGGTTTCCCCCTTGAATTGGCATATTATTATCAAGTATTTTTAGCATATTTCATATTATGTTATTTTTTTATATTCTATTTCACAAGATAATACAAACCAAATTCAAAAGTCTTAAATATCTTACACATTCTTTGGTCATAGAGCTAAACTTATCATCTTCCTTTACATTTGCATTCATAATTTAGCTATTGCAAGTACAAACTTTATTAGTCCCAACTATCATTAATTAATCTAGGTTAATTTATGCTTAATTGATTGTGTTTAATTTATTAGCCTAGATTAGCCTTAAGGTAAGTTTATTTTCATTTTTATTTTGGTAAAACTATCAAATCTGTCATGATATAGTTTTATTTTGTAGAAATAAGGTATTGAATTAGAAGTGAAAGTATGTTGCACAATTAAATAATCTAAGTACATAAAAGTGATAAAATTGTAGATGAAAAGGAAATAAGCCTATAAGAGAGGCTAACCATTAAAAAAGATATGCATGGAGAAACTTGTGCTAAAAAAAAAATCCACATTGTAAGAGATCCAAAGCTTGTATCAATCTTTTCAAAGAGTTACATCAATACAATTTTTCCCTCTAATTTTTTTAGCACTTTGTTATGTTGACAACTTGCAAAACAACTTGTTTTTGCTCCTAATCCAAGCTCCAATATAAAACAAAAAATAATACAATAACCATGAATTATTTTCAATTCAATGGATTCAAAACCATGAGCCAGGTAGTCTACATGAAAAATTGTAGAGTAGAAAAATGTATCCCTTTACATTTTCATAATTTTTTGAGCCCTCCCTGTTAAAATCTGGTTTATTTATGCTTTTATTGGTCCTATTTTGCATCCACAATCCTTATTAAATTCATTTTCCTGAGGATAATCTTGACATTCAACAAATGACAAATCATAATTTCTAATGTTTTTGGCTATATGTTCTAGATCTAGGGATTTGGGACTTGTACGCCCCTTTGGGCATATGGGTCCCACCTAGGTCAATGGGCCTGGTTTTAGATGTCACATTGAATAAAACACTTCTTGGAGTTTATGTCCTAGGTTTAAGCCATTAGGACTCATACACCCAACCTAGCATATGAGTCCTACTTTAACTTGGACCTATTTTAAATCAAATTCCTGGTGGGATTTTATTATCCTAGATCTGATGTTGGCTTTTAGTGTTGTAATTTTGGGAATTTTGGCACATACAAGTATAAATACAAGGTTATTTCACATAATTTTGAAACTAGCAAGAGCTACCAATTTTGAGTCAAGCATCCTAAGATTTCACACAAGCATTATAGAGTATTCAAGATCATTCAAGAAGGCATTCAAGGGCATATTTGTAGAAGATTAATGCAACAATCAAGGTCCATTTCATCATTTCAAAGATGTAGTGCATCATGCATGTTGTTGAGAGATAATGTGTTGATGTAGCATTCAAGATCTAATCAAGTGTTCCAGCTATTATCCTATTAAAGTTTCATGATCAATATGTACACTCATTGAGGCCACTTCATGCTAGTTTTTAAATTTTCCATTCAAGGTTTTAACAAGCTTTGGTGAGTTGTTAAATGCATTTGTTCATTCATCATTCCTTTATGCTATTTCATTTCATTTCAAGGTTTAATTACCAAAATGAGGTTTGACCAAGGAAAACCCCTATTCCCTAACACAACAACACTTTTTCCTTCTTGATGTGTGTTTGTAGGTCTAGGTGAATTGGAGCTTGAAGATCCTTTGAAGGCAAGGTTTTAAAAGTTGTCAAATTTTTCATATGAAGTTTTCAAGGCTCATGAAAATTCAGCTCTGGAGCAAAATATCCAACTTATTTAAATGAAATTAGTGGGAAAGTGCTTATTTCATCCATCTTCAAAGGCTCACAAATTTTTAGTTCAAAATTTTGACAATTTGCAACTATCTGGGCATATGAGTCCCATTATATCCTTTTTTTTAGCATTCTACAGATCCTGAACAGTCACCAGGAGATTTGAGATTCTACACAAAAACCCTAGACTAGTACTAAATCACCCAACCTAGCGTATGAGTCCCAGTGCACCTCAAATAATAGATTTTCAAGGTTTTCAGATCTTTTTTCGACCTCTCCATTCTTCTAGGTACTTTTTTGTTTCATGTTTTTTTTCAATTTAATTTAATACTTTCAAGTTTCTAGGGTTTAGTGCATGTTAGAGTTTGCATTTCTCCTTTGAATCTTCATTTAATGGTAAACCCTCATTTAATCACATCCAAGGAAACCCACTAGATTCATTCCTCAATCAAGTCACTTGGTTGAAGGATCTTGTTTTCTTAATGAACTGAAGTACAAAATAGGTCCCTAAGTCCATCTCCCAAAAGGTGGACCACCATTATTTCCTTTTGGTTCATTTTGGTGAACCCGACCTTTGGACCCTTAAATTTTTGATTTGGAGAACATTGTAGTCCTAGATCTAGATTGCATTATCTTTGCATTAAATTTGCATTAGTTGATTTGCATTTAGTGATTCTAAGTATTACATTAGTGAAAAGTGCATATAGGTTGCATTTTGGCATCTTGCATCATTCAATTTCATTGGAAGGTTGTGTTTGCAAACAATCATTTGAGCATACAACCTAGAACCCTTAACATCAACTTAGAATTTGCTAAATTTGGTTTATAAACCTTAATTTGGGACTCATTCGCCCACCTGGGGGATTTAGTCCCTATACAGGTGGCTTTTCTAGATTTCTAGGAATTTTGTGTTTTTTGTTTTTCGCTATTTAAACCTTCTGGAAACCCTAATTGGGACTCATTCACCCATTTTGGAAATTTAGTCCCAAATCAGGTTTTCATCATTTTACAACATTGAAAACTTCATTTATATGCTTCTATTTGCTATTGTTAGATCTATTGTTTAATTTGTTAATTTTCTATTTCATTCATTTCATTAGATCCAGCTTAAATTGGTTTCATTTCAAGTGCATTTGTAAACGTAAGAATTAGAATTAAAGAATATCATTTATCTTGTGTTCATTGCATTTATAACATTTCAAAACCCATTTCAGTAGTGAAAATAATTTGATTTGTTAGGGGTATGTGCAAAATCATGATGGTTTTAAAAGGATATCTCAGCTTTCCACCAATATAAATTATGCTTTACTTTGAATTTAATAAATAATTATTATTCATTCTCTATTTGAATTATAACTAAAGTCTTGATTGATAGGATGATTAAAAACCATCTATAGCTTTCAAATAGAATCACATTTTTTGAATTCAAAACATGGGTCACATTATATGCTTCACATTCTATAGGATTAAAAAATGAAGAATTTCATGAAGTTTTGACCAAGCTAAGGTAGCCAGACATACAATTTTTTATATTTTTAACAGTAATAAAAAAATTCATAATTAATTATTTACTTGGAAAAAATTACAAAAAAATATGCATCACATCGGGACATGAGTCCTCTACTTATATCTAAAATATTATTATTTTAGTTGTAGTTAGGGTGGTCAGGAATAGGACACCTACTTGTTATTTTTCCCTAAAATTGAGTACTACTGCATTGAAATTTCAAATTTTTCACCAAATAGATTTTATTTATTTTTAAATATACCTAGTAGTTTAGAAACCACATTAAATTTTCTACATATTCTATTCTTACATATTTTTGAAATAATATAGACAACTTATTCAAATTTTTTATTGCAGGTTGCCTAACTCCAATTTTTCTAAATTTTTCGCCACTTAAGGGCTTATTTTTTCCATGATGATCATGCACATACCCTTAGACAATTGTTTATATTTTGAAACATGGCATTTAGGCACACACTCACAATGTTAGTATCTATCCTTTCCAAGTATGCCAAGAAAAATCTCGTCAACAAGAATGTTATTCATTCCTCCAATATATTTCCTAATTATGAGAGTCTCTTAGTGCAAGAGAGTGAAAATGTTGACATATTCCCTAATTACACACCCTTTCATATATTTTCTATTTGTGGGAATGATGTGATAGAAGAAGATGAAAGCATATAAAATCATGATAATAATAGTTTCTCTTCTCCCAATACCTCTCCTACTTGTGACAAAGGTATTTTGGTGTTATAAAATACACCCATTGAGAATCATGACAATGTTGTAAGCTCATCTTCTATAAACTCTCCTACATTGGAATATATTATAGCACAAGAGAATGAGATCATAGAAACATTTCTAAAAATCACCTTAGCTACTCTCCATTCATCTCTTGCTTGTGAGAATGTTTTAGTGAAAGAGAATGAAATCACAGATAAACATTACAATCACATTTTTTCTTCTCCTAATATCTCTCCTATTTGTGAAGAAGATAGTTTGTTGTTAGAAGATACACTCATTGAGAGTCATGAGACTCTTGTTTCTCCCTCTCCTAATGCTTCTCCCACTTGGAAACATATAATTGAACAAAAGGATCCAATCAATCATAATTGTTCTTCTCTTGATGCCTCCCTTACTTGTGATGAAGTTACCTTACAAAACCTAACCATGGAATTTGATCAACATCTTCTTTTTTTTCCTCTCCTAAAAACTCTCCTACTACGGTGGATATCATGGTACAAGAAAATAATAGAATTGATGCATGTCTTTCAAACAATAGTAATGTGGCTTCATTTGATGAGAATGATGAAATAACCTTAGACACTCCTTTGCTAAAATATCATCACAATAAGAATGAGTAATATTTTGAGGTTATGCACACTAGATATCCCTTGAAACGATTTGTTGTGCCAGTTCTTATCCTTTATCCACCCTCACAACAACCACAAGTTCAAAAAATATCCATGCTTATCCTAGAACCACCTACAAGGCAACTTGATAATGATAATGTTTCACAACAACCAAGTTACAATACCATTGCTCACACATATAATACAAGGAACAATAGGTAACAACAAACCATTCTCATTTCATTACCATTTCCTCAACCTATCTTGCCTTTTGTTCCTCATTTTCCCTCACAAAGTGGAGAGTATGATCTTGTTGAACAACTTATGAATACTCCTACTAAGATATCCTTATGTGACCTTATTCAAGCCTCCCCTAATTATCATAACATGGTTCAAAGTGCCTTACAACAAGTTCCTAGCCCCCCTAATGTGCAATCAAATGATGTGGTAGCCCAAATTTAAGCTATAAATTCAGTCAACTTAGACATTACTTTCCATCAAGATGAGTTACCTTTGTTAGAAGTTCAAAAACAATATGAAGCTTTCATTATAATAGCTATTTTCAGTAGGATAGGGATAAAACAAACCCTTGTTGATAATTGCTCAACCCTTAATGTGTGTAGTGTAGCCCTTTTGGATAAATTTGGTGCAGATAAATCAAGAATTGAACCTGATTCATTATTGATTTGAGGATTTGACAATGTAGGAAAACAACCATTTGGTGTGATCACTTTTAATATTATATTTGGAAATATCACATTATAAACACTAATCCATGTTATGTCTCATGATATTTCATATAATATTCTTTTAGGCAGACCATGGATTCATGCAATGAAAGGGGTGCCTTCTACTCTTCATCGTATAATGAAGTTTGTATACAACAACAAAGTGTATAACATCAAAACTGACCCTAAACCATAAATTTATTTGAACATTAAGAAAAACAAGGAAAATCCTTTGAAAACATTGACACCAACTAGACAAGTGGAACCTATGCAAGAGAAATACAAAGAAAAGCATATGGACGAAGTCACGAAGTTATTAGAAGATGATTGGGGTTCCTTAGATTTCACACCTACATTCATGGGTGAATACAAGATCATAACAAAAGAGTCTAAAAAGAAAAAAGAACCAATGGTAATGTCTACACAAAATTCAGATGAACCTTCAAAAGCATCCACCTCAACCACTTTAGAAGAAGAAAAAAATTACACAACAAACATTGATGCAACTAATTATGAACAACCACCAAATCCAAAAGAGATGAAAAATATTTATGGAAGAGGTTATGAGCTTATGAAACAACTTGGTTATAGTGGGAAAGGATGTGGTGCTAGAGGACAAGGTATCTTCATCATTGTAGAGCCTAACAAGCAAGAAACAAGTAGTGGTCTTGGTTATTGTCCCTCAAAAGAAAAAAACGAGCCTTCAACCAATATCAACACTCTTACAAAGGATTATTCTAAGCCAAATTTAACATTAGTACAACCTGAATTGATAGAAATTGGTGGTCTTGGTTATTTTCCTTCAAAAGAAATGAAAGAAACAAAGAAGTCTTCACTTAACATTAATGTCATCACAAAAAGAACTCCTATGACATGTCTTAGTAATGATTGGAGTTCATTAGATTTTACACCCTCCTTTCAAAGAGAGAACAAAATCTCACAATCTATAAGTATGACATCTTGTACTAAGAAAGATCTATCTTTGTCATAAAATTAAAGAAAATCCTCTAGTATTGATCAAGCGAGTATCTTGTTGAGACTCCTCCAAGATCACTTGATATCCCTCACTCCAAGAACATGAAAGAAACTTTACTACAAGAGTTCATGATCATTCTACTAATGAATGCATGACTTTTAGTAATAAAACTCAACATTTTAAGGATTGTGGTTCTCTTCCTTGTGTTGAAGCACCTAGTTCCTCTAATTGATACTGATTTCCAAGTTTTTCATCAATCACCTTGGCTCATCCTTTTCTTGCACTCAGTGGGGGCAAGGGGTTAGGTTAACCTTGTCCTCATATACACTTGTTCATTGTCTCTTTTGGCTAGTTGACCACCTTCCATGTATATATAAGATCACGCTTGGGATATGGACGACATGCCTTAATATGGCTTGCATGTGACATACTGAGTTATCCTTAGTTGTTGCATTTTGGGGGAAACCCTTTATTCATGATGTAGTTTCACTAGGGAACATATGAATTAGCTTAAGGATTTCTAAATAAGATATCATGTCTTCTTCCTCAGATACTTTAAATTAGATTGCCCATAGCAATGGTGCTAACAATCGCTTTAAAGTGGGGGCATACATTGACATTATATTTTGACATTTCTCATATTTCATTGCACGATCTTCTTTCTTCTTGTGATGTTCCCTTTTCTTGGTGGTATCATTGGGCATGATGTTCCCTAAGAAGACACCTTACATGAACTAAGAAAAGTCCCTTTGAACAAATCTTTGCTTGTATGTTGTTCATAAGCTTGAACTTTCATTTTTTGGTGCCTTATCAAAGTTGTCAGGAGGTATAGCTTTAGTACATGGTTAGTACATATGGGATTTGACCATAGGTGTGGCTTTCCCATAGCCACTTGCTTGTCTATGTGTGAGCATATATCAGCAATGTGCATATGTGTCTCACCTTTTTGGGGGCTTACCTAGTGGATATTGGATTCCACTAGTCTGTGTGAGCATGTATTTTGTTTACATAGTGGACATCATGTTCCACTTGTAAATTTTTTTTTGGATAAACAACCAAGTCTTGATCCACATTGAGTTAGAAAAATAGTCAAGGATTGATCAATACCTTTTTATTTTTAATTTCTTTTTTTTAGTCTTTTGCATTGTATGTTTGTGTATCTTGTCTTGCTACTGCATAGCATACACCTTATGTGTTTCAATTTGTGCTTATGTTGGTTTGATGTAGGATCTTGGATCTTAGGGGCTTGGCCACCTCCTTGATCTTTGTCATCCTATACTATCTGGATTGGTACACTTGGATCCCTCTTGATGCAAATTTGTCTACTTTAGTGTGAGCTTGATGCAAGGTCATCCTCTCACTAAAGTGGGGGCTAAATGTATTGTATAAAAATGTATCCCTTTATATTTTGACACTTTTATGGGCCCTCCCTATTAAAATCTGGTTTATTTATGCTTTAATTGGTCCTATTTTCATCCACAAGCTTTATTAAATGTATTTTTCTAAGGATAATCCCGACATTCAACAAATGAAAAATAATAATCTAATGCTTTTGGTTGTGTTCTATATCTAGGGATTTGGGAATCATATGCCCCTTTGGGCGTATGGGTCTCACCTAGGTCTTGAGGCTTGGATTCAAATGTTACATTAAACAAGATGTTAGAATTGCCAAGATCTGATTGCAAACCAGAAAATACCTTCCACAAAAGAGGAAAACGAAAAAGCAAGAGATTGCATTAAAACATGCAATTTGATATATTCGAAAAGATCAATTAATTACAAGAGATTATTTGCTTTATAAAAGCAAAGATTCCTAAACCTAATCTTATCTTGAGCAACAAGATAGCTTGATAAGATAAAGATGAAAACCTAAAACTTAGGAAATAAATAATGCCTAAGTAAACTTATGCAAAGTGTAATTAATAATTAATTACACCAACACCCCCCCATAAGTGAAACTTAGGGAGAAGCAAATTATTATGCAAATATGAGTCCCGGCAACAAGGCCTGATCAGGTACTCATGTACAAATGAAAAGAGAGAGAAACCCCCCTCAGTGAGATGAACTGCTGCGAAGAATCACTGGAAGAACTCTGATGAAGCAACACTGGAACCCCAAATCTAGCAAGCAAGGAAAGATACTTCTGTCTACAAGAAACCGAAATGGAATCAAAATAATGTGACAGCAAACCCGATGCCAAGGAACACTGGAAACTCACATACTGGAACAACCCTGGAATCTGTAAGCAACAGTAGATGAATGGATAAACCCATAATGATGACAAATCTAGAAAAGGTGTCTCCAAAGCCAATGCCAAACTGAAACTGAAACTGGCCATAGGACGAATACCATCAAGATTATGGAACATTAACCATAAAACCATGGCCTTCAAATGGAAAAGATCTGAACCAATGAGGATCAAGAACCATAAAATCCCAATGTGAAGTGTGAACCGATGTGAATCAAGAATGTGTCTAGGAATAGCAAGAAAGAAGCTAGAAGGAGACAACAGAAAACTAGACAAACTCATGCGAGTTGTCACCAATCATGAAAGATGGATGCCGGAACCCCCCTTACTAGAACTTTATATCAGTTTGTTATTACAATACCCAATGATTGCATAAGGAGATAATGCAAAACTACAGAAATATAAGTGAAAATGCAAACCTAGAGCACGAAACAAAAATGAATGCATGCCTAAACTAAGTTAAAAATTTTCTATAAATGACCTCAGATCTACATAGAGGCCAAAACCAGCTTTCCAACGCCGCAAAAATGGCGAAAATCGGATAAGCGAGTGAAAAGATATGCGTCCCGGAGTGAAAATGGTAACACCTGACTTCCGAGGTAGAAAAATGCATTAAAAATGAAAAACCAGAAAATATCACTAGTACCATTGCGTAGAGCTCGGAAACAGCTTTCCGACGATATCTTGTTTGCAAAAAAATACCTCCGTATGTGAAAGTTATACTTGTTTCTGCGAAACTGCTCCAAATCTGCCCAAGTAGACCTCTAGGAGCCCTCAGGGGCTAAAAAATAAAGCCCCTGGTCGCCTGGGCGGACCAGGGGGCTGAAGTACAGGGAGCTCCGGCGAAGACCCTAGTCACCCATGTGACCGGGGCTGGGGCTTAACATCCCTGCGGAGGGCTGAGCGCGGGGGTTTGGACCCCGATATGACCGCGGGCTGTGAGCATAAAGCCCTCGGGGGTTGGCGCATGGGTGGTGGCACTGCAAAGGGGTGGCGCCGCCGGCCTGAGCGGCCCTCCGGTGGCCGCCGGGCGGTAGGCGAGCAGCCCAAACTTTTTTAACCGCAAGCACCAGTTTTAAGGCATTTTTTTCAAAAATTTTAATTTTTTTTCGATTCCGGTGCCTCGGACACTGTGCCTGGGGGCCGTACGGCCCCTGGGCAAAAAAAATTTGCCTCTCCGGATGATTTTGCCCAAACTGGACAAATTTATATGAAAATGGAGGTTTTTGGGCGCTACGAATCCAACGGCGAGGTCCGTTTGGGCCCAAAGTGCTCCAAAAATCAGGCGACCCCCAGATCTAACAGATAAATCACCAATCTTACAACCCTCACAGATCTGGCAAACGGTGATGAAAATCAATAAAATGAAAGCCATTTCTGACTTTTTCCAGCGCTCTGAATCCAACGGAAAACCCCGATTTGATCCAAGACGCTGCATAAATGTACTCAAGGATTGAAACCCTCGAGGGACTCCGAACGAGCTCTGCAACGAAATCCTCCAAAAAAGCTGAGAAGGGGCTGCAAATCGAGGCTCTGATACCATGTTAGAATTGCCAAGATTTGATTGCAAACCAAAAAATGCCTTCCACAGAAGAGGAAAACAAAAAAGCAAGAGATTGCATAAAAACATGCAATTTGATATATTCAAAAAGATCAATTAATTACAAGAGATTATTTGCTTTATAAAAGCAAAGATTCCTAAACCTAATCTTATCTTGAGCAACAAGATAGCTCGATAAGATAAAGATGAAAACCTAAAACTTAGGAAATAAATAATGCCTAAGTAAACTTATGCAAAGTGTAATTAATAATTAATTACACCAACACAAGACACTTCTTGGAGTTTGTGTCCCAAGTTTAAGCTATTGGGACTCATATGCCCAACCTAGCATATGAGTCCCACTTTAACTTGGACCTATTTTAAATCAAATTCTTTGTGGTATTTTATTATCCTAGATTTGATGTCAACTTGTAGTGTTGTAATTTTGAGAATTTTGGCATAAACAAGTATAAATACAAGGTTATTTCACATAATTTCAACTAACAAGAGCTAGCAATTTTGAGTCAAGCATCCTTAGATTTCACAAGAGCATTCAAGAAGGCATTCAAGGTTAGATTTTTAGATGATTATTATGGCAATCAAGGTCCATTTCATCATGTCAAAGATTCAGTGCATCATGCATGTTGTTGAGCTAATGTGTTGATGTAGCATTCAAGATCTAATCAAGTGTTCAAGTTTTTATCTTATTCAAGTTCCATGATCAAGATATACACTCATTGAGGCCACTTTATGATAGTTTTTAGATTCTCTATCCAAGTTTTCAACAAGGTTTGGTGAGTTTTTACATGCATTTGTTCATTCATCATTCCTTCATGCTATTTCATTTATTTCAAGTTTTAATTACAAAAATGAGGTTTGACCAAGGCAAACCCCCATTCACTAACACAACAACATTATTTCCTTCTTGATGTGTGTTTGCAGGTCTAGGTGAATTGGAGCTTGAAGATCCTTTGAAATCAAGGTTGCAAAAGTTGTCAAATTTGTCATAAGAAGTTGTCAAAGCTCACTGAAATTCAAATATGGAGCAAAATATCCAACTTATTTACATGAAATGATAGGGAAAGTGCTTATTTCATCATCTTCAGAGGCTCGCAAAGTTTCAATTCAAAAATTTTCTCCTAGGAAACTTTTCACTTTTTTTGGACACTTTGCAATTGTCTAGGCATATGTGTCCCAGCATACCCCTTTTGCCAACTTTCTGCAATCCTAAAAAGTCACTAGGAGATTCTAGATTCTACAGAGAAACCCTAGACTAGGACTAAATCACCCAGCCTAGAATATGAGTCCTAGTGCACCTCAAATAGTATATTTTCAGGGTTTTTAGATCTTGTTTTCACCCCTATATTCTTCCAGGTACTTTTCTATTTCATGTTGTTTATCAATTTGATTTAATGTTTTCAAGATTATAGGGTTTAGTGCATTAGAGTTTGCATTTATCCTTTGAAGCTTCATTTAATGGTGAACCCTCGTTTAATCACCCAAGGAAACCCAATAATCCATCCCTCA
>VDFB02193867.1:464689467-464735337 GCA_007258455.2 Sequoia sempervirens
GTAATTGTTTTGTCTTTGTGGTGGTCCTCTTGGATGCTTGGCATTGTAAATCATCCACTAATTGTTTTATTGTGTGTTTTGTTGCATTATTTTTGCTTGTTTTATCTATTACATGGTATCATGATCATAACCTTTACATCCACCACACTCTCATTAGTAACATTCTTATTTTTGGCCCAAAATCAAGGTTTGTCACTAGAACTAGATGGTTGGTTTCGAGTTTATGTGGATCCCCTAGCAATTAGGGCTCGTTCAATGTTGAGACCTTTTGATATAAGTTCCTAGAATATTGGCACACATTTCACTATTAATTGGAAGGTTAGATCTGTTTTCACATTTCCTACAATTATTTCCACTTGTTTATCTCGTATTTTCCATTTACCTTTCCTTGCGCTATGTATCCATCATTGTAAAAAGGATGCAAATGATCCTCCCTTCTTTTGTTTAAGGGTAAAAATTTCCTCCAAGCTTATGTCTGCATCAAGATTGTAGGAGAAATGTACTACAAATTGATCTATTATTTTTTAAAATGTTATAATTCTAGGAGGTAGGTGTAAAAACTACTCTATAGCTTGGCCTCCCAAACTTTGTGGGAAGAGATGCATCAAGTATGAATCATTGTATGCTACTTCCATGCATGCCACATAAAACTCTCTAATGTGATCCTTTTTATTACCACACCTTTTATATCTATCAAATTTAGGGATCTCAAAACCTAGAGGTAATGGTATCATTGCAATATTTCAATCAAATTGGTATGGACATAAATACTACACAATGTATATTTTTTTAGTTTTCCCTACTTGAATGTCTTAGATCTTATGTGTGAGTATCTTGATTTGTGAATAAATTGTTGCAAGTATGAAGGTGTTGTCATTACTGTCAACTGGTCAAATGGTTTGTGGTGTCATTGATGTCATGTATCTTGGTTATTGATTGTAAATGTCGAGGATATTGAGAAAATTGTAATAAATAAAGGTTGAAGTGTTCAATGTTTGCTCCAGTTTTTTCTCTAGAACATGTTGTTATGCTAGTGAGGATATGAGGTATTGTTCATGATTGTTGGAAGCTTCTATATCCATATTTTGGGTTTCTAGATCATTTTATAGCTATGTTCACCAGTTGTGAACCATGTTTTTCTATGTATCTAGCTAAGGTCTAGGAGACATTTAGTTGCTCTTGATTTCATCTTGTTCAATTCTTATGACTTTTGGTTCTTAGGAAAAGTTGATGAAGTCATTTTCAAGAAAAATTTGTTGACCAAAAAGATTGGATCATGTTAAGGTTGAGTGTGTTTAATTGATTTATGTGTTTTGCACTAGTTTAGGTTGACCCTATGCTAAACACTATTTACAAAATTAATGAAGCATGGCGAACCATAGAGAAGCATGGAAAAGCATGCTGGGACTTATTTAGGTCCTCATTAAGTTTGTTTTTGGGTTGCCTCATTCTAATTCCACCGTAGAATGTTTTAGCGCCAAGCTAATTTGAATTTGTAATTAAAAATGGTGTTTGGTCAAATTTGGATGAGTTATAAGGTTGATGATGGTATAAATATAAGTTCAGATGTTTGAGAAACTGTGTGAATGAAAAAGAAAGATAGATGCAAAGTAGTGTGTCTATAATGCAATTTTCAACAGATTAGTGTGAAATTCAAGTGGTGAGTTTTTGGAGACAGTGAGATGAAGGTGTACTCTATCATTCAAGTATTTATGCAAGTGTTTGAGTGAATTGTGGTGGAAATCTCCATTGCATTGAGATTTTCATCTATGCAAAATATCTCTTTTGTCTTCTTTTGAAATTCTATGGCAGTGAGCCTTCCACATGATTAACCCTTACTAGACAGTGAGTCCTATTTTGGATAGTGATTCATGTTTTGGCAATGAGCCCTTGTATTGAATTTTCATATTCTCTTTATATTGTGATCTAATCCTCACCATTTTTTCCCCCTTTATTGGGTTTTCCACTTAAATCTGGTGTTATTATGTGTATGGTTTTTCTTCTTTCAGTGTTTTCTTTTACACTTAATGATTAATCATATTAGCAAAGTAAAATATTTGTGAATGATAATAGATCTAATCTCTAGTGAAAGGTTTTAAGGTTAAATTTTCTACAACTAATTCACCCCCCTTCTTAGTTGTCTTGTTCAACAATTGGTATCAGAGCTTGGTTCCTTTGAGAAGAGCTTAATCACTTAAGGGAGGTTCGGGGTGGCAAGCAAGATCACTATTAAGTGTCCTAGGTTCAATGGGACTAATTATGCTCTCTATAAAACAAAGATGGAAGGATATCAAGAATACTATGGATATGATATTGAGAAATCCTATAAGACTTCCTACACTCCTTCAGCTAATGGTTTGATTACAACTGATGAAATCAAGGCACATGAAGAAAAAAATAAGGAAACATTCATTTTGAAGAATAGTCTTGCACATTCCAAATTGATTAAGGTTCAAAACTTGGAGACTGCTAAAGAGGTTTGGGAGGTATTGAAAAAGATTCATGAAGGAGATGAAAAGGTCAAAGAAGAAAATTTGTAGAATTTGGAGGCACAGTTCAAGATCCTACATATGTATGAAGATGAGAACATTAAATCCTATGTACAAAGAGTGGATGAACTGGTAGGTGGAATGTGAGGACTCAGTCCTAAAGTGGATGAATCTAGGATTGTAAAGAAGATTCTCAAAACTCTCCCTAATGCATACAGTGAAAAGGTATCTGCTATGGAGGAATTTATAGAATACAAAACTTATACTAAAGATCAGTTATTGGGTACTCTAACATCATTTGAAATGAGAAAGCCTAGCTCGAGGAATGGATCTCCAAGATAGAAACTGCTTTCAAGGCTACTAGAGTTGAATATTCGGATGAAGAGAAGCCCGATGAAGTAGAAGCTAACTTTGTAAGAATGATTGAAAGGGCTCCAGTAAGTATAAAGGTAAGTTACCCTTTAAATGCTTTAGTTTTCAAGGAATAAGTCATTATGATTTGAGATTTCCAAAAAGGGATAAGAAGAATAAACATAGATTAAGAAAAGAAAACAAAGAGAAGACAATTAAGAGAGCATATTATGAGAATGAAGATGTTGGTATTTTTGATGAAGAATATAATTATGGAGATTTTGATGATAATGAATGCTTGTTCTTGGCTATAAAATATGAATCTACTTCTACTAATACTAAAAGATAGGTAAAGGAAAGTTCTCTAGAGAAAGTTTAAGATACTATAATCTCTACTCTTCATGCTAGATAGGAAAAGAACTACGAGGTTGTTGATAGTGGTTGTTCAGATCACATGACCAGTGATAAGAGTGATTTTGTTAAACTTAAAAAATATGATGAAGGCTTAGTTATGTTTGGAGATGATACTAGTGCTAAGATTTTTGGGATAGGTTCAATCAGTTTTGATAGAAAGCATATAATACTAATGATGTCTACTATTTTAAGGGTTTAAGGAATAATCTCTTGAGTGTTGGATAGATGTGTAGTAAAGGATATAATCTTGTATTTGAGGATGAGAGATGTGAAATCAGAAAAGGATCCAAAATAGTGATTATTTCAAGAAATAATTCTAAGGGAAATATTTATCAGCTTAAGGGTGTTGATGTACATTGTTTTATGTCTCAGATTAAGGATAGTTGGTTATGGCATCAAAGGATGTGTCGTATGAATTTTGACAACTTGGAAAAGATCAATGCAGTGCAAGATATAAAATATCTATTGAGGATCACAAAGCCTATTAATGATGTTTGCAAAGATTGTTAGTTTGGAAAGTAAGCTAGAAAGTGCTTTAGGTCAAAGGAACAATCTAATACTAAACTACTAGATTTGATTCATACATATCTTTGCAGTTGAACCAACAACTTTTATAAGGGGTGGAAAGGGAGAGGAAGGTTCTATGTCCTTCTCTTACACTCTTAGGATCTTTCACCTAAAATGAGAGAGATATAATCGCCTAGGCCACAATCCACCTATAAAAATTGAAGTGGTTCACTCAAATAGAGAATGCATGATGTTATTAATGTTAAATGCAATGATATGAATGCAACTAAGTAATGAAATTGACTAACTATGAATGAAAAACTAATGTAATATGTAATGTTTGAAAACACAATGAGATATGCAAAAAATATAAATAGAATTGAATAAAGCAGAACAGTGATAAATAGAGTGCACTTGGAAGAATTTGGAATGTTCTAAATTTTGACTGAGATCAAGGCACATCAACAGTGTGACTCATTCACCACTGATGGAAAATCAGTCCTACTACTAACAGTAACACCTAAAAACTACTTTTTGACAGTTGAGAACGAGAATCTGGTAAAATCAATCTTTCTACCCTAAGGTGGGACTCATTCGCCATAGATGGAAAATTAGTCCTCTCCTAAGATTCTATAGATTTAAGAATTAGGACTATGGGCCTGGATCTATAACTATCTTCCTGTCGGGTTGTCAGAGTCAAATCTATAGAAAATAGACTGTAGGTCTTCTCTAAGCTTGAAATAGGTTATGTTGACTTGGAACACTTTATTGACTTATTGACCACCTTTCAACACATTTTTTCTTGATAAATCTGCATACAAAAGTCTACAAACACACATTCAAGAGGGTAAAAATGGTTGAGGATTAGGATATAGGGGTTTTCCTTGGTCAAACCCCACTTTGGTAATAAAACTCAAGATAATAAAATGAAATATGAAGAGAATGATAAAAAAATAAAATGTAAATGCTATTACTTACCAAACCCTTGTTTAAGAAATATAAAGATATAATAATGAAAGCTCCAAAGTACTTGATTATTGCTTGATGAGAAGATGTAAAATGCTTAGAGAGATAAAATGCTTGAATGCTTGAATGAATTAAGATAAATGAAGGTGAATAATAAGAGAAAACACATTTTTATACATACTTATGCCCTAATTTCCCAATAATACCTCATCATAGGCTGACATAAGGTATTTTTAAATAAAAACCCAAAAGAAAATTTGAATTATTTTGAATTTGGAACCAAGGGGGACTCATTTGCCACCCATGGTGAATGGGTCCCACCCTAGGCTTGTAAGTGGGTGTCGAGATTTAAAATTCATTTAATATTGTTTGTCAGGTTTACATTCAAAAATACACTTAAATGTGACCTTTGAGTGTATAAAGGGGTCATAAAAGACATAAGAAAGGTGTAAATAGTAAAAATGAGCCTAGAAAAGCATGAAATCTTGTTACAAGACTTTACAACACTTTAAAATAGGGCTTGATAAGGAATAAAAAGGTGATTTTTAGATGAATTATGATAGGAAGAGTCTAGAAAAGTGTAGAAATGTTTTACAACACTTCACAACACCTTCACAAGACATCATAATTTAAATATTTAGAATTTAATGTGAATGTTTAAGTCATATTACATCATTAGATCAAGAAAAATAGATCAAACACTAAGGAAGTAAGACCTAAATAACCATGAAAATGTTAATGATCCATTTTTCTATGGTACAATGGTCCTACAAGAGTAACAATTCTACAAGGTGACAAGTACTCTATGCTTCTAATCGATTATTAAACTCTAGATATACATGGGCTACTTTTCTTAGAGAGAAATCTAATGCATTAGATAGATTCAAGGTATTTAAGGCTATGGTTGGGAATGAAGAAATTTGAGAATAAAATATTTGAGGTCTGATAGAGGTGGTGAATTCACCTCCAATGAGTTTAAGATTTTTTTGTGAAGTTCATGGAATAAAGAGGCAATTTTCTGCTCCTAGAACTCCTCAACAAAATGGAGTTGTTGAAAGAAAGAACTAGACTATTTAGGACGTTGTAAGATCAATTATTATAGAGGTATTTCTACTAGAAGTTTGCTGGAGAGAAGCTATTCATATTTTTGTTTATGTGTTCAATCAAGTTCAAGATAAAGTTAACAGTTCTAAGACCCCCTATGAGCTATGGTGTGCAAGAATTTCTATTGTCAAGTATTTTAAGGTATTTGGAAGAAAATTTTATATGAAAAGGGATGAAGAAATCTAGGGAAATTTGATGCTAGATGTGATGAGGGTATATTCCTTGGATACTCTACTAGAAGCAAAGCTTACAAATGTTTCAACAAAAGGCTAAGAAAGATTATAGAGAGAACAAATGTGAAGGTGCATGAAGAATTGAAGAATTCAATTGAATTTGATGGATATGTATCAAATGGGTATGTCTAGGATCATGATGGGCCAAAAAGTGGCAATATGATGGGTATATGTCGGGTATGTGGCTGATGATTTTTTTTACCCAAAATTGATGAAACAAAAAGGGTTTTTAAAGGACATTCTCAGCTTTCCACCAATATAAATTATGCTTTACTTTGAATTTAATAAATAATTATTATTCATTTTCTATTTGAATTACAACTAAAGTCTTGATTGATAGGCTGATTAAAAAACATCTATAGCTTTCAAACAATATCACATTTTTTGAATCTAAAAAATGTGTCACATTCTATGCTTTGCATACTATAGGATTAAAAAAAATGAATTTCATGAAATTTGGACCAAGTTAAGGTGGTTAGACAAATGAGTTTTTATATTTTTTAAAAGTTGTAATAAAAAAATCATAATTAATTATTTACTTGGAAAAAAATTACAAGAAAAATGCATCACATCGAGACATGAGTCCTTTAATTATATCTAAAATCTTATAAAAAAATATTATCATTTTATTGTGGTTAGGGTGGTCAGACAGACACCTACTTCTTATTTTTTCCCTAAAATTTAAATACTACTGCATTGAAATTTCAAATTTTCACCAAATAGATTTTTTTTTAATAAAAAAATCCTAGTAGTTTAGAAACTACATTCAATTTGCTACATATTCTATTCTTATATATTTTTTAAATAATATAGATAACTTATTCAATTTTTTACGTCAAGTTTCCTAACTTTGGTTTTTCTAAATTTTTCGCCACTTAAGGGCCTATTTTTTCCATGATGATCCTACACATACCCAGATGAACCTGATTGCATAGAAGTTGAAGTAGTGAAGGAACATGAAAAGCAGAGTGAAGAAGAAGAAGCCCTAGTGGTGTCCCCAAAGACACCTAAATATGTGCTAAAGAATCATTCAAAAGATCAAATCATTAGAGACAAAAGGAAAGGTGTATTGACAAGAAGCGGAGTTGCTATTGCTAGTGAAATAAATCTATGTTTACTTTTTGAAGTTGAACCTAAGACAGTAAGTGAATCATGTAAAGATGAGCATTAGATGAAAGCCATGAAAGAAGAACTTATACAAATTAAGAAGATTCAAACCTAGGAATTGGTCCCTAGATCAGAAGATAAAAATATAATTGGATAAAAATGGGTATTCATAAACAAGTTGAATGAGAATGGAAAAGTGGTCAAAAGTAAAGAAAGACTTGTGTGTAAAGGCTACTCACAAGTAGAAGGTGTAGATTTTTAGGAGACATTTTCTTCAATTGTTAGGATGGAAACGATTAGATTTTTTTTTGGAATTTGTTGCACATAAATATTTCAAGGTGTATCATATGGATGTAAAGTCTGCATTTTTGAATGGTGAATTGGAAAAAGTGTGCATGGAACAACCAAAAGGATTTCAGTTGTCAGATCAACTAGATATGGTCTACAAATTGAAGAATCCTTTATATGGATTAAAGCAAGCTCCCAGAGCTTGGTATGCAAGGTTGGACACATATTTGATTAAGCAAGGTTTCAATAAAGGTATGATATATAGTAATTTGTATCTTAAAATTGAAAATGACAAGATCTTAATAGTAGTTGTATATGTTGTTGATATTATCTTTGGAGGAAATGAAAAAATGTGAAAAATGTTTGTTGAAGAAATGAAAATAGAGTTTGAGATGTCTATGTTTGGTGAGATGAATTTCTTTCTCGGCTTACAAATCAATCAAACAAAAAAAGGGATTTTTATTTCACAGACAAAATATTTAAAAGATATGTTGAAGAAGTTTGGAATGGATGGTTCCAAATCGGTATGCACTCCTATGGTGACTAGTTACAAATTGAGGAAATATGATGATTCACCTAAGGCTGATCGAAGCAAGTACAAATCTATGATTGGAGGACTATTGTATTTAATTGCTACTAGACTGGATGTCATGCATGCAGTTTGTCTTGTGGCTAGATTTCAGGATTTCTTGGTTGAAGATTGGTGTCATCACTAAGTAAAAAGCAAGATTTAGTTTCCTTATCTGCTATAGAGGCTAGGTATATTGCTTCTACATTTTTTTGTACTCAAGTTTTGTGGATTAAATAAGCATTGAAAGATATTAGAATAATGTATAGATGATCTCATATAATACAAGAATTCAATGATAATACAAGTGCAATTAACATTTCAAAGAATCTAGTGATGCACTCAAGGAAAAAACATATATCTATCAGGTATCACTTTTTGGGAGAGAAGGTTGTGGAGAATGAAGTAAAGCTTGAGTATGTGGTTACAAATGATCCGATTTCTAACATATTTACAAAGTCTCTTCCTAAAGATACTTTTGAGTATCTCTGGGAGAAGCTAGGGGTCATTTCCCCTCCCTTCTTGAACTAGATGCATATGGAGATGCATCAATCTGGTGGATCTATGGATCTATCATTCTTCTAGACTGATGTTTGGTGGCTACCTCTTAAGGGATCAATTAGTATCCTATTTTTTCATTGAAAAATTGTTTGTGTATATACACCTAAAGAAGAGTATTCAGTATTGGTAAGGTTCTTAATATCAAAGGGGAAAATAATGTCAAAGGGGAAGAGAGTATCATGTGAAAAAGTTTATCTAGAGAGAGTATCATGTGAAAATGTTTATCTACTGATGGGGAGAAATTAAAATCATGAGAAAGTGTGTTCAAAGCTTTTGTGTTGTCTTTGATATTTTTTCACATCATGTGTTTCCATCAATGATAAAGGCGGAGATTGTTGCAAGTATGAAGGAGTTGTCATTGATGTAAACTGGTCAACTGGTTGTTTTTGTCATTGATGTCATGTATGTTGGTTATTAATTGTATATGTTGAGGATATTGAGAAAATTGAAATAAATAAAGGTTGCATGTGTTCATTGTTTGCTCCAAGTTTTTCTCTGGAACATGTTGCTATGCTAGTGAGGATTTGAGGTATTGTTCATGATTTTTGGAAGCTGTAATATCTAGATTTTGGGTTTTTGGATCATTGTACAATGCAAGCTATTTTCACCAGTTGTGAACCATTCTTTTCTATGTATATGGCTAAGGTCTAAGAGAAATGTAGTTGCTCCAAACTTCATCTTGTTTTAGTTCTATGACTTACGTTTCTTAGGATAAGTTGATGAGGCTATTTTCAAGTGAAATTTGTTGAGTGGAAAGATTGGATTTGTGGACACAGAAAAAGTATCCCTTTTTTCTCACTTGATTTGGGAATAATTCATGATAAATTGGACTTAATGAGGCCTTTATTTGGTGCTAAGAGGTGTTTTACACATCCACACAATGTCTTGGGTCCTTGCAAATTGAATAAAATATATTTATTGATGTCTTGTAAGAGTGTTGTAAGGTGTTGTAACACATCTTCACACTTTTCTAAGACCATAATGTTATAATTCACCTAAATAACCTTACAAAGACCTATTTGAAAGTGTTGTAAATTATTGTAACAAAATTTCACACTTTCCTAGGCTTGTCATCAATATTTACACCTTTCTTATGCTTTAAATGACCCCTTTATGCACTTATAGGCCTTAATTGAGTGTCTTGTTGAAGAAGAACCTAATAAACAATATTTAATACATATTAATCTCTGAAATCCACTCAAAATTTCCTAGGTGGACTAAGTCACCACCTTAGGTGACTTAGGCCCATGTGGCACAAAAATCAAAATTAATTTAAATTTCTTTCAGATTTTTATTCCTTGAGACTTGAGGTCAGCCTGTGATGAGGTATTTTCAGGAATTAATGCATAATTGTGTATAAATATAGGGTTTTCCCTCTCATTTGACCTAATTAATTCACCCCTCTTTCTTTCATCATTCATCTTCATCATTCTTCTCAAGCAAGCTAGGGTTTCATCATTCCAAGTCATCAAGGTAGCTTCCAAAGGCATTCAAGGGAAGATTCTTCATGTTTTACTACAAATATTCAAGATCAAACATCATGGTAAGGTATTAACTCCATTTTTTCATGCTTCATTACATTCTTTTCTTTATTTGGTTTAATTACCTAAAAGTGGGTTTGACCAAGGAAAACCCCCATGCCCTAACAATCAACATTTTCTCCTTCTCTCTGTGTGTTTGTAGATTTAGGCACTTTAAGGGTTTGAAGATCATTGAATACTTATGTGAAGACTTTTTCAAGAGATATCCTTATTGAAAAATCCTAAATATCAGCTAAAATTCACTTTCAGGCCCGAAAATTAGAGTTTCAGAAGTGGACACCTGTGGAAAACCAGAGTGCAGACCTAGGGCTTCCATTTCCACTCCCAAATTTTTAGAGATTTAGAAGTGGAATAAGTCACCACTACTAGTGACTTACTACCACTAGACTTGTTTTTCAGATATTTTTGTAGATTTGGATACCTATTTGACCAAAACAACTTTCTGGATAGTTTCCTCAAATTGGGACTAAATCGCCCAGCCTGGTGACTTAGTCCCAGTTGGCTTAAAAATCAGTATTTCCAAAATTTCAGAGTTACTTCAAGTCTAAAATGCACTTTGAGGTGCGTACCTTTTGTTTCACAACCTTCTCTTTAGTTTTGTTTACATTATTAGGTCATTTATCATATTTTTTCATATCACAATGTGTTTTCCAACACTTTGCACTCCATATGTTTAACATTATTAAATCATTCCATTTTTAGATTAGTGTATTAGTACATATTAATTAGGAATATTTCATCTCATTTACATTAGTGTTGAGTGTAAACCACATAGATTTTAACCCTATTCCTTCCCTTTTAGGTGAAAAACCCTAGAAGGGTAAGTGTCCAATAGGGTTTCCAAAATCTTTTTTACAAGATTGTGTTAAGGTTGAGTGTGCTTAATTGATTTATGTGTTTTACAATTTTTTTGGTCAAACCTATGTTAAACACTACTTACAAAGTTCATGAAGCATGGAGAAGTGTGTTGGGACTTATTTAGGTCCTCATTAAGTGTGTGTTTAGGTTGCCCTCATTCTAATTGCATCATAGAATATTTTGGTGCCGACCTAATTTGAATTTGTAAATACAAATGGTGTTTGGCCAACTTTGGATGAGTTTCAATGTTGAAGATGGTATAACTATAAGTTGCAATGTTTGATAAAGTGTGTTTGAATGAAAAATCAAGATAGATGTGAGATATATGTGAAGTATTATGTGTTTGATGTGAGTTTGAGTAGATCAGTGCAAAATTCAAGTGGCAAGTTTTTGGAGGTAGTGAGTTGAAGGTATACTCTATCATTCAAGCATGTCTAAAAGTGTTTGAGTGAATTGTGGTGGAAATTTCTATTGCATTGAGATTTTTTTCTCTCTTTAGCAAATCTCTTGTGTCTTCTTTTGTAATTTTGTGGCAATGAGCTTGTAGGGTGGTTAATCCTTATTGGACAATGAGTACTATTCAGGATAGTGAGTCCTATTTTTGGAGTAACATTTTCTAGTAGTGATCCTTTGTATTCGGTTTTGATATTCTCTAAATTGTGAGCTAATCCTCATCATGGTTTTTCCTTTATTGGGTTTTCCACGTAAATGTGGTGTTATTGTGTGTATGGTTTTGCTTCTTTCACTTTCTACTTTTACACTTAATGATTAATCGTATTAGCAAAGTAAAATATTTGTAAATGATAATAGATCTAATATTTTGTGAAAGGTTTTAAGGTTAAATTTGTTACAATTGATTTACCCCCCCTCTTAGTTGTCTTGTTCAACATAAATGTCATCTTGAGGATCATTTAATGGTGGAGCATATGTTTTGAATTGAGGAATGGTGGATGAGTTGTAAGTTGGAATGTGTTATATGGTGTGAATTTTGGGTTGGTGTGATATTGTGGATTTAGAGTTGATGAGGGTGGTGGTGTGTTATATGCTCCATATGAATGTTGATTCAGGTAATTTTTTTGAGAATTCATATATTGTTGTTTTTGGTTGTATTCTAAGACTTGATGTTGTACAAGTTGGTGTGATATTGTGGATTTAGAGTTGATGAGGGTGGTGGTGTGTTATATTGCTCCATATGAATGTTGATTCATATATTGTTGTTTTTGGTTGTATTCTAAGACTTGATGTTGTACAAGCAATTATTGTTAAGCATATTGTTTTTGTAGTGCTTGTAGAGTTTGTTGAGCTTGTTGAGCTTGTAAAGCTTGTAAAGCTTGTTGATATTATTGGGATATTAGAGCTTGTTAGGCTTGTAAAGCTGTTGAGCTTGTTGATGAGCAATAGCTTATTGGTACCTTTGAGGAGATTGGATGATGTATTATGAAGGTGGAATGCATTGATTTTTTTTTATGTATTAAGTTGATGGAATGTGTTGACTTTGTGAGATGTGCTAATGAGTGTGTTTTTTTTTACCTTGGTAAGCGTTGTTTTGTGGGATCCAATCTTGATTTTAAGACACTTGATTTTGAAGATTTTGATTTGAAAGATGTTGATTTTGATGAGGGAAAACTTGTCCTTGATGTAGGGATGTTTAATGTTGTTGTCATATGAGGTTTTGCAAGATTTGATGTTGAAGACCCATTTTATTTTGAGACCCTTGATGTTGAATTTTTTGTGGTAGAAATTGATGTTGGGACATTGGTTAAGATCCTTGATATGGTTCCAATTGATGTGGTGATGTTTGTTGTGGATTTCGTTGATTTTGGGACATTGGTTTGATCCTTTTTTGTGACAATTGATGTTGTGAGTTGACTTGATGTTGTGATGTGAGTCCTTGATTTGGTTGTCCTTGATATTGATGACCTTGATTTTGTTGTAATTTATGTTGGGATGTATATTGAGGTCCTTGACCTTGGTGATTTGGAACACTAGGAATATTTTTATAAACACTTTGAGCATTAGATGTAAGTGGAACATGAGTGGGTTGAGCATGAAATGTAGGTGTATGTTTATGTTATGAAGATGTGATATGAGTGGAATGTTTTTGTTTTGAGGAATGGTAGTGTTTTGAATTCCCAAGGTTGTATGACTCCCTAGATTTTGACCCAATTGATTTCCTTGTTGATTGGTAATGTTTTTTAATCCAACCTAGTGATTGTTGGTTGAATTTGTAAATTTTATGAAGATGGTTGTGGCATGGGTTGAATGGCATTATTGACCTAATTTTCATTGTGATAATTTTGAGTGATAGATGTAGCATGTGACAATGGTTGTTATCTGAGTGTGTTCACATCAAAAGTAGAAGGCATTTTTGTTCCTCCTTGTGCCAATGTGATCACATATTTAGTAGGTTTTAATTTTAACATTATATTTATGAGGTGATGGACCTTTGTATCTTATTCCATTTCAAGTATCTCATCTGTAGATAGTTCTATGGGATTTTGGCAATGTCTTCTACTTGAACCCTTATTTCTTGTGATGTTTGAGATGGTTGTGTTTGATTATGTGGTGGGGTGGAGAAACCTATAGGATTTAAATCAATCATTCCAAAGATAGTTCACTTGTGCTACTCATGATAGGTATACTTGAACCACTAGGGTTTGCTTCCATGTTTTTATTGTGTTGTGACCTTGTTGTGACCATAAAATGTGTATCAACCTTAGGAGTTGTATGATGTAATTTGTATTGTTGGAATTATTTGGTTGATTCATTTTTTTCTAATAGAGAACCTCTAATTGGTTTACAACCAATGATGTGATGAAGATGTGAATGATGTGAAACTTCTCAATTTTGACAATAATCTAGACTAAAGTTTTCATGTGTTATGGTGATGATGTTTATGAACTTGCAAACCTTAGGAGTAGAATTATGACTCTAAGATAAGTTTTTCCAAAAGATGACTAATCCAACTAGGTTTTTTGAAAGAGATGTTTTTCCAAACATAGAGCTAAACTAGTTGGCATTGATGAAAACTTATTCTAAGGGATTTGTTTGCCAAAATTTTAAGTTATTTGTGTTCAGTGGAATGTTTGGATGGTTGATGTATGATATTGATTTGATGTTGGTGTTTAATTGTGGTGATTGATCCTAATTGAAACCTAGGAGGTACTTTTGATAAGAATAAGGTATTGAAAAACATGAACTTTTCTTTGATGTTTGATGAGTTCTATAAGTGAGCTATACTTAGTTTTGTTTCAGGTTGAACAAGTTGTAAGATCAATGTGATGTTTTAGAACCAAAATACAATTAGTTTTGTTTCAATTTTTTTTGATTTTTTGTCAAATTAGGAAAATGCATTAGAGTGTTCATGAAAATGTGCCACTCTATTGTTCTCTATAAATGCATCAGTATTTCTTAGAAGCACCGATAATTAGAAAAAACTTCAAATTGTCCAAACAAAGGTATCACTATTCAAATGTATGTTTTCCTTAATAAATGCACTGATATGTACAAAAGCATTAATTTACAAAAAAAAGAGCATCATTTTGACAAAAATGAAAGCATCAGTTTGTGCAAAGGCACCACACTATCAAGTAAATGTGTTGGTCTACTCAACGGATCTTTAAAATTTCAATATTAACCAATTAAATTTTAGTTTTTCAAGTTGAAAAACACAAAATACATGTAAACTAGCTCAATAGGCTAATCAGGTGAGTTTTTTGTGTTCTTGGAGAACATCAAGAACTCAATAAATGGTGTTACTTGGTCTCAACTTGAAGATGCATCAAATTTCACAACCTGTTTAGTGGGTACATTAGGCTTGTCTTCTCAAAGTAGGCCCACATGCTAAAATATTTCCTATAGAGTGGGTAACTATAGTATGCACTCCTACACAATACATCTCTTACCTTGGAAGGAAAATTTCCTTGCAAGGGATTTTTTACCTCAACTATGTTTAGTACATGGCAAGTAGCTTCATAGAAAAATGCTATTGCATTGCACCACTTTGAGAAAATGTTTAAATTTAAGTCTTAGGCCTCTAAAACATAGGTTTCTAGTAGGTGGAATTGGGTGAATACCACCAACCTCTTGGATATTGCATCAAGAAACCCACACAAATTTAGAGTGTTAACATGCATAGATCGGCCTATAGCTTTCACTCTCAGCCAATTTATATAACATTCCCCAAAACTTCACTTTAGGTTACCTTGTTCTCTCCAATAGAGACATATCTCAAGGAAAGCCTCCTACTCAAAAGAAAAAAGTAGTTTCTCTTTATCAAAGGTTGCACTAGGCACGAGGGGAGAAGATACATAACAAAACCTTATAGGGTAACAATGAACATACACGAGTCCAAGATGTTTCTCTTCACTCAAGATCGCACTAAACATGCCAAGAGAGGATACACATTTGACTTGCCAAATAATTTGAACAAAAAAATAGGTTCTTTCTAAGTTGCACCAAAATTAAAGATATGGTTCATTTTAATCTACATGTTCAATGTTCAAGTTGTTGGTAAATTTTAAGCCAAAATGAAAGATTTGTTCATTTTAACCAAAGAAAAGGTTTGTTTATTTTATAAACCCAAATTGATGTGTGAGTGGTTATTGTTATTTATTTTAGCAACCCTAATCGAAGTATGAATCAAAGCTAAAGAATAAAATAAAAAAAACATTAGGTCATCATTCACACAAGTGTTAAAAACTTTAGAATTTTGACAAATACTCCATGATTTAGTGTTAATGAACACTTTACTCCATCCTTTGATAATCAGCCTTATTCTAAAAATTTTAGTCTTAAACAAAAATAGAAAAAAAAAAGAAATAGGTTAGGGTTATATGTAAAATCAACTTGAAATTTGGATGAAAACCCTAAAATTTAACTCTTTGTTTTACCTACAAATGTGTTGGACTATCAGTACAACTATGTTAGACTGTCAAGCAAGTGTGTCACTCTACTACTTTGAAAATTAGTTGTGATTTGCATATACGCCACTCCCTAAACTTGCAAGAGTGTTTCTATTTGTAGATGCATCACTCTATCACTTCCACACAAAAAGACAAATAGATTAGAAAATGTGTTGCTATTTGCAACTATGCTGAAATTTTCCCTACAAATGTGTCACTTTATAAACTACAAATGCTCTGAATTACCTTCTAATTCTATAAAATTTGAGAAATCACAAATAAATTTGTCAATAAGGGACATGTGGTCCTACTGGGTGTGCTAGAATGTGAACATGGAATATAATCAAGGAAATCATGCTAAGAATCAACTAAGAGACAAAGAAATTAACCTAATTAAACCATATTCCCAATGAAATTCTTGCAAATTATCAATTACGAAGCCATTAAATGAAATAAAAAGTAAATTCAAATGAAACAACTTAATTAACAAAAGAAAACATCATCCTTTGGGGGATTAGTGTTGGATTGATGTAGAATGCTCAACCTTTTTTTAATCCATTGTTGAATTTGCAAAGAAAGAGGAATAATTGATGTAAACTGGAGTGATTTGATCCAAAAATGGCTAATTTTTTCCATATGGTGAATGTGAGTAAATTTTTTTGTATAGTATGGTTGCTCAAATGCTTTGTAGATGATTTACTCATGAAAATGAGGATTATTTATAGGCTTTTTGGATGAATCGATAGCTCAAACTAATTGAGACAAACAAAAATCGTTAATTTTAGGAGAATGTACAAGATATTTCCATGTGGAGCGAAATGTTTGAATTCAAATTGGAGGAATATTCCATGAGAATATATTTTTAATGATTGGAGGAATTAGAAGATATTAGTCAATTAAATAATTATGAAATTATTTAATTGTGCAAGTGGACATAATTTAGGATTTAAATGAAAAATTAAGATCATTTAGGTTAGAAATCAATATTTATGGCATTTAATTAAACAATTAGGATTATTTAATCAAATGAGAGGACTTAAGGGATTCAACTATATAATTTGCATTATTTAATCAAATAGGATGAAAATTAGCATCAAAGGGGTGAATTAATCAAATAATATTAATTATTTGATTAATAGAGGAAAATAATAAATTTTATTAAAAAATTGACATTAATTAATTAAATAGATGAAAATGATTGAATCAAGATGAAAATAGTGTTAGTAGATCGAAGTCAAATGAATGGCAACCTCGTCAATTGCTAATACATAAAATAATCCATATCCCTAAAGGTGTTTAAAACCATCAATAGAACCCATGCCAACAACATATCCAACCTATAAAATAAAACCGCATGCTCCTTGTCTAAAACATAAATAAAGCACACACATATCCAAGAACTCCTAGTGTATGGATAATAATAAAAAACATGAAATAACAAAGAATAATTATTATAATCTACACATAAAACATTAACTTTTGGAGTAAATAGGTCATCATCTAATAATTAGTTAAACATTAATTAATTACTAAACACCTAAATTTACTTTAATTACTTAATCTAAACTTAGGATTTTATTTTTATTCTTAGATTGATCTTTATTTAGCATATGTTGTCTCATTGGATTAAATGGTGACACTTTTCTCAATCTAATCAAACCCTCATCTAAGGTTTAATTTTTTGTTTTTATAAGGATTCAAATTTCATTGTAATCATTTTATTTAGGCTATTTTTATTAATATAATTTAGCAAGTTGTTAAGCATAAATATTTATTCGATCTCTCTTTTGTGATAGGATAATTAATTGTAGATGACTAGGAGTTGTGGGGTTCAATAATCAACTTTAACTTGGTATCAAAGCTCCAAAACTCTACCCTCCTATTCAAATTTTAATGAATCTAGCCTTGATTAATTGTGATCTAGGAAATTGTTCAAGTTGTGTGTGTGAATAACAAGGGAGTGAATTCCCTATCTACTTTAAATGGTATTAGATATGTGATCCCAAGCATGTGGATAGACCATTAAATTTGAGGCAATTCACACCAGTACCTAAGGGTGGAGTTGTGTGAACCGATTGCTAAAATTAAGGTAGTTTGCACAAGTGTGAAGTGGTTTTTGAGATCTTGATAAGATTGTTGTAGGTAGAGAAGCCCTAAGAAATTAAGAGTTGGAAGCCACAAAGTGATGTAAGTTTAGGTGAGATTACAATAGACAATATGGGATGGGTCGTGAGGAGATCTGTTGCCAGATTTTCACCTAGAACTTGATTTGGCAAAGTTGAAGCAGTTTATTTTCATTTTTAGGTGAAAATATTCTAACATATTTCTACCATACTTAACCATTGCATATTGAATTTTAAAAGGAAGAGTTCATTTTTATTGTGCAATGTGTTACAACAGAAGAAAAAGGATTTAGTTTTTCATTCAATTCTTTGCAACATAAAGGATAATACATGAATTACAAGAAGTTTCTTTCATTCATTTTTCAATGATTTCATTCATTATACAATGTTTCATCCATTTTGCAAAATAAATATACACAGGAGTGAATAAGTGTTGCCTTTCTATTAATTTGAAGGAAAGGAGTAATCAAAATTTCCCACACAAGTCGTGGGAATAACTGAACCAATGCAACATGAGAAATATGCTATACATATGAAGATTGGATAATAGAAAGACACATAAAAAGAGACATATCCATCATTGCCTGTGGCGGTTGCATGTTGTTTTTTGTGGTTGACTACCCCTCCTTGCTCCTGGTCTTCAAGTGAACTTGAAGATGATTGAGAAAGATTTTTTAGAGCTCTGAATATGAGTATCATAATATTCCCTACCAATGGATATATAACACATGTTTATGATGCATTCGGCCAACAAACATCGTATGTATGCAAGAAATCCTGAAAAATAAAACATCACAGGAGCATTGAGTTTCACTATTTTTTTATCTAACATGTTTTTTGTGCAGGTATAGGTGAAATCATGTTGCTGATCCATTTTTGAAGACATCATAGCATGTGGTGAAAAATTGGGCTCCCACAAGGGTTGATCCCAACATGCTACCCCTAAGTCCCAGAAGGGGAATGAGATAGGAATGCACATTCAAAATGATCAAATAAAAACATTTCTTTGTTGAAGGAGTAATCCAAAAAGTGACTACAAGAGTAAAAAATTCATTGCCCATTCATGACCATCAATTCAAAAGTGCAATGAGGCAACCCTCTATTCTAAAGTGAAAATCACAAATGAAAAATGGCTCATTTGAATGCTTAAGAAAAATGTAGCAAAGAACAAAAATGCACTAGTTTTCATTAATGGAGTCCTGTTTGCATAAAAATTTATCATGATGTCAAGGTCTTCCTTTAGTAAGTGGTGTTATCACAATGGTTTTCAATCTTCTATTTCTACCATGCATCATTATTATTGTTGCTAGTTCATTCAAAATTCTCACATAGAAGGGACAACAAAAAGGGTATTGTTCATGGAGTAATAATATGGAGCAACCATCAAGCTTTTACTATAGAGGATTGATGAGACATGTCAGTCCAATGAATAGGACAACAACCATGCACGAATGATAATTCAAAAATGAGAGCACATTTGAGTATGGGGAAAGACCAATACAATAGCATTTATTAGCTTTAAAGTGAAGATCTCAACACAATCAAGATCGATTATCAATGAGCTCAATGCTTAGTGTTAGAACTGTAAAATTTTGAAATTTTTATAGTTTATTGCATTCAAGAGTTTCCAGCATTGAGTCCTCATCATAAGCATTAAATTCCCTCTTTGTATTGTCTTGCTTATTTTCTGTCATGTGACACATTTGAATCCATCTAGTCCTTCATATTTCATTTTAAGACCCATATCAGCAAGACATAGTAAAAGTCTCCCCGACCTATATTTTCACTAACATGTATTTGTTGCAGACTATCGGCAGGACTTTTCTTTTGTTTCGACAGCTGTGAAGATTCATATCGGCAAAGGAGGCGTTTCGGGGTAAAGTCATAGCGAAGTATTTTTTCTTGCTGATCAGCATATAGAAAAAATATATCGGCATAAGTTGGGGCGTCATTGTAATGTCACGAAGAGTTCAATTTGTCTTACCGATTGGCATGTAATAAGGGTTATTTCGGCCAAATTGATTGGTATCGTTGAGAAGTCATGGCGAATACATTGTGTTTTGCTGACTCGCACATGAGGAAGTATATCAGTAAGACTAAAGTATGTCGAGGTAATGTCTTGATGAAGGTGTCGGGTCTTGCCGATAAGGTGTAGGGGATTCAAAAGGCTATTGGTGAGAAGCTATTGAGTCTTGCCGATTCAAGAGATATGCCGATAAGTGATATGCATCGCTAGGAGAAGAACTCTTCGATGTAAGTTTCACTGAAGTTTGGATGATGTACCGACAGAATATTTTAGGGTGAGTCTTTCCGAATGAAGTAATCTAGAGGAATGGATTTGGCCAGACATGTGGTGTCGGTATGAGTCTTCCCGAAGGTTCATTGTCTTGCCGAAGTTGTTTCATTGGTAGGGTTTATTTCCTCGGTGAGAAAACTTGGTGGTCACGCCGAAATGAAATTTCATCGGTCAAAGGGTGATTTTTTCTTAGCAATTGGAAAATGATTTGAAGAATGCATATCAGTATGACACTATGAAATCTATGTAACATCTCCCCAACTTGGAATTATCACAGCGACATGACAAAATAGAAGCAATAGTCATCAAGTTGATTCTAGGTGTCGGTAAGACCACAGAGTGTCTTGGCGAAAGGTTAGATAAACATTGCAAAACCACTTCACTCCATATTTCAAAATCTCTCACCAACAAGATGTTTGATGCGACAGTGCCAATTTCAAATGAGCCTTCATTCGTGCTTCATTAATGGCACAACGGGATATAACAGTGAAGGTTTAATCAATTCTTTAGTACCGAATTGATTGTACAAGAATTGGCATGCTGAATAGAGAACCGAGACATTTTTCAGTCTGAGGAGCTCAAGCAGAATACTGTAAGTAATTGCTTCTTGGCTTTTCACATTTTGATTTTGTAAGCTTGACAATGGAGTCTTCTAGTTTTGGAAAGGGTAAGGGTAGAAAGCTTGGTGAGACTAGTCATTTGAAGGGAAAGAAACAAAAGACTGATATAGAGCATGAAGGCATTGAACGAAGGTTGAACCAAGACCTTATTGATCAACTACCTAGTTCAGGGCCTAAAGCTAGACGGTCCACACAACTTAGGGAAGAAGTTGATAAGCTAGATGATAAATGTAAGTTCATAGGTGATGTCTGGACTGCTGTAAGAGGGTATGAGCTATTCAATTTCCATTACCACAGAAGAAATCACTTTGAACCAGTCTATAACCCATGGAAGTTGAATGTAGCGAAATTGGTATGCCCTAATGTGTTCGTAAATACAGAACTAGTAAAATTGCTTGTAGATCATTATGACCCAAAACATAAAGTTGTATGTGACCCTTCTAGAAGACCACATATATATGTTTCAAAAGAAGCAATAGGTGAGGTTTTCAAATTGGAAGGGTTTTGTAATGAGGAAATCAGTTGTGAGGAGTTACAAAAGGAATTTTCAACAATGGATACAATTTATAAGGGCTGGAGGTTGCCAATTCACAGGATTAAAGAGGATAACAAGCCAGAACCTATGGAAGATAGTGAGGGGCCTCCTTATCATGTAGATTTGTTTGAACCCTATATGAAGTACACATATTTTTTTAGTGTGTCAAGTGTTGGGAATGGATGCCCCAGAACTCATGTCAATTGTTCCAATCATTATCACAGTAGATATCCAGTATCACAACTCCAGGCCATTTGACTATGCTTCATATATTTCTATGGAGCTTGATTCAGGGTTGATGGCTATCAAGGATGGATCTTCTATTGTTCATCTTAGACACTATTCATTATTGATGCATTTGGTGCTGTATTTTGGACAGGAGTTGGGAGTATGGCCTCCAGAAATGAGAATTTCTCAAATTGGTAAAGAAGGTGAGACAGTACCTGTTCAATTGTGGACTGCTATTTGGGACAACAGGTTTGCTAGTTCTAGTTTCATTCATTTTGAGGAGCATTTTGTAAAGACAATGTATAAATTCTATCAATATCCTTGTAATTATTCATTGACTGATGAGATCAAAAGATTCCTTGGGCCGAAAGAATTCAATGGGCCAATTGATCATAACTGGGGAGACTGGTATTGCTTGGAGGGAGCAACTGTGATCATGGTATATGGATTTGAAGATACCCCTTTTATTCTGCCAAGTACATTTCCAAATAGAGTTGCATATTTGGAAATTGTCAGACAAATGGATTATTGCAGTGTGATGCATTTTAGCTCTTTTGGGAAGCAGTCCTTTATGGCTAGTACATTGTCTTTTGGTGACTTCATTGTGTTCGCTAAGGAAGGATATAATTCAATCCTTGATAGATTATTGCATTATAATATGAAGAGAGGACCACCCAAGAAGAGTTTTGACCCAGAGGGATATATAAATTCTACCAAGATGAAGATAAACTTTGGAGGGTATCAACATGTACCCTATCCTTTTGATGATATGATTAGGAATCTAGATGAAGATGAAGCAGAAATGGTGGTTGAAAGATATAACCAAGGGCTGTAGGATATTGAACTATTTTCTTCTCGAGATGAGGAATCACCAAGAGCTAATGTGCCACAAGGTAAACCAGAAAAGGTATCCAGGATGAGGACTCAGCAGTATGTCTACCTAGTTAGAGAATGGAGTATTGAAAGTGGTGATGTTGATGCAAGGCACATGGAATACAGATCATTTGTTTCTGATGATGAGTTTATAAATTCCCTAGAATTCAAGCCATTTTTGTACAAGTAGAAGGGGAAGGAAATAAGAGACAATGTTGAAGATGTTACTTTAGGAAATGAGGAACAGTTTCTAGCCCAATTGAGAAAATGTGTGGATGATGAAATGACAAATATGACTCTAGAAAAGGGGAGGAAAATGTTGGAGAACGCTAGTGTCATGATTTTTCCTGGCCTTGATTTGAATTCTGCATTGGTCTTTGATAGTTTTTTGAAGGATAGTCATGCTACACACAAGCTTGACAAGGAAAGGGTGACAGAAGTATATGCAGGCTCCAAGTATAATACTGATGAGGGATCATTGATGATATGGGCTTTATACCCACCCCACAAGAAGTCAGTGGTAATTGATACAGAGAAGGCATTTGGCCATGTCATGACTTTAAAAGTCGGAGAAGCTGACCCTATAGCTACTCCAAAGATTGGGGTAAATGTTGCTAAGTTGAATAAAGCACAAATTTAGTTACTAATAAAAGAAAGAGAAATATATAAAGCAAATAATGAAAAATTGCTGAGAGAAAATGATAGACTCAAAGACTTGGTTGGTGTTTCAATGGGGCCAACCAAAATGCTCACTTAAGGAGAAAGCTCTCAGGCAAAAGATCATTGGGTAGCGTTAAGTGCTTATGCTCAGGGAAAGTATGATTCAATTGCAACAATTGTCAAGAAGAGGTAGGAAAATTTGACATCTTGGTTGAATAAATTGTGGGGAAAATATTCTCATACTCTGGTTGCATCGAAGGAGCATAAAAGGATGGATGGATGAATAATGGAGAAGTTTCATGAACTAGCCCAAAGTGATGTTTCCAGCATTGCAGCACTTGAAGCTGCAAATCATATTGTGAATCGTCATCGAAACTTCTATGAGGAATTGCAGGGGGATGAATAAGGATTAATTGAAGTTGCCAATAAAACTGTGATCATATTCTCTGATGATAAAGGGGAATTGAAAGATGCCACCAGATGGAAAAATGAATATGACTCAATGTTGAATAAAGTCATGAAGACAATTTCTATAAAGGATACAGCATTGGAGGAAGTGAGCGAGCAAAATGAGGAAATGGACAAGATGGAAATCATGGTCTGAAATGTTGTTGGAGATGTGGACACGTATGAGCGCCTGGATTATTTGGACCACCTCGCTAAGACTCATTTGTGGCTAAATAGAGCCTAATTATTCTCTATCTTTTATTTTGTAGTTTGATATTTTCTATTTCTGAAATGATGCGTCCTTTCATATTCTCATTGTATAAGTATTCATTTTGAAAACAATATGTGGGCGATAGGTAGAATAGGATAGAGAATAGAGAAGAGACAGTAGAATACAATTTTTTGGCAAAGATGAGACTGGTTATATATGTAAAATCATGGAGATATCAATGAAAATCTAATACTATGGTACAATTGTTTTTGGTATCGGTTGTTTATGGTATTCGTTGAAAAATATTATTGAAGTTGTCTCCGTAATGGTGTTTTCTGGTTATTCAAATTGGTGTAACAATTTTATACCTAGTTCATCAATGCGCATTTGTTGCATTTGTATGGTCAATTGATAGTTTCTTTCCAGTAAAGATTAAATTCTTTGAATTGATCATAGTAATTAGTGAATTTCAATTGGATTACTAAGAAGAACTCAATAATCACAGTCCTGCATGTTTATACAAGTTATAAACCAAATAAAATGTTAAATAACTTGAATGTCTGTGAGAACAATGTACTTGTTTCAGATTTATTTTGACTCCGTAAATCCTATAAGGCACTAGTCTTTTCGTTCACATGTTTTAGTTTCACTCACATTTTTTACATCTGTTAACTGAGCATATTAGGGTTTAGTTTTGAATACTGGTCTACAATATATACCAAATTTGTTTTAGTTGTTCATTTTCATATGCCAACGTGGAAAAAATCATTGCATGAGAGATAATTATAAGCCAAGCCTGCATAATTCAAATAGTTATACCCACCTAGGTCTAGCACCAGCTGAAGAGTAGAAGGTCCAAAGTCTTTTCAACCTTGTCTATTACCCTAAAATGTTGTGAAAGATTGGCAACCTTTCATGGTTCAAACCTACATTTTCGAGAGCTAACAAATTGGTGACTCTACTCGGGACAACAAAGAATCTGCACCTTAATCATAGAGTCAGAAGTCTTATATACAGATTACACTGGGAATAAGTAACAATTTTTTTCTCACTTTCAAGAAAGTGAGTGGCGACTCTGATCAAACATTGCAATATGAATGGAAGAAGATCTCAATTTAGGGGAGGTCATTTTGGAGCTCCTCCTGGCAATAGTAGGTGGACACAAAGATGATAAGGCTGACAAGGGTAAAGGGAAAGCTGAGGACATGTGCTTGACAAACAAAGACAAATCATCAATACCTTATGGTGAGAATTGTTTTGACACATGGAAAAATAGTTCAACTGACAAGCCTTATACCCTAGAAGATTAGAAAAATCCTTTTTACAACCCTCACAAACATGTTGAATTTGAAGCTAGAAAATAGGCTGAGTTTAAAGCTGGACTCAAATCTGAATGACTCAAAATTCAATATGAATATGACCACAACATACAAGGTAATCAGAATGGATCTACTAATCAGGAAATTCATCAAGAAGATTATGAATCTTTAACTTATGAAGAAGTTAAAGCACGTTTTGAATCTCAGAAAAAGGAGAGGGAAGAGTAGGAAAAATCCCAAATGATTCAAGCAATGTGAGAATTCAAACTGCATAAAGCTCAGAACATTCCTCACACATCTGGTTTTCCCCCAAAATATGTACCACCCCATAAATAGGGTAATCATGGTGCTGGGTATTCTGAACCACCAAGGATTCCTCACCATTAAATTGGGAATCAATATAGACAGCCAAATCATCCACCTTATATTCCCACACAACATACAAATAATTATCCACCTCCTGGTCAGCATCATGTGCCATAGCGAAATGTACAATATAATAACCCTATGTACCAGTATTAATATCCACCCAACCCTCCTCCTCATCAGTATACCACTATGATCAGACAATTTGATTTGGCAGGGTTTCAGTTGTACCCTTATCCTATGGATGGTTCTTGGAGAAATTTGGTGCCTAAATTTATAGGGATTAATGCAATCACTGCCAAAGATCATTTAAGGAGTTTCAATGCCTTCATTTAGGATTTGGATGTACCTTATGAGGATTTGCATATGAGGTTATTCATGATGTCCCTTATTCAGGAAGCTAGGGATTGGTTCAATAGCCTGGCAACTAATTCTATTTATTCTCTCCAAATATTTCAAGATCAATTCCTTGAACAATTTGGGAATCTAAGTGCACTAGACACTTCTCTCCATGAACTAATTTGAATTCAGAAAGGTCAGAATGACTCAATCTTTGATTTTAACAGAAGATTCAATAAATTGCAGAATAGAATACCTCCTAGATCAAAGTTACCCGATTCTATAGCATTAAGTGTTTATCTGAATGCATTCGACCCTAAAACAGGTTCCCAAGGGACTTAGCTGAAGCACAAAAGATAGCATTAACAATTGAGAACAACAGAAAGGCTGCTGGGATAATGAATAAGAGAGACAACCCTAGAGCTCCTCAACAAAACAATAATTATCAATATAAGCAGGAGAACACATATAGGAATGATAGGCCTAGGCTGCATGATATACCTTATAAAACAAACTAGAAAGATGCAAAACCTATGACAAATAGGCCTAGAAACAAGGATACTCCTGATCCATTGAGAAAGAAGGGAAGGTATATGGTAAATAATAATTATTTTTGTGAGGCTTGTGATAAGCCACATTCCCCTGAATATTGTGTTGTAGCCCAGAGGATGCAAGAAGGAGTGTTAATGGGAGATGATGGAGAAGACCACAAGATTTATTTAACTTCAAATGTTTTTTACCATGTTGAGGAAAGGTATTCATCTTCAGAGGAGGGAGGTTATGAATATGATGTTTCAAAATAGAGGTATCATGTCCATATGGCTGAGCAGCAGGTCTTTTCTGATTTTGAGGACGAATGTGCAGAACCACAACCTCTTGAGGTTCCTACTTAATGTAATGTGAGGAGACTCACTGAAGAGGAGATAGAAATATTGACTGTTGCTGCAGTAGAAGAAGCAAAGAGTAAGTATTGGCAGTAGAAGAAGCAAAGAGGGTGTCCCTAGGGGTATCTTTATGAAAGACCAAAAGGCTGTGCAAGGAGTTTTGAAGAAAACTAAAAATAAACAACATGAAGAAAGCAAACAAAATCCTGTCCAAAAGGATGCGGTGAAAGAGTTACACAAAGAAATTCAAAAGGCTAATTAGTCAGCTAAAAAAGAAAAAGAAGCAAACAAAGGAGAAACATCTCAACAAAAGAAAGTGATTGAGGCAGAAGGTTCCTCTTTTGATTTTACTGAAGCCTTATCTCAAGTAAAGATGTTTTCCCCACTTCTTGAAATGATGAAAATTAAAGAATAGAGGGACAACGCAGTACAATTGATAACAAATGAAAATGAAAAAAATGTAAATTCTGAAAATAAGATTGCTGCTAAAAATAAGCAAGATAAAGTAAGTACTCTAGAAATCTTCCTGAGTAATGTATTGACAAGTCCTCCACAAGTTGATCCCTTTTTCACTACGTTACTCATAAATAACAAATTGTTGAGGAATTGTATGATAGATTCTGTTGCTACCATGAATATTATGCCAGTGGGAGTGATGAAACAACTAGGCATGTGGGTGGATACATATGAAGGAAAATGTTATGCAATGGATAACAGACCCATTCCTGTGGTGGGTATAATGAAAGATGTAGAAGTTAAGTTAGCTGCTTATCCTCAAGTAGCTTACAATATTGATATAATAGTGATAGACACTCCTCAATTCGGTATGCTTTTGTCAAGACAGTGGACGACAGTTATTGGTGGAAATGTCCAGTTTGATCTGTCTTATGCAACAATTATAGTAGATGGCCAAGAGGTGAAGTTGTACAGGGAGTCGAGGATGAATCAGCTCATTGACTGTGTGCTACAAGACCAAATCAATTGCTTTTCTCATGTTGATCTTGGGAATTTCAATATAGAACCAACACAGCCTGAATTGACTAATAGTGATCCTATTGAGAAGCATGTTGCACTGAACCACAATGGTGTGTGGAAGATGTATTTTGATGGAGCCTGCAGCCAAGAAGGTAATGGAGCAGGGATAATATTTGTTTCACCAGAAGGTACTACCTTTAAGTATTCATTCCTATTAGCATTTGAGTGTACAAATAATGTGGTGCAATATGAAGCCTTATTAACAGGATTAAATATAGCTATGAAACATAAAATCAAACTGTTGGCTGTTCTTGTGGATTCAGAGCTAGTTTTCTCACAAATTAAGTCAAAGTATGCAGCAAAACACAAAAGACTAAAGCAGTACATAAATGATGTATGGGATACAATTGAGCTGTTTGATGCCTTCTCAATTGAGTGGGTAGATAGATCAAAAAATATAATGGAAGATTTTCTAGCTAATGTAGCATTGAAGAGAGATGATATTATGTTGTCTGGAGTGTCACAAATTGAATTCAAAACAAGGCCTACTGTGCCTGATAATGTATATAGATGGAAAGTCTTTAATGATGACACTGATCTTTTGAAATTCCTTCACTGTATAGACCAGTATGAAGACCAAGAAATTGACTTTAATGCTTTTGTTGAAGAAGTGGATGGGAAGCAAACAGTCTTTGAAAAAGAGATCTTACAGCTCAAAACAAATAAGATTCTTAAAGGCTTGGTGGCATTAGAAGGGTATATGATGGAAGTGATCGGCCTTTAATGAAGCAAACACCAGTTGGAAGGGATGATATTGAAGAAATTAATTTGGGAACTGAGATGGCACCAAAAAAGGTGTACATAGGTAAAAAGATAAGTCCTGCAATTAGAAGAATGTTGATAGAATTGTTGAGAAAGTATAAACATGTATTTGCCTGGTCTTATGAAGATCTAAAAGCATATAGGGAAGACTTGTTTCAGCATGAAATACCATTGAAGCCAGATGCTAAACCATTTAGACAAAAGAAAAGGCCTATAAATCCAACTCTAGAACCTAAAATGCAGGAGGAATTGGCGAAGCTCAGAGATGGTGGAATCATTAAGCCAATTAGACATTCAACATGGGTGTCAAATCTGGTCCCTGTCAGAAAGAAAAATGGAGATATCAGATTATGTGTAGATTTTAGAAATCTAAACATAGCATCCCTCAAAGACAATTATCCTTTGCCTAATATGGAGGCCATATTGCATAAGGTGATAGGCTATGAATTATTGTCCATGATGGATGGATTTTCAGGATATAATCGGGTTAAGGTTAAAGAGTCTGAGCAATACAAAACAACATTCACAACTCCTTGGGGAACGTATGTTTATCTGAGAACGCCATTTGGTCTCACTAATGCAGGGGTGACTTTTCAAAGAGCCATGGATGTGGCATTTGCTGATTTGATTAATATTCTCATGGTGGTGTATCAAGATGACCTCACTGCTTACTCCAAGAAGGTTGAAGACCATGTCCATCATTTGGAAAAGGTATTTATAAAAGCCCTTGAATATGGTATTAGCTTAAACCCTAAGAAGTGTAATTTTGCAGTTACAGAGGGTAAACTTTTGGGACATATTGTTTCAAAGGAGGGGGTTAGGATAGACCCTAAAAGGGTTGAGGCCATTGATAAAATTCATGTCCCTAAAAATGTTAAGGCAATACAATCATTCTTTGGACAAATAAATTTTGTTAGGAGATTTGTCTCTAACTTTCCTGAGATTGTTAAACCCATAGCAAGAATGTTGAGGAAAGGACAGAAGATAGAATGGATTGCAAAGGCTTTGGATGCTTTTGTATCTATTAAATGAGCCATCAAGGAGGCTCCTATTCTTAAATCTCCTAATTTTTCAAAACCTTTTCAGATTTTTTCATTTGCCTCAATGCACACTGTTGCAGTTGTTATGCTATAGAAGAATGAAGATGGTCATGAACAGCCTGTATCTTTCTTTAGTAAGTCATTACAGGAATCTGAATTAAAGTATGATATAATGGAGAAGCAAGCATTTGCACTAGTGAAAGTTGTAAAAGCTTTCAGACCATATCTTGTTGGAGCAAAGGTAGTTGCTTATGTTCCTCATGCAGCAGTCAAGGATATTCTTACACAGTCTGAAGTAATAGGTAAAAGATGTAAATGGATCAATAAAATCCAAGAATTTGACCAGGAAATACAAATCACTAAACTGGTCAGAGGTCAGGGTTTGGCTAATCTAATGGTAGAGGCAAATATCAAAGCAAATCAAATTTGCAATGTAGAAGAAGAAAATGTAATTGCAAGCATTGAGCACACTCAATGGTATACATATATTGTGTATTATCTTAAATACATGAAGTGTCCAGAGGGAATGAATGACAACCAGAAAAGAGCATTGAAGTTGCAGGCATCTAAGTATGTTTTCATGGATGGAGATCTATTTTGGAAAAATAGGGATGGTATATTATTATTTTGTTTGGATGAATCTCAAGCCAAACATGTCTTAAGTGAGATGCATGAAGGAGTTTGTGGGGGACATTACTCAGCATAGAATGCTACGAATAAAATTCTTAGGGAAGGGTATTACTGGCCCAGGGTTTTTAATGACTCTTTCACCTATGTAAGAAAATGTGAAGCCTGCCAGAAGTTCTCTGGAAAACTAAAATATTAGGGAGCTTTGCCACTTCGACCCATGCAGGTTGATGCTCCTTTCCATCAATGGGGAATTGATTTCATTGGAGAAATACAAGAAAAATCAAGTGGTGGACATAGATGGATACTAGTGGCCACTGATTATTTTACCAAATGGGTAGAAGCAATCCCAACTAAACAGGCTACAAGTAGAGTTGTGATAAATTTTTTAATGGGCAATATCATTACTAGATTCGATACACCAATAAGATTGATCACTGACAATGGGATGTGTTTCAGGTCAGATGAATTCAAGAACTTCTGTAGCACATATGGTATCGCCATTTCATATGCAGCCCCTTACCATCCATAGGCTAATGGTCAAGCATAATCTAGCAATAAAAGTCTTCTGAAGATTATAAGAAGGATGCTAGGTTAGAACAAGAAGGCTTGGGATTCAAAATTAAGACTGGCTGTATGGGCTGATAGAATTACAGTGAAGAAGGCAATTGGGAAGTCCCCATTTGAGTTAGTATATGGAATACAAGCTAGGATGCCTTTGCAGAACTTGTTACCAATCTACAATTTTGTCCTTCAGGAGGATTTGGATATTCCTAAACCTATCAAGGAAAGAATGGAGCAGCTAGCTAAACTGGATGAAATAAGGAGAGTGGCTCAAAATCAAAACATAAAGTTACAAACGCAAATGAAATATTTATTTGACCAAAAATAAAAGAGTAGGAAATTTGAAGAAAGTGATCTGGTACTGATATGGAATGCTAGGTTCCAAGAGAAAGGAAAACATGGGAATTTTGAGGCTTTGTGGTTAGGACCTTTTCTGGTGGTTGGAAAGAAAGGCGAAGACTCATACTATTTGCAAAATATGGCTGGTGAAGATCTAGAATTGCCTGTACATGGGAAATTTCTGAAACAATTTTTCTCTTGAGTAGTATAAAGGATTAAGGGTTGCCAGTGCATGGACAACTCTTGATAATCTTCTTTAAATATTTTTCCATGCACAATAGTTTAGGAAATAAAAGGAACAAGACTTGCCAGTACATGGACAATCCTGATTCTCCTTTTTTCAAAATAATTTTCCATCTACAGTAGTTTAGGGTCTTATTCTTTTCCAATGCCATATTTTCCATCATGCTCACATATTCCATCATCTTGAGTTTGGTTTGCTCACCCAAAAATCTGGATCCTTGCAATGATCTTACTATCATTCATCCCCAAATGGAGCCACTGTTAGAACTGTAAAATTTTGAAATTTTTACAGTCTATTGCATTCAAGAGTTTCCAGTATTGAGTCCTCATCATAAGCAAAAAATTCCCTCTATGTATTGTCTTGCTTATTTTCTGTCATGTGACACATTTGAATCCATCTAGTCCTTCGTATTTCATTATAAGACCCATATCGGCAAGAAATAGTAAAAGTCTCCCCAACCTATATTTTCACTAACATGTATTTGTTGTAGACTATCGACATGAATTTTATTTTGTTTTGGGGACTATGAAAATTTATATCGGCAAAGGAGGCATTTCAGGGTAAAGTCATAGCGAAGTATTTTTTCTTGCCGATAGGCATATAGAAAAAATATATCGGCATAAGTTGGGGTGTCATTGTAATGTCACGGCGAGTTCAATTTGTCTTACCAATTAGCATGTAATAAGGGTTATTTCAGCCAAACTAATTGGTATCGTTGAGAATTCATGGCGAATACATTGTGTTTCACTGACTAGCACATGAGAAAGTATATTGATAAGACTAAAGTATGTCAGGGTAATGTCTTGACGAAGGTGTCGGGTCTTGCCAATAAGGTGTAGGGGATTCAAAAGGCTATCGGTGAGAAGCTATTGAGTCTTTTCGATTCAAAAGATATGCTGATAAGTGATATGCATCGCTAGGAGAAGAACTCTTCGGTGTAAGTTTCACTGAAGTTTGGATGATGTACTAACAAAATATTTCAGGGTGAGTCTTTCCAAATGAAGTAATCTGGAGGAATGGATTTGGCCAGACATGTGGTGTCGGTATGAGTCTTCCCGAAGGTTCATTGTCTTTTCGAAGGTATTGTTTCCTTGGTAGGGTTTATTTCTTCAGTGAGAAAACTTTGTGGTCACGCTGAAATGAAATTTCATCGATGAAAGGGTGATTTTGTCTCAGTGATTGGAAAATGATTTGAAGAATGCATATCAGTATGACACTATGAAGTCTATGTAACATCTCCTTGACTTGGAATTGTCATAGCGACATGAAAAAATAGAAGCGGTAGTCATCAAGTTGATTCCAAGTGTTGGTAAGACCACAGAGTTTCTTGGCCAAAGGTTAAGTAAACATTGCAAAAGGACTTACTCTAGATTTGAAACTCTGTCACTGATAGGATGTTTGATGCGACAGTGCCAGTTTCAAAGGAGTCTTCATTCGTGCTTCATTAATGGTGTGACGGGATATAACAGCGAAGATTTAATCAATTCTTCAGTACCTAATTGATTGTAGAAGAATTGGCATGCTAAACAGAGAATCGAAACATTTTTTAGTCTAAGGAGCTCGAGCAGAATACTGTAAGTAATTGCTTCTTGGTTTTTCACATTTTGATACTATAAGCTTGAGAATCGAGTCTTCTGGTTCTGGAAAGGGTAAGGGTAGAAAGTTTGGTGAGAGTAGTCAGTCGAAGGGAAAGAAACAAAAGACTGATATAGAGCATGAAGGCATTGAACGAAGGTTGAACCAAGACCTTATTGATCAACTACCTAGTTCAGGGCCTCAAGCTAGAAGGTCTGCACAACCTAGGGTAGAAGTTGATAAGCTAGATGATAAATGTAAGTTCATAGGTGATGTTTGGACTACTGTAAGAGGGTATGAGCTATTCAATTTCCATTACCACAGAAGAAATAACTTTGAACTAGTCTATAACCCATGGAAGTTGAATGTAGGGAAATTGGTATGCCCTAATGTGTTCATAAATACAGAACTAGTAAAATTGCTTGCAGATCATTATGACCCAAAACATAAAGTTGTATGTGACCCTTTTGGAAGACCACAGATATATGTGTCAAAAGAAGCAATAGGTGAGGTTTTCAAATTGGAAGGGTTTTCTAATGAGGAAATCATTTGTGAGGAGTTGCAAAAGGAATTTTCAAGAATGGATACAATTTATAAGGGCTGGAGGTTTCCAATTCACAGGATTAAACAGGGTAATAAGCCAGAACCTCTGGAAGATAGTGAGGGGCCTCCTTATCATGTAGATTTGTTTGAACCCTATATGAAGTACACATATTTTTTAGTGTGTCAAGTGTTGGGAATGGATGCCCCAGAACTCATGTCAATTGTGCTAATGATTATCACAGCAGATATCCAGTATCACAACTCCAGGCCATTTGACTATGCTTCATATATTTATATGGAGCTTGATTCAGGGTTGATGGCTATCAAGGGTGGAGCTTCTATTGTTCATCTCAGACACTATTCATTGTTGATGCACTTGGTGTTGTATTTTGGACATGAGTTGGGAGTATGGCCTCCAGAAATGAGAGTTTCTCAAATTGGTAAAGAAGGTAAGACACTACCTGTTCAGTTGTGGACTGCTAGTTGGGACAATAGGTTTGCTAGTTCTAGTTTCATACATTTTGAGTAGCATTTTGTAAAGAAATTGTATAAATTGTATCAATATCCTTGTAATTGTTCATTGACTAATGAGATCAAAAGATTCCTTCAACTGAAAGACTTCAATGGGACAATTGATCATAACTAGGGAGACTAGTATTGCTTGGAGGGAGCAACTATGATCAGGGTATATGGATTTGAAGATGCCCCTTTTATTCTACCAAGGACAGTTCCAAATAGAGTTGCATATTTGGAAATTGTCAAACAAATGGATTACTGTAGTGTGATGCATTTCAGTTCTTTTGGGAATCAGTCCCTTATGCCTAGTACATTGTGTTTTCGTGACTTCACTGTGTTGGCTAAGGAAGGATATAATTCAATCCTTGATAGATTATTGCATTATAATATGAAGAGAGGACCACCCAAGAAGAGTTTTTACCCAGAGGGATATATAAATTATGCCAAGATGAAGATAAACTTTGGAGGGTATCAGCCTGTACCCTATCCTTTTGATGATATGATTAGGAATCAGATGAAGATGAAGCAGAAATGGTAGTTGAAAGATATAACCAAGGGCTGGAAGATATTGAACTATTGTCTTCTAGAGATGAGGAAACACCAAGAGCTAATGTGCCACAAGGTAAACCAAAAAAGGTATCCAGGATGAGGACTCAGCAGTATGTCTACCCAGTTAGAGAACAAAGTATTGAAAGTGGTGATGTTGATGCAAGGCACATGGAATATAGATCATTTGTTTCTGATGATGAGCTTATAAATTCTCTAGAATTCAAGGCATTTTTGTATAAGTAGAAGGGGAAGGAAATAAGAGACAATGTTGTAGATGTTACTTTAGGAAATGAGGAACAGTTGCTAGCCCAATTGAGAAAATGTGTGGATGATGAAATGACAAATATGACTCCAAAAAAGGGGAGGAAAATGTTGGAGAGCGTTGGTGTCTTGATTTTTCCTAGCCTTGATTTGAATTTTGCATTAAGTCTTTGATAGTTTTGAAGACTGATCATGCTACACACAAGCTTGAGAAGGAAAAGGTGACAGAAGTATATGCAGGCTTCAAGTATAATACTTATGAGGGATCATTGATGATATGGGCTTTATACCCACCCCACAGGAAGTTAGTGGTAATTGATACAGAGAATAATTTTGGCCATGTCATGACTCTAAAAGTTAGAGAAGCTGATCCTATAGCTATTGCAGAGATTGGGGTAAATGTTGCAAAGTTGAATAAAGCACAGAATGAGTTACTAATAAAAGAAATAGAAATATATAAAGCAAATAATGAAAATTTTCTAAGAGAAAATGATAGACTCAGAGACTTGGTTGGTGTTTCAATGGGGCCAACCAAAATGCTCCCTCAAGGAGAAATCTCTCAGGAAAAAGATCATTAGGTAGGGTCATGTGATTATGCTTTCGGGGAGAAGTATGATGCAATTACAACAATTGTCAAGAACAGGCAGGAAAATTTGACATCTTGGTTGAATAAATTGTGGGGAAAATACTCTCATACTCTTGCTGCATTGAAGGAACATACAAGGATGGATGGACAAATAATGGAGAAGTTTTATGAACTGGCCCAAAGTGATGTTTCAACGGTGCAACGCGAAGCTACAAAATCATATTGTGGTATCACGCCAAACTTATAGCAGTGCAAGAGGATGAACAAAGTTAATTGAAGGCATAATAAAGCGTGATCATATTCTCTAATGATAAAGGGGAATTGAAAGATTCCACTAGATGGAAGAATGAATGTGACTCAATGCTGAATGAAGTCATGAAGACAACTTCTGCAGAGGATACAACATTGGAGGAAGTGAGCAAGCAAAATGAGGAAATCGTCAAGATGGAAATCACGGTAAGGAATGTTGTTGGAGATGCAGACACGTATGAGCGCTAGGATTATTTGGACCACCTTGCTAAGACTCATTTGTGGCTAAATAGAACCTAATTATTCTATATCTTTTGTTTTGTAGTTTGATATTTTCTATTTCCCAAAGGATGCATCCTTTCGTATTCTCAATGTATAAATATCCATTTTGAAAAAAATATGTGGGTGATAGGTAGAATAGGATAGAGAATAGAGAAGAGATGGTAGAATACAATTTTTTGGCAAAGATGAGACTGGTTGTATATGTAAAATCATGGAGATATCAATGAAAATCTAATACTATGGTGCAATTGTTTCTGGTATCGGTTGTTTATGGTATTCATTGAAAAATATTATTGAAGTTGTCTCTGTAATGGTGTTTTCTGGTTATTCGAATTGGTGTAACAAGTTTATACCTAGTTCGTAAATGCACATTTGCTGCATCTATATGGTCAATTAATAGTTTCTTTCCAGTAAAGATTAAATTCTTTGAATTGATCATAGTAATTAGGGAATGTCAATTGGATTACTAAGAAGAACTCAATAATCACAATCCTGCATGTTTATACAAGCTATAAACCAAATAAAATGTTAAATAACTTGAATGTCTGCTAGAACAATGTACTTGTTTCAGATTTCTCTTGACTCCATAAATCCTATAAGGCACTGGTCTTTTCGTTTCATTCTTTAGTTTCACTCACATTTTTTACATTTGTTAACTGAGCATATTAGGGTTTAGTTTTGAATACTGGTATACAATATATACCAAATTTGATTTTAGTTTGTTCATTTTCATATGCCAACATGGACAAATCATTGCATGAAAGATAATTATAAGCCAAGCCTGTGTAATTCAGATAGGTATACCCGCCTAGGTCTAGCAGCACCTGAAGAGTAGAAGGTCCAAAGTCTTTTCGACCTTGTTTGTTACCCTAAAACATTGTGAAAGATTGGCAACCTTTCATGGTTCAAACCTGCGCGAGAGCTAACACATTCTTCCCCTCCAAATTATATAGGAGAGCTTCAACTTGTAACTTTTGGGTGAGGAGGTGTGAAGTGTACCTACCCCCATCAATGAGAGTCTTTTCCTTATTAAAGAGGAAACATGCACTTGGACAACCCCTCTATCTTTTCATCTCATCCTCTCCTCAAAACTCGTCACTCTCCATTAGGAGGACATTTCAGGGGTCAAATCATGTCTTTGGGGTGCTATTATATGCCCACTTGACCCCTACCACTATAGTATAGACCCTAGGGGGTTTCTTTTTGCATCTCAACCAAGGAAATTGACCAACAACCCTCTTTAAGGGCCCATTTAAGGACCCATCCGAAATTCAAACTTGGATAAGGGTTCCTAACCCCTAACCCCACTTGCATCAACATGAAACATAATTAAATATCCTTTTAATATCAACCCTTACAACATTAATTTACCACATATAAAATATTTATTTCTAAGACCCAAAAGGTTCAAATTCATATCCACCATACAATTTCTTTTGATTCGCTCTTAATGGTTTTTCCCTTTTTGTACTTGCACCCTTATTTTCCTGCACATTGCCAATGCAATAGTAAGAATCGATCATGTATGACATTAATTTGCAAGCTTAATATACTAATATTTATCTATGCAACAATTCCATTTAAAATTTCATTTCGTATTCCATAATTTATGAGTTCTTAACACCTTCATGGTAGTGACAATTAAACAAAATGTTAGAATGGAATGCAAATATATTGTTATAGAATCACACTACTTATCATCTATAATACATCTTACCATCTATTTAGGGAAACATTGAACAAATTAAGGTTTTACTAATCACATGTGAAGTGGGGTCTTACACAAATGCAATGCAATCTCTCACAAACAGAGAAAAGGAGAAAACCCAGTGGGACAAAACTCCTCCCCAAAAGAGAGATGAAATACAAAATAGAAATTCTCTCAATGAAGAATGAGAAGGTAAAAACTCCATGTGAGGAAAAAGACCCCCCCATAAGAGAGAAGTAGAAGAGAGACAAGGTAGCCCCCCCTCAATGTTGATTCTCTTGCAATGATGGTAGAAGCTTGACATTGAATGTTGAAGATGATCCAATCTTGTCGAACAACATTTCTTCCCTTAGGAAGAAACAAAAACATGGATGTATGCATGATATTAGGAATATGAATGATGTATGATGTCTTTGAAGCATGCTCAAGTGTCTCCATGTGGATGCCAAAAGCTAACACACTCCAAATAGGTGTTCTAGGCCACACTGTTGAAGAGGACAATCCAACATCTAGTAGAGAAGAATGTAGATCACAATCCAAAGACAAAGATATCCCCTATGAAGACAAAGGAGCCTCCTCCAAATGTTGTCCAAAAGTATCCACACTCATGCCAATCTGTGAAGAATGATCATGTAGAGAATGAACAAGAGGGTCAAGGTGTTCCCTCACAACAACTAAAGAAGGTTCTTCTCCATCAAAGAGAAGATGAATTCTATCGATGATGTCCTCCAAATCTATAAGATGAGACTCCACAAACAAGTCTGAAATACCTGTCAGTAAGTCATCCAAAGTATCCATATATGGAAGACTATGTATGTCTTGTTGCACTAAATCACTAGGAGCCAAAACTATTGAATCGCAAGCATCATCAACTACAATAGTAGGTGGAGGAGATAAAATGAATGGCTCAAGGACTAGATCTGATGTGAGAACTCCTAGGCTCAAGAAGCCAAATGTCTCCTCTGAATCATAGTTGTGATCAACAGTCATAGGAACAATGTCATCATCAGAAGAAAATTGTGCAAATGTGTACAATCAAGATGAATGATCAACCACCCCAGTAGCAATGATCTATCTAGTCTCCAAGTCTCGAATGATGATAGCATCAGGTGTGAACTCCATAGTTCTCCCATCTCCACCATGTGTAATATGATAAATGGAAAGAAGATTGTTCATCAACTAAGGAACAAAAAGACATCTTGAAGAGTGTTGTCCCCAATGCTAATAGATCCCTTTCCTGTTACACTCATGTATGTATCATTTCCCATCAACATAGGAGACATAGTACAAGGTTGAAATGAAGAAGATGATGCGTGAAGATGCCATATGATGAGATACTCTTGAATCTAGAAGCCATCTCCCTACTCCAAGACTAAAAAAATCATAAAGAGCTTTACTTGTAGTAGCATGACCTTTGTCATTTTTTAGACTATTTTAAAGAAGAAGAAGAAGTTGACTCAGACATTCTAAAAGGAAAATCAATATGATTCTTTTTAGAATATTTTCAACTCATCAATATCATTTCTTATAACAATAATGTTCTTCATGTCCATCCTTCTTGCAATATGCACAAAAAGGCCTCTCCTTCTTTGATGTTTCTCCTTTTGAGGATGAGGATTCTAATTCTTTATGTGGCTTGTTCTTTTTCTTCTTTTTCTTCTTATCAAGATTCCCTAATTCTTTATGTACCTTAGACTCATTAGCCACCAATGCTTGTGGTTTGGAAGACTTGATTAGACCCATGTTCATTAAATTAGCTTCCTCTTGGATTAGGAGATTTGCAAAGTCATCAAACTTAGGATCAACATATGATGCTCCCATAGAAAGTCGATTGGTATGAAAGCCAAAAAAAACCACTGAATACTTAGGACCAAGCTTGGATAACACATTTAGAATCAATCGTAAATCCTCTTTTTCAATACTACATTCTTTCAATTGTGTTCTTAGTTCCTTGATTTTGGAGATGTAGTCTTGGATGTGATCAAAAAAATTTGGATCAAGATTCATGAAATCATTATTAATCTGATAACCTCGAATCTTATCTTTTTTACCATATAATTTTTCAAAAGTCCCCTATGCCTCTTTAGGCATATTACATGATTCAATATGAAATTGCAAATCAAATGAGACTAATGAACATATTCATCCAAGTGTTTTCTCATGATCAATCTCCCACCTTGCCAATTATTTAGCATCAATAGGTTTTTGAATTGTGTCCTTTAGATGACCTATTAGACCTTTCATCATGAGATAGTTCCATACTAATTTTCTCCATGTAGCATAATTATGTGGATTTAGGGGTTCAATTTGAGATTTCTCCATTGCAAGAATGCAAATCAAGCAAAAGAATGCAAGAAATCACTGCAAGATTACACTCCCAAATCACTCAATCAAGAAACACCCCCAACAATATATGAGCTTGGCACTTTATGAGTAGTACATTTATAGTTGCCACTTGCCAAAAAAATGAATTGGTCTTTGATCTTGGTACATGCAGATGCCAAAATAGGCCACAAAATAAAGTACAATTTTTGGCATACAATGAAATCAATCTGATCATACCATTGAGAATTACACGAAAAATAATGCACTTTAAAAAAAAAATGCACCCAAAAATGTTACTGTAGGAGCAAGATATAGGCTCCCAAAGTTCCCAAAATGAGGAAAAAGCAACAACACTTGTGAAAATCTGCAATTTTTGGAAAAATCAGTTACCAAAACCAAAAACTGATTGTATCACTGTGTAGAGCACGAAAACTTAGCCCAAATAAAAAAAACATTGCTTGAAAAAGGGAGCCAAAATGACTGAGATATTAAGCTTCAAAGTTGGATTGAAAAATCAAAAAGCCCAATAGTGAAGGGGGGAAATTTTTTTTGAAAAATGATGATGTTGGCTGATGTCACCAACCACCTAATTAAATTTGACATTCTCTTGCCCGTCAAAAGATTCTCCTCCATTGGAATATTTCATTCCTTTCAGAGCTTAAAAATGATGATCAGATAGCCGTCAAGGGTCGACGCAGTCGAAAGAATATTCATGGAATATTCTTCATCACCAGATTCTACTATACGAGTTCCACCAGTGTGAGATTTTTTGTCAAATTTTTGGGACGTTGGCTAGTTTTGAATGCCCGGTTGATGTGATAGGCCGCTGGTAGTTTGGAATGACCTGTTGGTGGGGCCACAATGACTCAATAGAGCCAGCCATGTGGCGTGCTTCAGGGCCTATGTATCTTTGTGGTACGTTGTACCCTACGGTACTTACAAAATATTAGTAGAAACTAAATTATGTCCTTTTTTAAAAATTTTAAAAAACTTTTACAATGAAAAATATTGGGTTGTTACAAAAAATGATTTTTTCATAAAAAATTTTCAAAATTTTCTGATGAATAAAATATATTTGAAAAAAATTGTATTGACTGTATTTATGGCAACTTGGGGCTGTACGACTCTTTGAGCAAAAAAATTTCACCTCACCGGATGACTTGCTCCAAATTGGATGAATTGACAGTCGATCTTAGGGTTTTTTTCCCTTCTATATGCAATGGCACGGTCGGATTTGACCCAAAATGCTCTAAAAATGTAGCTACCTTCTAGATCTGGCAACCACTCTTCAACTTCAAACCCTCCTAAATTTGGCCTCGTATGTCTGCTTTGGATGAAACAAAAGGAAAAATCAACTTTCTCAAACCTTTTGGATGTAATGGTGAGATTAGATTTGCACCAACAAGCTCTGATATGAACCTCCAACAAAGAGCCTAAAAATGGAACCTCCCCAAATCTAGAATCTCTCTTGAGAAAAAGACTCTCCAATGGCACCCAAACTGCTCTGATACCATGTTAGAATTGGCTATGGCTGCCAAGATCTATGGACCAAATGGAAAGCACAAAAGGAGAGACGAATATGACAAGAATAAACTATATTCAATGTCAAAGATATGAGATGATTGTTTACAATGAGAGAAACCCCTTGATTATATAACCAAGGTGAGATGCAAGATGTCATAGGATTATGACAAGTGTCTTAATCATATGACATGTGACAACTAATCACACTTACCTAGGTTCACATGTAGTAGCTGTCAAAGGATAAGATAAAAACTAATGACAACTAACATCTTCTAGAAATATTCCTTCTTATGACCTAAGTAAACTTAACTAAGATGTAAATAAGTCCCCTAGTAATGAATTAACTAGGTACAAGACTTTATTTACACCAATAAATTTAATTATCTTTCTTTCTAGATCTAGTGTCGGCCTTAGTTCTTTGAGTTTCGAGGTTAATCTCCTAATTTAGTATAAATAAGGGGTTAATTCACATTGTTTATCCTAACAAGATCTAACACAAGCTAGCAATTTTATCAAGCATTCAAGTATTCAAGTGATCAAACATTAGAGCATTTCAAGAGCATTTATAAGGAATTTCAAGGAAAGTTTCAAAGATATATTGCAGTAATTCAAGGTCTTATCACCATGTCAAGGGTTTGATGCATTCACGTGTGTTGAGCTAAGAAGTGAATGTTGCATTGAGGATTCATTTACAAGCATCATCATACATCCAAGATCTACATTCTTCATGAACACTCCATGATTTTTTGCAGATTTGTATCACAAGACAAAATCCAAAGTGATATCATCTACATTATTGCACTTTTATGCTTCATGTCCTTCATTTCATCATTTGGTTTAAATACCTACAAGGGGTTTGACTAAGGAAAACCCCCATTCACTAACAAATCAACAAGTTTTATTTCCCTTGAGTGTGTTATTGTAGGTTTATAGATTGAAGGTCAATTTGAGTAAGATTTGGAGCAAAGTTGCAAAAGTTTCCATTCAAAGTACAAGACATGGAAAGAGCTATACAAAACTAACTACATCCTTCCAAAACTTGGTAATTGGGATTTCAAGAGTGCAAACATCAAGGTACACGATCCTGAAGTTAGTTTTTAAAAACCCTAAAAGGACTCATTTTCCCCTGAAGGCGAATGAGTCCTCCATAGCTCAAAAACAACTTTTTGGCCAGGTACACAATTTTTTATGCTCTAAAAACATCCCCCATAGTTTCTATAATATTTAGGTTGCATATATGGTTGTTATTAGCATCTTATATTGCATATTTGAAGTGATTTTGGGATTGGAAAATAAGTGATCCATCTCATTTGCACACACATTTGGGAAAGATCCTATTTTCCACCATTTCATTTTTGGTGAACCCAACTCATTCAACATTACACTTTTCTGACATTCAGAGTTTTTCATTGCATTTTATGTTGAAATTTTGCATTCATTAGATTTATATTTGCATTGAATTAGGATTTCTTCTTTTTAATTTAAATCTTGCATATCATATAGGGTTTAGATTTGCATTGTTTTGCACTTCTTAAATCTGAAAATTAAAAAAATAAAGAAGTAATTTTGAATCTCATTTAGATCTCATTCAATTGCATTTGAAAAGCAAAACAAAATTACATTTCAATCTAGGTCATACATTTCATCTTTCTATTGCATTTTTGGATTGATTTTTTGAAAAATCTAAAGCTGCATTTCACTATCTACAACCTGGATGTGAAAGAAAAATTTGGAAGCTTAAAAACCATTAAAAAATAGTTTAAAAAGACCTTACCAAGACCCATTCACCCTTACTAGCGAATAGGTCACTAATCAGGTGTGACCTGGAGCTTTTTCCATCCAAAAAGACATAAAAATTGACTCTAAAATCCATAGAAAACTCCTAGAAAGATCTAACTAGGACCCATTCACCCTTACTGATGAACGAGTCACCATTAGCTATAGATTTGTAATTTTAGGACATTAAAATATCAGTTTTTAGCTTATGTTTGGTGCATTTATCTTTCTTTTTCAGTTTCCATATTTGTTGTTTCATCAATTTCTTTGCATTTAGCTTAAATTGCTTCATTTTAGTGCATTGTTAAAAGTCCAAAATTGCATCAAAGCATTTCATTTTCAGTTTATTACATTATTTAATCAATAAATTGCATTGCTTAGATTCTAAAAATTTCATTTCATTCTAGGTTATTGCATTACCATTCTAGGGTTTGAACACTAGGTTTGTAAAACTTGCAAGGGCTTTACAACTTGGTGTCCTATTCACAATACTATTATAAGACATAGTTCAAGGTTCATGTCATCCATAGATCTCTCACTTTTCGTTGATCTTGGGTGCTCTAACTCTCTTGCTAATAGTGTTGAGAATCAACCCTCCATGGCTTGTAGTTTGCATACGTCATTTCCCATGACTTCACTTCCTACAATAAATGTCCTTAACATTACCAACACTGTCCCTACCATTACCACTTCCACTCAAGCTTTGGGGTCTACTCAAAGTCAAGGTGGAACTCCAATTTCATCCTCCATAATAGCAATGTCCATCCCTACACACACTAGTACACAACCTACAACAACATTCTAACCCACAACAACATTCTAACCTACAACAACATTCCAACCTACAATAACCTTTCAACCCACAACTACCATTCAACCAACCACAATAGTCATACCTACTAGCATTGTATAAACTTCCATAGGTATTCTCCTAGGAAATGCTTCAAACACAATAATACCTCAACAATCCACCTTCAATAACCTATAATTCACTAGTCCTCCGCATTCATACACTACACCACCATATTCCCCTCAACCTTATAACCAAAATGAACCTCTTATTAATTCACTTTTGCAAACCATGACATCCTTTCAATAATAATTGGCAACCTTACAATAGAACAATAGTGGTCAACCTTTGCAATACATCAAGTCCACTTGTTCTCCCTCAACATATTAAGAAAAGAAATGCCACAAGGTATAGAGGTCCCTCTCTTTGAGTAATATGGTGGGAAAGGAGATCATGTAAGGCATGTTTTTACCTTCATAGCCTTGCATAGTGATTTCATCTTTGAAGATAAACGGTTTGCTAAATTATTCCCTAGATCCTTGAAGGACACTGCTTTAGAGTTCTTTTTATCTTTACAAAAAAATTCAATTGGTTAATTCAATGAAATCATTGATGCATTTTACAACCACTTCCATATTGAAATGGGTCCCAATATGACCCTTGTTTATTTAATGACATGCAAGCAAAAGGAAGATGAAAAAGTGACTGGTTTTATAGGAAGATATCAAACAGTTCATTCACAAGTCAACATGAAGATTCCTGATGCCGACCTTCAAAGAATTTTAATTGCCAACTTAGAAGATAAACTCCAAATAAAACTTGAAATTTGAAGGTTTTCATCCTTCACATAGTTATGTACAACCTTTCATGACTATCAAAATTGGACTAGTGGTCGTGATGTGAAAAATCCCCCTAGTCATCCTAAAAAGACTAAATCCATGACTCAAAACAGCTATCAACCATTCAAGAAACAAAACAAGGAAATTTTGCAATTAAATCCTACTAAGAAAAGTCAACAAAATAATAATCAAGTGTCTTCTATTAAAATGAAAAATCCTTTTAGGGATAGGGAGAGAGAGTTCACACCTTTACCCGATACCCTTCATAATATCATGTTGCAACTCATTAACAAGAACATGCTTACCTTACCTCCTATTAGAGAATGTGAGCCTACTTTACCATTGCCTAAAGGATTTCAAAAAAATTATTATTGTCATTACCATCAAACAAATGGGCATAGTAGTGTCAGAAACATCTAGTGCAAGACCTTATTGATTCTAACCATTTACTAATTAGAGGTGTGAATGATCAAGGAAATAAGTTTTTAGCTCCTCCTAATAAAAATTTGCAAATCTTTACAAACCCCATGCCTAAGAAAAATATTTCATTTTTCAAAGCTAGTGAAATGAAGGCTAATGTGATGAATGTTGACACAAGTGATGACAATACAAAAAACATTGAACAACATACTATGAAAGTGGTAGCATTTAATGAAGCTAAAACGCGTAGGGGCTTGACTAAATAACCTCTTGAAATTGCTTTCTCAAAAATGACATACCTAAATGTGCACCTGATGATCCTCTTTACATAGTTGGCTGAGTCAATAATAAGCCCACTAATGGGATATTTATTGATCCTGTCTATGGACAGAATGTGATCATAGAAGAATTCTTATATGTGCATGAGCTATATCAAGATAAATATGACAATATGAAAGCATGGATCAAGACACATAATGGATTTTCTTTCCCTATGATAGGCTTGATAGATCTCCCTTTAAAAG